>JAUPFT010000005.1:46245771-46930771 GCA_036936625.1 Parnassius smintheus behrii | reverse complement strand
ATAATCATTAACATTCTGTCAAAATTTACCTTCTTATTCTAATGATATTGTAGCAGTTTTTCATTGCCTAAAAACACGGACAAAAAGATTTCTAAAAATAAATCCTAGCTAGATCGATTTATTATCCCCGAAACTCCCTGGATACTAAATTTTATGAAAATCGTTGGAGCCGTTTCCGAGATCCCGATTATATATATATATATATATATATATATATATATATACTTTCAAATAAGTCGGTACGATGCGCGCGCCACATAATGTAAGTGAATTGTACTACACCCTTCGCGCAAGTGCAAGCAATACGTTGACAAAGTTTTACCTAGTCTTATTGTTACTAACAATACGAACAAACATTAACTTTTAGGGTTCCGTAGTCAACTACGAACCCTTATAGTTTCGCCATGTCTGTTTGTCCGTCCTCGCTTAATCTCTGTGACCGTTAGCACTAGAAAGCTGAAGTTTGGTACCAATATGTGTATCAATCACGCCGACAAAGTGGTAAAATAAAAATTGGAAAAAAATGTTTTACTAGGGTAGGGTCAACCCTAACGTAGGGTAGGGTCTGTATGTTTTATTAGGGTAGGGTCAACCCTAACGTAGGGTAGGGTCAACCCTAACGTGTGATATATTGTTGGAAAGGTATTTAAAAATGAATAGGGGTTTACTAAAATTGTTTTGTAATAATGTCAATAATTTCGGAAATAATCGCTCCAAAAGTAAAAAACAATGTGTCTCCCCCCCCCCTCTAACTTTTGAACCATAAGTTTAGAAAATATGAAAAAAATCTGAAAAGTAGAACTTTATAAGGACTTTCTGGGAAAATTATTTTGAACTTGGATGGAAACAACAGTACCCATTACCGGGAGCAGTTGCAGGAGCGCGGAGCGCTGCTGGAGCGTGAACATAATAGATACCCACCTTTAAACTCGTAAGTGGGAACACTTATTGTGACGGACGGGAAACAACGGAACCCTACACTGAGCATGGCCCGACACGCTCTTGGCCGGTTTTTTAAATAAGGTATGTGAGGGCAATACGGTCACCTTAAGCTTTGCCGCCCTGTAAAACCAAAATTAAGTGGAGGACGGAGACTAAAAATACAAAGCCATATACTATAACCAATATATTAAGAAAAAAAAATTGGTTGCCTGTAAAGTCGGTATACGGGCGAAAGTTTTACGTGACAACGACTTTGAGTGGTAAAATAATTTTAATGTGAATATTCATTCGTATAGTAGGAAGAAGGATGAAATAACACTTTTTATGTCTGTCTCTCTCGCTCTTAGGCGGGCTAACCATGCCCGAGTGGAAGGGACGCGTGCCTCTCACTCGCTCTCATTGTGAGCGCATAACGTGAGCGGAGCGTAACGCAGTTTCTTGAAGTGTCACCCGGCAAACCAATTTATAAGACGTTGTCACGTCAACAAAAGCAAACAAGCTATGGAAATAATTAGTAACACTTCGAAAAATCAACTTGAAAAAACTCACTTCACTACACAATACTCGAATCGAAAAAAATATTTACTATAATATCAACCGTCAAAATGGCGTCGACATAGCAACCCCCTTTTGACCCTTTATTATTTGATTGACTGATGAAGAGCTATGGTATCACAGAACAATTTGTGCAAACAAGGCTATAGGTTTTGAGTAATAAGAAAATGACCATATTAACTGGATGAACGTATACCCTCACGTACTTAGATTATAGATTAGATGGTTCTGGTCCATTAGGTTAATACATTTTATTTCATGCATACATGTTGCGGAAAATTTCTAAGTCGTGAACAATTACTGTCTTATTAATAAAAATTTCTTATTCCAATCTTAATTCGAAGTTACACTTAGAATAGCTAATCTCAGAGTAACTGACTACTTACTTCGTTACTACAATGTTACTAATAAACATGGAGTAACCTCGGACTAACTATACATTCCTTACGCCGGGATTAACGCTTGCGCTATGGCAACCCACTTATTTTGAAAGTAAAAAGAGTGAGTCAGTGAATGATTAGTGAATGAACTCAATGCTTGATGATGACATTAATGACAGTGACAGGTAATATTTTGAGTTTGACAAGAGATAAGTGTTACGTTTTGTTCCTTGTTCCTCGTGTTGTTTTCGGACTCGGTGGAAAAACTGAGTTCTATATATAATCATTTTTAATATTATTTGTAACGAAATTTTAGAATTAAAAAGTGCGTGAAGGGCATAATTATTTAAATAACCATTTTTTTTTTTTTGGATAAATAAAATCTTTTGTACATGTAATTTTTGTATATTTTTTTAAATCGTTAATAAATGCTGCCCGAACAGAATTTCCTCTAACGGAGTTATTTACTAATTGTGTGACTGGTACATTTTCATCATCTCCTTATACTACATCCTCAAGCAGATCTTGCTTTTGCATCGCAATGTATATAGTTTTGTATATCCTTATTAAGTATTTAGTCCTCGCAGTAAACACCGAAACCTTTGATTCCTTCCAAAGCATTGTTCTACAGTGTTACGGGCCCAGATGTACGACCGGTTGTACATTCCTTCCTTTTGTTTATTAGGACGCAAGATAGGAGTGAATAAATAAGGAGTACAAGCATAACCAGAAACTCCGAGAAGTCTGCCTTTAAATTCTGACAGCTTAAAAGTTTGTTTTAATGCGACTTTCATTAAATATTCTTGAGTCATGTGTGCTGCCTTACCGATGTGCCACTGTATTCATGAACTCTAAATTTGTATTTGACACAACCTGGAACAAAGCACTCATAACTTCTTTAATATGAAATAATAGATTGAGGTGATTGTATTGAATTTAAGAAAATAACTAAGTACGTATAAGGCAAAGATGGGCTAGCTAGGTGCTATAAAACTTACTTGTACATTTATTGAACTGTATTCTTTCCTGTTTATGTAGTATTGTTCGATGTTTCCAGCAACTTTCGGGATTAGAATATATGGCAATCAATAACCCCAATCATTTGTCTAAATCCATATAATGAATAAAAACCTGCAAGCACTTTGTTGTGCTCCACATCACTTCTTGGCATTTTAATCCATTATGTTGTTTTTGTTACTAGTGCTTACAACTTATGAACTCAACAACGTAAAGTTTTACAAAATGTCAAAATACGCGTCTAGTCTATGCTAACTCAGTCGTTAAACTACGTAACGCCAAGGATTAACTTTTATTCTGAGAGTAGATTCAGATTAGTTTACTCCCTCCTTACTCTGTGTTTATTAATACTGAAATTAGATATTTTAAGCCTTAAACCAGGAGTGAAGTTAATCTCGATCAAGTCTGTGTTTATTAATAGGGGTGTTAGAGTATAAACAAGAACAGCTTGCTTGTAAATACTCTAAACTAAAACCCCTTAGTGGTCGCCACACACGATCAGTTCAACTGATCAGTTCAAACTAAAACTGTTGATATTTTTTTAATAGTGGAGTTTCGATATATCGATCATTATAAATATATTAATATCGGAGTTTTACATATAAGTTTATTTATCGATATATCGTAAATCCGATGTTCTAAAAATATCAACAGTTTTACTTTGAACTGATCAGTTGGACTGATCAGTTGAACTGACCATGTGTCGCGACTATAACACCAACGACGAATGGTTTTTGAAGTGAAAATTTCTTTAGAATCGCGATTTTTGACTCGATGAACTGAAAAATAGACACTAAAAAGAGACAATCATATAAAACTACGGGATTTAGCTTACGAGAAAATGAGATAGAATACAGTATACAGTGTTTTCTATTATCTATAATAAAATATAATGTTTAGTATGATTTTTAACAACACCCACATTTTTTAATAAATAAACCCTACAATTATCCTACTCCTGATATTCTTAATTCGTCTCGTTATCTCGAAGTTTAGTGCTTTGAAGGTTTCACTTCTACCGCGTGCAGTTCACACACACGTTGTTTTAAATAGAGAATAACATGCGTAAAAGAACTTAAACGAGTTAAAGTTTAATTAATAAAATCATTAATAAACTCTCGTACAGATAGACAAAAACCACTTTTGGCAAAGGCCATATGTAATGAGCTATTAAAAAAATTAATTTTAAAACAAAGTAAAAGTCATCTACGAATAACTACAAATCTGCTCTCTATACATTTATAAGATTTATTTTTAATTTTTTTAATCGACCTATAAATGTCCACTGCTAGACACTGGCCTACTGTCGACGGGAAGACTTGCCATTTATAATCTGGGGGCACGGCAGTGCCTCCGCCAAGTCGAGCAAAAAAGCGGCACGGCCGTAGGTACCATACTTTTCCCGAAGCAATTCAGACCATTTTCGACCCCCTATAACTTCGTAGTGGATAACATTAGAAGCCTGAATTTCCAGTTACCTAGTAGGCATTGTATAAATATGATATATTTCAAATGTCATTCAATTTGAACCAGTAGTCAAAGTTTCTTAATTTTGTCACTCACTGACTGACCGATCATCAAAACTGTAAGGCACTTTTAGCTGACATAGAAGCTTCAAATTTAGAATACAATTAGGGTTTAGTATATTAATCAAGGAGAAACTAAAATATTTTTATTTTATTTCGGTCTAGTTTTCTAGATACACCAACTGCAGAAATAACTTTGTAATCAATGTAAATATAAAGAATTACAATGTAAATATAAAGAATTACAAAGTTACATTTGCAGTGAATGAATCAAGTGTAGGTACTTGTATATGTATAATAGTTGTAGGTGGGTACCTTGTTGGTATTCAAGAAGTAAAAGGTGCCGGAAAGGAAAAAAGTAGGACTTACAATCGCACTAAGCAATCAAATTTAACATAATATGTATTACTTGTGAGATACATTGTGTTTTCATGTGATGGCCAAGTCAATCTATATATTTAAAACAAAAGATTTTTAACATTGATATGGTCACAATAGGATGTTGTTAGGTTAGCCAATTACGTAATAACTTAAAACAGAAGGACCCTTAAGTAGGGGCTGAACAAATTATCCGACTTCGTATTACATGGATCTGACAACTTTTTAAGGTAGAACTGAGTTGCGTGACTTGGTTTTTTTACAAGTTATGTTTTTGGTGGCATATTAATATCCCGCTTCATCGCTTAGCAGGATATTAAGCAATTCACACCGTGAGCGGTTCAAACCACAGTGTAAATTACCCAAGTAATCTTTTTCAATTGGGTGTTTAACACCACTTACCCATTCTCTTACCTAATTCTGGCGCCAATGGTTGCACTGTTTTCTTCTGGTCTGTACGGTATTCTTTGTTTGAGGTTGGCTGCAGGCTTCCGTAGACCGTAGTAGCCACTTACACCTCACCTGATGAGCTGGACGAACCTGAAAGCTTAAAAAGAGTTTTATTCTGATGCGTGTGCGTGACCTCTGAGGTCGCCCGCTCCGGATTCAGCCCTAGTTCTAGCCAAAGTTTATGCAAAGCATAATATATATTAGCTTTCAGACGAGCATTCCGGTTTTATTCCTTTAACAGAAGTATTGCAAATAATATGAGTGAATATATCTTAAATAGAGCTATCAATTCTGACAATGAAATATGTACGTAGTTATTAAGTTATCACAGTACGTATTCACGAATTGTGTTCCGTTACAAATCGATTACACCGTCATCTTTATTATATTACATTTATCATTAACAAACGTGATATTATATTTCTCTAATATTGTGAATGCTAAGAAAGTCGTAAACCGGTTCACATAATATTGATCGCTGTGACCTTGTATTGAAAGTCTTCGTAAATGAAAGGCTGGACAAGTGATTCGGTCATTTCGATTAGAAAGATGTGTGGTTCCATGGTGTAATGGTTAGCACTCTGGACTTTGAATCCAGCGATCCGAGTTCAAATCTCGGTGGAACCTTCACTTTTTGTGCATTGCGGGAAATGTGTTTATACGGTGCTACTAAATTGATTAGTGTCTGTCATTAGGTTAACATTATCATAAATTTTATTGCTTTTGATAATTTATTTGTCTGATCTTTACGTAGAATTATCATAAGTTTAAGTACTTGCATAATTGCTATATTATAAATGATGAACAAATGTAAATAAAAACCGAAAATATATATAAAAGACTTTTAAAAGTACCGTGAAACCTGTCAACTTTGCCATTTTTGGAAGGAGTTAAAAGTTTAGAACCAATTTTTTTTAAAATAAAAGGTACCTACTTTCAGAGTGGGTGTTATGTTAAGTGACACTATATTCTTCATAGATTTTGTGTTTATTGGTGATTTAAACAAATAATAACAATAAATAGACAAAATACTAAATAGACAAAAGTAGAAAATAGCAAAGTTAACCCCACTTTGTGGAAACTTCACCATCAGGGTTTATAATGAAAATAATAGGATTTGACTTCAAGGTTGAAGGTAAGTTTACATCATAATATAATACACAGCACTCAGAGTTATAATTTTTTACTTTAATTGTGCTGTAAATAGCAAAATTTACGCTTGTGGTAATGCTGCCCTCCCATTTTTCAATTTTTCACACAAACTTGAAAATGTATGTCAGGGTTGTCAAATATTTTTGATTACGTACTTTACCTAATTTTTTTATTTAAATCTTTTGATAATAATTTCTTGGACAAAAATCTAAAATATATCCAACAAAAATACTCTCCTCTATAATTTAAAGTCAAATTGGTGCAATAATAAGCCTTAATCAATTGAAATATAGATCAAAAATAAAGCTTTATTAGTTATTATCATCATTATATTACGATTAGGTAAAAAATAATTATAACCGACCAAAAGATTGTTTTTCCAAAATAGCAAAACATTCATAAATAACCATTGAATATGACACTGTTCTTTGGGTGCAAATTAATATCAATACACTTAGTTGAAAATATAAAAAACACTACGAGTAGTAATAATTATTATTAATACCCGACATCGCAGTAAAAATAATAAGTATATATTTCTCTTTTCTTTTTCTTAATCTTTGATAAAGACAAATCGATTGACAACTCATTTACTAAAATTAGTGTAAATAGCCGTTACGGTGAATCATCTATACAAACATACATATGTACCTAGAATGTCAAGTACAGATTCTTGTCCCTAAATCGTCGTAATCGGTCAAAATATAGGTTTAAAGTAAAATTGGTCTAAATGGCTGTTACGGTGAATCATCTATACAAACCTACATTCCTAAAATGTCAAGTACAGAATCTTTTCCTTAAATCGTCTTAATCGGTCAAAATATAGGTTCAAACTGACAACCCTCGGTTGTTACAAAACATGGCAAATATACCGTCACATTGGGGCATCTCTAGTATAGTAACTTTGCCAAGTCAATTTCATAGACAAAATGTTAAGACTACCATGTTAGAAACGAAATATTACATGTCCTACCTACAGTACCTTCAGTATTTCAAACAAAATCAACAAAGTTCTGGAGCACTGAACAAAGAGCTTAAATCGCCGGCACAATTCCACGTTAAAATAAAATGCCAAAATTAACTTTCATGTCAGCCATATCGAAAACAACGCTGTCAATTAGTTATGAAATTTTCATCAAAAAAATGGCATATCTCGAAACGTTACGTTGTCCGTATTAATCGTAATTTTTAACCTGTACATCGCTGATGGCAAAGTGAACTTCCATTGGTAAAGATGCAAGATTTGACTTCACCTAATAAAACTCACGAAAATCAAAGTATAAAACAGAAATGGAAAAAAGGTAATGGTAGTTATAGCAGACCTATTTCGAGAGAAAATAATGATATCGACGCCGAACTTGTTTCATTCGATGCACAATTATGTTAATATAAACGGACTTAATAAATCCGTGTTATGTTAATTAGTTTTATTAAAATGGTTCCAGCATTTTTTTTCTACGCAAACCTATGGTATTAATTGTAAATATGGCAAAGTGATTAAAGTTTTAACAAACGATAATTTGTACACACGGGTTCTGAATATGGCCAGACTATTTTTTGAATAGTACACCTACTTCCCTATACTTTATTCAAGGTCCCCTACGTTTTGTTACATGCTATTAAGAAGTTTGTAGTGTGTAACTTCCAGATACCGTACCCATTTTAACATAGTATTAGCTCACGAAAATGGTTGCGCAGAATAAAATAATTATAAAGAATTTGTTATCCGTAATACTTTATTCAAAAGGTTATCAATATTCATACAAAGTTTATCGGGTGTATTTCAATGAGATTTGAATAAATAACTTGATAATATCACTAACAATGTATTTTATGTAATATTAACTCATTGTATATAAAATCGAATTCAGGGACACAAAATCTTGTCTCATTGACGCAACAGTCATTAAATACTTGTGTGTGTGTGATGGCTTGGTCCATATAGTAACGAATTGTGATAAAGAAAGCTTTAATTTTTTTTTGTAAATAATTTGACCTCGGGACTGTATTTTCCAAGGTTTTGATCATAGTTGGAATTCAGCGTTGTGGTTTCACCGCAAATATTGTATGTGGTAGAGTCACGCTCCAGCTACATGTAATAACACATATAGATTGTTAACACCAGCTAAAATTGCTGCATGAAGCTGATATTTCAAGCTGATATACTGTGTGAGTGGGGTTCTTCCCCGTTCGAACCAACGCGATCATGCGTGCATATACTGCAGCTTGTTTTTATTTTTCTTGTGTTGATTTTAAGTCACTTATTTTGCGGACTTTTTTTTATAAAATCCAATCTGCATCCATCTGCAAGTAAGCGACTACTGCAGACTACGGACAGATGCAACCAACTTTAAACAAAAGAGGTTATACATGCGATGTCACCTCTGAGGCCTAATATGGAATGCCTCACGGTCTGTTATTATACTGACTTTCTATACCCTTCAGACCGTAACGCAGCAGTAAAAGCTACTATTTGGCAGAAATAATAGTTTATTAATCTCACTAATCCGGCACTGCAATAGACTGACACGTCCAATAATCCGGCACCCTCCGCCCACGCATGAATCCGGAAGATAATCTACCTATCGTCTATTGGTAACAAAATCTATTAGAATGAGGATTGGAGACAAGCGAAGAAAATTTAAATTCTTGCTTTGAAGGGATCGAAGAAACAGCAAATTATGACAGATGAGAAAATATGTGAACCAGTACAAGAAGAATAAGCTTCGTAGAAATATTGGGGCTACCAACTACCACAACAGTAAGAGTTAAACCAGATGAAGCATTTATTTGTTTCATCACCTGCGTAACATGGGCAAAAGAAAACGGCATATCTGCCAAAGATATAATTCTTCGAAACAAGCTAGAAAAGGTTTTTAAGCAAGGATTACAATTTGCACAAAGGCAAACGTCAATTAAGGATTATTTTAAAACTATGTACATTATGTATTCTCTCTATAAAATGCTTTATTTTATTCATTATGATATTTTCGCTGTAATCCAGTAATCCGAACATTCCAATAACCCGGTATCCTCTGGTTTTTAATAGTGCCAGATTAGAGGGAATATACTGTATTAACTTTACAATTATATATTAGACTAGCGACCCGCCCTGGCTGCACCTGGTTCATCATCATCATCATTACAGCCCTTCACAAGTCCACTGCTGAACATAGACCTCCCCCAAGTAATGCCACAAAGCACGGTCCTGGGCAACCTGCATCCATCGACCTCCTGCATGTCTTACCAGGTCGTCACTCCATCTAGTCAGGGGTCGCCCCACACTATGCCTACAGGTACGAGGCTGCCACTCGAGAACCTTTCTTCCCCATCGATTATCGGTTCTTCGAGCTATATGGCCGGCCCATTGCCACTTCAGCTACTACTAATCCGTTGGGCTATGTTCACCTGGTTAGGATCTATAAATGTGGCGGTATTTAGATTTAAGTTAATAAGCAAAGACAATTTATTTTATCATTTTCCGTTTAAAAAAATATCTTTAAGATTTTCGTATAAAATATCGTAGATACTTCCTAGGATTGCTCTCTATCTGTTAGTAACGTTTAATGACAATCGGATTAGCCATTCCTAAAGGTGGTTCTACGCTAGAGGAGCCGCGAACGAGCGGAGCATGAGCCGAGCACAAATTCGTGTAGTGTGGACCAATTAACAGGCCTCGAACAAGCGCGCTTCGAGCGTTAAACCCGGTTTACATTTTGAGAAGTGACAAGTGCATGACAAGTGACAAATGAGAAGTGACAAGTGCGTATTTTATTCCCACTTATCACTTGGCACTGCTTGTTCACACGAACTAAGCACTTGTCATTTGTCAGTTGCACTTGCCACTCGCGCTTGTCACTTCGCAAAATGTAAACCGGGCTTAAGGCGCGGTTTACATTTTGAGAAGTGACAAGTGCGAGTGACAATGACAAGTGACAAATGAGAAGTGACAAGTGCGTATTTTATTTCCACTTATCACTTGGCACTGCTTGTTCACACGAACTAAGCACTTGTCATTTGTCAGTTGCACTTGCCACTCGTACTTGTCACTTCGCAAAATGTCCGGGCCTTAGGTTCTTGCTCGACTGTGCTCCGCCTATTGTTGGTTTTTTGACGAACACAAAGGGATTTGCATCGCATGCATCGATTACATGTTGTAGGCTCGTTGTACGTCCACACTTGACACCGCAAGCAGAGCGGCTCAGCTTGTGCTCAGCTTTGCTCGGCTGCTCTAGCGTAGACCCACCTTAAGATTGGCGCGGACAGACAGCCAGAAAGTTTGTTTTTATAAATGGGTATTTATATTTATGTCTCAATAGCACACAGTTAACCCCCTGAGCTCAATAAAAGCTAGTTTTTCAATATTATAGATGGACACTTCAACTTTTTTTATATGTTTGTATAGATTCATGTGCTTCACATACATTTACCTTAGTAATTTTTTCTATCATGCTTAAAATTATAACACTTGAATATCTGGATTTAGAATTAATTAAGTGCCATTTTGAAATAACTAACAGTACCCCATATCATCCCATGGGTGTCGTAAGAGGTGACAGTTGGAAACAAACTCCAGGAGATGGGCAGCAGCGTCTCCCTAATCTATACATGGTAGAGCCATGCTGCAGTTATATTAGTAGTATAGTTGTAGCACGAATAGGTCGGCTCGACCGGGGAAGGACCACGCTCTCACAGAATACCAGCGTGAAATAGTAGTGTGTTTCGTTTGGTGAGTGTAGATAAGCGGAGACCCTTTTATTGGAGACGAGGTATTCCATCTTAGTCCTCATAGGTGACAACTCCTTGGCGTAGTGGCTTAGCAATGAGTGGCTGCGCTTGGGGGTCGCGGGTGCGAATCCCGCACGGAAGAAGTATTTGTATAGCCTACAAATAATTGTTCCGGGTCTGGATGTTTGTCCTTGTGCAATTTATGTTTGTAAACTGCCCCCACGATACAGGAGAAAATACTAGTGTAGGGGTAACGTTTTTAAAAAAGAAAAAAAAAGCATTTGCATATTGATTTGTAATCAAGGATAGATGTAGATGTCTATGGGCCGTAGCAACCACTTACCATCAAATGGACTGTGTGCTCGTTTGTCCCCTGTCCTATAAAAAAATATACAAATAAATAAAATTGAAGTGTATGTTTGTAATGTCAAAATAATATATTTTTACTAAATGCATGTGAATATGGTAGATACATAGAACAAAAAACAATTTTTATGTTTGTCTATCTGTCTGTTTGTTCCAGCTAATCTTCAAAATAGTTGGACCGATTTTGACGGAACTTTCACTGGCAGATAGCTGATGTTACAAGGAGTGACTTAGGCTTCTTGTATGTAAGAAAAATAATTAGAGTTAATTTACACGCGGGCGAAGTCGCGGGGAGCAGCTAGTAGCAACTAAAAATAAAAAACTGCTGTTCCCAACCCGCCTTCCAAGTGCAGCAAATATGGCAATAACCTCCATACAGGGCAATCTATGGACTGCAACGATAGAAGTTATCGATCGATCACAATCATAATATTTTAATATACAAAGCCGTTTGTTGTTCATTTCTTATATTTACGCGAACACTTCACATTGACTAAAACCATTTACACGGATTTTATCGCGTTTAAATAACTTATTTTCAATTCGCGACGCTTCGGGTGTTTTACAGCACTCACGGTCACGGGAGGGGGGGGGGGGGGGGACTGAGCTGTTTGACGTCCCAATGTCATAGTTATCCCGGCTATCTTCAGTTTATGAATATTATTTTTTGTTCCAATCTACGCAGAACGAGCTTACAGTCTTGCAGTGGTATGCTTGGGTTTGGATTTAATTTTGTTAATCATAGGATTCCAAGCAGATGGCAGCACTCATCCATCTTCTCTATTTAAATTAGGATGTTTTTTAATTTAAATAGCCTCTCGTATCATCCTTGGTAGGAATTGGTGTTCGAGGATATGTGGTTTATCAAATCTGATGTAATGGTGGGGCGATCTTTGAATATGTTAACAGGCTGCGGATTCGTGACCGTGTACCGGGTGCTGTAAAGCTCTCGAAATGTCGGGAATTAAAAATAAGTTAATTAAACGCGATAAAATCCTCATAAATGGTTTTATTCGTTTGTTATTGTTTCAGAATATTTTTTTAATGTTTTACATAATATGGAAACTCTATAGACGGGACAATAAAATAAAGTCAATTCGAGTAGAAGGCTTGATAATCCGCAAGTCATACCCAATTTCATCACGGCGAATATCACTTTCCGATATCATCTCACCCTTCCACAATGGGCACCGCCGGCGCCATCAAATTTATTCAAATTGTTCCGTGTCGCCACCACCTCTGTCGCACCTGCTTTATATTTGAATCGCGCGAAAATGAATTTTATACGAAGCGACGAAAGTTTTCATTGCTTTGCTAATATGCTACACAATTCTGAACATCGCAATATATGATTATGGATAGAAATTCTTATTCCACTCAAAATAACATCCGTTTCCTCTTAGCAGAGGTTCACTTTTCCTTAGATGGATACATCAAACGAATTTAGACTTTATTCTGAGAAGTAAGGGATGAAATTCCTATAACAGTAGATAATATAGTTAGGTTTAAGAAAAGCAAATGGAGATGCCAACGTAGAAACGTCTGCAAAGTCTTTTGTATCAACGCGCTAAAAGCTAAGCGACGTGATCTTTTGTTAGGGAACAGAATGCACTTGCAAAGAGCTTAAAACTTGAAATTTCTGCAGAGTATGCAGTTTTAATTTTTGTTTAATATATTTTTCGTTTATACGTATTAAGTTTTCTTTACGATTATCGTATATAATATATAAATAAGTTTCTTAAACAGTTTCACAATCACCATTGCTTTAATCTCATTTTTATAAGATATTTTTTTATGGGATAGACTGACAAACGAGCACACAGTCCACTCGATGGTAAGTGGTTGCTGTGGCCCATAGACATCTACATCTATGCTCTATTATGAATAAAAATGCGGATGCGTTGTCACCCGTGAGGAATAAGATGGAATGCTTCGTTTCCAGTAAAAAGGGTCTCCGGTTCACCATACGAAACACAACAGAATTAAGCTATTATTTCAGGCTGTTATTCTGTGAGAGCGTGGTCCTTCCCCGGTCGAGGCGACCCATTTACGCTACAACCATACCATAGTAATACTAATATAACTTCAGCATGGCTCTACTTTACTTGCTTTGCGAAAATCTCTCAGAGTATACATAAGCAAGTGTGTGAAAACCATTATATTAATGACGTTAAAAATTAATTGGCTACGATCCACGTAGTTGTTTTTTTTTTAATTTTTACTGTAATAAATTAAAATTTAATATGTCCTACACATTTTTAAACTATTACCGTTTGAAAATGAGGTAAGGTACTGATCGAAAGGAACTACGTAGTAGGCACATACCATCAGGTGAACTGTCAATTCGTTTTTATCTTCAAATATATAAAAAAGTTTCAATACATCGCCCGTAGGAAAAGGAACATTATAATATCAAAAGTAAAATATACGGTATACGATAAAAAGATAAACCGAGCGATCACTTAAAAACCCGTATGTAATTACATAAACACATACGAGCATATTGAAAGTAGGATGCTCCCACGACTACCGACAAATCAACTTATACGCACGGATCTCTCCCGAACATTAAAAAGCCCGTCACGACACCAATGAGATGAAATTCTTTATTCCTCAACTGACGGCAAATAGTATTTGCAGTCGATGAAAACGTTTTTCGATACTCTCGAAAAGCAACCTTTACTGAAACAGCCGCAAATCGATTTTGTCGCAGGAATTTACATAAAGATAGCTAACGGTGAGTTTGAGACGCATCAGAATCGAGTTAGGGGAAGGCGGGGTTACTTTAAAACTGTCGCTTAGTTGAGACGTCGAATCCGTTTAGAGTTTTCCAGAGTTTTCAAGACGTCTTGCGGCGTTAGCTTGCGAATTTAAGATATCGATTGTTGGATAATAATTCACAGTAACTATAGTAGAAATATTGTAATAGTAAAACTTTGAAGACCGTTAGAAAATTACTAACTCTCAAATTGATGCTATTAAAATGCTAATTAAGTAAGTAATTCACCAGGCAATCTCTGTAGAAATCTTTGTAGAAAAAAATAAACATATATAAAGTAGAAAGCGTAAATAGAAAGTAGCAAAGAAAATCTACTAGATTGTCAACGTATGTATGATCACAACTTGGGAAAGTCTGTATCTAGTGGTGGATTGTTGAAGAGGAAGTTTGTATATATGAACACCAACCAATCACCCACAGCAACCAATCACCGTTATGCTTGCTGTGGTCCATAGACATCTACATCTATCCTCGATTACGAATCAAAATGCAGATACGTTGTCACCCATCAGGACTAAGATGGAATAACCCGTTTTCAGTAAAAAGCGTCACCGGTTCTCTACACTCACTATACGAAACACAACACTTAAAGTTGTTATTTCACGCTGGTATTCTGTGAGAGTGTGGTACTTCCACGTTCGAGCCGACCCATTCTTGCTACAACTACACCAGTAATATAGCAGCAATGTGGCTCTACCACGTATAAATTCGACCCATTCTTGCTACAACTACACCAGTAATATAGCTGCAATGTGGCTCTACCACGTATAAATTCGACCCATTCTTGCTACAACTACACCAGTAATATAGCTGCAATATGGCTCTACCACGTATAAATTTTTCAATGAAACGTATCGATACGTCGAAGTCAGAGCGTCTCTAGTTGCCACTGGGGTCGTCCAAGTTGCGTATTAAGTTACGCGCCCTTACTCCGGTCCAATCGCATCAAGCTGCCTCCGAAGCCATTATAATATCCTATTGCCAGTCGAGACGTCGTAATCTTGGCACGATTATTTACATAATAACACTGCAGTATGGCGGAACTGTTTGCAAGTTGCTACAATGATTTTAAAAGTGGATAAACCTTTATTCACTTCTTATTTTTAGGCTAATTGCACAAAAGATATACGAGTAGGTATGTGACTTTTTAACTAAAAATTGTCATAAGTAAAAATTCCCGTTCAAGACATTTCTATTTGATTACCTAAGCTGGTCTTGTATTTTGTGGTAATAAAATAAAATTTTATTCAGTCATCACTCGTTATGGTCTATCAAAGTCCACTAATGGGCATAGGTCTCCCCGTAGATTGCCTCGGAAGGGGAAATTTTTATAATCATTTTTGCGCTAAGTTTGCACTTCACTGTAACGCGAGACCCTCCGTTACTCCGCACTCAAGCCCCCGGTCATACAGTCGCATCAGTACGGTTTGCAACTTTATTACCGGTACTGACGTCCTAATTTTCGTTTCCTATTTGTTTAGTTGCTGGATTAGTTTCGTTGTTATTTCATCCGCACCAAGTTCAAACTTAACTAAACCGAGTTGTAATAGACTATATAAAAAGAAACATTAGAAATCACACAAAATTCACAGCTGAATGTCAATCTATCAGTAATTATTTTGTTGGCAACATTTTAAAATTTTTTGGCAACAATTTTTACTATGTGCGAATGTTTGACCATAGACAATTATGTGGTTGACATTGTCAGTATGACCGCACAAACTAATAAGAGTACTAAGTATGAACGTAATAAATGAATGTTGACGTTTTTGTAACGCATAATTCAAATAAATTTTAGCCTTTTTATAGGGTAAGGGTTACAAACGAGCACACAGTCCACCTGATGGTAAGTGGCCCATAGACGTCTACATTTAATCTCGATTAAGAATCAAACGGCAGATGCGTAACCCTTGAGGACTAAGATGAAATGCCTTGATTCCAGTAAAACGGGTCTCCGGTTCTCTTCTCTCACCATACGAAACACAGCAGCATTAAGCTGCTATTTTATGCAGGTATTCTGTGAGAGCGTGGTCCTTCCCCGGTCGAGCCGACACATTCATGCCACCACAATATAGCTGCAGCGTGACTCTACCACGTTTCATGCCACCACAATATAGCTGCAGCGTGACTCTACCACGTTTAAATGAGTAGTACTTGCACTCCTTCTCCACATATACTTTAACTATGCCAGTCTCACACTTCTCCGTGCGCGCAATTTGGTTAAAAATTGTACAAAGATTTCTTTATACGTGTTAATATACCTACAGATTAAGACAAATTCAAATATCTCTATCGGCTTGGTATTTAAATTTAAAGGTACGACCACACCGCGGTTTGATTCACGACGTACCCCCAGTCACTTCGTCTGAGTTATATCAGTTTAATCGCTCCCATTGAAATTCAAAAGGCAGAACGACGAATCAATTACATGAGGCCCGGGAGCATTCAAATACCGCCCCACGCCCGCCGTGCGCTGATAGAATTGTTATAGGAGAATGTGCGTGTGATAGAATTTGAGCCAATATCGAGCACGTGTTTCTTTGCGCTTGGCGGGTTACTTAGCCTCGGAGAATTATCTTGCTTGCGTTCCTGGCACGACACTGTATTGAAGATAAACTGTACAATACAAAATTTCTATTAAGATTAACTTTTATTAGTTATTCTTATGTTTTAAAGACTGAATGAAATTTCGTCTTATTACGAGTACAATAAGTATTTTAAAATTAGTGTCAGAAAATATGTGAACTAAAATGTAAAGTATAGAATTTGACAGCAAATTTCAAATTTCGTGAAGACTGTGGCAGCAACACGGCTAAGAGACTCCTTATGTGAGAAAACTACTGACTATCAATAGACCACGTATTGTAATAAGACTATTAATATTTTTGTATTTGACTTTAGAAAGCTTTAAAGGTATAAGACGCACTTATTACACAATAAATAATAAATCAAGTAAGTTATATAGGTACACATTTGGTAAACAGTTGGAAAAACGTCTCAGTAGGCTGTACCTTAAACCATTAATAACTGTTTTGCAATAGTTTAACATGTTTAGCAGTGGACTTGTAAAAGGCTGTAATGATGAAAATAGTGATGAATAATTTAAAGCGGATGTGGTAAGGAATGAAATTGCAGGTTGCCATTATATGTACATAATATGTGATGACGAATAAACAAAATAAATGATTCAAAGAACTAACATCTCTATTCTTTAATAAATGTTTTTAGCTTGTGTCTGAAGTCGACTCTTTGCTGAACAAAGTCTAGGATTGGGGGCGACTAAATCTAGTACATTTTAATCCTCAGAAGAAACAAGTTTGCGCGTTAACCACCAAAAAGAACCCCTCTATCGTATCTACTCAGTTTCAAGGCACTCCCCTTGCTGCCTCAACCTGTATCGGAATCCTCGGCATCGACATATCGAGTGACGTGCAGTTTCGTCATCACTTGGAAGGGAAGGCCAAATTGGCCTCTAAAAAGCTTCGCGCGCTCAGCAGAGCGGGGCAGTACATCACGCCGGCACACCGCCTGCAACATTACAAGGCGCAGTTTCGACCTCACATGGAATACTGTGCCCATCACTGGGCTGGGGCTCCCTAGTGCCAGCTCCTTCTTGACTTAAACTTGACTGCATCCAGCGCAGAGCGGCTCGAATCGTCGATGACCGAATACTTTCCAATCGGCTGGATTCACTGGCGCTGCGAAGAGACCTTGCATCTCTTTGTATTTTCTTTCGCATCTACCACGGGGAGTGCTCTGAGGAATCGTTCGGATTAATCCCAGCTGCCAAATTTCATGAACGCACTATGCGGAAAACCTCCCGATACCATCCACACCATCTGGATACCTGGCAGTTCTCCATTGTACGTTTCACTAGGAGTTTTCTTCCGCGTACGACCTCTCCGTGGAATAGTTTACCACTGGCGATTTTTCCGGACCGATACGACCAAGGGATCTTCAAGCCGGCAACGCACCTGCAATTCCCCTGGTTTTGCAGTTGCTCATGGGCGTCGGTGGTCACTTAACATCAGGTGAACCGTATGCTCGTTTGCCCCCTCTCCTATAAAAAAAACTCTCACACCTCTCACTAAGAAGGGTAGGCAGAGACTACGAACTTCCGCTCGAAACGATGCTCACATACTTCTGTCGTTTGATTCACATCCATATATGTACACATACATGCTCGTCAGTTAAATATATTCTTAATCTGGCCCATCTTTAATATAACGCCAACATTTGTTATTTCTACTTGTCCAAACCACCAAAGCATTCCTTTCTTAATCCTGGTCACTACATCTTCTCGATTACCACACTTTTCTCTTACCACACTATTTCTATCTCACAATTTTTATCATTCATCAATTCTTATCATTCAAAGTCACCTCTATCATACTTAACAATGGCTGCATTTCTTGTACCAACTCTTATGCTCCTACTGCCAATTTTAACTACCAACTAACACAGCTTGTGAGTTTTCATATGTGCCTTTTTTGGATTGATTCATTGCAGGACCACGCTCTCGAAGAATACCAGCGTAAAATGGTAGCAGAGCGTGTGTTTCTTATGGTGAATGACAAGATCTGGAAGCCCTTTTTTCGTACCATAGATAGGTATCATCTGCCCTTAGGAATGCCAACGAATCTTAGTCCCTAATTAGGATAGATTTAGGTATCTATGGGCCACCGCGTCCCCTCACGAAGGTAGATTGCGTGCCCGTTTATCACCCATACTTGCGAATTAAAAAAAAACACATCTTTATATTTTATCTCAAAACCAGGATATTATTCTAATATTATGCCAATGAAAAGTGATTACTGCAGTAAAAAGGCACGATCGCGTAGAAATTTTATACTTTGTCATAAATACGACAAACCTTGGTATATTTATTACTAGCCATTCAATACTAAGTGATAGGACGATAAAGTTTATTCCCACTCTCCCGCGTCAAAGGTAATAATAAATACGTTTCAATATGAAAATGTATGAATCAAATGACATGAGAAAAAATAAATAATATATTATAGATAAAAAGTGACTATCATAATATTAAAGAAATTCTTTGGTTTTACAATGTTTGTTGTTTGTTATGAGGTAAAAAACTCTGAGGTAATAATACCATTATTTAATAAAAATCAGCCTATGTTATAAACGCACACATTTTATTTAGTACATATATTTATTTCATAACTGGTTTTGTAGTTTAGAATATTTTCATTGGTTTTTGGTTTGTATTTCACGTCTAGAGGAATATTGGAGTAATAATAAAATATAAGTATAATATAGTAATGATAAACTATTTACAATATTTGGAATATTGGAGTTTTATCAAAAAATTACAATCAGCTGAATGAAGTAATAAAATTTGAAATGTTTGGAATATTGGAGTAGTAGTAAAGTATAGGCATAATAGAGTAGTAATAATATATTTAAAATATTTGGAATTAGGTGAATAAAGTAATTAAACTAAATGATTTTCAACTATTTCGCAAATGTTCAAAAGATTCATGATATTTTAAATTACATGGTATAATTTTGTATATCAGACAAAATAATGGTATATAAAGTATTGAATTTTATTTTTTTTATTTAAATTTTATTGCACTTAAAATGTACAATTGGCGGACTAATGCCTTTAGGCATTCTCTACCAGTCAACCATGAGCTAAGCAGAGAACTTTAGCAGGTGCCATAAAATATGTGGATAATTTATACGTAAATGTAAATATATAAATAGACATACCATAAGTGTAAATACAAAAATAAATATACACAACTACAATTAACCTAAGTAATATATGATACATTTCATACATA
This sequence comes from Parnassius smintheus behrii, assembly GCA_036936625.1. Taxonomy (NCBI): domain Eukaryota; kingdom Metazoa; phylum Arthropoda; class Insecta; order Lepidoptera; family Papilionidae; genus Parnassius; species Parnassius smintheus. Next base: position 46,910,685 of record JAUPFT010000005.1, on the reverse strand, counting down.
ATGTTTAACTAGTACATAATACATACATTTTAAGTATACTTACATACGAACATAACTAAAACAAATTAAATAATTTAAAATGTCAAGTCACATATATCAGAAACAATTAAATATGAAAGTTACTTGCTGGAAGAAGAAAGGTAGTGATCAGTCACCATCCTCTTAAATGTAGCAACAGAAGTCGGTTTTCTGATATGAGGGGGTAATTTATTCCATAGCCTTATGGCCTCAGCGGCGAAAGACTGAGACAAAGGGGCATGCCCAGTCTTCATAGACACTTCGGCCATGAGTGCCCACATATAAAAGCATATAGATATGATAATATGCAATTAAAACAATGAAATGGTAAAGGAATTGCTTTAAAAAAAGTCGGGGTTTTGAAAATATTTGAAGTTTTTATTTTCACAAATGCAGTTTTTTTAACAACTATTTTTATCGATTTTATCGCGTTTTATTTCTTTGATTTTTAATTCCAGACATTTCGGGTGCTTTCCAGCACCCATGGTTACGGCAGACTGAGGTGACCGACGTCCCAATGTCAGTGTTAACCCGGAGTACCTTCAGATTTTTAATTTTTATTTATTGTCCGATCTACAGAATGAACTTACTGTGTCTAGAAGTCTTGCAGTGGTATGCTTGGGTTTTTAATTTCATTAATTACCAGGGTCCTAAGCAGGTGGTAGTAGCAAGCATCCTTCCTAAAAAAGAATTTATATATTAGATATTATATAGAATTTATATAATAAAATACACTTTACGACTAATAGTGATGACTTGCAATTCTAAAAAAAGTAAAGTAATTTTGATGAAATATTTTAAATTCAGTTTTAAAAATGCCATTCACCACCTCTACTACCCATATCGACACATAGTCACGGCTCTGGATTTATTAGCATATCTTGTCATTAACTGAAATTCACCATCTGCTGGAGACATTTCTGCGACCCTTAGACATCCACATCTATCCTCGATTACAAATCAAAATGCAGATGCGTTGTCACCCGTGAGGACTAAATCATTTTCTCGTTTCCAGTAAAAAGGGTCTCCGGTTCTCTACACTCACCATACAAAACACAGCAGCATTAAGCTACTATTTCACGCTGGTATTCTGTGAGAGGGTGCTCCTTCCCCGGTCGAGCCGACCCATTCATGCTACAACTATACTTCTAATATAACTGCAGCATGGCTCTACCAAGTATAACACACATACATAGTACTTGTCACTATGTATGTTTGTTATCGCAAAATGTAGTTAATCACAAAAGAGACATACTTGCAATGCTGATGGAACTGTTACAACATGGTAAAAAACATTGTGCTTTTATATAATTAGTTAGCAGTACACTGTGTGATGTATGATCTAAGCTTTGTTGTTCTGGGTGCAATACATTACTCACTTCAGATTGCAACGAGGATGGACTAGATGATTCAGATGGTTCCCGTTCTGCAGTTGAACATGATGCTGTTCTATCAGTTCATTGCCAGCAATTATGATATACACGGCATGACAACTGAAATAATGTAAAATACAAAAAATGAAGTCAAAGTGAAAAAATAAAAATAAAATAGATTTATTTCAAACTCAAATATAAATAAAATATTTATCAAGTTAAATGTTACTGCACAAGGACGGATTTAATGCCCTATATTATTTAATAATTAAGGACTGACAGACTACCAGCAGTCCAAAAACAATGAAAAATCAACTGTCTCCTTTCTTGGTAGTTGATAAAACTGGTTAATCTCATAAATAAGCTAGTATGTTTGTCAGATACAGCTAGGGCAGATGTGAAAAAATAAAACAAGTTCTTGAGTTGATATACAATCAGTGTAAAAACATGTATAATTATCAGATATATGGATCACATTTAATAAATTGAAATGTTAAACATGTTAAACACTTACCTCACGTAGCGCAAATAATTCCTCACGTGGAAAATCGAAGACAAACAATGTGTGTGATCTTATTCTCATAAGTGTCAGTGCCACAGCTGATGTATAGATGTTCAAGACGAACTATTGGTGCATTTTGCGAGTGCCACACTACACGTTCACTGTACTCGAAACTTGTACCTAATAAAGAAGCTACAATTATTATATTGATATTATTCAAGTAAACTCAGTTATAAAGCATTTCTTAGAGGAAGACATACCACATCGTGATATGTACCAACTATTTACCTGCTGTGTTCGAACCAATTGTTGAGAGATCAACAATTGCATTTTACTTTTATAACAAAACAATAACATGATAACAACACGTAATTTAATTCTTGTGACATAACAGTGACAGCGGCCTACCTGTCGGATACGATGTTGCCACTTAACGGTCATAAAATCTATGGAATGATATCGATTTTTATTCGATTAATAATATCATAAAAAGAATAATCTTTGACGCGTTTTAAGTTCTGCACGCTTTTTAAAATATAATTTCCTTTATTTATTGAAACTCTATTTCAAATGTATTTTTAAGAACAGTTAGCTTGTGCTGTATTGTTTTGTTATGCTTTAGAGAATTCGTGGTAAATCAGCTGGAAATTAACTTCTTGAATTATCATAACATGATTCCATTTTAAATGTTATGTTAAAAACAGATAAGAATAACAGTTAACTTGTGCAGTAGCGTTTTGTTATACTCTAAAGAATTCTTGGTAAATCAGCTAGTAATTCGCTTGTTTAATTATCATAACTATAAATGTGAAGGTTGTCAATGAATTCAACCGAGCCTATAACAACGGTTGTTTTAGTTTTTAATGGTTGACTGCCGCTTTTGATGACTTGAAATTAATAAAAACCTATTTTGCGCAATAAGTTTTTTCTCTTTGGTAATGAATAAACCACAGAAACCCCTTTAATGTATAATAGTCCTTTTTTTGATACAAGTAGCACATTTTAAGGAACCGCAAAAACAACTTTGTTATTTATACAAACACTATGAAAAACAAAATAATTTGTTGCTGGCGATAATGACAGTGGTATTTTGACTCGATTTAAAATATATGCTTGTTACTACTGAACTCTTCATGGGCCTGCGAGTCCGACTCGCACTGAACCACTTTTTTTCAACATTTAGTTTTATTCTAATAAATAGTTTTTTCGTTTAAGCGGAGCTCTTTTACTTTAGGTTTATTACCTCTTTATCTACAATAATCAATCTGAGTAAGTACAGTGTGTAAATACGATTCTTAAATTGTAAAAATAATAATTGGATTTGAACATCTTAGGTAGGTATTTAGTTTTATTTATTTAGAAAATATTAATCTCGCAATTATTTATTGTAATAATATAATTTATCACACAGCTAACGCCCTCATTAGCAATGTAATGGTGAAAGAATTTTCAAAATCGGTCTAGTAATTTTTGAGATTAGCCAAAAAACGTATTCATTGAAAGTAGCGCCCTCAATAATAAAATTAACCCTATATTAGATATCTAAAATTATACATAACAATCTAGTGGTGAAAGAATTCTTAAAGTTGGTCAAGTACTTTACGAGTTAAGCGAATAAAATATTCTTTGATAGTAGCTCCCTCAATAATAAAATGCATCCTACGTTTTAAGCACCATAGCAAAAAACGATTCAACATAGCCTAATCCGCACACACAGTAAAAACATAACCATCCTTTTTCGTCTGTAGTCGGTAAACATTTGGTTAATAACGGTTGCGTATCGACTGCTTTGGATAAATATCCATTGTCAACGGTTATTTTAAACCTATATCCTAACATCGTAATAATTATCGAAAGATCATATAAGCATTGTAATAATGACACCATAAGTAATCGATTGAAAAGGGGAATCGATTTTTTAATGATTTTTGTGATTGGCAACATTTTTTATTTTATTCACTGACTAATGAATTACGTATTTACCTAATTTTATTTTTATCTTTTCGGTACTTTTAATTTGTGCAAAAATATTCCCATTGTTTTAGGATAAATGAATACCGCGATTAATAACCATAAATAAAGATATATTTTTTTAACAAATGCACATTGTTGGGCGTTCGATGGCCTAATATGGGCATCCCCCTTTGGTACGGCGAGGAAAAACACATAATGTAGTTCCCTTGGAGTATCGCAGGTTACGATCGTGAGAAGAACCCAAATGAATCAACACATGTTTAAAATAAATTTTAAACATGTGTTGACTCTTATTTGTATATTTAATTTCTCATAGTTATTTAACAAAATTCCATTTGGAAGTAGAATTTTATCTGATATTTAAAAGTCCAAATATCAGCATATCTTCATGATTTAAGTTTCTGTGCCCAATTATTGCTCCCTATTTAAAAAAAATTAAATATAGAGAATGTCTTTGTGTAAATGAATTTGTAAGTTTGTATGTTTATAGGTTTGTCGTAACTGAAATATATCAGATTTAGTTTCCATTTCAAATGATTTTTTTAATCAAACTCAATTAGTATGATCGTACACACGCCCGCTTTTGAAATAAATATGATTGACTCTTTAAACTTGCAACAGATACATAATAAATTATATATATAATATATTATAAAAATAATAGTCAATTACAAAATGTAGAGTCATTACATGTTTTGTAATGACTCTACATTTTATATAACCATGCTCTATATAAGGAGAATCTGGAAATTTATGCCCGTCTAAATAAGCTTTACAACTTTAATATTAAATAGTAATAACATTTTAAATGTTAATAGTAATAATTATATATTTCATAATTCAAAATTTAATATTATGTTTTAGCAGTAATGCCTATTAATCATTGTTTATTTAAATAGAGGATTATTGAAATTCTACTATTAGTACTATTTAAGGTTTATGTTGCTTTTACATATTTGTTTCTTCACAAATTTTAATAATGCTCTAAAAAAAACTTTCCCGATACTGTAAGGCCGAAAACCTAGCGCGAAGCCACCCTTGAGAATCAAGTTGCGTGGAAGCAGAAAATTCATGCAAAGTGCTTTGATGGTCAACGAGGAACTAGAGGGCCCGTTTTATGACATGACATCAATATTTTATGTGACACCTCTGCGCTATAAGAAATCAATCATACCCGTCGCGGGCTACTTTATATTCCGTTCGGTATTTTTGCAAGAACGTTTTTTTATATGTGTGTTTTTTATATGATAAATATTAGAATGTGATATTGAATATCCACCTTTTTGAACTGAGATCCTTTCCGTCTGAAAATTCGTTTAATGTGTACATATTTTTTTGGCGCGAGAATGATTGTCCTTTAGGTTGTGTTCATGCGAAGTTCGACAGGAATTCCATTTTATTTTTTGTATACTTGCATGATCTTTTAAATCGAGTTACTAAAACGAGAAGCTTTATTACGTACGAACCGATTTTAATGTTTCTTTTTTTATTAGATATGTTATACTTCTGAGGTAATTCCATACGGATTTAATGAAAACGCTTACCTTTATGAGTGGAAAAATATGGAATGATTTATTTTAATGTAAATATTTAGACTACATTCCAGTGTTATTTTAAACTTGCTATATTACTTTGTCTACAAGGGTTAAAATAATTAAACTTAAAAAAGTAAAGCTGACTTAAAAATAGTTTCCACACAAAAAAATAGCTTTTGGATTCGGGGTCCCACTGTATTATCACTTCAGAAGCAAACGAAAATAATTTCTTTTATATATAAAACCGGTTTTACCTTTTTAAGCTTTAATTATTTAAAAACTATTTAAAATATATAATTTATATTAAGCTAGAATAAATTGAAGTTTTTGCTATAATATTTACATCAAGTTTTATTACTGCAAGAACATTAATGTATTCATTATCACTGTTTGCACCAATTTAGAAGTCGTCAAGTTAAAACTTTAATGGATCATCAGCCACTATTCAATGTAAATGAAGACATATGCTGACAATTCGACCATACTTACAATTCGCGTGGAAAGCTAAATACCCAGTAGGAATAATTGATGGTAAGCGAGTCCCGTGGGAGACGACGATACGGCGCACTGACATGCAATGCGAGCTGTGTGATTTACTTTATGGTTTAAACAACGTGAGTTATTTAGGACCTCGGCTATTTTATTGATATATATATATATATATATATATATATATATATATATATATATATATATATATATATATATAGCTATTTCAGGGACAAACGTAGCAAAAGAAGTGGAAAACATTACATAGATACGACAATTAAAAGTAGTGAAAGTCGATTCCACAGTCGTACACACAGGTGTAATCGACTTTGGAAGGTATAATTGACTGTGGAATCGAGTTTCAGTACTATTATCCTATAAACCTATCCTTTTATTGGAGCTACGGATTTATTGGTGATGACATGCTAGCAGAGGTGAAGTGTTCTGTAACAGAATCCAAAAAAGGCCTACCTAAAAATATTGAAATATGATAAAAAATCTAACACAATAACAATTAACAAAAAAAGTGATTTTTACCACCAAATACAGAGGCAACTTTTGTAGGTCGTAAAACCATGCTGAAGCTTTATTAGTAGTATAGTTGTAGAAACGCGCTTTCACAGAATACGAGCATAAAATAGCAGCTTAACGCTGCTGTATTTTGTATGGTGAGTGTAGCGAACCGGAGACTATTTTTACTGGAAACGAGGCGTTCCATCTTAGTCCTCACGGGTGAAAACGCATCAGCATCTTGATTGGTAATCGAGGATATACGGAGATGTCTATGGGCCACAGCAACCATTTAACGTGTTCAATGCGCGTTTGCGCGACCGCTGATCATTTGTTCGAGTACCAGGTCGAGCTAGAATCCGTTATTTAATTTTTCTTTAAATGGATTCTCAGTAGCAGGAAGTTGACGGTGTTTCACTAACGTGTCACGGAAAGCATGAAAAAGTCGTTGTTCCTGCGCCTGGTTTCTCTAGTAGATTACAGTCCTTTTAGACTAAGTATAGGGGAATATAGAGTGTCTTCGCTTTGCTTTCACCGTGACTTTGGACCAGAAGAATAAAGACTGTTAGATGGACCAGATGAAAGAATTATGGGTGATAATAATCTCTGGGAAGGGTGATCGCTACCAAACTATTTCTAATATGTTATTTGTTGTTAATTGTAACATACATCATTGTAAGCTGTTATTTTTTTAATGTCCCGCTTGGTTTCTTGTTGGTTCTTTCCAGGGCAGAGGTTTTTTTCCCTTTAAGTTACTTTCAATAAGTAACTATTTATAATCTATAGACATTGAATAAAAAAAGTTTCTGTTTCCGTTTCAATAGAATATTACTGCGACATAAAGGTTATTTGGACATTAGTAAATTTTTATTTAATTCGGTCATTAATACTAGAACTTTTAACAACCTACCAGGAGAGACGAACGGAACAGTCATTAAGAACCTTTGTACTAGATACAATTGATAAAGTAGTTGCAATTCACCCGTTCTGAAAAAAAATTTAATACATATTTGGTGAAGTACATTTTCGGGTCTCAATGCTTATGTGCAGGAAACCTAGCTGTTTATTTACGGTGGGTACTGCTTATGATCTCGACAACTACGAAATGTGCAACGTTTTCTTTTTGTATGTAGATTTTTGCAAATTAACCTTACTTTCCAAGTATGAAACATGTTATAATAGAGATTTCATAGCAACTTTACACCTGTCACAGTAGCTCAACACGTTACGAGTTAACTAGCAGAGATGACCGTAGTTGTAACTTGTAAAAACAAAGAATAATTAAATAATAAACTAAATAAAAAACCTATCATTCCTACAATTTGTAACGTAATTATTGAGCAACATATTTGTAAATTAAACATTAGAAATTTGTGTGTACATTGTAGACGGTGATTTATTGTATATTTACTAATGCCTTAATTAATTAAAAATAAATATTATACTGAATTTTTTTATAGGTAATGGTGGGTGACAAGCGACCACACAGTCCACCTGATGGTAAGTGGTTGCTGTGGCCTATAGACATCTACGTCTATCCTCGATTATGAATCAAAATGCACATGCGTTGTCACCCGCGAGGACTAAGATGGAATGCCTCGTTTCCAGTAATAAGAGTCTCCGGTTCTCTACACTCACCATACGAAACACAGCAGCATTAGGCTACTGTTTCACGCTGGTATTCTGTGAGAGCGTGGTCCTTCCCCGGTCGAGCCGACCCATTCGTGCTACAACTATACTTCTAACATAATTGCAGCACGGCTATACCACGTATAAAATGAATCCAAATAATTACCTAATTACAGCAAAACAAGACTCAATCTATTACACGCATTAGGTCCCTACTTAGAATTATGTAGCAGAATATCTATTAAAAATATCCAGCCAATGACGACATCCACGACGTTTTCTACCACCAGGGCGGCGCCACTTAAAAATGAGATGTAATATTGACAGATTTTATAGCGGGGAAATTAATTTGTTTGAAAAACGTAAAGGTTAACGTTTTTTTTTTGTAATATTAATTATACTTTATATTACATACATAAACACTCACGCCTGTCACCCAGAGAGACTACAAACTTCCACTTGGCACGATCCTGACACACCTCTCTCATACATACTCGTCGGTTAAGGGCCTAATTTGGCCCGTTTTCAATAAATCGCTAATTTGGTCGATAAATTTTCACCTAGGACGTACCTTTACGACTTCACTTCTGCAACATAAATTTTCTTCGTCACTCTTTCGTCATTCATTCTTTCCACATGACCAAACCACCGAAGCATTCCTTTCCTAATCCTGGTCACAACATCATCTTGCAAGCCAAGAGTGTGGTTATCACACAATTTCTCACCCTGTCACTCAGATTCAGCCCTAACATACTCCTTAACCCTTAAACCCTACCCATTCTAGGAGAAACACTATTGCTACCCAGGGGTTTTAAGGACCCCAGTATATAAAAATGCATAATTAAAAAATAAAAAACAATTTAATTACAATTATTATTTATTATAATAATCTGCTTATTTGACAATACAAAAAAATTGTTAATGGTTTTTGATAACACATTCTTGGCACATAGCCTCAGTATGTTCACCGCAAAGAGGTTTTTGGCACATGCCACAGGTGACCTTGGTTTTTCGATCCTTACCCCTTGGGCACTTTGCACATCTTTTTTTAGCAGTGGGAGCAGAACTTGATTCTTGCAATGGCCACTTTTTTTGCAAGATTCCACCTAAGAGAACTTGAATATTCATGGGCAAAGAGGGCCATGTTAATCTTTCTTCCATTTGAGGGGTGATCAGATCTATGGCAAGTTTTTTCAAGAAATAGCGTCTTTTTGTAACTCTTTTTGTGGCCATTTTTAGTAGTCCTGAGGACTAAGATGGAAAGCCACGTTTCCAGTAAAATAGGGTCTCCTGATCTCTATACTCACCATACGAAACACAGCAGCATTAAGCTACTATTTTACGCCGGTATCCTGTGAAAGCGTGGTTCTTCCCCGGTCGAACCGACCGACATATGAATTAACACCTACTATATTCAGAAGGCCAAAAAAAATTGCCGTTGGCCACCTTTTTGATCTCCTAGATACGCTGTACTTGTGGCATAGCTGATCCATCAAATCGACTCCGCATTTAGTCTTATTATAAAACTCTATCATCTCTGGTACTTGAATCGTTGCATCAGGATTTGCTGTTGCATGCATAGTTGACAACATGGGGACATTTTTTTTTGGATTTTGGGGGGCAGTAAGACAAAAGCGTAAGTTCTCCTGTAAAGGCAAACTTTGCCGTGTTGTGATCGCGATCTTTTAGTTCAAGAAAAGAAGGTGGAATTTCTCTCTTGTTTCTACGTAGTGTACCTACAAGGGTCACCTGCTTTTGCAACAATTCTTTTGCGGAACGCGGATTTTTGTGGAACTCGATGCATCCGCGTTTTAGTCTTCCGTATTCTGTACAGGTCTGTCTCGTTTATATTTTTCTCTCTGTTTACCAACTTTAGCATTTGTATTTCTTCAAACTTTTCATCAGAAAAAAAAACTCCATGCTTCTAGCTCTGTTTTTATTTCACGAGCTGCAGCTTTAGGTCCAGGAGGATGAAACAAAATATTTCTTCGTGGGGCTCTAGACTTTGCTGGTTTTTCACCTGTCCACCTAAACCCGTCTTTGCCCTTCAGATTGTTAGGGACAGGTAAGACACGAAAAAAATTACCTGAACTGTAATTACTCAGAGGAGTGTCCATCTTACGCAATTTTGATCGTTAAAACTAAAACAATGACATAAAAGACAATATTGAATAAACTGTTAAAACGAAACAACAAAATTGCTAGATTTGTTCATATACGTTCCTAAAGAAAGAAACACTATTGTTATTGTAATAAATACATCAAATATTAAACTTACCCTTTAAAATATTGTATCAAAAATAACTGCATTCACCAATGTATCGACAAAAAGAAATGACAAAATACTACATTATTACTACTCTGGGGTCTGACAGACCCATAAATAGCTATAATTCCGTCTAAACTGTGTAAGCGTTGACGCTAGACTAGTGAAAAGATGACCGACGACGTAATTAAAGATTAGCTTGAGTGGCACAATAGTGCGTTTCGTTTTTGCAAAAATATCTACAAATATTCAAACACTGGGGTTTGCTGGACCCCCGGGTAGGGTTTAAGGGTTAACGACCGCATTTCTACTGCGTTTATTCTACTCTAGTGGTTATTCTGCCACACCCTACTTTCACTACCATACGTTGAAGTAGAGACCAACACAGCATTGTGAATTGCCATACGTGCCTTTTTTGACACATTTTGACTCTTCACAATAGAGTGTAGAGCCCCATTTGTAAAATATATATTATATTTTTAAAATAAATGAACCAAACCACAAATATTCAAAAAAGTAGAAAAATTAAAAAATTTGTTATAAATGTGCAAAAAATTGAAGAGCAAACCACTGAGGCATTGTCGGCTGCCATATTGACGGTATTTGTGTCAATAATATTAGTTATGCGGACGACATGGTGCTGCTGAGTGCCTCGGTGGATTAAGGGTTGCTCTATAACGCGAAGAACAGTGAATGCATGTTCTTTCGGGCCAGGGAGCGGAGCTGCCGGGAGACTTCTCCAACTATAAGACTGAACGGTGTCGAGTTAAAAAGAGTCGAACAGTTTAAATATCACGCGTATATGGTGACCCCTGACCTGAGGAAGGATGCGGTCATCGAAAGGGAGCGGAGGACGTTGTCTATGATCGCCCGCAGATTTGCACATTGCTCGGGGGCCGTCAAAATAACTCTTTTCAAAGCATTTTGTGCATCTCTGTACACGGCCAGCCTGTGGATGTTATATACCCAGATGCAGTACAACGCACTCCGTGTGCAATATAATAATGCATTCAGAGTGCTGTTTGGACTGCCCGGGCACTCCAGCGCGTGAGGGATGTTCGCCGACGCGACTGTTTCTACACGATGATTCGAAAACGATGCACTTTTCTGGGGCCAGGCTCTGGACCACTTCCAACACCATCCTGAGCGTATTTGCAAATGGGTTTTATTGTCAGTACATTAATCATTGTTATACGATTAATGTAAGGACGAACAAACCAATGACTCAGAGGCTATTATTGATTTTTATAATTAATGATGTTAATTTGGTTTTAATCTGGTTTTTAATAATATTAATTTTATATAATTCAATTTTATTTTAATTTAATTCTATGTAATTCAAAATTTAAATTTCATTTCAAATGTGGGTACTGCTATGATCTGATGGATTGAAATAAATGATTATTATTATTGTTTTGTTTATTATATAAATCTCAAGAAACTGATACACTCGTATTTTAAAATCTAGTTTCTTAATTAAATGACATTATGTACAAAAAAGCTTCGCTTCAATGTCAACTAGCGACATCTAGTGAATGGAAGATTACCAGCCCTCTTTACCATACTATGGGAAAAAGTTTAGGTAATAGCCAAGGCAAGATATATTACGAGTAGGTACTTTCTTTGTAAGAAATTCTGACATAAAGGATCTACTTAGAAATTCTTTTTCTCTGCTAAAACTTCGTTTTTTGACATTGATCAAAACTCAATTCACCTTGTTACTTTGTCGCTTTCTGTTATGTATTTTGATACATTTTTAACTAGCTGTTCGCAGCGACTTAGTTCGGGTGTAATTTATTACGATTGATGATTTCATGGGTTTTAATTTTTTTGGCGGAACTCTTACTTTTTAAAAATAAAAAAAATAGTCGCCTAAGTTACTCCTTATAACATTAGCTATCTGCCAGTGAAACTTCAAAATCGGTCGAGACAAAAATGTCAAAACGTGTGTTTTTTACAAATACCGTATATAGTTTCTTATGCATTTAGTAAGAAAGCAGAAGAAAAAATTTATTTTGAGATTACAAACAAACAATTTAATTTTATCTATTTGTATAGGTTCTTATACACCTAAAATTCTAAAATAAAATCATAAATTTATCGATATATTCAATAACGCAACTTTGCGTTAATATTATCACAGGCGCCTACAGTTATTATATATTATAATACAAATACACAACCAAAACGTAAGCAATTCAAGTAATAGCTGGCTACATTTATCGCTTCGTAACAAATAAATATAAATTTACATGGTATTAAAGCGGCCTCCATTTCGTACCTGTAACAGTCGGGCGTGTCGCGTGCACACGATGCCCACGGGTGTCGTCAAACTTCGTATTGGCGATAATTATGGAACGGTTATCGAGTACGTCTTGAACTTCCCCCGATACCTGACGAAACGTTTTCGATAAGATTTAACTGTAATAGAAAATTATATTACTTTCCTAACACGGTAAAATAGAATAGAAAAGTAATGGTAAGTCTAAAAAAATAAAATAAAACTATTTTCACATCAAGTTCTCAAAATGTTTGCAATTTCTCAGACATGCAAATGCCCTCACGATTGTTTTCTTTAACCGCCAGGGTCAAACAAGATTTAAAAAAGGTTATTAATAATCTTAGTGTACAGTCTTCGTATTTGTAAGGCCTGTTGTAAGTAGAATCTGCCGTAATCACCGTTCACCACGTTTGGCGGCAGTTTGTTTGGAAATTCTTTTTTCAAACCAGACCATCGCAGTTTCAGGAGGCTCACACCTTGGACTGTGCTTCTCAACGAGATGGTGAACGGTTGATAGAACTAGATCTTAAAGCTCCCAACGTATAGCACACCGCTGTGTGTTAAAAGCAAATAAGATCATTCTGACATTTTCCGAAGTCCCGTCTCACGACACCCACGGTACAAAATGAGCTGGAGGAGTCTTATACACCATCACCTCACAATGCATGCTTTCTTCATAGATTTTTAGTTTCTTTTCTGCCTAGAAGTAGATGCACTGCAGCCATGCAGCTAAGCATCCACTGCTGTGTTCTAAATAGATTGTAAGGGAACCAGTACAGGATGTCATAATTATACATATTAGTTCTTATCACGCATCTACATTAGCCTTTATAATATTCTTTGACTCATTTACCAATAGGTGTCTAGTGGTTTTTGTTTTCATTCTCCCTTATATTACATACAGCATATCAAAAGTCCACTGCTGAACATAGGCAAAGATTAGATAAGTTACAGATAGGCCTCTCGCATAGATTGCCTCATTGGTGGGATAATACCAAACTTACCAACCTTAGTAGACGCGTATGGCAGTTCTATATTTTTTTTATAGAAGAGGGGTAAACGAGCATGCGGCTCGCCTGATGTTAAGTGACTACCGCCGCCCATGATCAACCGCAACACCAGGAGAATTGCGGGTGCGTTGCCGGCCCTTTAGAAAGGACTAAGCTCTTTTCTTGAAGGTCCCCAGGTCGTATCGGTCCGGAAAAATCGCCGGTGGTAAACTATTCCACAGAGAGGTTGTACGTGGAGGAAAACTCCTTGTGAAACGTACAGTGGTGGACCGCCAAGCATCCAGATGGTGTGGATGGTATCGGGACGTTTGCCGTGTAGTGCGTTCACGAAATTTGGCGGCTGGGATTAATCCGAACAATTCCTCAGAGCACTCCCCGTGATAGATGCGATAAAATACGCAAAGAGATGCAACATCTCTTCGCAGCGCCAGTGAATCGAGCCGATCGGAAAGCACTCGGTCGTCGACGATTCGAGCCGCTCTGCGCTGGATGCGGTCAAGTGGAAGGAGCTGGTACTGGGGAGCCCCAGCCCAGAGATGGGAACAGTATTCCATGTGCGGCCGAACCTGCGCCTTGTAAAGTTGCAGGCGGTGTGCCGGCATGAAATACTGTCCCGCTCTGCTGAGCACGCCAAGCTTTTTAGAGGCCAATTTGTCCTTCCCTTCCAAGTGACCACGAAACTGCACGTCACTCGATATGTCGACGCCGAGGATTCCGATACTGGCTGAGGCAACAAGGGGAGTGCCTTGAAACTGAGGGGATACGACAAAGGTGTTCTTTTTAGCGGTTAACGCGCAAACTTGTGTCTTCTGGGGGTTAAACTGGACTAGATTTAGTCGTCCCCAATCCGAGACTCTGTTCAGCAAAGACTCGACTTCAGACACAAGTTTGTCCCGGCACTCGGAGACGTTTTCCCGAGAAATATTGGCTCGGCCGGTGTAAAGAGCATCACCAGTGCTGTCATCTGCATAGCAATGAATGTTACGGGTATGCAACATATCATTGATATGCAGGAGAAACAGCGTTGGCGATAGCACGCAGCCCTGTGGAACACCAGCATTAATAGGCTTGCAATCGGAGCTTGCACCGTCTACAACGACCTTGATGCTCCGATCTGCAAGAAAGCTGGTGATCCAATCGCACAATTTCTCGGGAAGCCCATAGGAAGGGAGCTTCGAAAGAAGTGCTTTGTGCACAAACCCGATCGAAGGCCTTCGCAATGTCTAAACTAACGGCCAATGCCTCCCCCTTGAACTCTACTGCCTCCGCCCATCTGTGAGTGAGGTAGACCAGAAGATCACCAGCTGACCGACCACGGCGAAAACCGTATTGGCGGTCACTAATCAGCTGGCGATGCTCATGGTACCTCATGAGCTGGCAGTTTACAATGGACTCCATTGTTTTGGAGAACAAGGATGTGATGGCGATTGGCCGGTAGTTGGACGGGTCTGAGCGGTCGCCTTTTTTAGGGATCGGGTGGACGAAAGCCGTCTTCCATGATTTTGGGACTACGCCTAGGGAGGAGTACCGGAAAAGACGCGTTAAAACCGGTGCCAAATGTGGAGCACACGTCCTCAGCACAATTGGGGGGATTCCGTCAGGTCCACTCGACTTGTGGATGTCCAGGGAGAGGAGTGCTTTGCGAACCGAGCGCTGTGTGAAGTGGACTTCCGGCATGGAGCACTCACACAGCGGGATGGTCGGCGGCGTACTCCCCCCGTCATCGAGAGTTATTAAGTTATTATTAGAAATTTATTAAGTTGTTATTAGAAATTATAATATTATTAAAATTATAATATTATTAAATAATAATATTATCATTTTTTAAGTTGTTATTAGAAAGATGCAGCTGCCCATCTTCTGTTTCATTTTCCTCTATCACTTCTTATGACACACACGGAAATTGATATTGTAACGTACACTATATAACTGCGGCTTAGAGATAGGTGCAAATATTTTCTAGCATCAGTTTGATATCAAACATGGAATAATAATAATAAATATATATCGAATGTTCTCTTTGCCGCAGTTATACAGTATACGTTATTATCATCATCATAGCATCAGCCGTTGCTGAATGTAGGCCTCCCCCAAGGGATGTCACAAAACAGGATCCTGAGCCACCTGTACAATCGACTCCGAATGTTGCCACACAAGAATGTTTTATACCCGTCGGATGTCGGATCTTCGAGCTACAAGATCTCCTAAAAATAGTAAAAAACAGTATACCTACATATTGACTCGTGTTTATTCGCCAATCATATATAGCAAGGCCGCAATTTTAATTGCGTTGTGGATTGCTGCGCCCTACGTGTTCAAAGCTCTACGAAAATATAGGGAATATTATCGTGACGTGTAAAGAAGAGTTTTAAAAGAGTAGGCCGAGGCGCGTAACACTAACGCGAACAGTTAACGTTACGACCAATAGAATTTAGTGGTTGTTTGCATAATATCTTCACAGTTGCATCGCTACAACTTACAATTATATGGCATTTTATTTACTGCCATGACAGTTTTTAATGTATCGCCTTTAAATAAAACAAATTAATGACAAATGCGAGAATGGCGTTTTAACCTTACTCCATCACTTTGCATGATATAATACTGTTAATACTGTATAATGTTAATAGTGTCTTAAGTACATGTGTATGCACTGCTGACATAGGTTCCGGTTCGGTCTGCTTTGTATCCGGTACTTGTGACTCAATTTTTTTTTAAATAGAAGAAAAGGCAAACGAGCATGCGGCTCACCTGATGATAAGTTAACTATATGTGATGTAAGTATAAAATTGTTAGATTATGAAAGTACTGGATAAACTACGAAAATAAAATTTTTAATTACACAAAGATCACTGCAATAGTGTAGTAGAAGGGTTATAAAAATAAAATTAATACTGTAGAAATGCGGTGATTATAAAGTATGGTAGGGCTGACTGAATGATGGGGTGAGAAATTGTGTGATAAGGGAAAAGTGTGGTTTCCAAGAATACAGAAGTTTTTCTGTGGTAAGGCCACCTAAAAAGCATGAATGCGGAAAAAATGACAAAACAAATGTATGCTGCAGAAGTGAGTGGTAGAGTCGGTAAGTGATACCCTGGACACTTTTTACTGGTAACAAGGCACTCCACCTCAGTCCTCTTTATGTTGCTTTTGGATTTTCACCATGATTACGAGCTGAAATAAACAATGTTCAAATTTGGTGTGTAACAACGTATTGCGTGGTAGAGCCACGCTGTAGCTATACTATGGTTGTATAACGAATGGGTCGACTCGACCAGGGTAATACCACGCTGTCACAGTGTACCAGCGTAAAATAGCAGCGTAATACTGCTCTGTTTCTAATGGTGAGGGCAGAGAACCGATTGGACTATTTTTACTGGTAATTAGGTATTCCATCTCGGTCCTCAGGGGTGACAAAGCATCTGCATTTTAATTGTTAATCGAGGATAGACGTAGACGACTATGGACCGCAGCATCCCCTTACCAGCAGATGGACTATGTGCACGTTTGTTACCCTTATTCTACAAAAAAAATTATCATCAATGCCATCAATTGCTTTATAAATAAAATGATATTTAAAAAATACCTCGCCAGATACAAATAGTGTTGCCAGGTGTCCCGATTTGCGCAGGACGTCGGGATTTTCAGAGCTTTGGTGACACGTCCCGATACTCTTTTTATCGGGATGCCAAATATCCCGATCTTTCACTAACCTCCTTAGTCATCATTTTAACGGTAAAAGTGAAATAAAAGTGTAAGCTGTTACGGTGGCTGTCACAACATTAAAATATTTTTGCTTACTTACTTACTTATCTTTACGCACAATCCCTAACGGGGTAGCCAGAGAGTACAGATCGCCAAGCGTCACGATCCTTACATACCTCTTTCGCTTCTTTCAGGTTCATTATATTCTTCATACATGCACGTCTAGGTATCCGAGTACTCTTGACCTTCCCCTCTTCGAGTAATTTGCTCACATGGTCTTCGAAAGTTAGTCTCGGTCTACCTCGACACCTTTTAATATTTACTTTCGCGCTATATATTTTCTTCACCATTCGGTCTTCACTCATTCGCTCAACGTGCCCAAGCCATCGGAGTACGCCCCTATCAATTTTTGTGATAAGGTCATTTTTCAATCCTGCCGTATTGCGAATCTCTTTGTTTCGCTTTCGGTCGGCTATGGTAGCGCCGCACATTTTACGAAGAGATCGCATTTCTACTGCATTCAACTTGCTTTTATGCTTCTTCTGGCATACCCAGGCATATACCATATATCCAAAATATTTTGCTTTGACATACTCACTAAACTCTGACTAAATAGTTACCACTTACTATTAAAGTTTAAAACTTTGCAGCACAGGTAGGTACCGTAGGTTTACAGATAGCATTCATGTTGTCTCGTTTTGTTTTGCTCACACAGCCTGATGCCGCTGGCCGCACTATGCATCGACGTCGTCAATTCGACGATCACTTATTATTTAACTATTTTACTATTAGTTAGTATAGCACCTAACTAACAACCTTCGGTTTAGATAAGTTCCTCAACCGGTTAATTTTTTCAAGCGGTTATACTTTAATTTTCAATAAATAAAGTGATCATTATAAGTCCGATGTAAGGATTTTATGTAGCATTTGTGGTATAATAACCGTTTGTTTATGAATTAATGTGTACTTTTTTATTGTATCATGCCGTTTTTTGAAAGTTTTTTGAAGTGCATGCGTTGCGATTTCATAAGATTTATTAAATTTTTTTTATTTAGAATCAGATTGAAATAAGTTATTCAGAAGTCTGCAACGAAAACTAATCGTTAAACAAATTCTGATTTGCCGAAAAAGAAATATGTACACAGACTTATGTACAGTTTTTCCGATGTTTGGACGAAAAGTTATTCGTTCACTAGAAACTGAAAAACAATATCCTAAAATATTTAGGAATTTTTAGTACCATCTTCTACCAACATAGAAGCAGCAGAGCCACAATTTACACAAAATGCACTTTCAATTGCTAATGCGTAAGTCCGTTTATGAGTGGCAGGGTATCGTTTGAGCGGTACACTGATTCGAAAATCATAGCCAATCAGAGTCCGTTAAAATAGCCAAGTCGTAATATTCATTAGATAGTCCTGAAAATCACCAAAACGTACCGATATAATTACGTAGAGCGAGCGACACATAGACACTGTCTATGGCGACGTCTTAAATAAAAATTATAAAAAACATTGCGCATTGTGTCAAAAAGACAAGTACTTATAACAAACGTCGGCCAAATGGCTACAAAATATCTGTTATTTGTAGCTATTGTAAATGTCTTGATTTGAAACCCTAATTCCTGATTGCTTTTACCTTGTGTTCCAAAAATTAAGCCACTGGACTTGGCAACACTACATACAAGTCGGATCAGTAAACAACCTAGACTTCTTGGCAAGAATATGTAGTAGGTAAATACTAATTAGTATTTATTTAAAGCCATATTATATTACGTTTAAGAAAAGCAACTGCTGATGTAATAAAATACGTTGATTTTACCTTATATTTAATACTATATAGCTATAAATTGTGTTAATGTATGTAAATTAATGTGAATAATATGTAATGTGAATAATATTATTAAGTAATAATTATATGAATGTGAATAATAGTATGTAAATTAATGTGAATAAACAATAACATATGCCAAACCTGCGAAAAGCGAATACAGCGTTTCATTAAACAATGCCAATATTTGATCAAACCTCCCCAAATATCTGGCGCAAAATAATAATCTCGTTATTAAGTACGCACAATGAACATTTACAAATAAAAATTCGCTAAGTGTTATGCACATCCCTTGTTCTTGTTTAACACTGGCATTACACAGCAAAATGTTTTATGACATCTAACATATTACAAGACATAATGTACTTTAAATCAATAGATTTAGAGTTAAACTCAATCTATAATATGCAAGAGAGATTTTTAAAAGAACTTTTATTTGGCTTTACTACATCTAAAAGTGCCATTACCTAATAATGAACTATAAAATTATGATCAAAACGTTCAAATTCCTCTATTTCTAGCTATGTCAAGGGTCGGACTAGGATTGTATAAAGCCGTAGGCCTATTTGTGTCGGTTTCACACTTACAACAATAGTGTCATGATTCGTGAGCCAGGATTATCCCGGGACAAGCCCGGGATTAGGTCGCGTTGCGGCAAACAAATGGAGTCGGACTAACGAGTGATAAAACAAGTGTTCGTAACAGTGTCGCATCACTAATGGTGCTCGAATTTCAAATTTTATTTACTTTGCAAACAATAGTTAAAATATTTTTAAATTTATTGGACAATTAATTGTAATGGATTGCCAAATATAAGACTTCAAAATGTCGACTGCGTTAGAAAAGCAATTTCTTGTATGTGTGTGTGTGTGTGTGTGTTGTACAAGATACTTGGTATCTTCCACATTAATGGAACATCTACCTTAAATTTTTATATCTTGATGAAAAATATTATCAACAATGATTTCTTAAATTTACGCGAATTCTACACATTGAATAAAACCACTTACACGGATTTTATTGTGTTTAATTAACTTATTTTTAATTCCCAACGTTTCGGGTGCTTTACAGAACCCATGGTCACGGGGCGGGGGATACCCAGCAGTCTCCCCCCCCCCTCCCCCCGCAAACATAAGTGATTTTATTCAATATTATCAACAATGTCATTACCAAACGTTTACTACTGGCGATTTTTCCGGACCGATACGACATTCAAGAAACGAGCACACCTACTCCTTTCTAAAAGGCCGACAACGCACCTGCAATTTTCTTAGTGTTGTACATAGATTACTGTATATATACTAGAGAGTGTTGTAGTTGTTCATGGGCGGCGGTTGACACTTCTTATCAGATGAGTCGCATGCTCGTTTGCCCCCTCTTCTATAAAAAAGTATGCTGGCCGAATAGTGCGATTATGGCTATGTTTCTCGCATTTCTACATCTGTTCAGAGGCTGACGAATGTACATCAAATAAGAAGATAAATGGAAATTTTATATGTCAACTACGAGAAACGGCAGTAAGATTTCATGTTTCTGATATATACGTGTAAATCATCATCATCATCATTACAGCCCTTCACAAGTCCACTGCTGAACATAGGCCTCCCCCAAGTAATGCCACTAGGACGGTCCTGAGCTACTTGCATCCATCGACTTCCTGCATATCTTACCAGGTCGTCACTCCATCTAGCGGGGGTCGCCCTACACTACGCCTACCGGTACGAGGCTGCCACTCAAGAACCTTTCTTCCCCATCGGTTATCGGTTCTTCGAGCTATATGGCCGGCCCATTGCCACTTCAGCTTACTAATCCGTTGGGCTATGTCGGTCACTCTGGTTTTACTGCGTATATCCTCATTTCTGAGTCTATCACGCAGAGAAATTCCGAGCATAGCCCTCTCCATAGCTCGCTGAGCGACCTTGAGCGTCCTCATACGGCCAGCAGTGAAGGACCACGTCTCAAATCCGTAAGTCATCACTGGTAACACGCACTGGTTGTACAATCTAGTTTTTAGAGATTGAGGTATACCTGACGAGAAGATATGTCGTAATTTCCCGAACGTTGCCCAGCCGAGTTGAATCCGTCGATTGACCTCTCGATCGAAGTTGGACTTACCTAGTCGGACTATTTGTCCCAGGTAAACGTACTCGTAAACAACTTCGAGCATAGTGCTCCCAACAACTACCGGCATAGGTGTAACATGGACATTAAACATGATCTTTGTTTTGTCCATGTTCATCTTAAGACCTATCCGTTGGGAGGCACTATTGAGGTCATGGAGCATAGTGCTTAAGTCCTCCAGCGATTCTGCATTAAGGACTATATCGTCGGCAAATCGAAGGTGAGTGATGTACTCGCCATTGATGTTAATACAGTATACTTTACAGTCCTGTAACTTGAAAACGTCTTCCAAAGCAGCGGTGAAGAGTTTCAGGGATATAACGTCACCCTGTCTTACACCTCTCTGCAGTTGGATAGGTTTCGAGCTCTGGTTCTGTACTCGGATAGCCATCGTAGCCCTACTGTACAAACACTTCAGCACTTCGATATACCGACAGTCAACTTGGCACCGCTGAAGGGACTGCAGCACCACCCAAATTTCGACGGAATCAAAGGCTTTCTCATAGTCCACATACGCCAGGCAAAGTGGCAAATTGTACTTTTCAGTCTTCTGTACAATCTGCCGCAGGGTATGTATGTGGTCTATGGTACTGAAGCCTTTTCAGAAGCCGGCTTGTTCGGGAGGCTGGAAGTCGTCGAGTCTGCGTGCGAGACGATTCGTAATGACTCTCGAAAACAGCACGTAGACGCGGCTCAGAAGGGAAATCGGTCTGTAGTTCTTCAAGAGAGCGGTGTCGCCTTTCTTAAAGAACAAGACCACCGCACTTCTGCTCCACGCCTCTGGAGTAGTGCCACCATGGAGGACGGAATTGAAGAGCTTCTGAAGGACTTCAAGTACCGGTGTTCCACCCGCTTTCAGAAGCTCCGCTGTAATTCCATCCTCACCTGGGGCCCTGCCGTTTTTAAGGTGCTGGAGAGCCATTCTAATCTCGCTTAGACTGACGTCCGGGATATCATCGAAATAGTGTCGGATAAGACTTGCTCTTGGATCGTTACTCACACTTGCGTGTGGCTCCAACGATGATGTGTACAGCTGCCCATAGAACCTCTCAATCTCACTCAAAATCTCAGGTGTCCCGGAAACGATGCTGCCACACTCAGTCTTCAGCTTTGACAGTTGGCTCTTACGGGCAGACAGACAGACGTGTAAATAACAATGAAAATTGCTGAACATCTCTTTTTTGTAGAATAACGGTGGCAAACGAGTTAGCACACACCTGATGGTAAATGGATGCTGTGGCCCATAGACTACGTGCTCCGACATGTACATTTATCATCGATTAGGAATCTGAACGCAGATTCGTTGCCACTTGCCACACATGCAAACTAAGATGGATTGCCTGGTTTCCAGTAAAAAAGAGTCTCCGGATCTCTACACTCACCATACGAAACACAGCAGCATATTTTAAGCTTTTAGTTATATGGTAGCGTGGTCCTTCCCCAGTCGAGCCGACCCATTCGTGCTACAACCATAATATAGTTGCAGCGTGGCTCTACAACGTATATATTAACACGCATATAATCTCATTATTTTAAATGCCAATGCAACTGTAAAGTTGGCAATAATGTACTACACTATATTACGGGAGAGGTATACGAATATGTCCTTCAGTATTAAATGTAAGATAATTTGTAGGAAAACTGCCTTCTATAGGCTTTTTTAATTAAAGGCTGTCCGATTAAAGTTATTCATCAAATATTATAACCGGACACAATATAAAAGTGAAACAATTGAACTATTTTACTGATACAACTGTAATTTATCGTTTGTTTATGTCGTATTTTACACTATGAATAACTTTTTTTTCTTTTTTTTTATTCATTGATCTTAGTACCAACAGCACGTTATGAATATTGACAGAACTTCTCAGATAATCCATAATGCCAATAACAGGTTCTTACTTTATATAAATGTACATACTATCGCTTGTTATAGTTTAAAATCGGCCTTTAGTGTACGTTATACATTGTATTCTACTATTTGGATTTCATGCGGATTTTTCCGAGGAACCTTTTCCCGATCCCTTTTTCCAAACCAGTGGAAACAGCATATATGACTTTCAGTATGTACTAGCTCAACCAGTAGGTAGACTTTGTTCTGCCCTTTCCAGTCGGTGCCGCGATGACTTGATGATGAACTCTGGAATCACCCCGGACTTTTTACAGCGTAATTTTTTTGTAGGAATCAGGATGACAAACATGTACACAGTGCACATGATGTTAAGTGGGCACTGAGGCCCATAGACATCTATATTTATACTCGAAAACTTATTATTAACTACAAGATGATAGCGCCACCCATCAGGTCCAGTATTAGTGATTTTCTTTTTGGCCTAAAACCATCTTTTGGTGAATATATTGCAAATATGAGTAATTTTGGTCTAAAATAAGAGAATTTGCAAATGACTTGACCACAGCGCCACCTATCACACCATAGCACAGTTATAAAAATATATAAATGATCGTCTCGACAAAAAAAATATAAATGTGTGAATATGACCTTAATTAGTTACATCGTTTAAAGGTCACACGATAACTAACAGACGCACCAACGATTAATCATTATCACCATCATCATCATTACGGGATAGACTCACCATTTCACTTGCTCATCGTCGTAAGCTCTAACTAAAGGAAATGCATGTCGTAAAGTGTACATTATACAGTACGTGAGGGTAATATGGTCATACGGTGAATATGGTCACTTTCTTGTAGCTCAAAAACTACAGCCTTGTTGGCTAGATGCCAGCCTAGATGTCTTTGTGATACGATGGCTCTTCATCGGTCAATAAAATACTAAAGAGTTAAAAGCGCGATGCTTTATCGACGCTATTTTGACGGTTGACATTATAGTAAATATTTTAGTCGATTTTAGTATGGTGTAACGTAGTTTAGTTTATTAAGTAGAATTTTCGAATTGTTCCTAATTATTGCCAAAGTTTGTTTGCTATTTTTTTTCTTAATATATTAATTATAGTATACGATTTTGTGTTTTTGTCTCTGTCATTCTCCTAGTTTTGGTTTTCTGACGTACCATTTTACCACTACGGTAACATTATAATTTAGTTATTCTTATCAGATGATATAATCTGTCTCTAAATGATGTATAAATAATCATCCATATATAGATATATGGACGATTACAATTTATTAAAACACTCAGAAGTTAGAAGAGTTCGTGCTCAGTAATGTGATGTATGTAGGTTGTAGGTAAATTAAGTTTACAGTTTTAACCAATCTATCACAATTATTATTTTAAAGTAAACAAAGAGTTAATCAATTAAAACAACTTTGTTTCGTCTTGATTTATGATCAAAGTCAAAAATATACCTACTTATTTCAGCTCTATCTTGTTAATATTAAAATTTACCACTGTTTCTAAAAGTAAGGTAATAATTATTTATAGAACCTTCTAAAAAAACTATCGGATCATTGTTATTTTTTCTTGAAAGATTGGTAACTCCATTTTAATTTCATAATAATAATTGTCAATATAATTTATATTCATCATCATCATTACAGCCCTTCACAAGTCCACTGCTGAACATAGGCGTAATAAAAGTAATATAATTAATATTATATTACCTTTATTACGACAGTCTTATTACTATATACCATCCATATATAATTTAATTTCCTAGTCATCTTTTCCTTCCAAACTGTTAATTCAATTTAGGTCTTTATATATCATATATTTTATTTTACATAATCGTATCAAGCCGCAAATCTACGTACATATCCTAGTTACTAATAGCAGTTACATTAGGTCTTTACCTATGAAATCGTCGTTTTTTATGAAATAAGTTAACGAATTTTTTTTCATGCTTTTTATTTCTATTAATTAAAGTAATCACTTATACAATCGATGCATCTGTGCCAAGGCAGTTTATTCATGCGCTTTTTGAAGAAATCAGCCGGACGGGAGGTAACAAATTCTTCAAAAGATTTATACTGTTTGTACTGCCTTTCGGGTATTGAATTTTTCCCCCTAAAAAGTTATCCAAATTCTGGAAAAAGTAGAAGTCTGTAGGCGCAAGGTCTGGTGAGTAGCTTCCAATCTCAGGTATTGCAAGTTAGAGACCGTCTGCTGTGCAGTATGATGTCGCGAGTTGTGCGGGGACGAGCGATTGACCAAAGCCGCCGACGTGCGAGCTTCTCCATCATTGTGTTTAGTTCTTCACAGAACACATCTGCAGTAATGCTTATCCCGTTTGTTAAAAAGCTGTGATGAATCACATCATAAATCAATCACACACCGGCGCTAGACGTGACCATCACTTTTCTCGGGGTAAGGTTTCGTGAAAGACAAGCTTAATGCTGCTGTATTTCGTACGGTGAGTGTAGAGAACCGGAGACTCTTTTTATTGGCAACGAGGCATTTCATATCATTCATCTGGGCCGACAACGCATCTGCATTTGAATTCTTAATCGAGGATAAATGTAAATGTCCATGGGCCACAGTATTTACTTACCATCAGATGGACTGTGTGCTCGTTTGTCACCCTCAATCTGTAAATGTGCGGAGGCTTTTTTAGCACTTGTACCCTCTTGATAACAATAACTGGGGTTTGATTAGCATTATGACGTTATTAGTAACTTTCATACCGCACTATAAATATTTCATTCAATTATTTATTTAAATAATCAGGAACTACAGCTATTAATTATTTAGGGCCATAACATTATTCACATAAACTGCAATTCATAACGAGCCCTTAATCAATTCAAACGAAAACAACAATTCTTAATCATTCACAAACGCCTGGAAGTGCTCATGGTTTCATTAACAACCTTAATTGTCCCTCCTTTGGATCCGCTGTCTCTTCAAAGGCCAGTATATCAAGACCCATCACAATTGCAGTGAACCCCTCGAAATAGAAGCACTTTCAGAGGGCCAAGCGGTTTGGTTCAATAGACATTGTTCTATACTAATTAATCAAGCTGAATCGCCCTCAACGCACCCCGACGACAGTGGGATTAAACGGTATTGTGTCAGGTTTAAACGAATACGTTTGTTAGATGGATAAATAGCTGCGTACATAATTTAGGTGTGAAATGTGGGCGAAAATGTTGTGACGTCATTTTCCGCTGTAATCGTTAATATGACAGTTTTAATTGAAGGATTTCCGTTACAAAATCATACAAAAGCTAAAAGATACCTTAGCCTGTTTTTTCTACGTAAATTTAAACTATTTTGAATAATTTTGAAAAATACATATGACCAAACGTAAAAACCTGAACCTGAAGAAAAAAAAGTAATAACTCTAACATGATAAGGATTTTCCTATATTTATGAAATCAAGGACTTTTTTCTTTTTAAATAAAATTTTCTTTTTAATACAATTGGGATTTCTCTTTCTCTTTCTTTTTTACATACACAAATTGCACGGGAACAAACACGCATTCACGCAATATTATTTATGGGTTATACCAATACCATGCGGAAGTCAAATACGCGACTTACATCGCCGCAGTCCAATGTTGCTCAGCTACCGAACCGTCAAAATTACATGCATTGCTATTACACATAATGAAACCAAAATTACTTTTTGTAAAGTAGATTTTAAGACATAAAACGATATAGGTACATACTGTGAAGTATTGTATAAAAGTTATAGCCAAGGAAGTGTCCGCCGCGCAGCCCCAATGCATGTTGGCGAACTTCACATGTTTTCGAAACATTTTTTTTCTTATTACTCAGACATACAGGTTTCCTCACGATGCTTTCCTTCACCGCCGAGCACGTGGTAAATCGGCACTTAAAATTGCAATTAACAATTTCATTGGTGCCAGTGGGGATCGAACCCAAGTTACTCGCGTTCTGTTGTATTCATAGCGAGCGTTAACCATCTGAGCTACCACGGCTCTTAAGTATTGCATACTCAAAGTAAATTGACTCCTTTTTTGCACCCGAAGCAAATATGGACAACCCTCCGGAAAGCGGGGGAGGGAGGTGGGGAATGCTCATAGCATACCACGCAGCCGGCTGCGTGGTTATGTGGAGACTTTTACCCACTAAACCCCACCTTTTAGGTACTGGCTTAACGGTCTAACTAGAGATCTCTAAGCCTTTTAGGTACTGGCTTAACGGTCTAACTAGAGATCTCTAAGCCGTATACGGACGCGACACTCCTTGGCAGAAAGGAGGGCGCAAAATTGACTCCTTTCCGTATTTAGTAATGGACTCGAAAGGATGTACTTTTGCCACTAACAAATAAATAATGATTTATCATAATTGCTTAGTTTACAAACTACTTCACCAGATATTGATGAGTCATATTGTGAAGTTTTTAAGAGATAATGTCGGCAGCTTATACGATCATGATGACGGTAGACGAAAACATCACCATCGTAGCACTTTTTTATCGTTTTCATCAAAAATTCGTTTGCGTATACATATTATTGTAATACACCAAGTTGCTGCACTATTACGTATCAAAATCCACTTCAAACCATTATTTAAACAATAATAATACTGAAGCAGCAATCCGCCAGTGGTGAAGTTCTCGACAGAAGAACAAAGAAAGAAATACAGAGCACTACGAATATTTCAAGCGATGCAAAAATCAAACCAAAAACATGCTCAATTTAATGCAAGATGTAACTTAATGTAACCGTCATAATCTTGTGTGTATTTATATATATTTTTTACTTATTGTCAAATTGCACATGTGTACATACACCTTCTCTATTTGCAATTCGCTGTAAGCAACAGTTTATGCTGAAAAGGGTTGTCTGTAAGAAAACGCTTCTAGAGTGATAAGACCGCTTTTTGTACTTTCTATATTTTGTCTCGTTCTGTTGGCGACGCGCCTATAAGAATGTTTCAGTTTATTAAGTCAACCGATGACGAATAACTTTTCAAAGACTTATTGTCCAATAGAGATGTTCTGATAAGAAAATGCTTAGTTAAATCTTAAAGAAATGTCGAATTAATGGTATGAAGGTCTTGGGTTCGACTCCCAGGCCGGACTAGTTTACTGTTTTCTAAGTAATATCTTTCAAAAAATTCATATAGAGAATTTTATGTTATGTTACCGGATTTGTTCCCCGGTTGAAATCGTCTTTCCAATGATGTAAATTCAAAGGAATATTAAAGTGAAGTTAGAGATCGGATTTGTTCCCCGGTCGAGATGATCACTCTGTGCACAAACAGAATTAACGGAAATTAATTGCATAAGTATTGTCTTGTATAAGTATGATACGTTTTGTACGAAAACAAATGCCTATTTGTTATGATTGATTAATGAGAACATTCACTTGTATTGTTATCTGATAAGAAGCATGATAACTGATAAGAATCTTATCAGAGATAGTTTCCTACAGTTTGAAAATTATGTAGAAGCACTTATTTATTTAATATTGTTAAAATTAAGTGTATTTCAGACTTTCATTTTTTCTGATAGCCGAGAGCCGTGCAAAGTTAGTTGTTCAAATAGTGTGAGTTCACGGAAGCACGCTGGCCACGCCCTTAGGAGGCCGAATATGTAAAAATTTAAAATGTTTGTAATTTCAGCAATTTATGTAAAAATGACTTGTAAAACATTTCAGGTTGATTGTACGTGCTAAAAAGGTGAATTCTGTGTTATTTTTATGTGAAAATTCCTGTGTATAAGTGAAATAATGATAGTTTTGTATAAGAAATTTAAAAGTGTTTTAAATAGTGAAATAAATAGAGAAAATGTAAATTAAACTATTGTATTAGTTAACATATGTATAAATTCAAGTGGGAAACATTGTTTTAACTTTCTGTGTTAAATATTTAAGAAGTTTGGATTTTGAATTTGTGATTAAAATAGGCATGTTTTGTTTTATAAATTAAAGGATTTTTGTGATACGAAAAAATAATATATATCATGGTGTAGATATTGTTTTGTGCTATCTAAATAGATAACTTGTATTTATGTATGATTTATGTGAATAAAGAAATTAAGTGAAACGTGAGAGAGTAATAGTACAAATTCATGTTGTTAAGTTGCGCAGGCACGCGAATGGCGCGGCTCACTTTCGCGTATAGTTCTGGGGGTAGCTTAGTGAACGGGTTTTATTGCAATTTGTTCGGGAATCAAACCAGCAGTCAATAAGAAGAAGAAAGAAAAAGTGTAGGGAAGTGATAGGGAAAAGTGATTACTCTCTCACGGAACGGTTTGAAGATAATTGCTGTTTTATTCCCAAGTGATTCATCCCTAAAAGTTATACAGTCCACATCGAAGAATTAAGGCGTCGGGACCGGGACGACTTCGGAAGACCCGTAATCCCCGTCTGAACCTACTTGCTGAAAAAGAAAGAGGTTATCGCCCTAGTGTGTTACTCCGTTGCGGAGATCACATACGTTGTTCCCGAACCCAACGTAGGCGTTATAGGAGGCCGGATCGAGAGAAGCCTCGATTCCTCCCTTCTGTTTCTTAATCGAAAGTCGAGTTCCGTTAGGTTCTTTTTCAATTGGACCTTCGGAGCCGGATTAAAAGGACCACCCGAACCCCGCCAGCTGGATCAAGGAACCAGCTGTGGACTGCTGGTTGTGGAAAAGAAGACCTTCGGAGCCGAGTGAAGATCAGCAACCGAAGGAAGCCGGAGGTTTGAGCTGAAGCAATAGGACCAAAGGCCAGAAGACCAGGACGTCAGCGCTGAAGGACTGGACCTGGAACTACCGGAAGAAAGAAAACCGGGATTGCGGCCTGGGGCGTGTGCTCGCATGGGGCACGTATCGCAGCCGGGCGCAGGTGTCTTGTGAAGGCACTCATCGTGGCCAAGCAGGGCTTGGCATTTTTCCTGTCGGACGACCGTGTCTGGCATTTTTCCTGTCGGGCAAGCGTGCTCGGCATTTCCTGTCGGACGACCGTGTCTGGCATTTCCTGTCGGACGACCGTGTCCGGCATTTTCCCGTCGGATCATCAGGGTACTGGAAGAAGCATCCACCGCTGCTGCTGCCGGGCGAGGGTGCTCGTGGGCACCTGACTGCATCGCGGCCGGAGGAGGGCGCTTGGACGAGGCGTCACCGGCAACTGGGCGGCGAGCACAGCATACATCCCGACCACCTAACGGTGCCAAACGGTTGGGCTCTGGCACAACACCTTCGGGTGGAGCAGTTCTCTCGAGCGAGACTGCGCTTGCACTACCGCTCGACTGTTTCGTCATATTCCTTGGCGGGACAGTTCCTAAACCTTTCCTCCATTCCATTCCTGCACGACTCCATCCCTGGACGGCTCACCTCGGTAGGCCCCGTCCAGGATTGATAGGGCTGATAGGGCTGTTAGGGTGTAGTAGGGTTGTAGGGTTGGGAGATAAGGGGGGGAGGGGTAGTGGTGTTAGGTTGGGGTGTAGAAGGGTTGTAGGTAAGGGGTTGTAGGGACCGTAGGGACAGTTAGGGACCGTAGGCCAACAATCACCTTCCTGCAGGATGAAGAAGGCACAAGACCAGACAGGGAGAAGCGAAGGGAGCAGGACAAGGACAGGGCTCTCAAGAAAAGCTAAAGAAGCGGAACCATCTGGAGCGACCACAGCTACTGCGTCAAATGGAGCAACTCCTTCAAGTGGAGCCACCACCGACACGTCCACATGCACGTGGGACACAGGGACGTCCGTGGCAACGACGAGCAACAGGACGGACACCAGTGGTACGCAGGCCAGCACCGCACAAC
Organism: Parnassius smintheus behrii; assembly: GCA_036936625.1. Classification (NCBI taxonomy): domain Eukaryota; kingdom Metazoa; phylum Arthropoda; class Insecta; order Lepidoptera; family Papilionidae; genus Parnassius; species Parnassius smintheus. The sequence goes on along the minus strand of JAUPFT010000005.1, from coordinate 46,879,801 downwards.
AATCCGTTATATCCAGGAGTGAAACGGTGGTCGAAAAAGTAGGTCAAAGGACCGAAGAAGCGGCATCGTCAAGGACAGTAATCGGGCACACTAGTGATAAAGGGTCACAGAGAGGTAGTAGGTCATCGCGATCGGCGAGGCTGAAAGCCGAATTAGAGGCGCGGATTAAATTCGAACGCTCAGAGCTCGAATGAGCACAGGCAGCTGCTGCCTTAGCCAAGTCTCAATTGGAGTTGGCACGACTCAACCGAGAAGAGGAGATCGACTCGAGTGAGGATGATGAAGAGCGGAATACTCAGGTGGAACCTTTCGTAAGGAGTTGGGTTCAGCAGACCATAATGAGCGCGCCGGTTAGTGTAGCACAACCCGACATTACTGATAAGGAAGCGTGTAAAGGATCACGCCGCAAAGGGGCGGAGATCGAGTGCAACCAAGGAAATGCACAGAAAACACACGCGAGTGAGGTGTCAGAATTGACCGAAGCGATTGTGAGTGCAATAAAAATAGCGGGTAAAGATAAGTCTTCCCAGCTTCATTTCCTCCAGGAATTACCGGTGTTCGATGGAGACCCGGGTGAATGGATAATTTTCAAAACGGTGTTTGAAGACACGAGAAGCCAATTTTCAGGGGTGCAAAATGTCGCACGCCTTAGGAGGGCATTAAAGGGCACCGCTAAGGAAGCGGTTAAGTCGTTGTTGTTTACTTTGTGTGAACCTGAAGAAATAATGAACGCTCTCGAAAGAAGATTCGGTAGGGTTGAGATGCTCATTCTAGCCGAAATCGAGAATGTAAAGCGTATGCCAAGATTGGCAGAAGATTGCCGGAATATAGGATCTTTTGCAAGTCGTATTACGAACGTGGTTGCCACGATACAAGCGTTGAATCAACCACAGTATTTGTACTCACCGGAGTTAGTGAGCCGCATAGTGGAGAAACTCGGAACTATGATTAAATTTAAATGGTTTGAATATCGAGCTCAGTATCCTTTGGAGCCAGAGTTACAGAAGATGGCCAAGTTTTTAAATTTATTAAGTGAACAATTTGGAGCGTCCTTAAACAATGAAAATGCGCCTGAAAAAAGGAAGCGTCCTGAATTCAGAAAGCAAACTGTACACACTGCAAAGGGAGGTGTACGCAGCTGTGCCGTGAGCGAGCGCTATATGCGCCGAAGTAATTCGAGCGAGCGTCTAGAACGCCGAAATAGTAAAGGGCACAACCGACAAGTGGTTATGACAACCCAGGACAAGCCTGTAAGTCGGGTAACACATAAGTGTGTTATATGCAACAAGGAGCACTCTATAGTGAGTTGTTACAAGTTTAAGGACATGAATATTCGCGAGAAATGGGAAGCGGTCAAAAAAGCGAAAGTATGTTTCCAATGTTTGTCACCTAACCATAGGAGGTTAGAGTGCAAGGCGAAAAAATGTGGTGTAGAGGGATGTAGAATGTCACATCATCGAATGCTACACCGATACCCCAATGAAAAAACCTCGCCACAAGGGGACGAGGGGGGTAAAGATGCTCAGATTACAACTGTTAGTACAGTGAATGCACTGGCATGTGCATACTTAAAGATTATACCGGTCGAGTTGTATGGACCTAGAGGAAAGGTCAAGACAACAGCTCTTCTGGATGAGGGATCGACCATGACACTCATAGAGGAGTGGATGGCTCAGAAATTAGCGCCTCGCGGACGTAAAGAGGGATTACGTATCGAAGCCGTGGGAGGTAAGCGAATTAACGACGATAGTTCGTATCGCTTAAACGTTAAGATAAAAGGCATTTACTCGAGCGACTTGGAAGAGATAAGTGTACAAACAATTAAGTCACTTAACCTTTCTCCTCAGTCGGTAAGCCGAGAATTATTGCAACAGTGTTCTCATTTGACACCGATTAAGGATGAGTTGATGTATGAGAGGTCCAAACCTACCATATTAATTGGTCAGGACAATTGGCATCTCATAGTTACTCGTGAATTAATTTCGGGAGGTAAGAACCTACCTGTAGCATCGCTCACCAAACTTGGATGGGTTTTACATGGTCACATATCGGGTGATATTAAACCGATCAAGATCGTTAACCACATTTCCGCCAAGAAGGAGGAAGATATGGATAAATTGATCAAGGATTATTTTAGTTTGGAATCTCTGGGAGTGTCGGCTAGAAAGCCCGCGAACGACCCAGAAGAACGAGCTTTAAGTATTTTGGACAAAACGGTACGTCGTATACCTAATAATAGGTACGAGACTGCTTTGTTATGGCGCACAGACAATGAGTGCATGCCGTCGAATAGAGCGCAGGTTGAAAGTCGCCTGTTGAATATTGAAAAAAAGCTCGACAAAAATAGCGAGTTGAAGAAGGAATATGAGAAGCAAATTGAAAATCTCATCGTTAATGGTTACGCAGAGAAAGCGAACCATATTCCCATTTCCCCACGTACGTGGTACCTTCCTCACTTCGCAGTGACTCACCCACAAAAAAGGAAAATAAGGATAGTTTTCGACGCCGCCGCAAAGACGGGCGGACGTTGTCTCAATGATGCATTGTTAACCGGACCGGACTTATTGAAGTCGTTGTTCGGAGTTCTGCTACGATTCATAGAAGGAAGCGTGGCAGTAATGGCAGACATTAAAGAAATGTTCCTGCAAGTGAAAATCCGGGATGAAGACAGGGATAGCCTTCGATTCTTATGGCGGCACAATCGTGACGCGCCACCGGAAGAGTATAGAATGACGTCACTCATATTTGGAGCGGCATCATCACCATGCATCGCTATATATGTAAAGAATAGGAATGCGCAGGACAACGCACATATCTATCCAGAAGCAGCTTCCGCTACGGAAAGCAATTTTTATATGGATGACTATCTACAGGCATTTCCCGACGTGACGACGGCCGAAAGGATAGTAAACGATATGTATGAATTACATAAACATGCTTCTTTCCAACTGAGGGGATGGGCTAGCAACCGACCCGAAGTTTTAAGTAAAATGGAAAATAAATATAAGAGCGACAGTGCTTCGCTGGGAGATAAAGAGCACACAGAGCGCACGTTAGGTTTGATTTGGAATATCAAACGGGATATAATAAGTTTCTCCACAAGTCTTCGTAACACACCGGAAGAGGTGATGGAAGGTTTACGACCGCCTACGAAGAGGGAGATAACTAGCGCTGTGATGTCAGTTTTCGATCCTTTGGGACTCGCATCACCCATAACGATTCAAGGGAAGTCGCTGATCCAGCAAGTATGGAGGACAGGCATCTCTTGGGATGAAGAAGTTTCACACGAATTACACGTGTTATTTTGTAAATGGATATTGGAAGTGAAGAAATTAGGTCATTTAGAGGTACCTAGACCCGTTGCTGAAGGCGTCGGCAAAGGAGAGTTACACACTTTCACGGATGCTAGTGAAAAAGCATACGCTGCCGCGGTGTATTATGTCACCACGGACGAGCTAGGAATAAGGCGGATTACGCTGATCGCCGCAAAGGCAAGAGTAGCGCCGTTGAAACCAATTTCGATTCCAAGGCTTGAATTGCAAGCAGCTCTTATGGGCTGCAGGCTGGCTGCCTCGGTTAGTGAAGAGAGCAAGTACGAGATGTCCGAGAGAGTATTTTGGACAGACTCACGTACAGTGTTAGCGTGGATTAAGTCAGATCCTCGCGCCTTTAAACCATTCGTTGCTCATCGATTGGCTGAGATCGAAGATCACAGTAAACCATGTGAATGGCGATGGGTTCCAACGTCACAAAATGTGGCAGACGACGCCACTAGAAATTTTCCTTCCACCTTCGATGTAAGTCATCGCTGGTTTCAAGGACCTGAATTCCTCAGGAAAAGTCCTGATTTATGGCCCAAACAAGTGGACACCATAAAAAGCTTAGAAACAGGTGAAGAAAAATCGCCAAAGGGCGTAAATGCGTTAAGAAAGCAAGAACCGTTAAGTCTACCCGACTACGGACGATTTAGCAGCTTTAAGAAATTCCTTGGGGCAACTACGCGCACCTTACAAGCGGTAGAAAAATTCAAGAGTTTAAGAAAGTCGGTTAAAGGACCCGACGACGCAGCCGAAAAGTCGGTTATGTGTTCCAACAAAGTTTTAGCAAAGTCGGTTAAAGGACCCGATGGCGCGTTGGACATAGCGCTCTTGAAAAAAGCGGAATTCTTAATTTGGAAGTTCGTTCAAGACGAGTGTTTTTATTCGGAAATAAAATGCTTGAAAGCAGGCAAAAGTGTTGAAAGAAGTTCACGCTTAAGTAAATTATCTATGGAAATAGGAGAAGATAACTTACTCCGTTTAAATGGACGTTTACCTTTCAAGTCTAATTTGACCGAGGAAAGTAGAAAACCTGTCATATTGGACGGTAAACACGAAATCGTTAAAATGATGATTAGAGAAGTTCATCATCATTTTGGACATGCCAATCACCAGACGGTGATGAATGAGGTGAACCAGAAATTTTATGTCTTGAACTTACGTAATGTACGAAGTGTGTCGCATCATTGTCAGTGGTGCAGGACATACAGATCCAAACCGCAGAACGTGCCACAAGGAAATATTCCTCTGGAGAGAATAGCTCATCATGAACCACCTTTTACATGCTCAGCTGTGGATTATTTCGGTCCTATGAGTGTGACTATAGGAAGGCGATACGAAAAACGTTGGGGTGTTTTATTCACGTGTCTGACTACCAGAGCAGTACATCTGGAATTAGCAGCCTCGTTGACACCAGCGTCAACGATAATGGCGTTGAGGCGATTTATCGCCAGAAGAGGAAAACCAGCCGTTATATACAGCGATAACGGGACAAATTTCAAAGCTGCGAATAAAGAATTATTGAAAGCATGCGAAGAATGCCATGAGGGCATGAAAAATGAGTCATTTAAGAAATACATTAAATGGAAATTTATACCTCCGGGAGCACCGCACATGGGTGGCGCCTGGGAGAGGTTAGTAAGATCGATTAAAATTGCGTTGACCGCTACGCTCAGAGAAAGGAGCCCACGAGAGGAAATTCTACATACGTTGCTTTTAGAAGCAGAGCACACAGTAAATTCCAGGCCCCTGGTAACATTCAGTATGGATAGTCCTGAAGAGGGTTTGACACCCAATCATTTTCTTCTGGGACGCTCATGTGGTGATCGACCACCTGGATTATTTCTAGAGCGGCATCTGACGGGTCAACTCAATTGGAAAGCTGCACAGAGGTAAGCCGACCATTTTTGGACAAGGTGGTTGAAGGAATACATGCCTACCTTAATACCGCGAACAGGTAATAACGGAAAGTTCATGGAACCTAAAGAGGGCGATATTGTTTTGATAATAGATCATTCGTTGCCACGAAATACGTGACCGAAAGGCAAAATTAGTAGAACGTTACCGGGACCAGACAGTCACACTAGAGTGGTTGACGTCATTACTAGCACAGGTATCTTGAGGAGACCTACATCCAGAATAATAGTCCTGGTACCCGCGACGCCTCCCAAATGATGGTGCTAACGCACGGGGGGGAGATTGTTGGCGACGCGCCTATAAGAATGTTTCAGTTTATCAAGTCAACCGATGACGAATAACTTTTCAAAGACTTATTGTCCAATAGAGATGTTCTGATAAGAAAATGCTTAGTTAAATCTTAAAGAAATGTCGAATTAATGGTATGGAGGTCTTGGGTTCGACTCCCAGGCCGGACTAGTTTACTGTTTTCTAAGTAATATCTTTCAATAAATTCATATAGAGAATTTTATGTTATGTTACCGGATTTGTTCCCCGGTTGAAATCGTCTTTCCAATGATGTAAATTCAAAGGAATATTAAAGTGAAGTTAGAGATCGGATTTGTTCCCCGGTCGAGATGATCACTCTGTGCACAAACAGAATTAACGGAAATTAATTGCATAAGTATTGTCTTGTATAAGTATGATACGTTTTGTACGAAAACAAATGCCTATTTGTTATGATTGATTAATGAGATCATTCACTTGTATTGTTATCTGATAAGAAGCATGATAACTGATAAGAATCTTATCAGAGATAGTTTCCTACAGTTTGAAAATTATGTAGAAGCACTTATTTATTTAATATTGTTAAAATTAAGTGTATTTCAGACTTTCATTTTTTCTGATAGCCGAGAGCCGTGCAAAGTTAGTTGTTCAAATAGTGTGAGTTCACGGAAGCACGCTGGCCACGCCCTTAGGAGGCCGAATATGTAAAAATTTAAAATGTTTGTAATTTCAGCAATTTATGTAAAAATGACTTGTAAAACATTTCAGGTTGATTGTACGTGCTAAAAAGGTGAATTCTGTGTTATTTTTATGTGAAAATTCCTGTGTATAAGTGAAATAATGATAGTTTTGTATAAGAAATTTAAAAGTGTTTTAAATAGTGAAATAAATAGAGAAAATGTAAATTAAACTATTGTATTAGTTAACATATGTATAAATTCAAGTGGGAAACATTGTTTTAACTTTCTGTGTTAAATATTTAAGAAGTTTGGATTTTGAATTTGTGATTAAAATAGGCATGTTTTGTTTTATAAATTAAAGGATTTTTGTGATACGAAAAAATAATATATATCATGGTGTAGATATTGTTTTGTGCTATCTAAATAGATAACTTGTATTTATGTATGATTTATGTGAATAAAGAAATTAAGTGAAACGTGAGAGAGTAATAGTACAAATTCATGTTGTTAAGTTGCGCAGGCACGCGAATGGCGCGGCTCACTTTCGCGTATAGTTCTGGGGGTAGCTTAGTGAACGGGTTTTATTGCAATTTGTTCGGGAATCAAACCAGCAGTCAATAAGAAGAAGAAAGAAAAAGTGTAGGGAAGTGATAGGGAAAAGTGATTACTCTCTCACGGAACGGTTTGAAGATGGATGCTAGCCAAATTTTGGCTCTTTTCCATCAATTTTTAAAAACCCAAGGCGTAGACCTTGATAGCTTTTCGATCAATCTCACCCCCCGTGCCCCTAAGGCATGTGTACCCCCGCCCGCCGTCGCTGCTTTCCTCGCGACACAAGCGGCTCCCCCGCAGTCCGACTCGCCCGCGTCCCCCGACTCCGATATGGAGCACTCGGACACCACGTCCGTTACCTCATCCTCCCGGAAGAGGACCGCCCTCAGCTCCACCGGCTCCTCGGATTCTTCCGACTCTGAAGGAACCATAACCGACTCCCAAGCCGAATTCACGTTAGTGAAATCAAAGCGCGGCCCAAACGCGCTGCCACTTCTCGCACTCCCCCCGCCTCAGCGGCCGCCGCCGCCCGCACTCCCTCCGCCGCTGCCTCTACCTCCGCAGCTCCCATCGTTGCCCCTACTTCCGCAGCCCCAAACGCTGCCACCTCACAGTCGAAAGACAATACCGCCAAGCCAGCAACCCGCTGCGCTCCCGAACTGGCCAAAAACCAAGTCCCGCCCCCTGTCTTTCTCAGAGACAAGGCGAAATTTACTCAACTGTCCAAAACCCTCTACGATAAGGGTTTCAAATATGACCAAGCCACTAATGTCGGCGAGGCCATCAAAATTATTCCGGCGTCTATAGAAGACTTCCGTAACATAACCCGCCTATTCACGGCCGAGCGTGTGTCCTACCACACATACGCCCTCGCCGAAGAAAGGAAAGTAAAGGCAGTCCTCCGCGGAGTTCCTTATGAACTCGCAAACGAAGACATTCTGGAAGACCTTAAATCCCAAGGCTTCCCTATTGAAGGTGTGCATAAAATGCACAGTAGCAGGGGCGAAAGGTTTAACCTCGCCCTCCTCGTTCTCACCAATGTGCCGGAGGCGAAGGCCATTTTCCGCGAGGTACGCACTGTGTGCGGCCTGTCGCGTGTTAAGGTCGAAGCCCCTCACCGGCGCGGTTACCCAGCGCAGTGCCACCGCTGCCAACTTTATGGACACGCGGCAGCCAACTGCTCAGCTCCACCCAGGTGCATTAAGTGCCTAGAACCCCATCACTCGAAAGAGTGCCCACGGCCCAAAAACGCCGAATCCCCACCCTCGTGTGTCCTCTGCGGACAAACAGGCCATCCGGCCAATTATAGAGGTTGCCCTCGCGCCCCTCGCCCACCTCCGAGCCGCAAAGCTCCACCACAGGTCAATGACCGAACCTTCCCGGCTCTTGTAAGCCGCAAGCCCAGTCAGGGCCAGCCCCTACCTCAGCCCCCTCAGGGCTCATCTCAGCCCACACAGGGCATCTATCGGCCCCCACAGGGCCCCTATCGGCCACCTCAGGGCCCTCCTCGGCCCCTTATGAGCCTTCCGCTCTCTCAGCCAGCGCCACTTCCAATAAACCCCTGGTTCCAAAAGGAATCAAACATCCCGCGGCCCTCCGCCGACCCAAAAAAACAGACAGACTCTGTAGTAGAGTCCCTAAACCTAGTGTATAACACACTCAATAGGATCAATTTAGACGAAATTCTTATTCTTGCGGATAAACTGAGCACAGCTCAGTCCCCTCAGGGCCGTCTCCTTGCTCTTACTGAGCACATCAACCTTCTAAGGTCCTTGTAATTAATTAATTAAACTATGCCGGAGCCCTCTGCTCCTGCAATATCTCACGGTCGTATCAATCCAAAGGGTTTGTCGCTTGTTTCATTCAATATCCGCGGTCTGCGAAATAACCTCCCAGAGCTTAGGCTTTTTCTACGAGATCGCGAAGCCGATCTCCTACTCGTACAGGAGACCCATCTCAGCCCCAAGGTCTCTAAAGGCCTTACTATTAAAAATTATTCACTCATACGTAACGATAGACCCGACCGCAAAGGCGGCGGCACTGCCATCTATCACAAAAAGTCCCTTCATTGCTCCCACATATCTACTCCTTCGCTTACCAGTATGGAAGCCACTATCACTAGACTAGCCATGACTGGACACCAGTCAATCATTATAGCCTCTTGCTATATCCCTAGCGGAACCCTCCCCGTCAAGAGTGACTTCGAAGCCATCCTTGCATTAGGCGACTCAGTCATTATGTTTGGAGACTTTAACTCCAAGCATACTGAATGGGCCTGCCGCACTATACAAGTAGTGGCAGGGTGCTGCTCAATATCACTCAGTCTCTCGACCTGACTGTCTATAGCCCCCTCACTGCCACCCACTATCCCGACATTGTTACCTACGCTCCTGATGTGCTAGACTTTGCTCTAGTTAAAGGAGTTTCCCTTAACCTTAGAGCAATCGAGCCTCTCGACGATCTAGGATCCGACCACCGTCCTGTATCCCTCCTTCTTGGCCATCAGCCACCTCCAACTCCCACTTCCAAAACCTACACCGACTGGAAGGGCTTCAAGAAGTCTCTAGCCTCGGCTATAGACTCTCCGGACCCTCCCATAACCCTCTCTTCCGACGCCCTCGACAGTGCGGGGAAAATAGACACCGCGGTCGAAAATCTCACCTCACTTATAACATCCTCTCTTAAAGAGAATGAAAAAGTTGTCCCGGTTGCTAAAACTAGTCTTCCCATAGATATTAGCAACCTGTTAAAAGCCAAAAAAGCTGCCCTCCGTAGAGCTGCACGCTATCCCACTCCCGAATATAGACTCGCAGCCCACCGCCTTCAACGCAAACTGCGTTACCGCCTCCAAGACTACAGAGACCACGAAAAAGGCAATCTCATGGAGAAAATCTCTCCCTCTCACACAGCGTACTACCGGATGGCGAGAGCCCTCCGGATAAACGCTATAACCCATACTCCCCCTCTGTCTCGTCCCGACGGCTCCATTGCCTTCGAAGACGAAGAAAAGGCTGAGTGCTTCGCGGACAGCGTTGCCGCTCAATGCTCTCCCAGCTCACAACCCACTGACCCCTTACACATCCAACTAGTGGAGGACGAGGTCCGACGCAGGAACTCGCCCCCCACCGCCTCTGACCCTATCACTGTGTCCAAAGATGAGATTTCATCTACCATCAAAGGACTTAAGCCCAAAAAAGCACCGGGTGCGGATGGTATCTCCAACCAAGCCCTCAAACACTTCCCGGAGCAGGTAATCGCCTTACTGGCCATTATCTTTAACGCCTGCTTCAAATTCAGTTACTTTCCCACCTCTTGGAAAGAGGCAACTGTCATTGGCATTCCCAAGCCAGGCAAACCTCTCCACCTCCCCTCCAATCACCGTCCCATCAGCCTCCTCAAGGCCATGGGCAAACTTTTCGAACGAGTCATTCTCGTGCGCTTGAGGCGCCATTTGTTTCCCACAGACGGCGACCCTCTTGTCATCCCACAACAATTCGGGTTTCGAGCCAAACACTCGTGCCCCCAACAAGTTCACCGCATAGTGGAATACATCCTCAGCGGTTTTTACCCTCGCCGTCAAAAAACCATCGCGGTCTTCTTTGACATTGCCAAGGCATTCGACAGAGTCTGGCACGAGGGCCTCATCTACAAACTGTACGACTTAGGCCTCCCAGATCGTCTCGTTCGCCTTGTAGCCTCCTATCTGAAGGATCGTACCTTTCGTTTTAGACACGAAGGCACGCTATCCTCTACCCGTCAAATAAAAGCCGGTGTTCCTCAAGGCTCTGTGCTTGCTCCCCTCCTATACATACTATTCACCAACGACATCCCTGTCCCGTCGAATGGTGTCAAACTAGCCCTCTTTGCAGATGACACAGCCCTTTACTCCAAAGGCAACTCACTGCCACAGATTCGGAACAAGATTCAAAAGTCAGTAAGCGACTTAGGAGCTTGGTTCCAAAAATGGCGTATCGACGTAAACCCGGAGAAAAGCTCCGCCGTTTGCTTCGAATATAAACGACGCCGTCTCACCACCACTCCGCCAATCAGGATGTTAGGAACCCCTGTCCCATGGCAAACTAAAGCCAAATACCTAGGCGTCACCCTTGATGCAAGGCTCACTTTCGAGCCCCATATCAAGAAGGTTACTCGCACCGCACGTTTTTACATGGGTAGGCTCAACAGCATGTTGGGCAGACATAGTAAAATGTCCCTCCGCAACAAGCGAACCCTATATAAGGTCTGCATACGACCTGTCATGACCTACGCGGCCCCCATTTTTGCACATGCTAAGCCCAAAGCTATAAATGAACTTCAATAGTTCAAAATCTGTTCTGTCGTAGGGCCACTAACTCGCCCTATTATGTCCGTAATGCCGACCTACATCGAGACTTAGAGCTCCCAACAATCCAACAGTTTCTTAAATCACTCTCTGAGAGATTTTTCAAAGCCTCAGAGTCCCACCCAAATCATCTCATTCGTGAGACAGCTGCCTATGCAGCCCCTATTCACACTCGCTATAGTGTGCGCAGACCGAGAAACTCTCTCTCGGACCCCCCCAACAAGCTTTCGGCTGACCTGAACTGCCTCCTGGCGGCTCAGGCCGAGCCTCCATAACACATCCATTAATCTGCCTTAGTTAGGCACTCTTCTAAGCGGCTTTTCGCCGCTTGCGCCCTCCTTTCTGCCAAGGAGGGTCGCGTTCGTAAACGGCTTAGAGATCTCTAGTAAGATCGTTAAGCCAATTCCTAAAAGGTTGAGTTTAGTGGGTAAAAGTCCCACATAACCACGCAGCCGGCTGCGTGGTATGCTATGAGCATTCTCAACCTCCCTCCCCCGCTTTCCGGAGGGTTGCCCATATTTGCTTCGGGCGCAAAAAAAAAAAAAAAAAAAAATTGCAATTCGTTCGGGAATCAAACCAGCAGTCAATAAGAAGAAGAAAGAAAAAGTGTAGGGAAGTGATAGGGAAAAGTGATTACTCTCTCACGGAACGGTTTGAAGATAATTGCTGTTTTATTCCCAAGTGATTCATCCCTAAAAGGTATACAGTCCACATCGAAGAATTAAGGCGTCGGGACCGGGACGACTTCGGAAGACCCGTAATCCCCGTCTGAACCTACTTGCTGAAAAAGAAAGAGGTTATCGCCCTAGTGTGTTACTCCGTTGCGGAGATCACATACGTTGTTCCCGAACCCAACGTAGGCGTTATAGGAGGCCGGATCGAGAGAAGCCTCGATTCCTCCCTTCTGTTTCTTTATCGAACGTGCCAGCCCGTCTGGTTCGTTTGAAATTGGTCCTTCCGAACCTGTTTCCTTTTCACGTTCTAATGTATTAATTGATTGATTAAGAATTTGCACCGACGTACACATATTATGTATCTAAAGTCAATTTAAACCAATTAACATGCTTTTAGTTGCATATGTGTGCTTCCAGCAATGGACTTTCACGAGCTAATAAATAAAAAAGCGGCATCGGCATCGGCATAGTTTGATATATATGTACGCTACATCTATCTTTCTTTGTTAGTCTGAGCCTAAACTAGCTATAGATATTCTGACTAACTGGTCTAAATACAACCCCGGCTCCCCGAACTACCACCGACTCCATTCTTTCTTTTTGGCACAAAGGTATCGTAATATTTATCTATTTCAATTTATCCATATGCAACATAATTTTCATGATATCGTTTTGAGCTTTATCTACAGTACAGTTCCCCTCTACTTTACTACCGTGCGTAGACTGTCGCGGTTATAGTTTTGTTATACGAGCGAAGCCTAAATCCATCATTAAACTAGGCTGAAGTATTTTTGTTTGTCAACGCGACTGTCTACCATATAATATTGGCGCGACACATGTGACTTGAAAATTGAAAAAAAGTAGATAATGCAATATTACTTAAAGAATAAACTTAAGATCTGTTCACAAACAAACAAATCCAACTCGGTTTATTTCACCAAAGAAAACCCCAAAGAATAAATTCGCATCGCCGATTTTCATTATGGTTTGTTAGGGTTACTATATCTCTGCGAAAATATCTTGGATATTAATAGTTAAAAAATACTGTCAAAGATTTTAAATGGCAATCGGAATTAAATAAATTTCCGATTCTAAAATTGATACCTACTATAATTAATTATTGCGTATCAGTAGTTTATTTCACAAATAGAACTTATAAATGGAATAATACAAAATATGAAGATGTCATAATGTAGCAATAAATAATCTACAAAAATTACAGTTTTAATAATAATCTATCTCCTATTGTCAATGTCACAGTACAGTAGTGTAAAATAACCTCCATTTAAGGTAGATATGTTTTATGCAGCGATTATTTGTAATTTATTAATGGTTTTACAAACACTGTACAAATTAGAAAAAAATGATTCGTAAGCAGTCTTATTATTATACTTCAATATAATCATATCAGCTAGCATATACATAAACAATAAGTGTCAAAATGTTTAAAAAAATCCACAAAAATAGTCCTTATCCGGACTTTGACTATTGGAAAAAGATAACTAAAACAGAGCGAACGAGTAGCGAAGCTTCACAAGAGTCTCACGACGCACGCAAACAACAGAGGCACGGTTTTGTTTTTAACTATTATAAGTAGTGTTGCTGTATATACAAGTAAATCTCGAACCCCATTATTTGTGTAGAGACGGTCTGAGAATGTGCACTAACCCATTTCGTCCTGTGGGCGCTGTAATAGTTACAAAAAATGTGGTTGCAAAAATACCTGCCAAGTGTGGCAAGTATGGCAAATATCTTCTCCATCAGCCAATCTAAGGGGGGGAGGTCTATGTTCAGCAGTGTACTTTTGGTAAGCTGTAATGGTAAACAATTAACATGTATGATTAATTAATCATTATAAATGATAATTAATCATAAATTTAATCATGAAGCAGGCAGTTTTTGACTATTGACACCCGGTGCCAAATTGGGTGTTTTAGATTTGATTGTCTTTTATATTAAAGTCTTTTATTTCTCCTTCTACGGTAAAATCCATGTGGTTTTTCCTTTAGTTAGTTTTAGTACAGCTTCGGAAGCAGGGGAGGACGAAACAATACTCACTTCTACTGCTACTATTACTGTAGCACATCATAAGTCCGCTGCTGAACGTAGGTCTTCCCCATAGATTGTCACAAAATACGGTCCTGAGCCACCCGGATTCATCAGGTGATCACTGCATATTGCGGGGGGTTGCAAAAACTGCGCTTGCAATTACGAGCATGCCTCTCGAGAACCTTAAGCAGTACTTAACTTAATACTTTTAACACAACTATAGGACTGTCCATTGAAAGAACATTCACGTGGTGACTCCGATTACGGACTGTCTGCTGAAACCGCTAACGATTCCAACGGCCTGCTCTCCGCACTCTTCTGACAAGTATACGATCGTATAAGTAGTTCCCTTTCACACCCTAGTGTGAAATCAGTCCGACAAATTAAATCCCGCCTCAGATTATTACATAGCTCAGTGACTGTTCATAAATAACCCGTAGGGAGGAACGCCACGAATATGTACTGAGAGAGTGTTCAGCTGGCTAGTAATTTGAATTTAGAATGCTATGTTTATTTTAATCATATTAACCTGCGCGAGAAATTGGAACAGTATTCATGTTTCATATATATGATCTCCTTTATTACGTACCTATTACTGAAAAAGATTTTTTCAAGAATGCGGAAAATGGACCTTACTTGACAGACTTAATCGATACTGATCATACCTAATATGTTGTAATAACATTACAGTCCCTTAAAGCTACAGCACGAATAGATCAGTCCGACCAGGTAAGGATCACGCTCGTGCAGAATAGAAGGGAGAAATAGCAGCATAACGCTGCAATTTTTTGCATGGTGAGTGACGAGACATGGAGATCTTTTAGTGGTAACGAAGCATGTTTCCTAAGTTCTAAGGAATGACCCGTAATGTGCTTCTAAACAATTTTTGTTACTTTTTCCTTTTAAGTAAATACTTCCCCACGATAAGGGTTTCTCCTGTATCGTGATGGTGTTTTAGATATCTACTTTTATATAGAATAAGGGTGAGAATTGAGCACACAGTCTACTTGACGGTAAGTGGATGCTGTGACCCATAGACATCTACATTTATCCTCGATTAAGAATCACAAAGCAGATGCGTTATCACCCCTGAAGACTAAGACACGATTCGACGAAGAAATGCCTCGTTTCCACTAAAAAAAGGTCTCCGGATCTCTACACTCACCATACAAAACACAGCAGTATCAAGCTGCTATTTTGCGCTAGTATTCTGTGAGAGCGTGTTCCTTCCCCGGTCGAGCCTACTCCTTCGGGCTACAACAACCATAATATAGCTGCATCGAGGCTTTACCACGTATGAAACTAATACCTGGAAACGCATCTGCATTTTTATGACATATTAGGTATTAGATGAGATATTAGGACAGATATAGGTTCATTGGGCTACGAATCCTCTTACCATCCGGTGAACTGCGTGCTCGTTTATCAACCTTACATTTATGATAAGAAATGATGGGCAGGGCTGTCATGTGTCATAAGAGATGATGATGAGAAATCCCTGAAGGATCTTACGGCTTCTAATAGATGACAATATAACACTCTCGTTTACCCCAGACATAAAATATCGAGACCGACGACGGGATGCATCGTCGAAGGTGCAAGACGTCTGATACTAAGATCGCCAATTTGCCTGCAAGCGTATTGATAAAGGTAAATTTTTCCAAGAGACCCATGTACAACAGTCAACTATTGAGAACTGATGATGAAGAAGAAGATATCACCATTAGTCCCTCACCATACCATGGTTTGTTCGTCGTTCTCGTCAGAAGTTGTTCCTCCATACATCAATTTACATTGGTAGTACTAAAGAAGTAATTTTACCATTAGTCTGTTGCACCGTGTTGTTTTAGGGTGCTTTGAGGTACTATCATCAATGCCTGCCAAGCTAAGCTGTCGGCAAATCTCTCAATGCTTCCCAATGTCAAGATAATGTGGAAATTTTGTGAACAAATTGTTTTAAAATAGTTTTAAATTTCCATTTCCAATTGCTATATAAAGACTTGAATCTCAGCCAAGGTATATAAATACTACAAAGGTACTACGTTAGTATATAAATTCCTTTGATTATAAACTTGATATAACCAAAAATAAATTCCTTAATCTCAGCCGGAGAGAAAATTATTTTCAACTTTTGATGTCATGGTGACTATTTAATGCACGTTACCTAGATCATATTGCATTAAGCCTATATTGGATTCTGCACAATAAGGATAATTACTAATCTAAAATTCTTCTATGAAGTCAAGATTATACACTAAATGTCTGTAGGTTAAATACCAGAGAGACGGTAAGAAACATAAAGCAAAAATAAAGTGACAGCCTATATACGACCGACCGACGATATTGCTTGGGCACGGGACACTTCTTTTGAAAGGGTTTTAGGGCAAGAAAATGCTGCCCCAATGCGTCGTCGTATGTCTTCGAAATGAGAATCATAGCTCATAACACTAAAATGACAAATAGCCAAGCAGTTGTACGTGGTAGTGCCACACCACAGCTATATTATGCTTGCAGAACGAATGGGTCGGCTCGACCGGAGTAGGACTACGCTCTCACAGAATACCAGCGTAAAATAGCAGCTTAATACTGTTGTGTTTCATACGGTAAATGTAGAGATTTGAAGACCCTTTTTACTGGAAATGAGACATTCTATCTTAGTCCTCATGGGTGATAACACATCTGCGTGTTGATGCTTAATCGAGAATAAATGTAGACTTCTATGGGCCACATCATCCACTTACCATCAGGTAGACTGTGTGCTCGTTTGTCTCACTTATTTTATAAAAAAAATCCACCGGATGATGAATGTCTACTATAAACCATACAAAGGCTAGTAGGCACATTTAAGATTATAAGACTATGATGAAGTACCGCTTAGGTAATAACCCGTCCATAAATAGAAACCATTTTCTTGACTTTCTATATGTTAGGAGATATCAGCTCTTGCGAAATTTAATATCAAACGATATTTTATCATTTGTAGCGATATAAAATTTAAAAGCATCAATTTTTTTCATATTCCATTATAACAGGCCTCATCATCATCAGCATTACAGCCCCTCACATGTTCTATGCTGGACATAGGCCTCCCCCAAGGAATGCCACAAAGCACTATCGACTTCCTGCATGTCTTACCAGGTCGTCACTACATCAACTGGGGGGTCGCCCTGCACTTCGCCTACCGGTACGAGGCTGCTACTCGAGAACCTTTTTTCACCATCGGTTGTCGGTTCATCGAACTATACGGCCTATAGGCAGAAAATTCATTATGACGTAAGCAGTGCCGTTGTATAAGCTCCACTCTCATGTGGCCGCTTAGTCGCTTGTGGTTTTTTTTTCTTCTAATATACAAGTTTTCTGGCGACGTTTTTCTTCATCGACGAACATACAGTAACACAGCACTAACAATTTCATTGATACCAACGGCAATTAAATTCGAGTTGATCTCAAACTATATAGGTATATAATAGTTAATCAAACTATATAAATAGTTCAAATTAGGAGAGTTACATATAAAATATGCTATCTGCATATCTCCCAATGGGTGACACTATAATTTAAATCAAATAAATCATCAGCATGTAAAAATCAACTAAAATCAAAAACCTCTTTTACATGGTAGAGCCACGATGCAACTATATTATAATTATTGTAGTACAAATGGGTCAGCTCGACCGGAAAAAGGAACTCACTCTCACAGAATACCTACCAACGTAAAATAGCGGCTTAGTGCTGCTGTGTTGCGTATGGTGATTGTACCACGTTGAATGTATTGTGGATTACCATGTGGGTTTTAGGTCTTTACACTTATTAGATATTTCTAGTGTTGGAAAATTCTTTAATCTTCTTTACCAGCTCATAAAAATCTACCGGTGGATGTCCAGCAGTAACAGACGTATCGTCCCTCCACATGCTTCTGCCTGTGGATTGAAACACTGGAAGATTTCTTTAATACAATTTATGAATTAATTAATATTTTTATATTATATTTCCTTATTATTATTTTTTTACTAATTACGCATTGTTTTGATATCCAACAGTCGTCCAATAGTTCATCACTAGTCCGAAATTCAAATTATAAAGGCCGACCCTACTGGATTTGGGGCGTGCATTCCTGAGCGACGCGACGGACGCCGGCGTTCCGGGTTATATTATGCCCGTGATTTATTGCATCGAATTCTCGCCGGTAATTAGTGCGTGCCTTGCTCTCTAGTCGGTGCTCACCGAGGGTGCGAATGTTGCCAGATGTTATGTTACCTTCTCAAATGGTATAACACTTCAACTATTATTTCACCCAACAATCTTATGTGACAGCTCATTCTAACCTAATCAAACACACGTTTCTTGTCTTTACTAATAATGCAACTAATAATTTAATAGTTTAATGAGTCGGCTTAAAATAATCCCCTATACCAAATCATCCCCCGGTTGCCTGAGGCATGAGACGAAAAAAAATACGTTTTATTTCGTCCTCTCTTCATCTCATAGATGAGCGTCATCATTTATTTTATTTTAATAGGTGGTACCCTTTTCCTGCCTAAGAGTCCATCTAGGTAAGTAATAAAGGGTTAATATTGCTTTTTTTAAAGAATATTAACAATGCTATAAACATTACTAATATTCCCCTTAACCACTCGTGGTAAGCTTAAATTGCTTGTGTTACGAGTGGTTCACGACGGTAGTCGAAGGGCAGATTCGAACCCACGACCTTTTTGAGTTCGGGGTCCGCACCCTGCCTTTAGGCTATTGTCGCTTGCATGATAAGTGTTTTCAGCCGTCAGTCCGTCTTTATATTTTTTATAGAAGAGTGGGCAAACGAGCATGCGGCTCACTTGATGGTACCTAAGTGACTACCGCCGCCCATGAACAACTGCAACACCAGGGGAGTTGCAGGTGCGTTACCGGCCCTTTAGAAAGGAGTAAGCTTGAAGGTATTACACCTATATTCATTTGGTTTTTCTTTATAGCAAATGTCGACGTTGACAATCCTGATAATTTTCCTCCATCCTACATTTATATCAATTAAATAATTTTTTTAATATTATTTTAAACGATCATATTGAAGGTAATCAAAGAAATCCCCTTTTTTCTTTAAAAATCTTATTCATTTGTTGAAATATTTTTTTAAAAGATATTCTGCGATTATTCTTTACCACGATGTGCTATTTCAATTTATTATTTTTTGTGAGTAAGAATGCTCAGGGATGGTCTCATTTGGTCCAGATTTGACGATGAATTCATAACAATCCACCAAATATAAACACTTATGCCTGTCACCCCGAGGGGTAGGCAGAGACTACATGCACATACGCTCGTCGGTTAAAGGCACTCTTAATCTGGCCCATTTTCATTGTATCGCCAATTTGAATTTTTTTCAATTTTATTTTAAACCTTCGTCTAGGGCGTCTCTTCCCGACTCTACAATTCACATCTGCAATATAAATTTTCCAGTTCATTCTTTCCTCGTTCATTCTTTCTGACAACATCATCTTGCAAATCACACGTTTCTCTATATCACACTTTTTGTATTTTGTTATACATATTCTTATTGTTTTAACACTATCTTCGAGTGAGGGTAATATTTTTTAAAGATCCAAGTTCCTCACGTTACATTCATCATTAGTTTTTTTATACTATAAGTGTGGCAAACATGCACACAGTCCACCTGGTGATTGGGCCATTATCATCTACATTCGTCTTCATTTAAGAACGAAAATGCAGATGCGTTGCCAGTAAAAATAGTCCCGGGTTCTCTACACGAAACCCAGCTAGAATACAGTGTAAAGCTGCTATTACGCTTTATTCTTTGAGCGCGTAGTCCTACCCCGGTCAAGCTGACCTACTCATGCTACAACCATAATATAGCCGCAGCGTGGCTCTACAATGTAAAATAAATATTTAGCTCTAGTTAGCACTTCCAATTGCTATTAATAACTCCACTGATACTTCTTCAATTAGCTTTATTTGCATTTGTTATATTTTTTCGTTTTTCCTAATTAAAGTAATTTTTAATAAAAATCACCTGGCAATACCAAACTCGTGGCGCGGATTACCGGAGATTGAGTTTAATCGGCCGCGCGGGAACCGGCAGAACGCCATTAATAACGGAACTCCGTTAATTGAACTTCTCACTGCCGCCGCCCATAACTCAAATATATAGCACTCCATAAAATATACACCATTTACGATTGTCACTTGATTAAACAGAAGGCATACTAAGATTTAAATTAAATGGACATGATTATCATTTCATTCATTCATCATCATTAACGTTCCATTTTAAGGCGGTACCCCGATCAAAACCTTGCAAAAGTGCGTTTTTCAGAGACTATTATCTCGTTATTTATCAGAAATAAGCTACAACTAAAAGCACATTATTAATGTTCGATATCCTATCATCACATTCCATGTTCTAATTTGTCTTTATGTGTTATAAATACATTTCAAATGATCTTTTAAAAAATGACTAAAATTATTGATTACATGCATCTGTTGCTAAAGGAAACGCTCTAATCATTTGAGGATTACACTAATGGATAGATAATTTAAAAATCTATATTTTTCACGTTTTATTTAATTTCTTAAGTTCGCTTTTCTTTTTTAATTGAAATAATTCAAACAATTCGGCGTATTCGTATTTTTACGCGATATATTGTAGCGAGAGCGCGTGCATTGTATAGGACTGAACACTCAAGGTCGTTCGCTTGGAGAAATGTCTTAAGTCACCACTATGACTATTACTACAGTAACAAGTTCAGTGATGAACATAGCCCTCATTTATAGATTATCGCAAAGAGCGTTCATGAGCAACCTTGTACGTGGTAGAGCACGCTGAACCACAACCACACCACAATATTATGGTTGTATGTAGCACGAATGGGTCGATATAATCGGGGTAGAACCACGCTCTCGCAGAATACCAGCTCAAAATAACAACCTAATGCCGATGTGGTTCGTAAGATGTGTGTAGAGAACTGGAGACTCTTTTTAACAGAAACGAGGCATTTTGGTGCTAAAGGGTGACAACGCATCTGCATTTTGAGTCTTAATTAAGGATAAATGTAAATGACTATGGGCCACAGCATCCATTTACCATCAAGTGGACTGTGTGCTGTTATGTACGTGCCCTTGTTCTGTGAAAAAAGACCAGTTTTGGAAGAATAACTCGTACCGGATGCACTGTGAAACGCGCCAGCTCACGTCTCCTATTGTTGCCTCAGGCCTCAGCTACGCCAGGAGTATTACCGTTTTGTGAGCCTCAGCCACCCTATTTGCTGAACTTGGCCACATTTCTTTGTTCCCAAAAATGAAGAGAATTAATAAATTAAATCATGATGTTTCGTGACCATAGTGGAGATAAAGATCGAATCGATGAAGGAACTGAAGGCCATATAAAAATTGCGTTCCAGAAATGTTTTGAACATTAGTAAGACCCTGGTAGAAGTTTATTGTATCAAACAATATATAGGCTCATAAAAACCTAGGTAACAGTTATGATTTTACCTTTCTGATGGTGCAATCTGAAGGTGGATATAGGATCTCAGTGACGGCACTAGATAGGATGATCGTGTTTGACCTCATTAGAAAAGGCTGATAAGGCCTAGGTGACAGTTATGATCTCACCTTTCTGATGGTGCAATCTGAAGGTATGGATCTCAATGATGGTACTACATTTATATTTTTATTATTTTTAATTTATAGGAGTCACGCCATTTTATCTGTCACACTTCTTAGCTAAAAATTTAAATGTATGTTCTAGTTACTTTTTATGTCCTATTATAACTTTGATGGGGAGCACTTAGTTTTGAGAAATAAAAACATTAATATTGAGAAATAAATTGAGATTTTTCTAAAATTATACACAATTTAGTGTATTTTTATCAACCATATATCAACAACATAATTATTCAATAAATGCTAAGGAATTATGGATTTGAAGATATACCATACAGTGGCGGTGTAGAATATCCACTCCCACATCGTCCCGGGACTTCGCAAGAGGCGACAGAGGGAACAAACCAGGAGATGGGCAGCAGCAGCGCTTCTCTTTTAAAAAACTAGAATAAAGCTGCGGTTACCAAACTGCTTTTTTCATCAGGTTGTCACTCTATCTAGTTGAGGGAAGTCCAACACCAGGCTACCAGTTCGAGGCTGCCACTCGTGAACCTACGATTTATTAATTAATGCATCTTTTTGTTACAACTCTAAAGTGTCAGACTGATGCCGGCAGATATTGACCTCTGTGTTGATATGGGACTCCTTAGATCCTTCACTTTATATTTCACATTTTTAATTTGGATGATGAATACATCAACGTGAGTATATTAAAATGGTGTGCATTGATAAGTAGCGTACATTGGTATTGAATAACATAAAATTTACAAAAAGTCAACAGAAAAGCTCTGAAGCCATCGAATGTATGTGATAAAAAATCCTTTCGGAACCCGCGTACGGCATCACATAATATGATTGCGCTCAGGTGTGAGCGAGTAGAGTGTATTGCAAGCGAGGCCGGGCACCTAAAATAAAGCACTGAAACGAATATTTTAACTACTCTCAAGCTCAAATACTCAAAAGCTACTCAATTTTATGACGCCATTAATTCTCGTAGTGTCACTGTCACTTAAACTTAAGTAATATATATATATATATATATATATATATATAGTACGTGAGGGTAATATGGTCATCCGGTTTATGTGATCACTTTCTTATAAATCAAAAATATTTGCATAGATGACTCTGTGATACGATAGCTCTTCATCAGTCAATCAAATATTAAAGGGTCAAAAGGGCGCTGCTTCATCAACGCCATTTTGACAGTTGATGTCAACTGTCAAAATGGCGAAAGTAATCGACTAAAATATTTATATGTTATAGTAAATATTTTAGTCGATTTTAGTATTATGTCGTATAGTTTTTTTAGGTTGATCTTTCGAAGTGCTTCTAAGTATTGCTAGACCTTTTTCGCTATTGTTTTCTTAATGTAATAGTTAAAGTATACGACTTCGTGTTTTTGTCTCCGTCCTCCTCCTAGTTTTGGTTTCATAGGGCGGCAAAGCTTAATGTGCACCCTCACGTGCCTTATATATATATATATATATATATATATATATATATATATATATATATATATATATATATATATATATATATATATTTAGCAATGAATTTGATTGCAATGATATTAAACTATAGACAAATGAAATCGAATTGTCAGTCTGTAACATTTAAATCACTGCCCTCTATTATGCTTCGGAGGATATCTGCTTACTATCAAAAAATAAACAACTATTTTTTTTTTAAATTTTGTCTCTGTATGTCCTTTGAATGGTAGAACTGTTTGTGGTGAAACTTTACAAACGGATGGAGAGCAATGGCGGGAAGGATCTAGGCTGTTTCATCCGAAAAACTTAGACTTAAAAAACAATAAAGATTAATAAAAGAAATGTCAATTTATATTAGTTTCGGGTCGCTAGTGTTGCAGCGCTTGCACCTTCTTTCTGAGCAACGAGTTAAACTACGTAGGTACTCGTAATAATTACGTCATGCTCTAGATAAAAATTATGAAATGTTATTTAAAATTTGCAAAATTATTCCTATAGACATAAAAGTATAATCCATCATCATATTAGATCAGCATGGTGTGGTAACAATTAAGAAAACTAAGACGTATATAATGCCGAAGCGCTATATTACACAAAGGAGGAAATATATCATACCTAAGGTTGAAAATCACTTTGAACGGCGTACAAGGCAATAGATAACTCCAACCTTGTGTAATGAGGTGGCGGATATATGTGACGAAAGTGTAACTAAATAGCAGCTCAAATCCGTCTTGAGGAAACATTATCTGTCATTGTGTATATAGTGGTAAATGTTTCTTTAATTATTTATGTGTTAATTTAAGTATTTATAAGTACCAGATATTGTTATTAAGGAGTGTGATATAATAAACTGTTGCGTTGCCGACAAACTGGCTTACAGTTCGGCAAAATTTAAAATGCAAATAATGTACACTCTTTACAAGAATAAATAAAAAAAGTTGATTACGTTAATTTTGAACATGTTCTTTATTCTTTCAATATTTTACTCGCAATTGTTGTGAGATCAATTCAATCGTTCAAGACTACTTTCAAATTGCATTATTTTAAAATTCCCTTAAACTTCCGAACAGCTAGTAGCTAATAAGGCGTCTTGCTATCAAAATCTAATAATGTCTGAAACGATCCGACTAATAATTTAGAACTGCATGCGGAAGTAAATACGGAGATGTGTAACTGCCATAATAATTCCTGTGGTGTGAATTTTTCGAAACATTCAACAATAATAGAAATCTACTAGCACTTTAAAAATAAATATTGATTTCAATAGGTAAATAATAAATAAATTAAAAAACAGTACAGTATATTATATTCTAACAAAGATAATAAGAATCAGTCTGAACAATTTTATTTGGTAATTTAACGTCAAAAGAGCAATATTTATTTTGCTGTAGCAACATTTTAGGGCTACTGATCAGCGGATCGGTTTCACGTATAAATCATTCGCTGTCGCAACGTATTAGATTAAGATTTTCTATCGCAGATGTATTGGATGAGAAGGTTTCATCTCGCAGAGTGACAGAATCGGCGATAGCTCCGATATACGAGTACATGCAAATTTCCCTGGAGTAAGATACATATACTTCTTTCGAGCGTTATAACTATTTTGTTGTCAATATTTCCAAAATCATATTGTAATAAGAAAATAATTAAAATAAAATATGTGTATTTTCTAATTCTTAGCTGATGTCTAAAGTTCAAAGTAAATACACCCTCCGAACGGGTTCCCGCCTTGTCGTGGCGGGGGGGCTTAGTAGCCGTGGCTTGGTCACCCGCGGTGAACAAAGAGGAACCCACATAATTGGTCCGAGGTGTAGAGCCGCCCGAGGAGGCCCCTCCGAATGGGCTTGGCAAGCCCACTTCGAATGTGTGTTGGTGGGCTGCGGCGAGAGGAGTGTCCTCTCCCCCTACCGCTGCGGTCGAGGTAGAGTCGCGGAAGAAGAGGAGTGTTGGTATGACAATGCCCCACTCGCCCTATCCTCCGCAACTCTGACGCCTTACGCGAGAAGCAGATGGGAGAGGAATAGTCCGCTCTAGAGGAGGGGCCAGCGCTGGTGTTGCCGCGGATGTGTGCTAAAGCGTTCCGTGGCCCTGCTAATACGCGACGAAGTTGGGAACACCATGGGGTTTGAGTCGGTGCGAGTCCGACGCAACCCACCCTTGCCCCCCCCCCCCCCCCAAGGGAGTATGCGTAGGCATTTTCACATATTTAAAAAAATGTACCTTAATACAAGCTATTGGCAATATTCCAACTAGGGCGTTTACATTTTTGTAAAAATGTTCTACAGTTCAACAAGTTCGCATAAAACTAACTAATTTAGTATATAATTATATTTTAAGTTAAAATTGGAAAAAATGTTAAATGCAATAATTTGTAAATTTCACAAAATATTTGGCATAAAAACAGGTTCCACCGAGATTTGAACTCGGATCGCTGGATTCAGAGTCCAGAGTGCTAACCGTTACACCATGGAACCGTGCTTCCGAACATCGAAAAAATTGAAGAAGAGCTTATTAATAAGATTACTTTTTTACAACATTAATATTTAACTTTTAAGTGTTCTTGAAAACTGTATCTAAATACAAAATATATTTTTATAACACTAGATACTTATGATCCGCCTCGGCTTGGCGTGGTTCATTTCTGGATCTCGACAACAGCGCCACCACCGGGTCCAATTGTGAATCTGAACCATTCTCGAATCAACTTAATCACAAACACAAAATTTCATTAAAATTGGTCCAGTATTTTAGCAGTTCAGTCACATACACACGTACAGATAAATTATAAATATATAAAGATAAGTACTAATCTAATAACTGTACGAAAGTATTAAAATAACTATTAACTTAACTGATGAAAACAAATTATATCAGTTAAGCTAAGTTCGACCCTCACCGGCACCAATTATATTATCAATCGCTATTTGAAATGTTAATTTACCACGTGCTCGACAGTGAAGGAAAGTATCGTGATGAAACCTGAGAAATAAAAATATTTCGAAAACATTTGAAGAACATAGATAGTTCACCACTATACATATAACAATTAATATAACTTAGTAGTCACTTGGAAAGTCTTTTTCTTCTAGAAAAGTGTCAGTCAAAAAAAATACCACTATAGACAACTGAGGCGCAACGACCATTATGTAATTCAGATATCAAAAGACATAGCGAGTTTTGCGAGTAGCAGCCGGACTCGGCAATTAGCGCTATTTATTACTATTCGAGTCCTTGAAGTCAAGTAATGTGCCTTTAATATCGTACAACGGTAGAGACCGTTGTACTTTTAAGGCTTAAGGAAGAGACAACATGACAAAACAGAGCACATTCGTGTAATACATAAGAGTCAGGTCACAGTCAAGGTCAGTTTATTCATTAATTCATCCCTGTCTGTCACAAGTCCACCGCTGAACATAAGCCTCCTCTATGGATCTCATAGAGAGGAAATTTGCCATTGTTGCCACGCTTGGCAGGCGAATTGGCAACCACCATTTTTATTTTTGAGGTAACAGAAAAAATCTGCTGCTTATATCCCGTTCTCTGTGGCCTCTTACGACTACGAAACCCACGGCATATTATGTGTGGATTAAGTGGTGAAACCGGTGGAGGTCACAAAATCAGCCACATCGGATAACTTTGATGTTAGTACTTATAGCTTACTTTAATTACTAGGTAAAAAAGTAAAGTAGTAGAGCCCTAAAGTAACGCTTATCCTTCTTTCTTAGTAACTTGCTCGAAAATAATATTAGGTAAAATCCCAAGAAAGGTTTATACAAAAACTAATCGAAAGAACATCTTTTCACCCACTTCTGTATTTCTGTTCCAAGAAATGCATGGAATAGAATAGAGAGCTAGTTAGGATAAGTAATAGGCAGTGGTGACTCCGCATCATTCAGTCATTTTCATTCTTTCTGTTTTTTTAATATTCTTTTCAAAACGACATTACCAGCCATTTTTTTTTGAAATTGTTTGTAATTGCAACCCATGAAGGTTTTTTTTAAATATTAAGAAATATTGAGATAGATAGTGTGATAAGTAAAGCTATATAATTTTTATTTAGTTTTCGTTATTATACTGAAAGCAACATAAAAAGTTTTTAAATCACAGACAGACGTCTATGTATAAAAACAAGTGATCACATAGTACTCGAAATTCAACCGTATTTTTTGTAATTTACAGGTTTGTATATTAAAACAAGCTGTTGGTAATTCACTTTCAACTGCACATTCGTGTATAAAACACAAGTACCTAATTTACAAAATATAAAATATTTTTTTATTAATAAATAAAATTATTTAGGAGAGGGGGAAAACGAGCATACGGCTCAATCGATGGTAAGTGTAAAAAAAAGTAAAGTAAAGGAAAGCATAATCAGGAAACCTACATGTCTGAGGAATAAAATAGTGGCATTAAATCTTCTGGGTCGGATGACACTGGTGTGAGAGGCCGAGAGTTCAATATCGCTTCAATTTGCACCAGCGTAGTATTAAGCTCCTCGTAAGTGAGATTACAATTTCCCAGCACTCTTTGTAAATGAAATTTGGTTGATTTAACACCCGCCTCCCAGAGTCCACCGAAGTGTGGAGAATACGCAGGAATAAAATGAAAATTAATCCCATCATTACCCATTTTTTCGGACAGTAAATTGCAATTGGTTTTTAAAAACGTGGAGAGTTCATTGCACGCGCCAACAAACGAGGTACCGTTGTCAGAGTAAATGCTATTTGGTTTACCCCTTCGTGATAAAAACCTTCGTAAGGCCAGTATAAACTATGGCTTGTTAAATCGCCAACCAATTCTAAGTGAATTGCTTTGGTTGCCAAACACACAAATTTGGCTATGTACACCTTTATCAAACGACATCCGCGACCTTGGCGACTAGCAGATAACATAGGACCTGCATAGTCTACGCCTACATTTTCAAAGGGATAGCCTCCAGGTTGAATACGCTGCTGTGGTAGATTACCCATCAATGGTGCTACGACCTTACCTTTTATGCGACTACAAAGGACGCATTGATGGTAGCATCTCCTCGCCAGATTTCGACCACCAATTGGCCAATACGATTCTCTTATTGTAGCTAATAGTAATTGAGGTCCCGCGTGCATTAAATTTTTATGTTGATAATCGAATAACAATTGAGTAAAACGATGTGTGGACTGTAATAAGATAGGGTGTTTCTTGTCGTAAGAAAAGTTTGAATTATTTAAGCGACCTCCTACTCTCATGATATTGTTTTTATCTAAAAATACTGTGAACTTATGTAATGGACTTTTTTTGGGCAAAGATAATCCCTTAAGAAGCATGCTATACTCTATAAATGACTCCCTTTGTACGTTCCTAATAATGTGGTTCAACGCGTCTTGTTGTTCACACTCGGTTAAATATTTAGTAGGAGGAATCCGTTCTCTACATATATTAATAAAACGTAAGACATATGCTACAGTGCGTTTGAGTCTTAAAAAATTGGAAAACCGATTAAATTCAATTAGTTCAAAAGATTTTGTATTATCATTATCAGTAACATTTAATGAGACTTCCGGTTTAAGCTCGGGTAGTAAAGTGACATTTTTTGGCTGTAAAGGCCATTGTGATACATTTTGTTTAAGATAACTTGGACCACACCACCAAAAATTACGATGCTGCAATATTTCACTGTCAACACCACGAGACAGTAGGTCTGCAGGGTTGTCACTAGTCGGTACATGCCTCCAAATACAACTACCTGATTTTTCTAAAATCTCCGCGACACGGTTGCGCACAAATGGCTGAAGCTTAGCGGGTGGCATTTTCAACCATCCCAATACTATAGTGGAGTCGGTCCAGAATGTAGTACGACTAATTCGCACCCGGAGTGAAGTGACTACCTTTTTATAAAGTCGCGCACTAATGAGAGCGCTACAAAGCTCAAGTCTTGGAATTGTCGTAGGTTTAATGGGAGCAACACGACTCTTAGCTATCAACAAATGCACGGAAATATCTCCCTTATGGTTTATACTGCGAACATACACGCAAGCGCCGTAAGCCTGCTCAGACGCATCACAGAAAATGTGTAGTTCAATTAACTTACACGAATCACAAATGACAACACGAGGAATACTAAGATTATTGAGCAAAGGTAAATCCTTAATTAATTCTGCCCATTGTTTACTAATCATGGGAGTGAATTGCTCGTCCCATGTTAGTTGTAACCATAATTTTTGTAGCAGTATTTTCATTCTTATGACGCATGGAGCTAGCAGTCCTAGGGGGTCAAATATTTGCGAAATTGCAGAAAGGATATTGCGCTTTGTATTACCATTATTAGTTAGAGAACCTATCGGAAAAAAGAGTTCGTCAGAATCTGAATGCCAGTTAAGACCTAGAAGCTTACTCGTTTGACTACTTCCGATATTTAAATCTAACGATGTTTGTGATTGCTCGGAAATTAATTCTTTGCAATTTGACCTCCACTTTCTGAGTGACATACACGCGGAAGCAAGTTCGGATGTAACCTTTTTTTAATGCTTTTGACGTCTTCGAGTTCATCCCCTCCCGTCAACAAGTCGTCAACGTAAAAATCATGCAAAATAATCTCTGATATATTTTTGTCTTTACACTCGAGACCTATTTGCTTTATGCATCGAGTAGCAAGAAAAGGCGCACTAGTCGTCCCGTATGTCACGGTATTTAATTGGTACATTTTCACCGGTTGAGATGAGTCGTGACGCCACAGTATGACCCGCAAGTGCCTGTCCATGGGGTGTACGACGATCTGTCTATACATTTTCTCTACATCGGCAGCTAAAATAAATTTGTATCGCCGAAATCGGAGGAGTATAGACAGAAGGTCGTCTTGAACAGTAGGGCCTGTCATCTGGATACTGTTCAATGAAACACCTGATGAAGTTGGCTCACTAGCATTAAACACAACTCTTAATTTTGTAGTCATGCTACTCTCGCGCAAAACGCCATGGTGGGGAATGAAATAGGGCTTGTTTACAAATTCGCTGTCTTGGCATTCCGACATGTGTCCTAAGGACTGATATTCGAACATAAAATCGTAATACATTTTACTTAGTTCCAGCTTGTTTTTTAGTTTACGCTCCAAGGAACAAAAACGTTGCTTGGCTCTTTTAAAAGATTCACCTAATATATTAGGATTTTGCTTGAGGGGAATACGAACACAAAAACGACCGTCAGGGAGACGGGTTGTGTTCTTGATAAAATGCTCCTCACATAGTTTCTCTTCAGGGAGATAACAGGATGATCTTGAATCCACCTCTTCAAGACGCCAAAATTTTGTGAGTTGATTTTCTATGCTATCCTCTAAGATCCTATTTACTTTGCCGAAGTTACATTTAATATAATATGACGAAACCAATGCATGATCGCTATTAATCGGACCTGAAACTAACCATCCTAGTCTAGTCTCAAAAAGAATTGGTTTCCCTTCTCCTAGTTTAATTCTTTGGGACCTAATATATCCCAAAATATATCTGCACCGATAATTAAGTCAATCGATGCAGGTGTGTGAAAATAGGGGTCTGCTAAACAAATATTTGACGGAATATTCAGATTCGTCAAATCAATTTTATGACAAGGTACGTTATTGGTTATTTTCGGTAAAATAAAACATTGGATACTTGTTGTAAAACTTTCATCCAATGACTTAATATCTACGCGACTCATTTTTGTGATACGCGAAGGTGCATTATTAATACCAAGTAAAGATTTGTCAACACAGTTAATAGGCAGACCTAACCTCTGACTTAAATTTTCAGTCATAAGACATGAAGTGCTTCCGCTGTCGAGCATGGCGCGAGCTACGTGCTCACGATTGTTTTTATCATACAGTTTAATTAATGCTGTAGACAGCAATACGACGTATTTGTCACGATTTTTCCTACCAAACGATGACGGTTCGACATTTGCCGACAGAGTAATGTTAGCACTAGACGGTGCTGGTATAGTCTCCAACGGTGTAGTGTGGGATTCAGTTCGGACTTTGTTGCCACCAAGATGCTTAAGTGACGTACTTTCCGAATGAATTAGGGTGTGATGCTTTCGTCGACATATTTTACACCCCGTTTTTTTGCAATGGTTTGCAAAATGACCTTTCCGAAAGCAGTTAAAGCAAACTTTATAATTAGGTAACAATTCTAACCTTGCGTTATTACTTAATGCTAAGAATTGAGGGCAATTGCTTAAATTATGTTCACTGTTACATTTAGGACAATGTTTGGAAAGTGAAGTTGAAGCACTTGAGCTAATATCGGGATTAGCGACGGTGACCATGGCTTTTAATTTAGACCTGGTATTATAATTTGTGTGTGATTGTCCTCCGCTACGTGAGAGTTCTAACGTCTCAATTAAATCGGCACGATTTCGCATAAATTCGAGAAACATATCGAAAGTAATGGGCTTTTCTTTGTCTAAGCTCCCCTTGAGTTCCTCCCACTCACGATAGGACTTTGAATCTAATTTATGAGTGACAATATATATTAAGAGAGTGTCCCAGTACTTGACAGGTTCACCTAACGTTGCTAGCGCACGTATCTTCTTGCTTAATTGATCGATAACGCTTTTTAAAACTACCGATGATTCCTTTGTAATGGGCTCGATGTTAAATAAAGCAGATACATGATTTTGAATGAGCAAACGTTTATTGTTGAATCTTTCACACAGAAGATTCCATGCTACTTCATAGTTGCTAACGGAAAACTGAATAGATTGAAGTACCACAGCAGCCGATCCATCCAAAGATGCACGTAGATAATGAAATTTATTAACATTGTCTATCTCATCGTTTGTGTGAATAAGACTGGTAAAGGTGTAACGAAACTCTAGCCAATCTTCATATGACCCACTAAACCTCGGCAACTGAATTGTTGGCAATATAACTAGCTTATGCTGGCTTGAGCTGGCACGAGAAAACTTATCACTGCACGCTGACTCTTCATTACTCTTACTATATTGTGATATAATATTTTGTGCCTTTGACAGTGCCTTATAATACTGTGACTCAAAATCATTACGCTCCGCAAGAATTATATCAACATTATCGCTAATGCACTCGAGTCTTAATTGCACCTCGTCAAATTGGTCGTACAGTGACTCAATTTTACCCATACGCAATTGCAACTCACTTACCGCTGAAGAATCCAACGAAGAAACGCTAAGCGAATTTAAATAATTTGTGAAAAATGTCAAACGACCTTTAAAACTTCCTCGCTTTTTTATTAATTCCTTTTCTTCGGTCATACTGAGAGGCGTTTGTTATCAACCTGGAACGTTATACAATAAAAACTTAGGTAATAATAAAAATAAATAGACACTACGAAAATTTACCTAACACAATCACAACAAAGGAAATAATTAAAAAAACAATACAAATGAAATTAGCTAACAAATATGTACCTGACGGTATTATAAAATAATTATTAGTACCTATGCATAAAATAATATTATACTATAAAATAGCCTGTTGAAATAGTTACACTAGTAATTTAATGTAGCTTTAACGCTAACTATATTGTATTAAATACGAAATTAACGTAAATGTAACTTAGACTGACAAACTTGCAACAAAGTTTTAATGCAATGTGGTAACTAACACTAACACAATTATAGTAATAACTTACGAAAATTAATAATACAATTTACTAACCTTAATAATAAGTTAATACCTGACCATTAAGAGTGTTGGGCTTAAATAATGGTTATTTTCGTTAGCCTTTTGTCCTTTGCGTGCTGGTGCAAAGTCCAAGTGAAGTGAATGTTCAAATTTTGCAACTCGAAATGCAACCGAAACGGTTTAAATAATTTGACTCACGCTCCTTTTTCAATATATAAATTAATCCAATTAATCTCCTTATATCCGGCTTCGATCCAGGACCATGTGGGGGCTTATCCCAAATTTTGAAATAATAAAAGAGATTAATCTGGTAAAGGTCTGTATAATGCGAGTGCCAAAAGTACAATGAATTATCAGGTAGAATTACAATGAATATTACATACATAAAATGTTAGAATTAAAAAAGCTATAATAATCTAAGGCGAATGATTGCTAAAGAAATGCATCAGGCGTCAACATTTACAGCATATAAACATTTGTTCGGTGCGGGAACGAACTCTCGGTCCCGCAGTGCCGCAGCCAAACGCTAAGCCACTGCGATACGGAGTCGTCATTCATTTTCACTTAATTAATTACTAGTATAATCGTACGTTTCATTTTGTGTTTTTATATATATTTGTGTACCTAATAATTATGGAGATATAATTACAAATTGCTGTGTGTAAAATATATTGATTTCTTATCCTCATAGGCACTTTTACTCAATCCCCACGTAATTTATTTTATTTCTTATAAAATATATAAAAATATCGATAGCAATATCATCATTATCATCACCATTACAGCCCTTCACAAGTCCACTGCTGAACGTAGGCCTCCCCCAAGTAATGCCACAAAGCACGGTCCTGAGCCACCTGCATCCATCGACTTCCTGCATGTCTTACCAGGTCGTCACTCCATCTAGTGGGGGGTCGCCCTACACTACGCCCACCGGTACGAGGCTGCCACTCGAGAACCTTTTTTCGCCATCGGTTATCGGTTCATCGAGCAATACGGCCGGCCCATTACCACTTCAGCTTACTAATTCGTTGGGCTATATCGGTCACTCTGGTTTTACTGCGGCTATCCTCATTTCTGAGTCTATCACGCAGAGAAACTCCGAGCATAGCCCTCTCCATAGCTCGCTGAACGACCTTGAGCATCTTCATACGGCCAGCAGTGAAGGACCACGTCTCAGATCCGTAAGTCATCACTGGCAACACGCACTTTAGTTTTCAGAGATTGAGGTATACCTGACGAGAAGATGTGTCGTAATTTCCCGAACGCTGCCCAGCCGAGTTGAATCCGTCAATTGACCTCTCGGTCGAAGTTGGACTTACCTAGTCGGACTATTTGTCCCAGGTAAACGTACTCGTCAACAACTTCGAGCATAGTGCTCCCTACAACTACCGGCATAGGTGTGACATGGACATTAAACATGATCTTTGTTTTGTCCATGTTCATCTTAACACCTATCCGTTGGGAGACACTACTGAGGTCATTGAGCATAGTGCTAAGGTCCTCCAGTGATTCTGCCATAAGGACTATATCGTCGGCAAATCGGAGGTGAGTTATGTACTCGCCATTGATGTTAATACCGTATCCTTTCCAGTCCAGTAGCTTGAAAACGTCTTCCAACGCAGCGTTGAAGAGTTTCGGTGATATAATGTCACCCTGTCCTTCACCTCTCTGCAGTTAGATAGGTTTCGAATTTTGGTTCCGTACTCGGATAGCCATCGTAGCCCTACTGTACAAACACTTCAGCACTTCGATATACCGACAGTCAACTTGGCACCACTGAAGGGACTGTAGCACCGCCCAAATTTCGACGGAATCAAAGGCTTATTCATAGTCCACATAAGCCAATCAAAGTGGCAGATTGTACTCTTCGGTCTTCTGTACAATCTGCCGCAGGGTATGGTACTGAAGCCTTTTCGGAAACCGGCTTGTTCGGGAGGCTGGAAGTCGTTGAGTCTGCGTGCGAGATGATTCGTAATGACTCTCGAAAACAGCACGTAGACGCGGCTCAGAAGGGAAATCGGTCTGTAGTTCTTCAAGAGAGCGTTGTCGCCTTTCTTAAAGAACAAAACCACCACACTTCTGCTCCACGCCTCCGGAGTAGTGCCACCATGGAGGACGGAATTGAAGAGCTTCTGAAGGACTTCAAGTACCGGTGTTCCACCCGCCTTCAGAAGCTCCGCTGTAATTCCATCCTCGCCTGACGCTCTGCCGTTTTTAAGGTGCTGGAGAGCCATTCTAATCTCGCTCAGACCGACGTCCGGGATATCATCGGAATAGTGTCGGGTAAGACTTTTTTTTTTATAGGATAGGGTGACAAACGAGCACACAGTCCACCTGATGGTAAGTGGTTGCTGTGGCCCATAGACATCTACATCTATCCTGGATTACGAATCAAAATGCAGATGCGTTGTCACCCGTGAGGACTAAGATGGAATGCCTCGTTTCCAGTAAAAAGGGTCTCCGGTTCTCTACACTCACCATACGAAATACAGCAGCATTAAGCTACTATTTCACGCTTGTATTCTGTGAGAGCGTGGTCCTTCCCCGGTCGAGCCGACCCATTCGTGCTACAATTATACTACTAATATAACTGCAGCATGGCTCTACCACGTATAATAGACTTGCTCTTGGATCGTTACTCACACTTGAGTGTTGCTCCAACGATGATGTGTACGGCTGCCCATAGAACCTCTCAATCTCACTCAAAATCTCAGGTGTCTCGGAAACGATGCTGCCACACTCAGTCTTCAGCTTTGACAGTTGGCTCTTTCTGGCAGACAGATCTCTGGCAAAGACTTTGGAGCCCTGGTTCCGCTCGATCGCTTCTTTAATACGAGCAGTATTAAAGTTGCGTAAGTATCGCCGCATGCATTTGGAGATCTGTCTGTTCAGTTGCCTGTATGCTGTCATATCTGTTGATGATTGCAGCCTCATCTCCCATCTAACAGCCATGAGATTAGGAGTGTGATCGGAGAGTTTTTGTGTTCTTCTTCGGCGGGTCTTGCAGAACTTAGCTCCGACCGCATGGACAGTTTCCACGAGCTTGTCATTCATATATAGCAATTTAATGATAAATATTATATCGAAAAAATAATTAGAGGATAGACATACATAGGTAGGCAGAGACTACAGACTTCCATTTGGCACGATCCTGACACACCTTTCGCTCCTCCACATCCATATACCTACGCATACATGCTCGTCGGTTAAAGGTACTCTTAATTCGCCCCATTTTTCAATATATTGCCAATTTGGTCAAAAAACTTTTGCCTAGGGCGTCCCTTGCCTACTCTATCGTTCACTTCTGTAACAGAAATTAACTTTGTCACTCCTTCCTCATTCATTCTCGCTAAATGTACAAACCATCGAAGCATCCCTTTATTAATGCTTGTAACAACATCATCTTGCATACCACACTCTTCTCTTATCACACTATTTCTCACCCTGTCACTCAGATTCGGCATTAACACATTTATAGTATTATTATAATTCGCCTATGTTGTCAGCACTGTTTGTCAAAAATTAAATGTCATGTGTTGATTTTGGTAGAGTAGTTTGGCGCCCTTTCATACATTTTCTTTTACTAAGCAAGTACCGCCTCTTAAACGTGGTGATTATAAATTCTCTTTGGCCAAAGCCACGTTTAACTGGTGAATCGATAGACAGAACATTATGCCATCTTCCAAGTCAGATGGGTAACTTGGCATTTCAATCCGCCTTAAAAAAGAGAAGGTTCTCAATTCGGTTGCGTGTTCTTTTGTATGTAATGAAATATCTTAGTGAATTTTGAACAGATTTTAATGGTGCTCATTTATAATATTAGTGTATAGGTACTATAAGTGAAATAAATTTGTGTTTGGTGGCCAAATAGGAGTTGAAATTTTTAATTTAACTATGTAGAAGACATTGGAATATAAAGTATGTGTAAAGTACAAAGTATGCTGATTTTTTTTTAGTTCCTTAAGGAAAAATCCACATACTACATAATATATAGGCTTTTATACTTTACACTGTCTTGGCCCCAACTTATTGCTATTATATGGAAACAGATTATAGCTATTATGTGGAAATTATTTCATTTTTCTAAGTTCTTTAAAGTCAGCTTTACTTTTTATAAAAAACACATATGTATTTGATAGTAATGAAATAAATATACGAGTAATTCTTTCAATAGGCATTGTAAAAAGAAAATGTTAAAGAAGTTTTTCGTGGGGACATTTTTCATATTACGTAAATTCACTTGGATAAACATCCGGACCTTACGGGTCTACACACTATTTGAAGTTCATAAAAGTACTTGAACTTGTTCTGTGCGAGATTTGAACCCACAGACAAATGCTTAGCCACCGCACTAAGAAGCCGTTAATTACCATGTCAAATGATTAATTATACTTAATATGATCTAAATGGTTTAAGGTATCAACCCCTTCAGGCTTTGCACCCATCTTCCAAACATCCTGTATACAATTATACTCGTTATCATCATTGTTTTATGTATCTGTTTATTCGATTTTACTTTTCCTTCTCGTCATATTCAGCACGTGACAACACTTTTTATTCTCCCAGTGTTAATGGCAGAGAATGTCACTAGGAATTAAGTCAGCTCATTGTAAGATGAGGTAATGAAAGGAAAGAATAAATAAATATAACATTAGAGCTCATCTCCTTCAAGTAATACCAGAAAACACGGTCCTGTGCCAAATACGCCAATTTCTTACATGTCACTCCATATAATGAGGGACCACTCTACAGTCCACTTACCGGTATAACGCTGCAACATCAAGAACCCTTCTTTGTCATCAGTTTTCAAGCTATACTAACGGGTCGTTGTTAATTCAGCCGACTAATCCGTTGGATTGTATCTGTTACTCTGGTACTATTGCGGACTTTTAAAATTTTAAATCTCTGTACTAGATACTGTACTTTAGATACTGAACCCTAAGAAATTAAGAAAAATATTTCGAAGACTAGGGAAGTCAACAAACTCGCATTGGTGCATCGCGGTAAACACACTGCCCTGAACTATCTCAGAAATGAGAAGATGCCTGTGCTAAGGCGTGGAAGGTATATACTATGTAAAATGTACTTTTTATTATAGTAAAGATAAGAAGGAAAATTGTATCGTATTCCAAAATTTAAAAACTGTGGTAGCGGTGTAAAAATATCCACTGCCCCGTATCATCCCGTGAGTGTCGTAAGAGGCGACAGTAGGAAACGATAGACACCAGCATCTTTCTGATAACAACTCAATATAATAAAAGAGATTGGGTGCGTTTGGCAGAAAAAAGCGCTAGCAAGCGCTTACTAGCGCTAAAATAGCTTTCGGCCAGGACATGATTGCTACTTCAGTAGCGCTGACACAATCCGCCATTTTGCTTATTTAATTTGTTTGTTTTGAAGTAGAGTTTATAAGTTGTTTTTTGCAATATTAGTTTTAAGTAATATAATGACATGAATAGACATATACATGTTATTAAAAATTCATGATTGGTAAGTTTTTAATATGAATACTTCACAAACATATATTTAAATTAGGTTAGGTTCCCCGGTTAAAACTAACATCGTGTCCAAGAGGAAAATAGCTACTTACGATTTGACAGCGCTTACCGCTTACGATCGCCATTTTGCTTACAAGCGCTTGGTAGCGCTTTTTTTCTGCCAAACGCACCCATTGCAAACCTGCTTGCCAAGATGCCAAGCGTAGCAACTATGGAAAATGTCTATGAGGCAATATTTGGAGGAAGCCTATGATTGAATAAAACTATATACACGTAGTTAATCGAGTTTAATTAACTTTTTCAGACCATTCACAGACTGCAGACTTCAAGATCGTCTCCACCATTACATCAGTTTTGATAAACCACAAAATCCTCGCAAAAGAAAACGATTCCTACCAAGGATGATACGCGAGGATATTAAAATTAAAAAACATCCTAATTTCAATAGGGAAGATGGATGGGTGCTACCATCTGTTTGGGATCCTATAATTAACAAAATTAAACCCGAACCCAAGCATACCACTGCAAGACTTCAAGATACTGTAAGCTCGTTCTGCGTAGATCGGACCAAAAATTTATATTCAAAAACTCCAGGTAGCCGTGCTGACTATGACTTTGGGACGTCAAACATCTCAGTGACCCCCGTGACGATGGGTGCTGTAAAGCACCCGAAACGTCAGGAATTAAAAAAGGGTTAAAATAAGTTAATTAAACGCAATAAAATCCGTATATATAGTTTTATTCCATGTGTAGTTTTCGCGTAAATTTAAGAAGCCTATGATGTGCACATGAAGCTGTAATTATGATTAAAATATTAAAATGATAATTATTTAAAAAAATCATTATAGTTTAGTTTGTGTCATCATCTCAGCTTTTCGAAAAGGTACAACTGTTTTTCCCTCCGTATACACCCAACCCGCAAGAGTGCGGCGTAAATATTTTATTAAAAGGGCGCAAGTTTTTCACGTAACCATCAGTCTTGTCGCGCAATATCGCGTCGCCGGCGACGGCAGAACAAATCGTTCCGCTGTTGAGTATCCCTGGACAAATTGTCCCGCAGTTAGAAAGAAGGGAGAGGGTTTGATTGTGAAGAAACCGAAACTTACGGGTCTTATGTGTGGTGTCACTTCATTTTATTATAGTGATAAATAATAAATAAGAAATCTTACTAAGAATATCTCCTTTTACAAATAATATTTATATATAAAAATTACGTGTCACATTGTTTGTCCGCGACGAACTTTGAAACCACTCAACCAATTTTAATGAAATTTTGTATATGAATGATTGTATTGTATTTGTATTGTTTACTCCAACTTGAGGGATAGGATAGTTTTTATCCCGATAAGTAACCCTTAATATTTTATTGCGAATTTAAAGATTTTTTTAAAGGGCAAATGGTCGTTGCAAAAGGCAGAGCAAAATCTGCCTGACTATACATATAATAATCATATTTTAATGTCTGATATTCATAATAAACCTATTACACGTAGTTTTGCTTAAAGAATGGGTGTGGAGGGGAGAGAAGGAATTTCAGTTTTTTTTTTTGTAAAATTTAACCTTTTAGTAAAATGTAAAAGCAGGTTCACACAACGAAAAAGTACAAAACAATTTTACATTCTGAAGTTGTTACTAAGACATATTGCATACATTGCACTGCATGCTGTGATAATAACAAAAAAAAGATAGCTATCTCTAAAAATTATAATATTTTGCGAAACAAAGATTAAATAAGACATTACCTTTTATATAAATCCTTAACATATTAAGGATCAACAAACATTTTATTCACTTGCATGTTTGAAAAATCGTTACTTGTTTTTGCTTTATTTTGTAAATAGCTTTTACCAGTGTGTTTATCTGTCCATCAGTAAAAGAATCGATTCCGGCTGTAGATTTTATTTTTTGGCGATATTAAGCATAGTATAATAATACCATGTGCTTATCCAGAACTTTCATTTAAATACAACACAACAACACAAAACGTTCACATCTGTACATATCATAAATATAATTGGCTACAAATATATCTGTATGTAATATTGGAACTTACTGCCTTATATTCACTTAGTATTCTCATGCCATTAAGACGTGAATTTTAAAATAAAATTATCTGTCTGTCTGTCTGGATAATCTCCGTAATGACCGAACCGATTGTAATGATACTTGATGAACAGATAGAGTGCAATGCCACAAGTGATCTAGGCTACATTTTATTAATTATAAATTGTCTTTGATGTTTAGCTTAAATCTAAATAGCACCGCATCCTATCTAGGCGAAGACAGGCGAGTCGCTAGTATCTAATATTCAGTGTAGATGATTTTAATATGAAAAATATAAAAGAAAACACACTTAATTGTTCCGAAATTGATGCTTCGAAATAAGCAACTCAAAAGAAAACGCTCTCAGTCTATGACTAAAAAAAAACAAATAACAGCGGTTCAGGAAAAGAAAAAAAGAAAAAATGAAATAAGCGAGCGCAGTCAGGTCCGAAGATCATTTGTCGTTCGCCTCGTAGATTACGTCTGAAATGAGGAGTGGGTAGTTTGAAAACTTTTTTCATCCGACTCTAGCTCGTAAATACTTGTCGGAGTCGACGCTCGGGCGTGTCAACCCCTTGACTGATTTGCATTGTTCAGAGTGCTCCCTCTATTGGTTTTATTTTTGGGTATCAAATAAAAAAGATGTGTAAAAAATGTAACTACCTAAGTTGTATGGTCATTTCAATTTTATTAACAAAACAGTGAATTTCCTGTAAGGTAGCTATGTAAGAAAATCTAATAGCCCAGTTAAATAAAGACAATATAAAAGATAAAAGAAAAAGTAAAGCCGGCTAAAAATTTTTCTAACCGAAGGATGTAATGATTTTTAACTTCCCAGTGGAAAGTTATTTTAATGGTTCCGATTTATATGTTTTGATTTTACATACTAAATAGATATGTATATGCAGACTTTTAAGTTTTTTTGAAGTATATTTTTATTTTCGTTAGATGATAGATTAGACGATAGAGGTAAAATTTTACTGCAACCTGATGAACGGTATGAAAGCGCATAAAATACGAAAAAATTAATTTTTTTATATAAGATAAGAAACAGGTTTTACCCAGATTCGAACTCGAATCGCTGGATTCAAAGTACAGAATGTACCATAGAAGTTCTCAGTTTTTAATTATATTATTTACTAGCTGTATTGTATTTGTAGCTGTGTTACATATGTTATTAGCTGTTTTATGTTTGCAATTACCTGAACTTTTGTTTGTTCTAGTGTTTCATGGATCTCGGTGAAATATCGCTAAAAACATTAATTTGGCTATTTTCAGTGTGTGGTTCCATGGTGTAATGGTTAGCATTCTGGACTTTGAATCCAGCGATCCGAGTTCAAATCTCGGTGGAACCTGTTATTTATTTTAATTGATTTATCTTAATTTGATTCAACTAAATCAGTGTCCAGTTGAACGATTTTGCACGTACACAAATCTAGTTCTAACAAATCTGAATATTTCTAATACACTTTAAAATAGTTATCATTTTAGCTTTTTCTAAGTAGGATATACTGTAAAAACTTGTTTTAATTATTAACCACTTTAAAAAGATGAGGTTTTCAGGTTGGCTGTATATTTGTTTGCTTTTTGTATATGTATTTGTTTTATTTTGATAGAAAAAGGGTGACAAACGAGCACACAGTCGAC
This sequence comes from Parnassius smintheus behrii, assembly GCA_036936625.1. NCBI lineage: Eukaryota > Metazoa > Arthropoda > Insecta > Lepidoptera > Papilionidae > Parnassius > Parnassius smintheus. Next base: position 46,838,092 of record JAUPFT010000005.1, on the reverse strand, counting down.
CTGATGCTGTGGTGGTGTGTAGGCTGCGGCCAATTTATCGTCGAACGAAGACTAAAATGGAATGCCTCGTTTCCAGTGAAAAGGGTCTCCGACTCTCCACACTCACTATATGAAACACAGCAGCGTTAAGCTGCTATTTTACGCTGGTATTCTGTAAGAGCGTGATCTTTTCCCGGTCGAGCCGGCCCATTCGTGCTACAACCATAATATAGTTGTAGTGTGGCTCTACCGCGTATAATATAACCACCAAGTGGGTACTCCAACTAGGTAAATCCAAACCACCAAGAGATAAATCTACGCATTTAACTCCGCTGGGCAGAATTCGAAAAATTACGACATATCTTCTAGGGTGTGCAAATAGAGAGTACCATAAGATTTTTTGTATTATTAAATTATAACTTCATCAACTGTAATTTCCATAATATAGAGATGATATTGGGCTTGGTTGGATGATATTTGGCTAGAAAGAAGATCCCTTTATTTCACATTTGTCAAGTTTCGAGATGAGTATCGAATGATCAACAAAATTGAATGCTTTGCTAAGGTCTAATAGTAGAGCTAATGTTGGGATTTTATGGATGATATCATTGATGATTCTGTTTATTAAGGTGAAAGTAGCTAATTGTGTTGAACTATATTTCCTGAAACCATTACGATTTTGTAACTCTGATGAGAACTGTTGCTGGTCTCGTTGTGAAGTTTAACGTTTGTTTTGTTGTATTGTGTAAATGTTATCAGTATCTAAGCTAATTAAACAAAAACAAAACTTAAAAAATATCATCATAATTAATAACATAATGTAGTTGCGTAGTGATTCCCGTCGGCAATGATTCTCATTAGTTTCACAATAGAGTACTATTCTAGTGCTGGACCGATAATTAGTACAGAAAGCAGCACCAAGGCTACGACACATCTGATACTAACTTTTCATAAAGTTGGATTTACTTCGTATTTATTCACATTATAATACAAATAATTCATGTATTACTGTCCGTCTCAATCTTAAAAAATTTATTATATTGAATATTCACAAGTGTAAGTGAAGCGTACAATGTAAAAAATGTATTATGCCCTTTGCAAAAAGACTTGTCTTATTTTGATTCCCCTCTCGCTACTATATACTCATTACTTTTTAAAATAACTTTTTTTAAATGCAACTAAACTTTTGAAATGCCAGAACTAGTAAAAATAGGAACGAGTTAAATTGTAGTGAACACCTTGAATTACAGCTTTATTAGAAAAATAAAATAATCCTACCTTACATATATTGAAACAGAAATAATTTCCCTAAAATTGTCAGTGCAACAAATCCGGGTAAGGCCTGAATTTTGATAAGACACTTCCCTGGACACATGTCCTGGATTTTTTTCGTAAAAGATTGGAATTTTTATAATAATAGTATTTTTTTAATATTCATCAATTGCTTTCTATCCAAATAAGGTTACAAACGAGCACACAAATATTTAAATCCATAGAATTTACTTTATGTTTAAATCCATTTTCAATTAGCAAACAAAATTCATATGCAGTGTCATCCATGGGGACTAAGCTGGAACGCCTCGTACGCCTAGTAAAAAGTTTCCAGTCCTCCCCACTGGCCATAATTTATGATGGTATACTAGAGTGTCGTCCTTCTTTGGTCAAGCTTACCTATTTGTGCTACAGCCATTATATTGCTGCAATGTGGCTCTGTCATCAGCGAAATAAGCTGTTTGCCGTTTTATAAATCTGTTTGTCACATTTTAACAAAATAAATAGTTGAGCAATAAAATAATTACAATTCATATAACTCACGATATTTTTATAAGTCTTATATTTCTTCGTAATCTTCAAACAAATTGAAACATAAATACACCGCGAAGGCGAATGGTCCTTTTGGCCATTGCATTAAATATTGATGAAATAAAAATGTAAAATGCTGGTAGACGTGGGTCGGTTATGCCGATGCGATGTCGAGTAACCGCCAAGGAGCTATTCCATTTTCGAATGTTTCCCGCCAATAAATATCTTATCGAGTTACAATGAAGGATAAACGTAGTGCGCCTCGGGACTGCCTCTTCGCCACTCTCAAAAAATTTATGTTTCGTTTTGACATACCTGCCGCGTTGGAACACGTATGTCCATTTTACTTATTTCTTGGACTTTTGACAGCTGCCATTCAATTCCAGAAAGGGTTTATTATGACAACTTATAAGAAAGTTACCATTTATGAAGTCGGGGGATAAGTTTTTAATAATTTATTCACAAATTCGATCATTATTTGATGTGAAGGTGATTTTAACGGACCTTAAAAAAGGAGGAGGTATTCAATTCAACTGTTTTTTTAATGAGTGTTACAACAGAACTTTTATGGGTGAACCGATTTTGATGATTCTTTTCTCTGATAGCTGGTGCTTCTCCTGTGGTCCCATATAAATTTAATCAACATCTGACCAGTAGTTTTTGAGTTATCTTTAATAATGCATATTTAATTAACTTCGAATACATTGATGATGTTTCTCATTTTAATTATATTTAAGTCGGTTGTAAAAACAATAATTTTGCCACTTGTAAATTATTATATTAAAGTACTATATCTGCTCTGTTTATTATTGCCATTGAAGATCAGGGGCTAAGCGCTCGCTGTACATTTCATAGTACGTGAGCAACCCCTGGTTCGGTTCCCGCCAGCACCAATGAAATTGTAAATTGAAATTTTAATGATTTCTTATATTTACGCGAACACTACACATTGAAATAATACTAGTTTTAACGGAATTTATCGCGTATATTTAACTTTTTTACCCGACGTTTCGAGAGCTTTACAGCACCCATGGTCACGGGAAGGACTGAGATGTTCAACGTCCAGCTGTCATAGTTAACCGCGGTTACCATAGATTAAAATTTTCGGAACAAAAGTTAAAATTTTAATCTATGGTAACCGCGGTTAACTATGACAGCTGGACGTTGAACATCTCAGTCCTTCCCGTGACCATGGGTGCTGTAAAGCTCTCGAAACGTCGGGTAAAAAAGTTAAATATACGCGATAAATTCCGTTAAAACTAGTATTATTTCATTGAAATTTTAAGTGCTGATTTACTACGTGCTCGGTGGTGAACGAAAATATAGTAAGGATAGGTATCCTACTATACACGTGCATATCTAAGAAAATAAAATAAAAGTATTTCGACGACCTCTGTAGTGCGGCAGACATTTCCTTAGTCTAAAACTCACTTAGAAATGAAAGGAGGCCCGAACTCATCAGTGAGACGTCTTTAAACTGAAACCTTAACTTCAAAGGATCTTTTCAACAATGTTATTAATATCATTATGTAGATAGTGACGTAACCATATAATTTAGTAAAAAAAATTACTCTTAAAAACTACTTGACGAAAACGAATAGTCTTCCCTGCGGGAACTTTAACGCTACGTTCATATGTACCGCTGCACGTAGGGTCTCTACCAAACGTTTGATCACTACGCCCGTAAGGCATCAACAATTGCCAAATTTGGCAATTAATTATGTCAATATATTTATATTTATAATAATTTTTAAGATCAAATATTTATAAGATCAAATATCATTTTACGATTGCTTATGATGTCTTTAAAAATAGGTCGGCACGGAGAAAGGACCACGCTCTAACGGAATACCATCATGATGCTGCTGTGTTTCGTACGGTGAATGTAGAGAACCGGAGACCCTTTTTAGTAGTAACGAGGCATTCTATCTTAGTCCTCATGGGTGACAACGCATCTGAATTTTGACTGTTAATCGAAGATAGATGTAGATGTCTATGGGTCAAAGCATTCATTTAACATCAGGTGATCTGTGTACGCGTCACCCTTATTCTATAAAAAGGAAGATGTAACTCAGTCTAGTTTCATGAAAACCTTCGCTAATAAATGATTTGATAACTGCTACATCGAATATGTACGTGAAGCCCACATGCAAAATATTATAAAATTAAATCAAGGATTTTATCGAGATTTGAACTCGGATCGCTGGATCCAAAGTCCATAGTGATAACCATTACACCATGGAACCGTAGGTTTATATTGCCTAGTATCATCTCTATATGGAAATTACAGTTGGTGATGTTATAATTTAATAACTCAAAATAGCTTATGGTATGTACTCTCTATTTGCACACTCTAGAAGAAATGTCGTAATTTTTCGAATCCTGCCCAGCGGAGTTAAATGCGCAGATTTATCTCTTGGTGGTTTGGATTTACCTAGTTGGAGTACCTACTTGGTGGTTATATTATACGTGGTAGAGACAAGCTGCATTATGATGCTATATTATGGTTGTACCAGCACACAGCACGGAATGGCAGCGTAAAATAACAGCTTAACGCTGCTGTGTTTCATATAGTGAGTGTGGAGAATCGGAGACCCTTTTCACTGGATACGAAGCATTCCATTTTAGTCTTCGTGGGTGACAAAGCATTCAGTAGCTGCATTTTGATTCTTAATCGAGGATAAATTGGCCACAGCATACACACCACCACAGCATCAGGTCGACTGTGTGCTCGTTTGTCACCCTTCTTCTATAAAAATAAAACAAATACATATACAAAAAGCAAACAAAAATACAGCCAACGTGAAAAACTCATCTTTTTTAAAGTGGTTAATATTTAAAACAAGTTGTTACAGTATGTACAACTTAGAAAAAAATAAAATGATATTTAAAAAAAAAAGTGTATTAGAAATATTCAGATTTGTTAGAGCTAGATTTGTGTATGTGCAAAATCGTACAACTGAACACTCATGACCATTTAGAGCACGTTCAGACTCGGCGGAAACCGTGCGGACGCAAACCGCGCGGGTCCGATCCGCGAGAATAGTGAAGTGTTCAGACAAGCGCGGTTATTGTGCGGTGCGAGGACTGCGAGGTAGGGTGACAGCCTTTCAGTTCAATCATGGAAGTTGAAGAGGCAATATGTGTGTACTTACTCCTACTCCACAAAAAAAAAAGGAAACGGCAGTATTGGGTGCATCCAATTTTACAAGATCGGTTCACTCATGGTCAGTTTGTGTCTTTATATGCAAAGTTAAGGAATTATGATTCCGAATTTTTTAACTATTTAAGAATGTCAATAAAGTCATTTGACGAATTATTGGAAATAATCAGTGAACAAATTACATCTTCTAATACCCATATGAGGTCAAGCGTATCACCAGAAGAAAAACTCGTGATCACTTTAAGGTAAGGTATTTATTTTTATTTAATAATTATCAGAATATATATTTATGTAATATAAGAATATATATATTTATATTTATGTTATATTAGAATATATATTGGGTATTTATTTTCACATAATATCAGAATATATATTTTCTACAATAGAAGACTGTGAGTCATCAGTAGTGTATGATGAAGGCGATGGAGATCCCGCTGGTACAATTGTAGAGTATCCAGTAAAATATCCTTGTGGATTTGAATATGGTTGGCTATTTAAATATGCTGTATTATGCATGTTTTGCTGGTTTGTTGTAATGCGAAATGGCAATGGTAATTTCTGTCCCTTCTCTATTACTTGAAGTAATTCAATTTTAGTAGCCAAACGCTTGTTTTCTGGAACTTTTTTTAATTCTTTGTACAAAGATAAACAAAAAAGCTTATCATCATCTTGGTTAGAAATATTTTCTTGTAATTCTCTTTGTAATTTATCTCGTGAGTGAATGCTTTCCTCTAATATGTTAGCCAATCGATCTTCTGGTGCACTTTTACTTTTTTTTCTTTTTTTGGGGGGAGGGGAGCGTATTTCACGTGCATTCACAAAATTATTTTGGTCTTTGTCACTGTCTTCATTATGCTCATTTTTCGCTTCTTCTATGTTACTAGTTGTTTCTTTATTTTCTACCGTCTTCTGAAGAAAGGAAAGCCGGTCAAAATACATGTATTTTGAACCTTTACATGCACCTGAACCAGAAGGAGCTGACTTGCCTTTTTTGAATTCCTTGTTGTAGGCATCACGTATGTTCTTCCATTTTTTTTGCAATGTTACACCTGAATAAGAAATTTATCGTTAAGAAAAATGTTAAGGTTTTCATAATATGTGCTGGTATTTTTTTTTGTTTCAGATATCTGGCTATTGGTTGTTCCTTTGGAGAACTTCGTTACAACTTTCGTCTTGGCAAATCTACAACCACAGGAATTGTCCGTGAAGTATGTAAAGCTTTGTGGAAAATACTCGCAAAAAAAGTCATGCCCGAACCGAGTGAAGATGTGTGGGAGAGAATAGCTATAGATTTTGAAAGATATGCAAATTTCCCCAATTGCATAGGCGCCATAGATGGCAAACATATAAGGGTTATAATGCCTGATGATTCTGGATCTTTATATTATAATTATAAAAACTATTTTTCTATAGTACTTTTGGCACTTTGTGACGCTAATTACTGTTTTACTTTTGTTGACATTGGATCATATGGAAAAAGTAGTGATTCTGCAATATTTAAAAATTCAATATTTTATAAAAGATTAATAGAAAAATCATTACACATACCAAAACCTAAACCAATATCTAACGCAGATCCTTTACCATTACCATACGTTATAGTTGGCGATGAAGCGTTTGGTTTATCGGAAAACTTAATGCGACCCTATGCGGGTAAAGGGTTATCATACGAAAAAAGGATTTTTAACTATAGGTTATCTAGGGCTCGACGTAATATTGAATGCAGCTTTGGTATTTTAGCAAACAAGTGGCGTATTTTTCATAGGCCTATAAACGTTAACATAGACTTTGCCGAAGACATAATAAAGGCATGTTGCGTGTTACACAATTTTGTTAGGACAAGAGATGGTGTACGGTATAAAGACACTTTGTACACTGCGCCAATGAGTAGTCTTAATAAATTACATGCAGGAAGAGGTACACCTTCATCTTTGAACATTAGAGATAGATATGCTAATTACTTTGTGAATGAGGGTCGTGTAGAATGGCAAGATACTAAAATATAAACTTATAAATATGTATATTACATTGGTAGGTATCTATATTATGTAAACACAATCACAAACAATGTAAAGTAACTACTAGGAGAAATGTTTAAATAAAGTACCTACTAACCAAAAAGTTTTTTCTTTTCCAATGAATCCTCGTTTATACCAAAAATCTCTACCAGGTCCTGCCAAGCCTTATTTTTGGCAATTTTATTAGAATAATCTTCACACTGGATGTCCCATATTGCTGGTCTTTTTTCAACTTCGTCAATGAATAGTTCGGTGTCAAAGCGCTCCATTGTCATACGTGCGATACGCGCGGATTCCACGGAGCAACTGAACACGCCCAGGGATTGTCATAGAATTACGTCCGCGCGGCGAACGCGCGAATTCATTTTCTTGCGGTCGAGTTGCGGCTACCGCGCGGTTGCATGGTCCGCGCGGTGTAGTATGAACGTTCTAGTACTATGCCATTATAATAAGATCCGCGCGGTTGACCCGCGCGGTTTGCGTCCGCGCGGTATCCGCCGTGTCTGAACTAAGGGTTAGTCGTATCAAATTAAGAAAAATCAATAAAAATAAATAACAGGTTCCACCGAGATTTGAACTCGGATCGCTGGATTCAAAGTCCAGAATGCTAACCATTACACCATGGAACCACACACTGAAAATAGCCAAATTAATGTTTTTAGCGATATTTCACCGAGATCCATGAAACACTAGAACAAACAAATACAATACAGCTAGTAAATAATATAATTAACAACTGAAAACTTCTATGGTACATTCTATACTTTGAATCCAGCGATTCGAGTTCGAATCTTCGAACACGAATAAGAAACAGGTTTCACCTAGATAGGTGAAACCTGTTTCTTATCTAATATGTAAAAATTAATAATATTTGTCCGTATTTTATGCGCTGCCACACCGTTCATCAGGTTGCAGTTAAATTTTGTCGACATACTCCTTGCACTGCCGCCAAGGTTGTAGATGGCGCTGTTGTAGAAGCCAGATATCACCCGTGCAAAGCCGGGGCAGATCGCTAGTTTTATATAAAATTAAAAGTCTTATTCCCTAAGTATATGCAGTTACACGTATTTTTTATATAATATTTCATCTAACAAATACTTAAAAATATACTTCAAAGAACTTAAGTTTGCATATACCTACATACCTATTTAGTATGTAAAATCAAAACATATGAACTAAATTGAAGTGCCTCTCTGTAATATGGTAACTGTCTTGTATTGAGTTGGTTTTTAAAATTTTCGTCCATCTGCCCGGGTTAATGTTGCCAATGACCGAACCGATTGTAGTGAAACGTCACGAACAGACAGAGAGCAAGCAATACCAGGAGTGATCTAGGCTATATTTTGTCCGAAAAATTAAAATTAACTAAATAAATGTTAAATTAAATTGATTTAAACTACACAGTACATTACAAAAAAAATTGTTAAATTTTTCCATAATTATCAAATTCTATTCTTATATAGAAAATTATATAAGTGGTAATTAATTATTAAGCACGTATTGCCTGCGCCTGATCTCTCTCCGATCGTGTCGGTCTAGATGTCATAGTTAACCGCGGTTACCATACATTAAAATTATTAATTTTTGTTCAGATCTACGCAGTACGAACTTATAGTATCTTGAAGTATTGCAGTTGTATGCTTGGGCTGGGTTTTAATTTTATTAATTATAGGATCCCAAGCAGATGATAGCACCCAGCCATCAGCCAGAAATTAGGATTTTTTTTTTATTTCCATAGCCTCGCGAATCATCCTTGGAAGAAATCGTTGTTCTTTAGCGAGGATTTGTGGTCTATCAAATCTAATGTAGTGACGGGGGCGATCCTGTACGTGTTCACAGACTGCAGACTTCCTGGAGTGTCGATTCTTCACATCAGCTATAACGCGGGTTTTAATTGATCTTTTAGTTTGTCTTATGTGGGAGAGACCACATTCACAATCAAGCGTGTACACTCCTTGCATCTTGCAGAGGGACGTTACACTTGAACGATAGTAAAAGCTGACCAATTTTCTTCGCTGGCTTGAAGTATGTTTTAATGGAAGCGCGTTTCAAAATGTAGCCAATCTTGTCAGTGACACCTCTAACATATGACAGTACAGCAGGTACACGCTCGACTGTGGCCTGCTGAACGAGTGATCGTTCACTGTGACGTAGGCATGGGACCCGAAGCTTGTTGTCATGTAAAACTTGCCTGGAGCTCGGCAGCCAGGTGTTTACTGTCACAGATCACTCGTGCTCTCTGAAACAAAAATTTACCCACGGTAGCTAACTGTGAAGGGTGGTGGTGAGAATCACTGTTTAAATATCTATCTGTATGGGTCTTTTTTCTATACACAGTATGGCTCAAGGTTTTATCAGTATTACGAATTACTAACACATCAAGAAAAGCTAAAGAATTGTTTGCCTCTAACTCCATTGTGAACTGAATTTTAGAATTTGAACTGAATTTTTGAAATTTTCCCCGAAGAGGTCACCAAAGCGTAGCAAGTGGAGAGAGGTTACAGTATCTATGAAAGGCTCATGAAGAGCTTTGTACAACCTCCCGTAGAGCTCCTTCTCCTTCCATACGGTCTCTCGGTCGGCTCTGCTATGTACTGCCGGGTTCTGCCATTGCTCGTTGGCTAAGGATAGGGAGGTAAGTCCTTTATCACAAGAAATGACGTCCCTATATAATGGATCATCCGATCTCGCCAGAAAGTAATTACGGAGGCTGCACACTTCGCGATTATGAATGGTGAATGCGCTCAAAAATCCACGCCCACCATGCTTACGCCCCAAGTACAGCCTCATTACCGACGATCTTCGATATTGCACTTTATGGGACGTCATTGTAGTGCGAACTTTTCTATCCAGGGCGTTAAGTTCAGTCTAAGACCACCGGAGTATGCCAAAGGTGTACATGAGGACATGCATGACCAAACCGTTATATGCGTGTGCTTTATTCACACCGGACAAAAGGCTGTTAAGCACTTTGGTCAAGCGTGCATAAAACACGTCGCCAACTGACTGTTTCATACCAACCTCATCTATACCGATGTTCTGTAACATACCCAGGTATCGGTATGTTTCAGCCTCGGAAAAGGTCTTTAAGTTGACGGGCATAAATAAATCTATGCCCTCAGAGTTAGCAACCCTTCTTCTTTCAACATGGAGGTCCGCACACTTATCCGTTCCCAGCTCCATTCTAATAGAATTGCCTAAAATCACAAGTGATGTTTAGCAATTTCACAAGAAGGGAGATCTGGAGGCGAATAACTTGAGCTCATCCATATAGAAAAGGTGGGTGACTTTTGTACCTCCTTTCCGAAGCTGAAATCCCCTCCCGGAGCCCTCCAGTAAAGTACTAAGAGGATTCAAAGAGAGGCAGAAACAGATTTGACTCAGACAATCGCCCTGGAAGATACCCCTTCTTATCCTTATACGGCTTTCCGCAGCCGTCATCCGCTCGCCTAGATGAGAGAGGATCGTACTCCACTGCCCCATACACTGCTCGAGGAAGTCTCGAACCGTACAGTCAATCTTGTACAGCTCGAGGACCCTCTATAGCCATGTGTGGGGCACCGAATCAAATGCCTTTCTGTAATCTATCCAGGCGACGGAGAAGTTCCGACGGTTGCGTTTCACCACTTTGCCAATGACCGCGTCAATGAGCTGAGTTTGCTCCTTTAGTTTAGTATAACTCAATGGTCTTACACCTCTCTACGTTTGAATAGGTTACATACCTGCTACATAGTTGGTTAGTACCTACTCTAGTTTTATACTCGTATAGATATCGTGGTGTTACCATAAAAACACGTCAAACCCTCAATATCTCGATTAGTGTCATTAAAAGATTATTAAAAGAAATAACACGTTGATAATAATTATAATCATAATCGAGTTAATAATAGTTTTCTACATAATATTTCTTTTATATATGTTTATATTTTGTTAAAATGAAATACCATATCTCAAACCTATTCTCAAGACTATTGATATATTTTAACATCTTTCTTATCCGTATATAATATTAAAATTAAATACCAACGAGATTCGACCTCGGATCGCTGGATTCAAAGTCCAGAGTGCTAACCAAATGAACCAATTCGTAGCACTGAACGTTAATTTAACCACACTTGAACAAATAAAATTCCAATAAAAATGAAATACAACTAATGGTAGAAATATTATCCCTGCCAGCTAAGAGGTTCCATAGTGTAATGGTTAGCATTCTGGACTTTGAATCCAGCGAGCCGAGTTCAAATCTTGGTGGAACATATTTTATTTAATATTTTGAAATTTAATATTTGGTAGAGCCATGCTGCAGTTATATCAGTAGTATAGTTGTAGCATGAGTGGGTCGGCTCGACCGGGGAAGGACCACGCTCTCACAGAATACCAGCGTAAAATAGTAGCTTAATGCTGCTGTGTTTCGTATGTTGAGTGTAGAGAACCGGAGACCCTTTTTACTGGAAACGAGGCATTCGATCTTAGTCCTCACGGGTGACAACGCATCTGTATTTTGATTCGTAATCGAGGATAGATGTATGTAGATGTCTATGGGCCACAGCAACCTTCAAGTGGACTGTGTGCTCGTTTGTCACCCTACCCTATAAAAAAAATTCACCGTTTCTTAAATATGTGTAACATTCTCTTCCTAATTAATCAGTCTAATTACTCATCTTTTCTATGCTGTTTGTTTGGAAATTTTGAGTTTTGTTGGGAGTTTTGAGATCATTCAAAATGTCGGGAGAATGTAGACGAATCCGCACCATCTGGCAACCCTAAGTGTAGCCTAGTTATGCTCAACGGGGATCGACTTGAGATCGCCTTAAAAGATAATAATTAGCTCTAATTAGTAAACTCGATGCTACGAGGCATTTGAATATAATTTTTTGAAGTGACAACATATAGAGTTGAGTAGAAAAGATAATTTTAATTCAACAAAAGGCGACGAAAATATACAGACCTTGTTTTTTTTTTAGATTTTGTTGTAACAGCGTGTGTTAACCCCGTGCACGAATTACTGACCCGGTGAAGTAGAGTGACAGGTATTACTAGTACATGTTTGTTCCTAGTGTTTACAGAATGTTTATTAAATTCGTTTTATTTATAGGATAAGGTGACAAACGAGCACACAATCCACTTGATAGTAAGTGGTTACTGCGGCCCATAGACATCTAAATCAATCCTCGATCACGAACCAAAATGCAGATGCGTTGTCACCCGTGAGGACTAAGATAGAATGCCTCAATTCCAGTAAAAGGGGCTCCGGTTCTCTACACTCATCATACGAAACAGAGCAGCGTTAAGTTGCTATTTTACGCTGGTATTTTGTGAGAGCGTTGTCCTGCCCCGATCGAGCCGACCCATTCGTGCTGCAGCTATGTAGCTATAGCATGGCTCTACCACGTAAAATATATTGTTTAGTTTTTATACATATACATAAAAATATATAAAAATAATAATCTCATAATATGTTATATAAAAATATATAACATAATATGAGAGTAGTGGCGGTTGCCGTGTAGTGGCGGTTGAGAATATCCACTACCCCATATCTTCCCGTGGGTGTCGTAAGAGGCGACAGAGGGAGACAGACAGGAGATGGGCAGTAGCATCTGCCTGATAACAACTGTGAGATAATAAAAAACTGCGGTTGCCAACGCGCTCGCCAAGCGTGGCAACTATGGCAAATATCCCCCCATGAGTAACGACGCAAACAAACGGCCCCCAGACCCCGACGGCCCCACTATTCCTGGCTACGGTGGCGACCATGGTAACGGCGAGGCAGGGGGTGCTAAGAATCTCCGGTGGAGGTTCGGTTGCCACCTACGACGACTCGACCTGGCAACATATAACGCACGCACCCTGAGGACTGACGAGAAGATACTAGAGTTGGAAGAAGAGGTAGACAAGTTGCGCTGGCATATTATTGGGTTATCCGAAGCCCGAAGAGAGGGGGAGGACACGGTAATCCTCGAGTCCGGAAACTTGTTCTATCACCGGGAGGGCGACCATCAGTCCCAAGGAGGCGTCGAATTATCGTCCACAAGTCTCTCGTCAATAACGTTGTAAAGATTGGGAGTGTGTCGACGAAGGTCGCGTACGTGATACTCAGAATCACCCAACGGTATTCGCTGAAGGTCATACAGGTTTACGCACCAACCTCAGCACATCCCGATGAGGAGGTGGAGGAAATGTATGAGGATATTTACAGAGCCATACATTCCTCCACAACCCACTACACGGTGTTGATGGGAGACTTTAACGCAAAACTAGGCACAAGAGAAAGCGGTGAGCTGAAGGTAGGGAAATTTGGAGTAGGGCAACGGAACCGAAGGGGCCAGCAGCTGGCCGACTTTATGGAGAAAGAGGGACTCTTTATGATGAACTCTTTCTTCCAGAAGCGGCCCCACAGGAAGTGGACCTGGTCAAGCCCCGACGATTCGACAAAAAATGAGATTGACTTCATTATGACGACCAGACGCCAACTGTTCAGTGATGTCTCAGTGATCGCAAGGGTGAAAACTGGCAGCGAATACCGAATGGTTAGAGGCACACTTAACCTAAACGTTAAGTTGGAGAGGTCTCGTCTAATGAAGTCAACGCTCCGTCCTCCTCGTGCTCTAATCCAGAATCCCGAAACCTTTCAGCTCGAGTTACGTAACCGCTTTCAGTGCCTAAAAGATTGCAATGCGGTGGACGATATGTATGACAAGCTCGTGGAAACTGTCCATGCGGTCGGAGCTAAGTTCTACAAGACCGGCCGCAGAAGAACACAAAAGCTCTCCGATCACACTCTTAATCTCATGGCTGTTAGACGGGAGATGAGGCTGCAATCGTCGACAGATTTGACAGCATACAGGCAACTGAACAGACAGATCTCCAAATGCATGCGGCGAGACTTACGAAAATTTAATACTGCTCGTATTGAAGAAGCGATTGAGCGGAACCAGGGCTCTAAAGTCTTTGCCAGAGATCTGTCTGCCAGTAAGAGCCAACTGTCAAAGCTGAAGACTGAGTGTGGCAGCATCGTTTCCGGGACATCTGAGATTCTGAGTGAGATTGAGAGGTTCTATGGACAGCTGTACACATCATCGTTGGAGCCACACGCAAGTGTGAGTAACGATCCAAGAGTGGGTCTTATCCGACACTATTCCGATGATATCCCGGACGTCAGTCTGAGCGAGATTAGAATGGCTCTCCAGCACCTTAAAAACGGCAAGTCCCCGGGCGAGGATGGAATTACAGCGGAGCTTCTGAAAGCGGTTGGAAAACCGGTACTTGCAGTCCTTCAGAGGCTCTTTAATTCCGTCCTCCATGGCACTACTCCGGAGGCGTGGAGCAGAAGTGCGGTGGTCTTGTTCTTCAAGAAAGGTGACAACGCCCTCTTGAACTACAGACCGATATCCCTTCTGAGCCGCGCTCTTCAGCGGTGCCAAGTTGACTGTTGGTATACCGAAGTGCTGAAGTGTTTGTACAGTAGGGCTACGATGGCTATCCGAGTACAGAACCAGAGTACGAAACATATCCAACTGCAGAGAGGTGTAAGACAGGGTGACGTTATTTCCCCGAAACTCTTCACCGCTGCATTGGAAGACGTTTTCAAGTTACTGGACTGGGAAGGATACGGTATTAACATCAATGGCGAGTACATCACTCACCTTCGATTTGCCGACGATATAGTACTTATGGCAGAATCGCTGGAGGACTTAAGCACTATGCTCAATGACCTGAATAGTGCCTCACAACGGATAGGTCTTAAGATGAACATGGACAAAACAAAGATCATGTTTAATGTCCATGTCATACCTATGCCGGTAGTTGTAGGGAGCACTAAGCTCAAAGTTGTTGATGAGTACGTTTACCTGGGACAATAGTCCGGCTAGGTAAGTCCAACTTCGACCGAGAGGTCAATCGACGGATTCAACTCGGCTGGGCAGCGTTCGGGAAATTACAACGCATCTTCTCGTCAGGTATACCACAAAACCTGAAAACTAAGTTGTACAACCAGTGCGTGTTGCCAGTGATGACATATGGAACTGAGACGTGGTCCTTCACTGCTGGCCGTATGAGGACGCTCAAAGTCGCTCAGCGAGCTATGGAGAGGGCTATGCTCGGAGTTTCTCTGCATGATAAACTTAGAAATGAAGATATCCGCAGTAGAACCAGAGTGACCGACATAGCCCAACGGATTAGTAAGCTGAAGTGGCAATGGGCCGGCCATATAGCTCGAAGAACCGACACCGTTGGGGAAAAAAAGGTTCTCGAGTGGCAGCCTCGTACCAGTAGACGAAGTGTAGGGCGACCCCCCACTAGATGGAGTGACGACCTGGTAGGACTTGCAGGAAGTCGATGGATGCAGGTGGCTCAGGACCGTGCTTTTTGGCATACCTTGGGGGAGGCCTATGTTCAGCAGTGGACTTGTATAGGGCTGTAATGATGATGATGATAATGATGAGAGTAATTTCTAACAATATAATTTATTTTTCTCTGAATAAATGTAATATAAATTGGTTTACTTAATATTAAGTTTATTCTTACGTTGAATGGTCAACGTGGCTGTACCACGTTTTTCATTTACAACTTTGCTAAAGCTTGTCTTCATCCTCTTATTGTGGTAAGAATTTGACTCTGGCGGACGACACTTACGCCGTTCCTGGAAACATAGACATGCTCATTGGAGCATCGCTTTTCCCTCATCTTTTGTTAAACAATAAGGTCAGGGGCAATTCTTCGCATACCGCGCCTTACGCACTGGAAACCGTATTGGGCTATGTGATCCTTGGCTCCGCCCCCATCATAGATAGTATTTCGGCAACCTCTTATTGTGGTATGGCTGTAGAACCGCTCGAGTCGTTAGTCCGCAAATTTTGGGAGATGGAGGAGGTGAACGTCCCACCCATAGCTAGCTCAGATGACAGGTTATGCGAGGAAATTTACGTCCGCACGACCATTCGTGATCGCGACGGTAGATATAGTGTAGCGCTACCCTTTAAAGGAGATGTTTTATCTCTCGGCGATTCGCGTCAAATGGCGGAAAAACGTTTCTACAGCTTGGAGCGTAGGATGCTCGCTTCACCCCAGTTAAAGGAAGCTTACGACGGCGTCATTAACGAATATATAAGAGAAGGTTACATATCACTTGAGGCTTCGAAATTAGATAACTACGAAGACACACCGTCGTATTTCATACCACACCACGGAGTCATTAGAGAGGACAAACTTACATCTAAGTTACGTGTAGTGCTCGACGCTAGTGGCTAAAACTAGCACTCACCTGTCGCTTAACGATATCCTCTATAGTGGGCAAAATTTACAGGGCAGTTTATTTAATATAATAGTCAATTTTCGTTTGTTTAGTATAGCACTATCCGCCGATATTCGTCAAATGTTTCTTTGCATAGGGGTCCGTGAATGCGACCGTAGATTCCAACGCATTTTATATCGTTTCAACCCAAAGGAACCTCTAATGGTGTTTGAATTTAACCGCGTTTGTTTTGGTTTAAAGTCGAGCCCATTTCATGCGTTACGCACGGTGAGACAGCTCGCTCACGATGAAGGTCCCTCTTATCCTAAAGCTAAGAGGGCAATTGAGAGCGGATTATATATGGATGATTTTGTGTACTCGGTCGATAGCGTGGAGGAGGCAACCCTAACCACCGCCGAGGTCATAAGGCTCATGAAATCGGGTCAATTCGATCTTGTGAAGTGGACTAGTAATTCGCGTCCGGTTTTGGATACAATCCCACTATCACACCGTCTTTCGGCGATAAAGGAATTCGACGATTCTGATACACACAAGGTGCTCGGTCTGTGTTGGTCACCAGAGTCCGACGTGTTTAGCCTTAAGGTAAATCCGCCCGTAGAGAAATGCACAAAGCACACAGTACTGTCATGCGTTGCTAGATTATGGGACGTCATGGGTTTCGTAGCTCCGGTGGTATTATACGCTAAGCTTTTAATTAAACAACTTTGGTTATTGGAATGCGACTGGGATGACTCGCCGCCTGACAGCATTGTTTGGTTGTGGCAGCGCTTTAGAGAGGAACTTCCTTTATTAAGAGAAATTAAAATACCGCGTCATATAAACGTAGATAGAAGTAGCGCTATAACAGTCGTTGGGTTTGCAGACGCCAGCGAGAAGGCTTACGGGGGCGTTGTATATTTCCACGTCCAGAATAATGGTAGAAATTCGATTAGCCTCATTAGTTCTAAGTCGAGAGTCTCCCCCCGTAAGGTTGTCTCTCTGGCGCGCTTAGAGCTTTGCGCAATATTAGTACTCACCAAGCTTATTACCGCAGTTATCAGCGCATGTAGGGATAGAGTTCACGTAGAAAGGATATTTGCCTTTTCCGACTCCACCGTCGCCTTATGCTGGGTTCATTCTTCACCCCACCGTTGGGATACGTTTGTTGCGAACCGAGTGGCCAAGATACAAGACGAGTTAGAAACGCGGAACTTTTATCACGTGTCCGGTACGGAAAACCCCGCCGATTGTCTATCCCGTGGACTCACCCCGATGCAAATAATGGACCACCCGCTTTGGTTCCACGGACCTGCTTGGGTTCACTTGGATCCCTCGCAATGGCCAATAACCGATTTCGAACCTTCGTCAGTGTCACAACCGCCGGAAGAAAAGAGACACGCTCTAGTGGCGAACGTTTCGAGCGAGGTTTCTCCAATCATTGCTTTGGCGAACCGCTTGTCCTCTTGGTCGAAATTATTGCGTAGCGTAATTTACGTTTGTCGATTCACGAAGCTGTTACCGCGACGTTCGTATGTCTTAGCATCCGATTACAACTATGCTGAGTCGCTAGTATTACGTGAACTTCAACGTGCGCACTTCTCTGAAGAAATTAGAAGATTACAATCGAATAGAGCTTGTAGTCGCGCCTTTCAACGCCTTAAGCCATTTTTACAGGATGGGATTGTAAGGGTAGGTGGACGCTTGTCCAACTCGCAATTGAGTTTCGACCAACGGCACCCTATTGTTTTACCGCGTAAAGACCATATCATGAACTTATTAGTCGACTACCATCATAAATTGAACTCGCACGCTGGCCCCGACTTGTTGATATCGATTTTGCGTCAGAATTATTGGATTCTTTCTGCACGTAGTTTAATACGCAATCGGGTGCACAGATGTATAGCTTGCTTTCGGGCACGCCCCAAGCCGTCATTTCCGGAAATGGCGGAACTTAGATCTTGTAGAGTAATACAATCAGTAAAGCCCTTCACGCACACCGGGTCTGATTTCGCTGGTCCGTTTAAGGTCACGCTCACTCGCGGGCGTGGTATAAGATCCACAAAGGCTTACGTCTGCATTTTCGTATGTCTAACTACTCGAGCGGTGCATATAGAACTCGTTGGTGATCTAAGCACAGCAGGCTTTATGGGTGCATTTAAAAGATTTCTTTCCCGCCGTGGCCCTGTAAGTAAATTGTATTCGGATAACGGTACGAACTACGTCGGTGCAAAACGTATTCTATCGGAACTACATGAGCTCTTAGCTAGCAAGTATTATAATTCGGAGTTCGCTCACATTCTAGCCGAGAACCGCATTGAGTGGTCTCTGAACGTCCCAGCCGCGAGTCGTTTTGGGGGCAATTGGGAGACTAATATCAAGAGTCTAAAGAGTCATTTATACCGAGTAATAGGAGATCAAATTTTGTCCTTCGAAGAGCTAAGTACGGTGCTCGCTCAAATTGAATACGTAATGAATAGTCGCCCACTTTGTCGTACGTTGTCTAATGACCCCTCGGAACCGCTGGCTCTAACTCCAGCACATTTTTTGAATTTAACGCCTTTAAAGTATTTGCCAGCCGCAGATATGGATGAGAACAGACTTAGCATTTCCGCACGCCACAAATTATTAGATCGGTTAGTGCAATCGTTTTGGAAACGATGGAGGATGGAATACTTGCATACTTTGCAGTCTCGACAAAAATGGAACACAGCAACTGAGCCTTTAGCTGTAGGAACTGTAGTTGTGCTCACCAAAGAGAATACACCGCCTCTCCACTGGCCGTTAGGAATTGTCGAAGAGGTCTTTCCCGGTTCCGACGGAGTAGTTAGGATAGCTCGCGTTAAGACCACGGTTGGGTCTTACTTGCGTCCGGTTGTCCGTTTGTGCCCCCTGCCTCTTCCATAATTTAAATTAGCTTTCTAGATTAAATTGTAGTTGAATTTAAGTAATCTTAGCGTTAGTTAGTTATTTTGTTAGTTGATCTTAGCTCTAGTTGTATTAGTTAATTTTGAAGGAAATCCTTCAAGGGCGGGGGAGATGGTTGCGCGGAAAAAACCATTGGATTATTATATTTGACGGTAGAGGTGCCAAGCCGCTTGTTCCTTTCCGAAAAACGATATCATTCGTACCCTCCTATCGACACATCGGGGTGGTGGGGTGGGAGGGGCAAGAAGATGATTCTAGAATGTCACGTAATCATCGGAGCCGAGGACATATAAGACACGCGCGACCGTTGCGCGTCCTCTTTCCGTCACAGTCGTCGTTGAAACCACACCGCTAGTAGAAACCGCTTTAGCCTGGAAGCAGTCGAGCTCCAGGAGACCCGCCTCACATCGTGTGAGATATAGTCGCGCACCGCCTCTCTCCAGAGTGTCTGTCTAGAAGAAGTTGCAGCTATAGTGCTCTACACAAATAGAAGAAACCCCGGTGAGTCAATATTCCTTTAATTAGCTCCTGCCTTACATAGTTTAACCCGCTCCAATTTTGTTGTTCTCCTAATAAGGCAGGATTCCTTTTCAGCGATTTGGCACAATAATAGTTTAGTTTTAGGGAAGAGCGAGTGCATTATACCGCATGCTATAGTAGTCGCCTTTACGTAAGCGTAGAAGCAACCGCATATACAGTCCACTTTAGTTAATATCTCGCGTAATAGGTTTAAGGTTCGACCGGGGAATTAGACTTCGGCAGCCTTAGACACGTGGCTCCACCATCTTTTATTTAAAGATTGAAAAATCGGACCTTAGGATTACAAAGTATATTATACAGGCATTATCTATGGTTAAATGACCCATAGACACATGTCTCGATTGAGAATCAATATAGAAATATATTTTCACCGTTCTGTAATATGTGTTTGAAAATATCTATGTTTTATATGTATCAAATATGTTTGTAAACCTGAATCATTCCACATTTTATTCGACAAAAGAAAACTGTTCCTATTATTATTATTACACCAAGCAATAATTTATTATTTCGTGATCATCGTCATCTACTACTGAACAGCAAATGAAATAATCAAATGAGAATTAAAAAAAAATTAATTAAAGTAAAATAAAGTTAAAGTTACAGTCTATATACGTCCCACTATTGGGCACAGGCCTCCCCTCATTTTTGAGAGGGTTTTAGGGCAACGAAGTGTACGCCGCGCTGCCCTAATGCGTGTTGGCGAACTTCACGTCCTCGAAATATTTTTTTTCTTATTTCTCAGACATGCAAGTTTCCTCTTGATGTTTTCCTTCACCCAGCACGTGGTAAATCAGCATTTAAAATTGCAATTAACAATTTTATTGGTGCCGGTGGGGATCGAACCTGGGCTGCACGCAAACTGTGAAATTTACAGCGAGCGTTTACCATCTCAGCTACCACGGCTCTAAATTTTTATTATACAATGTTTAATAGTTTATTAGTTACAAATAAATATAAGATAATATAGAACTTAACTAAAATAATAATTAAAATTATAATATTTACGATTAAAACTAATTATATATACAATATAAAAGAAGAAACTATAATATAGAAAACCTAAAACTAAAAATTTAAATCGTCAAAAAGACCTGCTCCCCGTGGTATAGTGCCAAGAACGCTGGCTGCGTTTCCTCGCTGAATAGCTATACTTAGCCTTTGAGCGAGGAAAGAACCAGCCCTCTTATCACCAGCAGCGACGACCAGTCGTGGATACAGTTCCTTTAGAAACTTCATTGTACGTGGACCCCACGGACCGATAGTCTCTACAGCAAATGGCACAAATATGTAGTCATTTCTCAAAGACTCATATTTGCGCCATTTACTAAATTCGAGAGAGTCGAGCCATTTACTAAATTCGAGAGAGTCGAGGGATACTCATCCCAATTTACCTGTCCGGTAGTTGTGGTATGGTATACGGGTATGCGACCCCGGCTACCCTAGCTATTACTGTCCTATCCCTTGCCCTCATGGACGGTAATATCCTACATTTCCTATTTCCTACCCTAACTTACCTTACTCTTCCTTTTCACACCACCTATCCTTCCCGTTTTCCTATTCCTACCCTCCGCCAATCCAACGTCGGCCGTGCGGATGGATGCATGGCTAGGGGCGAGCCTAGTCGTTAGCGTGCCACACTGCCCTGGGACCGGGCGACCCCAGAATTAGGCTAGCCTTACCCTGGCATGCGGGGCTCTGCTGGGGGGGACAAACCTTTCCTTCGCTATTCGTGGGAACGCAATGGGTAATCAAAAAATTAACCAAAATGGCGGCGATGTGGTTCGCCACCCATCACGTCTCGTTTCTCGCGGGGGCGAAAAGCGGCCCACGGAGAGCCGCTTCGCTACGTTGAATGTAAGAGGAGGGATGGATGGAAAGGTAGATGGAGTGTGTCAGATGATGGATGAACGTTGCATTGATATTCTGTGCGTGAACGAAACCAAGAGGAAAGGATGTGACACCACGGTTCATGGCCCCTACACGGCATACTGGTCGGGAGTCCCCCAAACCAGCCGAGGCTGTCAGGGAGTTGGTGTGATTCTTTCATCTCGAATGGTTGAATGTGTGATGGAGCATGAATGTGTAAGCCCAAGACTCCTCTGGATTAGGTTAAAAGTCGGACTCACCCGCTTGTTTATCCTTGGGGTCTATGCACCGACGGATTTGGGTGGAGGTGGGTCACTAAAATCACAACAAGAGAGAGAGGAATTTTGGGATAGCATGAGAGAGGTCTTGAATAAATGCGGAGAAAATGAACGGATCGTGATGTTAGGGGACTTTAATGGATGGATTGGAGTAAAGCGTGATGGGTATGAAGGAGTTCTGGGTATGTTTGGGGACGAGAGAGTGAATAACAATGGGAGAAGCCTGCTTGAAGTATGCTTGGAATGGAATCTGTGCGTGGCCAACACAATGTTTGACCACAAAAAGATCCATTTGTATACAAGAGATGATGGTGAGTCTAGAAGTATGATTGATTTTGTAATTGGGGATGAAAGACTAAAGAAGAAAGTGCTAGACACTCGGGCATACCGCGGTGTAGGCCTTGACACAGACCACTTCCTGGTCATAGCCCGAATGCGTGGCCTCTTTAAACGGTGGCGACACCGAGGGGCCGAGCCTACGAGTGTTTTGGACAGAGTAAAAGTGGAAAATCTACAAGAAAAAGAAAAGAAAGACGAGTATGTAGAGAAACTGAAAGAAAGTTTTAAAGGGATAGAAGAGACAGGAATGATTGAAGATTTGTGGGAGACATTTAAGAAAGGGGTTGTAAATGTTGCGATTGAGGTATGCTAAAAGAAGGAAAGGGAGAAAGAATGATAACGTGTGGATGGATAAAGATGTACAAAGGGTTGTGCAAGAAAAGAAGAAAGCGTGGTTGGATTGGTTAGCAACAAAAGCTAACCAAAAAGTTCAAAAGGCAACGGATGACGAGATAAAGGAAGCAAGAACGAAGTATAAAAGATTGAAAACAGCAGCGAAAGAAACTGTGTCTAGAAAGAAAGAAGAACGAAAAGATGATTTCGATAGGAGGCTCACTGAAGATTTCCAGTCAAACATTAAGTTTTTCTGGAAAACTATCAAAACAGTCAGAGGAAAAACTTCTACCTCGGAGCTGAGTACAATCAGGAGTCAAGATGGGAGCATTATAAAAGGAGAAGGATGTGTGTTAAAGAGGTGGAAAGAGTATTTTGAAAGTTTGTTTGAAAGAGAGGAAGTGCAGGTACAGCATCTGCCACCTTCCACGGAAACGAATATAAATTTGATGAAAATGAGATAAGCATGGATGAAATAGTGAAAGCGTTGAAAAGTATGAGATTAGGTAAGGCTGCAGGGTATGACAGGATTACCGTCGAGATGCTGAGGGCTGGACAGGGCCTGGTGGCTAGTCAGCTGTACCGCCTTTTCAATCTGTGCTGGCGAAATGGGCAAGTGCCGGGAGACTGGTGCAAAGCCGTAATCGTGCCATTGTATAAGGGAAAAGGGTCACGGCAGGACTGCATAAATTACCGTGGTATAAGCCTTCTTAGCGTCGTCGGTAAATTGTATGCGAAAGTGTTGATTGAAAGGGTTGTGAATGAAACAGACGAGAAAATATGGGATGTACAAACGGGATTTAGAAAGGGAATGGGGTGTACGGATCAGGTCTTTTCTTTGCGGTGCATAGCCGAAAAGTGTTTGGCTAAAAACAAGAAAGTCTACTGCGCCTTCGTAGATCTAGAAAAGGCCTATGATAGAGTGGTGAGGAATGAATTGTGGTCAGCACTGTCCGTGTACGGTGTGAGCAGTGTCCTCATACGAGCATTGCAATCTCTTTATAGGGATTCTAGTGCTTGTGTAAGGATAAACGGGGCATACACTGAATGGTTTAATATCGAAAAAGGTGTTAGACAGGGATGTGTAGCGTCACCGTGGCTGTTTAATCTGTTCATGGACAATTGTTTGACAGATTTAAAAGTGAATGAAAGTGGGTTGAGAATGAATGAGTTACTCGTCAAATGTCTTCTCTATGCTGATGACCAAGTATTACTTGCGTCTTCGGCCGAGGAGTTGCAGGAGATGGTAACTGCTATGAGTGGAGCATTTGTTAGAAAGGGAATGAAGATGAATGTAAGGAAAACGAAAGTGATGGTGTTTGAAAAAGATGAGGCAGTGACAGACTGCAATATCGTGATTGAAGATGAACAAATTGAACAGGTGAAAGAGTTTGTGTATCTGGGGTCAAAGTTTACAAGAGATGGAAAGTGTGAGAGTGATATCGAAAGAAGAGTGAATGCAGGAAACATGGTGAATGGAGCTTTGCACTCCTTTATGAACAGTCGGAAGGTGTCTAACAAGGCTCGTTTGGCTGTGCATGAGGGGGTGTTGGTTCCGACACTCATGTACGGAAGTGAAAGTTGGGTATGGCAGAAGAAACATGAAAGTAGAATAAATGCAGTTGAGATGAGAGCATTAAGAAGTATGATAGGAGTTAAACTGAGTGACAGGGTAAGAAATAGTGAGATAAGGAAACGTTGTGGCTTGAAAGAAGATGTAGTGACAAAAATTGAGAAAGGTATGCTGAGATGGTTTGGCCACATCGAGAGAATGAATGAGGAACGATTGACGAAAAAAGTGTATAAGGCGAGTGTGAACGGAAGTGCTGGAAGGGGTAGACCTAGGCGGACTTTTCTAGACCAAATTAGGGACGTCTTGAAAAAAGGCCAGGTTAAGAGTACCCTAAACCGTAGAGCATGTATGAAGGGAATAATGAAAGTGGACGAAGCGAAACAAGTATGTAAGGATCGTAGCAAGTGGAAAGAAGTGGTCTCTGCCTACCCCTACGGGAAAGAGGCGTGATTATATGTATGTATGTATGTACTAAATTCGGCTGCCTCTGATGCCGTCCCGGCTCTAAAACAGGTACCCTTGAGATGAGAAGCCGCCAAAGTGTCAACGCAAGTAGCATCCCACACTAGGGCTTTACCTCTCTCCCAAGGGACCAAAGTCATACCGTCGGGTCTCTTGCCATCGTCTCTAAATATCCCGCAAGGCTCTAAAAGCGAGGGGATATTTATAGAGACAAGAGCCCTTCGGATGATTTCGTTCAACGAACCGTGACGGGAAAACCTACCTGCACTTTTTTTGCATGAAAGTCCGTGGAGCCCAAACTCATCGACGCTGTTACCACAGGGGCACTGGTGAGGTTGACAAATAGCCACACCTAGCCGGATTCCTACGGCGATGCGCAAGCTTTCCCCATCAAGCAATGTGCCGAGATTACTTGATGGTAGAGCATGTAACCAGTGGCTAGATTCCTTAGTCGAAACAGCTAGAAGGCGAGCTTGGTCTTGTTGAATATGGAAATTTTGAAATAAATTTTTGTGGACACTCCGTACCAACGGAATATCCCACTGTTTTTGTTGGTTAACTTCCAGTGGGACATTTTCGCCGGGACAGAGCGTTAGCCATATTTGCTTTGCCTCCGCAGCAAAGCATAGGTCTACTTTATTATTTAAAATTGTGTTACATAGGTCATTGACACTATGCACGGAAGCAAGGAAAGCAGGCAATGCGACGTTAGAAATATTTCTTATACCAATTCCACCAAATTTGATAGGTAAAGTGGCTTGATTCCAGGCTATTGTATTTAATCTCAAATTTAGAATGTTTTCTAAAGCAATTTTAATATTATTATCAATATCTTTTAAAATATCCGAACATTTCCAGACTGGACTTGAGCGTAACAAGTATGTAAATTTAGGTACAAGGACACAATATTTTAAAATGGTAAGGGCAATATGGGGGTTCAAAATATATAATTTATCAACGTGATTTAAAAATTGATCAAATTTTGTTTTTAAAACAGGTTTAATACTATCGAATTGCTATAAATTAAATTCGTCAACGTCATCATCATCATTACAGCCCTTCACAAGTCCACTGCTGAACATAGGCCTCCCCCAAGGTATGCCACAGGCACGGTCCTGAGCCATCTGAATACATCGACTTCCTGCATGTCTTACCAGGTCGTCACTCCATCTAGTGGGGGGTCGCTCTACACTTCGCCTACCGATACGAGGCTGCCACTCGAGAACCTTTTTTCCCCAAAGGTTGTCGGTTCTTCGAGCTTACTAATCCGTTGGGCTATGTCGGTCACTCTGGTTCTACTGCGGATATCCTTATTTCTAAGTTTATCACGCAGAGAAAACTGAGCATAGCCCTCTCCATAGCTCGCTGAGCGACTTTGAGCGTCCTCATACGGCCAGCAGTGAAGGACCACGTCTCATCAGGTCATAGGTCATCACTGGCAACACGCACTGGTTGTACAACTTAGTTTTCAAGTTTTGAGGTATAGCTGACGAGAATATGTGTCGTTATTTTCCGAACGCTGCCCAGCCGAGTTGAATCCGTCGATTGACTTCTCGGTCGAAGTTGGACTTACCTAGCCGGACTATTTGTCCCAGGTAAAAGTACTCGTTAACAACTTCGATCTTAGTGCTCCCAACAACTACGGGCATGACAGTGACATGGACATTAAACATGACTTTGTTTTGTCCATGTTCATCTTAAGACCTATCCGTTGGGAGGCACTATTGAGGTAATTGAGCATAGTGCTTAAGTCCTCCAACGATTCTGCCATAAGGACTATATCGTCGGCAAATCGAAGATGAGTGATGTACTCGCCTTAAATTTAATTAAATCAGTAAAATTAATCAAAATTTCATCGACGTAAGAATATAAAATTTTGTTTGTGAAATATCATCTGTTTCAAATCGAAGAAGTAAAGATACAATATACAAGATTCCTCTTTGTTAATTTTTTAAAGTTAATATTACATAATAGCATAGTGTAAACATACCGTTACCGTTACAGCCTACAGTTCACTGCTGTACATGGCCTCCAAATAAATTGCCTCATAGGGAAGGGAGCATGTTTGCCATAGTTGCGACTCTTGGCAAGCGGGTTGCCAACCGCAGTTTATATTTTAGTGGTTATTAGGAAGACGCTCCTGCCCATCTCCTGATTTGTTATTCTCTGTCGTCTCACCCACGGGATGATATGGATATATTCATAATGGAAAACAATAACTGACCCCGAAATTTATTCTCATTATGACATTACCCGTTACTTAAATTAACGACAGTTACTGAGGACCTACATAACAGCACATTTTCCATATAGTTCGCAAGCGGTAACATCATTTTATTCCAAGAATTAAGAACAAGCACCCACAATATTCGGAGCCCAGAGAGGAGCCACAAGATTTTTTTAACAATAAAATAGGACTATTGACAGCTTTTTAATATGTAAATTGGATTGTCCATAACATTACAAATAAATATTATATTACTACATCACATAATTTTAAACTATTACTTTTAGTAGTGCCGCAACACTAATTTAATTTTTCATTTAAGTTAAATTAGATTTTTATATTTTTAATATAAAAATAATAAATTATTTGGTTTGGATCAATAATGCTCTATATGAAATTAATTTTAAGTCCAAAATAATATATCTCCCGGAGTAAATTACCAAATTACTCTGCTTCTAAACAGTATAAAAAATGGTACCAAGAATTTTAGTAAGTGTCCCCCTCGAAATAAATTGACATAATGTTCAAAGCTTCAAGGTAATTGTAACTGAGAGTTTATCACCATCGCCTAAACGGTAGCAGTTTTTCGTCAATGACAAATTCGTCTAATTGCACAACTTCTTTCAAACTAGTAAATTGAGACGGTATATACTTGTTGATTAAGATGATAGCAAAGTAATGCAATACAACATTTATTGTATTTACCTACCTTATTAAAATGAATATAAATAAAAACAGGTTCCACCGAGATTTGAACTCGGATCGCTGGATTCAAAGTCCAGAGTGCTAACCATTACACCATGGAACCGGATATTCGTTACGGCTAATTCAATATTCCAGTAAAGCTAAACCTGAACAAACTAGAGTTCAGTTAATTAAAAAGTTCACGTAGCTATTATTAAAAATATTACAATAACTTATTAAGAGGTTCCAAGGTGTAATCGCTAGCACTCAGGACTTTGAATCTAGCGATCTGAGTTCAAATATCGGCGGAATCTATGTTTCGTTCTCGAGAAACATAACAAAGAGTCTTTTTGTGGGATGTTGAAGGATAATATACATAAAATACTGGACCAAATATTATAAGTTCATTCTTTTCTAATTGACCCGTCGCGTCGGTCACAACACGACAGTGGCAGTGCTGATATTGTGTGAGCGTGGTTCTTTCCTATTGTAGCTGACCAGTTCAGGCTGGAACATAATGCAATGCAGCTTTACCATATAAACACGAATACTTATGTTTTTACTTTTAATCTCGTAAACTTTTTTAAATTACTTAGATTAATATTTTATACGTGGTAGAGTCATGCTGCAGTTATATTAGAAGTATAGTTGTAGCACGAATGGATCGGCTCGACCGGTGAAGGACCACGCTCTCACAGAATACCGTCAAATAGTTATAGTTATATATATATATATATATATATATATATATATATATATATATATATATATATATATATGCTGCTGTGTTTCGTATGGTAAGTGTAGAGAACCGGAGACCCTTTTGACTGGAAACAAGGCATGAAGCAAGGCAACATGACATCTTCGTCCTCACGGGTAACAACGCATCTGCATTTTGATTCGTAATCGAGGATAGATGTAGATGTCTATGGGCCAGAGCAACCACTTACCATCTAGTGGACTGTGTGCTCGTTTGTCACCCTGTCCTATAAAAAATAACTTTTAATATTAATATTTATTAGTATTGTTCTGTAAGAATATCTAGGTACAACTTAATATCGTCCCAAAGATCTAGTAAGAAGCGATAGAAGGAAACAAACCAGGAGATGGGCAGCAGCATCTTCTTAATACCAACTAGAAATTTAAAAAAAAAACTGGGTTTCCTACCAGCCTGCCAAGCGTGGCATACGTGGCAAGTATCCTACTTATGAGATAATCTTTGGAAAGTAATGTTAAGCAGTGGACCTATGAGATAATCTTTGGAAAGTAATGTTAAGCAGTGGACTATTGGTGAGCTGTGACGGTGGTCCTTCTCTGGTGAATCCAACCAATTCGCTAATAGTTTTTTCTCCACTTTTAATTACATAAGCTTTTTTTAATTTACAAAGGCTAAGTTTTGATATTAATATTTATAACATTATTGGTATGAATGAGGGTATTAATAAAAGAAAATAGTTAAAAGAAAGTGAGGTTAAAACTCGAAGGTCGCACTTGTTCGAGTATTAACATAAAGTACGGCTTGGATCTCTTCAAGAAGCAGTCACTCTGTCATGATTATTTTCGTTGTCGCAACTCTTTTAGTAAAAGTATAGAAGGTTATGATGCGGAGAGGCTACCCCGCTCTACTGCTGTCACCTCGTGATGACCGATTCTGCTGTCGGTGTGTATATTTTAAGTGCTTCCTTGTTCCATGAATGTTTTCATAACGTAGAGTCGTTACGAACAAACCAACAAACAAAATTTATTTATTTCAAAATGCAAAGTAAACACACAATTTTTGTAGTAGTCTTGATTCGTTATTTTCAGACCTTACAATTGTTCATTTATTTGGCTGTGGCCCCACACTAAGCAAGCTTGACCATTGGTTACCGAATAAATATTCATTAATTTATATATTTGTTAACATTATACATTTTTAGAACCTAAGTTGAAAGTGCCAGGTTAGCCCGGGAAATTCTAATTTTCATACCATTTTTGCAATTTGCAGTTCAGTATGAGATCGTATGTTTAAGAAAATATGATTCGCGACCGTAACAAGTATTTGTTTACAGAATTGTCATCATTAGAATCCACCAAATCACAACGTCACCAAAACGTAAGGAAATTTGAATTTCGCGGGCTACCCTGGCGCTTTTACCTTAAGTAAAGTTACAGCTTTTTGTACGTCCCACTTGTGGGCACATTTCTACCTCCTCTCACTTTTAAGAGGGCTTGCTGACCCAATACGTGTTGAAGAAACCCACATCTTTGAATTATTTTTTCTTGAATTTTGCAGGATTCCTCACGGTGTTTTGCATTACTGTCGATCACGTAGTAAAAGGTTCAAGTCAATATGTTTTTTTTTAAATTAACACTGAAGTTGCAAACGAACTTACAGTCCACCTGATGGCAAGTGGCTACTCTGGAGTCCATGAATACCTGCAGCCAACTTCAGGCAAATAAGGCTACAAATATATATACAGATGCGTTGTCTGGGAATCGAGATGGAATGTCCCACAGCCTGAAATCATACTGGCTATGCATAATACCCTATAGTCTGGAACACAGAAGTGCGAGCAATCATACATGGTGACATGTTAAACATGTTAAAGTAACCTGATGAAGACAAGCTTTAGCAAAGTTGTAAATGAAAAACGTGGTAGAGCCACGTTGACCATTCAACGTAAGAATAAACTTAATATTAGGTAAACCAATTTATGTTACATTTATTCAGAGAAAAATAAGTTATATTGTTAGAAATTACTCTCATATTAAGTTATATATTTTTATATAACATAGTATGAGATTATTATTTTTATATATTGTTATGTACATGTATAAATCTAAACAATATATTTTACGAGGTAGAGCCATGCTACAGCTACACAGCTGCAGCACGAATGGGTCGGCTCGATCGGGGCAGGACCACGCTCTCACAGAATACCAGCGTAAAATAGCAACTTAACGCTGCTCTGTTTCGTATGGTGAGTGTAGAGAACCGGAGCCCCTTTTTGCTGGAAACGAGGCATTCTATCTTAGTCCTCACGGGTGACAACCCGTCTGCATTTTGGTTCGTGATCGAGGATTGATTTAGATGTCTATGGGCCGCAGTAACCACTTACTATCAGGTGGATTGTGTGCTCGTTTGTCACCTTATCCTATAAATAAAACGAATTTAATAAACATTCTGTAAACAGTAGGAACAAACATGAACTAGTAATACCTGTCACTCTACTTCACCGGGTCAGTAATTCGTGCACGGGGTTAACACACGCTGTTACAACAATATCTAAAAAAATATACAAGGTCTGTACATTTTCGTCATAAAATTATCTTTTCTACTCAACTCTATGACTGTGTTTTCACTCCAAAAAATTATATTCAAATGCCTCATAGCATCGAGTTTACTGATTAGAGCTAATTATTTTCTTTTAAGGCGATCTCAAGTCGATCCCCGTTGAGCACAACTAGGCTACACTTAGGGTTGCCAGATGGTGCGGATTCGTCTAGATTCTCCTGACATTTTAAATGATTTCCAAACTCCCAACAAAACTCAAAATCTCCAAACAAACAGCATAGAAAAGCTGAGTAATTAGACTGAACTTTGAAGTAAATTGTTCGAATTTTTAATATTTCTGAATACTACTAAAAGATCCAAATTGGTGGGCTCTAGTAAAGTCCAATGCCAAATAATTAGTTTAGTTTAAAGTACTTTCTGTAGCTTTTTAATTAAAGAAATATTTTTTTTATTTTTATATTTATTTCTCCCGACAGCAATCCCAAAATCCCGACTTTTTCAAAATTTGTTCAGGTATTTTAGTCTTCCGATCTAGCAAACTTAGCTACATTACCTAACTACAATCTTAACTTCTGATTTACTCGTGCTAAGAGGTTAAGAAAAACATGGTAGGGTAACCATTCCTAAATAATTACGCATCTACCCTGCAACTAAGTTCAAACAAAGAAGGACACTGAAGCGTTGTTACCAATAATAACAGCTAGCCTACATTATCTTAGCGCATTAGGAGAGCACTCGAATACGAGTGATTTTTAGGTTAAGTTAACGTTTACACTTCTTCAAGTAGACATTTACACTTCTGCAATTGGTGTTAAAATGTCAACAGAACAGACAAGCAATGTCAGAAAATACGCGTGGTTCTATGTAAAATACTGACTAGTGGAATGAAACAAATACAAAAATAAATTTTATATTAATTTATTATTTTAGTCTAAAATCCTCCATATATCTAAATTCGAGACGTATGGAGTGTTTGAAGTATGTCTTTAATTCATTTTTCAAATAGTCCGATTTGTCTGTGATCTGTTGAAGTGTAGCCCCATTATGAAGTGACGACCTGGCAAAAGATGCAGGAAGTCGATGTCAATGCAGGCGCTTTGTGACATTCGTTCATTTTTTTACGTGGTAGAGCCATGCTGCAGTTATATTAATATTATAGTTGTAGCACGAATGGGTCGGCTCGACCGGGGAGGAACCACGCTCTCACAGAATACCAGCGTCAAATAGTAGCTTAATGCTGCTGTGTTTCATATGGTAAGTGTAGAAAACCGAAGACCCTTTTTACTGGAAACGGGACATTTCACCTGAGTCCTCACGGGTGACAACGTATCTGCATTTTGTTTCGTAGTCGAGGACGGATGTAGATGTCTCTGGGCCACAGCTACCACTTACCATCAGGTGGACTGTGTGCTTGTTGGTCACCCTATTCTATAAAAAAAATCCTTGGGGAGAAGCCTAAGTTCAGCAGTGGACTTGTAAAGGGCTTTATGGTATAATACGATATTGAAAACACTAACGGCATATAACAGTTTCTGGTTAACTAATTCTACTAGTTCTAAAATAGTTCACTATTTTTGTTTCATATAACATATTGTGTTGACGCATTTGAGCTGCACGTTAAATGATATTCACATACTGATGATAACCTGATACCTTAAAACCAGTAATTTCGATTCGCATAAATTTTGTCAACGGGCACCGGTCCGTATAGTCAGTGCCGCGCCTTAATGAATTAACTGATTAGTGTAATTAAAAAAACGCCAACTCTTTCGCTACCTCTGCGCTGTGGGATTTGAGGTCGCGTGTTTTACGACTTGAAATCTACGTACGGTCAGCTAAACAACCGCTTAAACTGAGTTTAAATAGGCATTTAGTTTTTGTAGTATACTTCGGAAATCTAAAACCAAAATATGTTATGTTCTTTTATATTTTTGGCTTATGGAACCAAAAGAACAAAAAATTCCAAAGTATAATACTTTTACCTTGTGTTGCTAACGTTAATCACTCTATTTCTTCCTATGGGTATCGTGAAAATGTTATAAAAGCGGATAAACAGTGGATCAACCGTCTGTAATTACAAGACTTGCTTGGGTTTATAGCGTATTGATAATGGCAAAACCGTAGATGTGACCTTCACCCCACGATTGTTTGTAACATAATATTATAAACTAAAGACGATGACCGCATTCCTCTATTTAATTTTAGAATTCCGTACCCAAAGGTAACCAACGGGACCCTATTACTAGCCCTCTGTCCGTCCGTCTGTCTCTCAGTGGGCTGTATCTTATGAACCGTAATATTTTAGATAGTTGATTTTTTACAGAATATGTATTTCCGTTGCCGCTGTAACAACAAATAATAAAAATAAAAATAAGTTAAAGGCGGCTCACCTACTGGAAACGTGTCTCACGATGGTACGGAACCCTTCAAGTGCGAGTCCGACTCACACTTGGCCGGTTATATTTATACCACAACCAAGTAATTTTTTAACACATTACCACACTCTTAAATTACTCATTTAAGTATTTTTATAAGTACATCAGAGCAAGCATCCCATCAAAAGATTTTATATGAAGGAAATATCTAAGTATCGACGCTCTTTTCCATTTAAAAAAGTTATACTAGACATTATGTAGTACTACGTCTATTCTGCCAACGAACTGACATTTTCATTCTGATCGTCCCCAATACATTTCTGCCCACATATTAAGTAGAGATGGTAATGACTAATGTGAAGAAAAATTCTTGACGAGGTATAATTTTTCTTTTTATTTTATGATTTCATATTTATTAAAATTTGTGTCACTGGCCGCTAACCCTTCCGATTACGATACTTATCAGTCTCGGTGCGGGTCGCACGCGCACCGAAAGGGCATTACCTGTGAATTATTATTTCTGATTAATAAATTGTATGTCCCAAAAGACGGGCGGGAAATACGGGCGCGCTCGTCAATTACGGAATTTGATGCTTTTTCATTAAACTCGACGGGGCCCCGGAGGCCAGGCGAGGCCTTCACTGTGTTACTTGGGCGTGCGACGTGTTAGGGTTGTCTATATATGAAGGTGGTGCCTTTGGATTTATTGCGTTGGATATAATGCGCATTTAGGTCAGCTTATGTTTATAGAATTTTTGAAAATTTTGATTTCTATTTTTTTGTATACCTATTAAACTACATAGTACATACTCGCTGAGTACATACTGCCTCGTTGGTCTAGTGGTTGTAGTAGTGTGACTGCTGATCATGAGGTCTTGGGTTCGAATCCCGGGTCGAGCCAAAAAATCAATTATTGAGTTTTTTCGTCAAGAAATTCTCAGTAGCTGCCCGGAGTCAGGAAGTTGGCGCTGTCTCCTCGGAAAACACGTAAAGCCGTTGGTTCTGCGCCTGATCTCTCTCCGGTTGTGTCGGCTTACCGTCCCATCGGATTGAGAGTAACGGCATATATAGTGCACCTGTGCTGGCGCATACACTCGGGCACTATAATCGTTTCAGTCTTTATCTCCGCTATGGTCGCGAAACGTCGTGATTTAATTAATAGTTCTCTTAATCTTTGGGAACAGGAGAAAGTTGAACGTGGCCAAGTTCTGAAAATAGGGTGGCTGGGGCTCACACAACGGTAATAATCCTGGCTAGCCTGAGGCAACAATAGGAGACGTGAGCTGGCGCGTTTCACAGTGCAACCGGTACGAGTTATTCTTCCAAAACTGGTCTTTTATTGCGGACTAGCTGTGCTCCGCGACTTCGCACACCTGTAATTAATGGTTCTTTTTTGCGTGGAACCCTAATTCGTTTTCTTGAATAAAACATTTAAAAGTCAGATACGTATGCTGCAGCTAAAAATGCAATAGAAATGCAATAAGATGTCGTCATGATCAAATTTCTCATTTCTGCGCCAGTTGTTTTTATAACCAATATTGTCCACGTGCTCTATGATCAACAATTCGTCGCCAAAACTAATTGTCAAAATTAGTATTTGAATCGATATCGTTAAAAATCTGAGTGTCCATGTGATCAATAAATATAATTTCATCGTATAATCCAAAAAAGAGTTATTTTGAAAGCTCTTGTTTTTGGATCGATTCCTTTAAAAATCAATATCTGAAAGTTCTAGTGATCTGTAAATATAAATTCACTGTGAAAACTGAAAAAAGGGACCGTTATTTTAAGAATACTTATTTATTGACCTATTGCTTTTAAAGTCAACGACTGGGAATCCGCGAGGTCTATAAACATGAATTAGTCGTCAGAACTGAAGAAGAATAAGTTCGCTATGGTTCACTGTAGTAATATTCTAGAAAGGAGCTGTTATTATGTAGCTTCCTCGTTCGACCAGCTACTCGTTTTCGATCGAGGATTCGCAACAGAACATAACTTTCATACGTGGAGAGATCACAAGTATCTAATACTAAACTAAACGCGCACCGATAATAGATTGGCAATGTAAAAGAGAAAGAGTATACTGTACGCGTATGTTAGAACGAGAAAAATATGCGAGAACATTTACGTACACGCTATCGGTCTGTATTGGCCTGTCGTCATTCGTAAATATATTTGAAAAATCTGGGGTTTTAAAGAATATAATATTTAACAAAAGACGTAATTAATTATGACTATTAATCTCTAAACATAACACGTCTCAGTAAAAAAAAACTCATTTTATAACTCGTAGGTACGATTGAAATGTTTAACTGTAAATGCTGTGTTTAAGAGCAAGTACAAAAAAATTGTACTTAAATCGATGGGAAAAACTTACATTTTATAATATTAGTCATTTGAATGGAATTGAATTGAATTAAAAACAATTATAAATACTTAAAATCTTGCTAATTTTAACCATACTTTTGTAGATCTTCGATAACTATCATCTTTACAGATTGACAGGCCTGTTGGTCTAGTGGTTAGTGACCCTGACTGCTATGCCGGAGGTCGTGGGTTCGATTCCCACCCAAGACAAATATTTGTGTGATGAGCACGATCATTTGTTCTGTGTCTGAGTGTAATTTATCTATAATATTTATGTATTTAGAAATATATAAGTATGTTTATCAGTTGTCTAGTACCCATAACACAAGCTCTGCTTAGCTTGGGACTAGATGGCGTTGTGTGATAGTTGTGGAATATTAATATTATTATCGATAACATCTTATTGATATATATATATATATATATATATATATATATATATATATATATATATATATATATATATATATATATATATATATTCTTAACAGGCAAAGATATGCCTTGCGTGCCATTTTATTCAACTTAAAAATACCGGTTGGTACCCTAGCGGAGCGGCATATCGATGGTGGCGGGATAGAATTGAGGGTAGATCAGGAAACGCCCACTCGTTTGTGCAGTATAACGTCCAATGTAGGTCACTATTTTATCGTAGTTCTGACCATTGTGGTGGTTCTTCTGGTGCAGGCAAGAAGGATGATGTTGCTGATAGGCTGTACTGTGTTACGTTGAGATGGGTTGCTGTTGGTTTTCATACTTCGGTGTTATCATGTAATTACGTCCCTCTGTACTGTTGAATATACTGTTATAATATATACTGTTATAATATACTGTTGAAATGCTGTGTAAATGTGACATGGACATACGAGGGTGACACTGAAAGTTCATAGAAAATCAAAAACTGAAGAAACTAGCAAGTTATTAGTTTTATTATATATTTTCAAAATAGTGTCCATTTACATCATACATCGCTGCATCCGATGGAACCACGGAGAAAGCACCTTGCCCACTCGTCCTTAGGAGTCTCTTCGGCGGCATTTTGAAACGCAGCCACTGCTTCATTGGCGTCCGTAAAACGTTTTCTTTGAAGTTTTTCTTTTATTTTCGGAAATAAATAAAAATCGCAAGCGATGAGAGGTCGGGGCAATAGAGCGGGTGATCCAGTAATTCCACATCTGACGTCGCCAAATAGTCGATTATTTGCTTGGCGGTGTACGACGAGGCGTTGTCGTGTCGGAGGATCCTACTGCGAGGTCGTTTCGTAAATTTTCTAGCGTTAAATTCATGCTGACATGACATTATCAATTTGCCACCAAATCGTAAACAAATGAAATATTAATAAAATACATAGGTACGCATTAATATTGGCAAAGAGTTCCATTTTCTAAAATTTGAACTTATTTTTTTATTATATCGTTTACAAGTGGCCAGTTCTAAAAACTTTCAGTGTCGCCCTCGTATTACGATATGGTCGAACTGTAATTTGCTCTATAGTAAATGTATATACTTAGTGCGTTACGCTGTCTTATTATTGATAATGACTAATTGCAAGAGAGCAAGTATATAAGCAAAATCGGCCTTCACACTTTTACTATTTAGATTAACAACACTATCCTGATGTATTTCTACATCAGAAGTGGGATCTACCATTTTGTTTCCGATCCGACTATACGCAGCAAGTACTTTGAATAAAAATTATTTTCTCATAGAGGTTCAGTAACAAAAAACTACAACATCCAATCATAAACACTAAACTTGTTACGCATACAGTATGGAGTATCTTCTACACTCCATAGAATCAAGTTTGAGCGTCATTGAAAAGGTACCTACACGATTTAAAATAAGAGATTTTCGTTTTTTAATATAAATATATAATACACAAAACAATACAGCACTTTTTATGAATTCTGTTACTTTTATGAGTATCCATAATTTGGTTTATTAATGTCTAATCTAAATCATATAAAATAAAATTAATGTACCTGATATAAATATTTATCTCTACACTTTTCACGGAGCGGTAAATTTTTATTATTGAAATAGGTACCTACCTATTCATAATTTATCAATGTTAGTTTTCGATGCATGGTAACGTTACACATACATTCAACATCCAAACTGATTCAAGTTTCAGCTTATGATCATCAACTCTGGTTTCTGCGTAACAATAGTATTACATTTACTCTTCCTTTGAGTATAAAATATTCAATAGATAAAGTTATTTTATCTATTTAAAATTTATACTAGCGCCATCTATTCGTGAATATTGTAAACTATGGAAACATGAGTTTAATGTTCACGTCTTTTTCTGCCATCACGATGACGAATATTTGACAATGACTTTTTCTGCCACCAGAGCGGCGCCACTTAAAAAAAGAGGTGTAATTTTAACCGATTTCATAGTGGGAACAAAAAGCATCGATAATATTATAATTGAAAAAGTGTTTTCTTATAACATCATTGGTGGGAAGGTTAATTTGTCCGTAAAGGAGACATTCA
The DNA here is from genome assembly GCA_036936625.1 of Parnassius smintheus behrii. Classification (NCBI taxonomy): domain Eukaryota; kingdom Metazoa; phylum Arthropoda; class Insecta; order Lepidoptera; family Papilionidae; genus Parnassius; species Parnassius smintheus. The sequence goes on along the minus strand of JAUPFT010000005.1, from coordinate 46,800,146 downwards.
TAACAGTAGAAAAATTCAAAACGATTTAAAAATATGCAAAAAATTAAATATCAAGCCAATGAATGCCTCATTTGTGTATTAATATAAAAATCGAAAAACTGGTAAACTTTTATTTAAAACTAATTTCTCAATTAACAATGTGAAATAAAAAAAACTTCGGACTAGTGTCCTCTAGTGACATCTGGTGAGCAGAAGATTAATAGTCCTCATTGACAGATAGTAATAATAAAATAAAGATATGAGAATAATAAGATAAATAGTAGTGTAGAGATTAATGTTTCTTTCTGAAATATGAATTATAGGTATTTTATATAAATTAGATTAGAAATGGATAAGTAAACCAAATAACAGATATTCATAAAAGGGAAAGAAGTGAAAAAAATTAAAGAATACAGCACTGAGGCATTGTTTTGTTTATATTACATGCATTAGAAATGGAAAAACTTTTAATGAAATCGCAATTTTTATGATGACGACACCAGACACTGTATGACCATCTGCGTAACTAGGATTGCCAGGTCTTAGAATGGAAAAACCAGATAGACCAGCAAGCTTAGCCGGACATTTTGGTTAAAAGGCCAGACACCCTTATATTTTTGCCATAGTAAAAGACATTTTTTTAAAGTAAAAAAATGCTTTTTACATTTACTGTAAAATCTTCTTAAGTTCTAACGAAATAACAACAATTAAATAAATCAGTCTTCTGTACTATTAATTAATTAATATTCATTACAATCTTAGTGTCAATAATTGCAAAAGTATGAATGTAAGTATATGTAGTATGAATGAGTAGTATGAATTATAATTATGAATTATGAAAAATGTAAATAAATGGTCAAGTTCAAAAAGCCTAACAAAAGCCGGACACCGTCTAATTTGGCCGGACACGCAACCAAAAAGCACGACAGTGTCCGGCTTTATTTGGACGTCTGGCAACGCTATGCGTAACAAACTCAGTACCAACTAGCGACTTGTAATTTTTACTTCATATAATCTATGATCTCTAGATAAACATACCTACTAAGCAGCCATTTAAATTTCGTTGTTCTATCAGAAAACAAAATTTACTTCATTTTCCATCGAAATTTCGTACCACATTTTTGCAAACAAACGTACATATTATTAAAATGTAATAAATAATAATAGTAACTGTTAACTAAAATTAACAATAACTTATATAAATGAATACATGAGTGAATACTTAGCTATTTATTTGATAATAAATAAAAACATAACGCGTACCTATGTATATAATAATTTCACAAATAACGGACGTAAAATTAAAAAAATCGAGAAAAAATTAAGATTAATGCTAGATGTAGGTTCCACCGAGATTTGAACTCGGATCGCTGGATTCAAAGTCCAGAGTGCTAACCATTACACCATGGAACCTTACAACAGTTGGTTCCAATTTTGTTATCAATTTCAAAACACAATAAACACATAAAAATTAATTATTGTGTTAACACTTTAAGGACGCGTTTGCAAATCAACCAAAATTAGGGTGTTTTTCGGTACGTTTTGTGACAAAACTAAACCAAATCAAATATAAGTAAAAACTACCATGTATAGATTGGTTCTTCATCTGCAAAAGTTTTTAACTCTTTTGTTGAAAATAGTAGTTTTTTTATATTGTAAAAACGAACTTTCGTTGCCATTTTCGACAAAATTAACGATACCGGCTTGAGTTTCGGTACATGTTTTGGTCTATTATCAACATATTTAAAAAATTTAAAAAATACTATAAGATGACAGACATATTCAATTAAAAAAATCTGTGTTTATTTTTTATCAAAATGTCACAAATAGTCGTAGAAAAAATAAAAACTGATACACATTTTTTCACATATTTTGCTAATACGGATGAATCATAATCTATTGCAATAAGGGCTATTTTATTGTTGGTGCCTGCTTTGATTTATTGTACAAAGATTTCGATGAAACCACAGTCCGCGCTCGGCCGCCGTCGTGAGTGGACACTGTATCGCCTGTTTGCAGCGGCTCATTCTGAAAAGATCGCTGTACATACATAAAATATTAGAAAAAATCAAATTGGAAACATAGTAGGTACTTGACAAATGATGAAATTATTATTTTTATACTCACAGTTTTTTATTTAGCTAAAAATAAGTAGAATATATAAACTTACCTCTGGACTTGATAGAGTGATCTGAAGGTAACTACTACTGCAATTCCTGGACGAGTGGAACTAGGTGTGCCGAGTTTGGGCTCGTTTTGTTGGTTATGATGAGACCTTACCTCCGGACTTGATGGTGTCACCTGAAGGTGTACTTTCGTGACCGCTATTTGAACTTCTTGCAGAGTAAAACTAGGTGTGCCGAGTTTGGGCTTATTTTGTTAGTTATGATGAGACCTTACCACCGAACTCGATTGAGTGACCTGAAGGTGTAAGCAGGTGGTTACAAGTGGAACTCCTAGACTGGTCGAACTAGGTGTGACGAGTTTGGGTTCATTTTCTTAGTTTGATGCAACCTTACCACCGGACTTGATGGAGTGACCTGAAGGTGTAATCCAGTGATTAAACTGGAACTCCTAGACTAGTGGAACTAGATGTGCCGAGCTTGGGTTCGTTTTGTTAGTAACGATGAGACCTTACCACCGGACTTGATTGAGTGACCTGAAAGTGTAATTAGGTGGTAATAACTACTCGTTCAGAAATTCCAGCAGTAGTTACTGAATTACCCCTTCAGGTCACTCCATCAATTCTGGTGGTAAGGTCTCATCATAACTAACAAAACGAACCCAAACTCGGCACACCTAGTTCTACAACTCTAGGAGTTCCACTTGTAATCACCGAATTACACATTCAGGTCACTCCATCAAGTCCGGTGGTAAGGTCTCATCATAACCTACAAAACGAACCCAAACTCGGCACACCTAGTTCTACTAGTCTAGTAGTTCCAGTTGTAATCACTGAATTACACCTTCAGGTCACTCCATCAAAACCGGTGGTAAGGTCTCATTGTAACTAACAAAACGAACCCAAACTCGGCACACCTAGTTCTACTAGTCTAGTAGTTCCAGTTGTAATCACTGAATTACACCTTCAGGTCACTCCATCAAAACCGGTGGTAAAGTCTCATTGTAACTAACAAAACGAACCCAAACTCGGCACACCTAGTTCTACTAGTCTAGGAGTTCCACTTGTAATCACCGAATTACACCTTCAGGTCACTCCATCAAGTCCGCAGGTAGGTAAGGTCTTATTATAACTGACAAAACCAGTTCAAAGTCCAGAGCTAACATCCCACTACCAGTAGAGGGCTTCCAGTGCCAAGCAGTCTCTGGAGCAGGTATTCGTATTTTGTATCTATGTATATTTCTGAAGTATAAGAAATAAAAAAACAAATTCAATCTTTCAAATTATCAAAATAATTTCATTTGACTACGATTCTCACAGACAACCGTGCCTACACTTGTGTGTGTGACTTTTGTCAATGTAGTAGTGCGATTCTATACCTATCAATTTTGTAAACGCGTCCTTAAATAGAATTTAAATGTACATATATTTAAATCTCTTTGAATTTAAATAAAATTCTATTCAAAATAGTGTTAGTAGTTAAAAATTCTTAAGCTCAATTAGTATATGTACCAGTGAATAGGAATCTTTATTAACACCTTGAGCCATACTGTGTATCTGTGTATAGAAAAAAAACCCATACCGACGGATATTTAAACAGCGATTTTCACCACCATCCTTCACATTTACCCACCGTTGAAAAAACGCTCCAACAGATCAAGCAAGCTTTGCACAAAAACAAGTTTTGGGTCTTGCGCCTACTACGTCACAGAGAACGAGTGAAAACCAGAACCAGTACGTTAATTTTATGTCAGAGTTGTCATTAACAAGATTGGCTAGATTTTGAAGTAGGTATTCCAAGACGCCGAAGAAGATAAGTCAGTTCTTACTTTTACCATCAATAAAGTCTCCAAGATGCAAGAGTGTACAAGCTTGATTTTGGTGGCTCTTACATTGGAAAAACATTAACAACCCGCGTAAAATAACACATAGCTAATGTGAAGAAACAAAGCTTTGGGAACTCTGCAGTCTGTGAACATGTACATGATCTCCCCCGTCAATACATAAATTATTGCTAAAAAGTACCGATCTCTGGATGATTTACGAAGGTATTGTAATCAAAAAACATCGTAATTTCCATAGAGAAGATGGTTAGGTGCTGCCATCTTCTGTGATCTGCTGTAAAGTACTCGAAAAGTCGGGAACATAAATGTTAATATGCGCAATAAAATCCGTAAAAACCAGTTTTATTTGAACATTTGCAAGCAGTTTATTTCACTTCTCATGTTACATTTATTTATTTTAATATTCCAAACATCGATCACTAATAGTGATCGATGATTCCAAAAGAATTTGTCAATTTGTTGTCAGACTTAATAAAATATCATTAGCAGGAGAACGGCCTGTTCATATACTTCATATGTGACATATTTCGTTCGAGTTCAAAACCTCAAACGAGCTCTAAAATTTTAACAACTATTCTTGTTATTATATGTTAGGCTGTTCTTACTACCAGGGGTAGGTGCCATGCAGCAGTCATATTGTTAGTATAGTTGTACCACGAATGGCTCGGCTTGACCAGGGCAGGACCCTCACAACCTCTAATCACAAAATACCAGCGTAAAATAAAATAATAAAAACCAGAGATCTTAGTCCTCTCAGGTCACAACACATCTGCATTTTGATTGTAGTCGTGATTGACTATGGATGTAGATGTCTATGGGCTACAACAATCAGTTACCATCACTGTGTGTTCGTTTGTCACCCTTATCCTGTAAAAAATAGTTGTACGACGACGAAATACGAAATTAAACAATAGGTAAAAGGTTTTTTTTTAATTTTCGAGGAAATTGCATAAAAATAAGTATTCCCAACAACAAATTTCCAAATGTTAATACATAATCAATAAATTATCATGACTAACACGATGGTCATCTAGCCTATTTGTAAATTAACCCAATAGAACTGTAATTTATCACAGCTTGCATTTAACCGCCTTTTTTTACTTTCGAGCCTAGTCAACAAAGATGATCTATAAAACATCTTTGCTGGCCCATTTATAGGCCACTATTCATCGTGCCAAGTTTTTAGATCCCGTTTACATTTTAAGAAGTAACAAGTGCGAGTGGCAAGTGCAACTGACAAATTACAAGTGCTTAGTGTGAATTTTATTCACACTTATAACTTGTCACTGTCTGTTCACACGCACTAAGCCTTTAGCACTCAAAAACTCTAAGTGTACTATATGCACTAAGCACTCAAAATGTAAACCGGGCCTATGAGAAATGACAAGTGCGAGTGGCAAGTAGCAAGTACAACTGACTGATAACAAGGGCTTAGTGAATATTTAATTCATACTTATCACTTGTGACTGCTTGTTAACACGCACTAAGCACTTGTCATTTGTCAGTTGCACTTTCCACTCGCACTTGTCACTTCTCAAAATGTAAGTCTGGTCTTAAATGTCCCCCTGTTTTACTACTTTTTACTATACACACGCATATCTTACCAGGTCGTCACTCTATCTAGTGGTTCGCCGTCCTACACTTCGCTTAGCGGTATGACCGTTGCAAGATATGCAGGACGCCGTTGGATGCCGGTGGTTCAGGACCGCGCTTTATCTTTGGGAGAAGTTCAGCAGTGGACTTATGAAGCGCTGTAATGATGATGATGATCGCGACTAGACACTGTTTGACTATTCATATAATACTTAAGAAAAATAAGCTTGATTCGCGTTGCTGGCACCGCTCGAATTGTTAATTACATTTTAAGTGCTGATTTACAATTCTAAGTATTCTAGAATTCTAGAAATTAAAGATTCTAGTATGATCATTTCAATTTTAATATCAATTGTTTATTATTATATAATATTTTAAAACTGAAGGTTGAATGCAGCGAACGAATAAGTTTTTAAGATTTATCGCATATAAGACTGTGAATATTAGTAAAATGATAAAATTTTGGATAATAAAGTTGTTATTTTAATATATTATTTATATTAGATGGATATAACTGGATATGATATTATGTAGCAACTTTTTTGAAAAGATAACCGATTATGAAAATGAATATTATAGCCTTTGTAAACGCAAACATAATCATACAAATGTTTATTATAATGACAGCAAAAACATAATAATCCCCGGAGGTGATTCCCGCATAATCACGTGCTGCTGTTGCCGTGACATCTCAGCATCTCACGGTTTATAATTTGCTGATTCAGTGTTTAGCGAACCGTGCAGATGATAGATGTGAAACTAATAACATCTAAATACACAAAGTGACTGCAGTATTTACGCGATACACAGTAAAGCCATGCCGTAGCTATATTATGGTTTCAGCACGAACGGGTCGGCTCGACCGGTAAAGGACCACGCTCTCACCGAATTTCAGCGTAAAATAGCAGATTAATGCTGCTGAGTTTTGTATAGTGAATGTGTACAACCGGTGACACTTTTTGCTGTAAACGAGATATTCCATCTCAGTCCACAGGGGTCACAACGTATCAGCATTTTGATTCTTAATCGAAGATAAATGTCTATAGACCACAGCATCCACTTACCATCATGTGGAATGTGTTTTTTGTTGTCACCTTTATTCCATAAAAAACCGTTCTGACCAGCCTCTGCTCGTATCTCCGAAGCTAACAACACCGTGAACTCGATTTTTTTTTTAATTTTGGGTTGTACATCCACCTAAAAATTTATGTCTCACCACACTATATTATTCTGCGCTCATCAGCTTATTTTATAATAACAGTGTGCAGATAAGAATAGTGACATAATTCTACGTTTCAGATATATTTATCATCCGAAACCGGTCAGTGATGAATATCGCCATTCCGGTTTCAACCATGGAATCACCTTTTTGTAGAGTAGGAAGGGTGACTAACAAGCGGACAGTGATATTGAATCGAAATAGTCTTCTGAGAACTAAGATGGCATGGCTCATCACCAGCAAAACGTCTCCAATTTTTGTCATTTATAAAGTACATCAGCGCCAAGGCCAGTAACAGCATTATGCTCCTATGGTATATGGATTTTTTTAACCACTCAGGATATATTATAATGCTACAAGTCCACAAATAGTTCATTGCGGAACCCTGACAACGGAATGGAAAATAACATTTAAATTTTTGTCACAACCTAGGTAGGAGGTATATACAACCGGACAAGGGCAATATTGGAAAAATCTTTATACCTCTGACAGATTAAGAATTAGATAATTATCTTGTAAGTAATGACCAGATTAGATAGGTAACTTGAACAAGCAAAAACGTATGGGTAATGAGGTCACCATTCCGCGTGCCATGCAAAGCAATAATAAATCCATAGGTACCGTTCGTCTTATTACAAAACGTTGTTTGAAGATTTACTCTAGACAGTTTGAAACCATGGTTTAGAAATTTATAAAGTCTTTTCCATGAAAGAAGACGTCATAAGCTTAGGAAATTTGGCATTTGGTGTCATTATACACTTTAGTTTCCATATTTTCCGGGGTAGTGAGACTTGTATAAAACAAACCTATAGTATATTATCACCATCATTACAGCCTTTCACAAGTTCACTGCTGAACAAAGGCCTCCCCCGAAGAATGTCACAAAGCACGGACCTTAGCTACCTGCATCCATCGACTTTCTGCAAATATTATAATCACAATTTGTTAATGAACAGGAACCAATTGTATTTTAATGCCTAGCGGATCATAGATGTCAATATCAAAGAGTATAAAATTACTACTAGGTAGTAGGGGTACTCAGTAGTGAACAGTTGAAGTGTAGTGCTGCCCTCCTCTTCATAATAAATCCAACAGTTGCCGACAGATGGCACTGTTACTAAATAAAGCAGAATGATACTTCTAAAATTTTTTTTATCATTGAGGCAACCAAACCAAAAACGGAGCCGCCAAAACGAGCCAACGAAACTAAAAACGAAGCAGTACCCATACTACCTACCTTTTCTCGAAGCGCTTCGTCCGTTTTTTGAACCCTCATAACTTGGGTTTGGATTACACCAGATAAACAAAATTTTCAAGATATTATGATGGCAATATTCATTAAACACATAAAGTTTCAATTACCTAACTCTAATACCTTACCTTAGATTTTATTGATATCTAAAAAATCCCGATTTCGTCACTGGCTCACTCACTAATGATCATCAAAATTATTAGGGTGCTTTCTGAAGTCCCAGAAAGCTGAAAGGTAAAATTTGGTCTGTAGATTTTTTGTTGTTTTTGTACTAATACTAGCTATTAGTACAAAAACAACAAAAAATTCTAAATCTTGGAACTTTTACCCGCTTGGCGCTTGAAAGGTTAATCAATATAAAATGGCCGTCGCTATATATTTTAATGAGACAGGAAGGAAGATAAACCAACTTAACATCCACGCTGACAGCATCGTCAGCAGCAGTAGTCCACGTCACCAGCAGTCGTCATCTACAGCATCGGCAACCAGTACCTAGTAACAAAACGGCCTAGCCACATATTTTGACTAAGGTCAAAAAAAGAGCTTTTTAAAGTTGTGTTTGGGCTTGTAGAGTTATGGCGCAATTACACTTGGTCGTTTGCCCGTATTCGATTGCCTATGGAATTTGGACAAATGATTAAGTGTAAATGAACGGAGTCGAGTACGCCCGCCTTCGTTTTGGTTACCCGAACATAGAGGAATATAATACCCGAATCAAGATACTCGACGCGGTTTTGGCGGATGTCATGACGTACGCAGACACGTACCTCACCGAACGCGGGCGCAGAGTCGTTTGCCCGTATTCGAGTAAAATAATATAATGTAAATAATGCTTCGGGTGCCCGAATTCGAGTAACGTCTTTCGTGCACCCGAATGCGGGCTAACGACCAAGTGTAATTGCGCCCTTAGGGCGTGTAGAGTTAGAAGCAAAGATGTTTTATAGAAGCTTTACTCTACATGAGATCTGATAACTTTTTGACAGTGCGAGCCATATGGTCTCGTCTTGGCAACATTTTACATAAAATGTTTTAGTGGGATATGTTATTGACAGCTTCAAGCAAACTTAAAGAATATTCTGCTCTATTCTACTCTTTGTAGAAATGCATAGGTTTATATTTCAAATAATATACACCTATTATATAATATTGTATGATTTATCACCATCATCTAACAGTGTTTCACACCTGCCATATATTTATCATAAGTTAAACATGTAGCCGTGGTAGCTCAGGTGCTTAGCGCTCGCTGTAAACTTCACAGTACGCGAGCAACCTGGATTCGATCCTCGCCTCGATTTACCACGTACTCGGCGGTGAAGGAAAACATCGTGAGGAAACCTCATGTCTGAGGAATAAGAAAAAAATATTTCGAAGACGTGTGAAGTTCGCCAACTTCGCCGACATGCATTAGAGCAGCGCGGCGGACACTTCCTTGCCCTAAAACCCTCTCAGAAGTGAGGTGAGGCCTGTGCCGAGCAGTGAGACGTTTAAAGGCTGTAACTTTACTTTACTTTTACCCAGTTTTATTTCTCAATTTAGGTAGTTATTTCGTTTTAAACTTATCAGTGATGACAATATTTATTCTAACCACTTGTAAGATTTATATCTATGTCGTATTCGTTATGTTTTGTTGAAAACATTAATTTAAACCACAAATATAAAAATAAAAAAAAAATCGTTGAAAAATACGAACTTCATTCAAAGTGTAACTAAAAAAAATCTATTGCCTAATGTTTTGATTGATTCACCTACAATAAAGATACAATACTAGATATGTACACAATATTATTTAATCTGTCAATCAGTTCCGGGCACTTATAGTGCACAGAATTTACGTTCAATTATAAATTTTTCTGTGAACGCTTTAAAAGTAGGACCTCAAATTGACGTATAAATTGAACGTTTTTTCCAGTATTCAAATTATTGTATGGGCGCTTTCCGGTACTTCGAAACGAATTATGTTATTGTATGAGTTCAATGGTTACAAAAGAATATGTCGAGCGTGGTAGAGACACGTTGCAGCTATATGTATATATATATATATGGTTGTGGTACGTATGAGTCGGCTCGACCGTGGAAGTACCACGCCCTCACAGAATACCAACGTAAATGTTGTTGTGTTTCTTAAGGTAAATGTAGAAAAAAGAAGAGCAATTTCACTGGTAACGAGATAAAAAAATATCTTAGTAACGTAGTTACATTTTGATTATCAATTGAGGATAGATTTAGGTATCTACAGGCCACAGAATCCACTTATAACATTATAACACAATTGGAACACATTTGTTTATTGCATCTAATATATTCGTATTTTATGCGCTGACATACCGTTCATCAGATTGCAGTAAAACTTTGTCGACTTGCACTTCCGCGAAGGCGCAGTTTGACCCATACGTGGCGCTGTTGAAGAATCCAGATCTCATGCGTGCGAAGCCGGGGTATATCGCTAGTATTGTATAAAAGCTAATTATTTGTCGTTATATAAAATGTACTTTATCAAGGTGTATAGATTAATTTTATGTTATGTAATGTGTATGATTAACTAAGATGTAAACCAAATAGTTGACATAATGCGGTCATTTTAGATAATGTAACAGTAATAGGTAGTTTATTGCATAGATATTTATATTTTAATTAATATTTATTTTAATAAATATAAAGTAATTCTTCCTTCCCTAACAATAAAAGTTCTCACTTTTTGACTGAAGAATATGTTTAGGTTCTCTTCATTATCCTGAGGAATTTTCAATATCTATGTTTTTCATTGAAATAATTCTGTAATGAGCGAAAACGATTCCTGTAGTCATTTTTGTAAACGAGTTAAGTTAGCTTTTCGGGTTGTCTACCGACTTGAACTCCGTGACGGATCGTTCAGGGCGCAAATGCAGAATCAGAATGCTGTGCTCCTCGATATCGTCAGCTGATTTGTTACCCCTTCTCCCTAACCCGATACCTTTTGGTTTGGTAAGGTTTTATCTATTAAGTATAGGTTATATTCTATTAAATATACGTTTTATGAAATCTTATTTAATTTTGTAGTACATACCTTTTTATATGTACTAGACCAAATGAAACAAATCGGACGAGATTTATTGAAATAATACTAGTTTTTACGGAATTTATCGCGTATATTTAACTTTTTAAATACCCGACGTTTCGAACGCTTTACAGCACTCATGGTCACGGGCGGGACTGAGATGTTCAACGTCCATATGTCATAGTTAACAGCGGTTACCATAGATTAAAATTTAACTTTTGTTCCGATCTATGCAGTATGAACTTATGGTATCTTGAAGTCTTGCAGTTGTATGCTTAATTTTATTTATTGTAGGATCCCAAGCAGATGGTAGCACCCAGCCATCTTCTCTATTGAAATTAGGATGTTTTTTGATTTCAATAGCCTCGCGAATCATCCTTGGAAGGAATCGGTGTTCTTTAGCGAGGATCTGCGGTCTATCAAATCTGATGTAGTGACGGGGGCGATCCTGTACGTGTTCACAGACTGCAGACTTCCCGGAGCGTCAATTCTTCACATCAGCTATATGTTCTTTAACGCGGGTTTTTATTGATCTTTTAGTTTGTCCTATGTAGGAGAGACCACATTCACAATCAAGCTTGTACACTCCTGCATCTTGCAGAGGGACATTACACTTGACCGATGGTAAAAACTTACCAATCTTCTTCAGCGGCTTGAAGTATGTTTTGATGGAAGCGCGCTTCAAGATGTAGCCAATCTTGTCAGTGACTCCTCTAACATATGGCAGTACAGCAGGTACACGCTCGACTGTGGCCGGCTTCACTCGTTCACTGTGACATAGGCGCGGGACTCGAAGCTTGTTGTCATGCAAAACTTGCTTGACATGGTGGAGCTCTGCAGCCAGGTGTTTACTGTCACAGATCCCTCGTGCTCTCTGAAACAAAGATTTACCCACGGTAGCTAACTGTGAAGGATGGTGGTGAGAATCACCGTTTAAATATCTATCTGTATGAGTCTTTTTTCTATACACAGTATGGCTCAATGTGTTATCAGGATTCCGAATTACTAACACATCTAGAAAAGCTAAGGAATTGTTTGCCTCTAACTCCGACGAGATTTTTTCACAAAATATCTTCCTGACTGAATTTCTGACATGACGTCGTTAGTGTCAACGAACATAGCCATCTGCGTAGAACTGAATTCTATACTTAGTGCACGAGTGTGCGAGCAAGCAGAGGTGCACTCTCTATATCTTCACTCTAATATTCCGATGGAATGGCAGTTCAACACAACCAGAGAGGGAGATTCAACGGCTTTACTTGTTTCCGAGGCACTGAGGTGAAATTGCAATTTTTTTAATAAAATAACGGCGATAAACGAGGGCATAGTCCACCTGATGGTAAGTGGAAGCTGTGGCCCACAGACATCTAAATCTATCCTTAGTTAAGTGATATAGAGTGCCTCTTTTTCAGACAAAAAGACCTTCGGTTCTTTACACTCACCATACGAAACACAGCAGCATTGAACTACTATTTACGCTGGTTTTCTGTGAGAGCTTGGTCGTTCTCCGGTCGAGCTGACTTATCCGTGTTACAACTAAAATAAAGCAGTAGCATGACTCTACAACGACTCTACAAAAATAAAATATTGCCAAATTCCTAACACCGGGCTTATATAGGATTAAATATGATTTCACAGAACAGCCCAATAACTGATTTTATCCCAACCCTGGGATTCAAACGGGACGCAACGGGACCGCATGATCAGCAGTTGGACTTACGACTACTAGACCAACAAGGCAGTCGTTATGTTCTAAGGCGGTTCTCATGTAAATTATTACATCCGCATGACGCGACGCACCAGAATTCATACGTAACCAGAGTACCGGTCATTAGGAGTATGTCATGAGACATAAGATTAAGATGTGCTTATTAACAGTGGTAGAGCCATGCGGCAGCTTTGCTGTTGCACGTATGGGCCGGCTCAAACCGGGGTGGTACCACGACCTCACAGAATACCGGCGTGAAGTGGAAGTTCTGCTTCCGCGTTTCGTCGGTGAGTGCAGGTGGCCGGAGGCCCAAATCCCCCCCCCCCCATCAACATGGTAGCGGAATTAAATAAAGATAGACTACCCCAGGAGGGTACCAGCACCCCTGGAGAATCCCTCGCTGAGCATCCACGACCATGTTTCTCCACTTCTGAGCGTGGGTGCTCAGGCTGCCCCGCGTATTCTGGGGGGGGCGAAATTCCGCTCAAGACTACAACTGCTCGGGGCAAACGGAGCAACAAGACCAAGGCGACCCCTGCCACGCTGTCCGTGAATTTCTGCAATATCAGGGGACTTCACTCTAACCTAAACGCCGTCCACTACCATCTCGAGACGGCGAGGCCGGCTCTGCTCTTTCTGACCGAGACGCAGGTGTCCTCTCCGGCTGATGTTTCGTATCTCTCCTACCCGGGGTACAAACTGGAACACTCCTTTGTGCCTCGGGCTGGAGTTTGCGTTTACGTCAGAGAGGACATCTGTTCTCGACGCCTCGGCAGACTTGAAGGTTCGGACCTGTCCATCCTTTGGCTACGCGTAGACAGCGACGACCATCCGCGCGTCTACGGGTGCCTCTATAGGTCCCACAGCGGTAATGCCGAAACAGACCGACTCTTCGACCACGTCCAAATGGCTGCAGATTCGTTGCTACAGCAGATCCCCTCTGCAGAGATCGTGATCCTCGGCGACTTTAACGCCCATCACGCCGAATGGCTCGGTTCACGTTTAACCGATCATGCGGGGAGATCTGTTCATGATTTTGCCTTGGCATATGGTCTGACACAACTGGTTACTTCGCCTACGCGGATTCCAGATGTGGAGGATCATGCACCTTCCCTGTTGGACCTTCTGCTGACCTCTCACCCGGACGGATATCAGATTTCCGTCGACGCCCCTTTAGGCTCCTCGGACCATTGTCTGGTCCGGAGTGTTGTGCCACTCACGCTGAAATCGCGGTTGCATTCTGCAGGCTGCCGCCGTGTTTGGCACTATAGGTCAGCCGATTGGGATGGGATGCGGTCTTTCTTTGCATCCTACCCTTGGGGGCGGGTTTGCTTCTCGCCGGATGATCCCAACGTTGTTGCGGATTCTGTTACTGATGTGGTACTTCAGGGTATGGAACTTTTTATTCCTTCCTCTGTGGTGCCCATTGGAGGCAAATCTCAGCCATGGTTTGGTCGCTCCTGTAAAATAGCATCATGCTATAAGCAGGAGTGCTACCAAGCCTGGGTTGATGCATCAGCGTCCCGGGATGTAAACACCAGCGCTCTAAAAAAGAAGTATAATTCCGCCTCTAGGTCCTTCAAAAGAGTCATTGCCAAGGCAAAGTCAGAGCACATAGGCAGAATTGGCGAGAGACTCGTTCGCCTTCCTTCTGGAACCCGTGCATTCTGGTCTCTCGCCAAGGCTGTCCAGGGGAATTTCTGTCAGCCATCTCTTCCATCTCTGCACAGGGAGGACGACTCACTGGCCCATACTGCAAAGGAGAAAGCCGATCTTCTAGGCTCCTTCTTTGCGTCTAACTCGACTCTCGATGACGGGGGGAGTACGCCGCCGACCATCCCGCGGTGTGAGTGCTCCATGCCGGAAGTGCAGTTCACACAGCGCTCGGTTCGCAAAGCACTCCTCTCCCTGGACATCCACAAGTCGAGTGGGCCTGACGGAATCCCCCCAATTGTGCTGAGGACGTGTGCTCCAGAGTTGGCACCGGTTTTAACGCGTCTTTTCCGGTACTCCTACTCCCTAGGCGTAGTCCCAAAATCATGGAAGACTGCTTTCGTCCACCCGATCCCTAAAAAAGGCGACCGCTCAGACCCGTCCAACTACCGGCCAATCGCCATCACCTCCTTGTTCTCCAAAACAATGGAGTCCATTGTAAACTGCCAGCTCATGAGGTACCTTGAGGATCACCAGCTGATTAGTGACCGCCAATACGGTTTTCGCCGTAGTCGGTCAGCTGGTGATCTTCTGGTCTACCTCACTCACAGATGGGCGGAGGCAGTAGAGTTCAAGGGGGAGGCATTGGCCGTTAGTTTGGACATTGCGAAGGCCTTCGATCGGGTTTGGCACAAAGCGCTTCTTTCGAAGCTCCCTTCCTATGGGCTTCCCGAGAAATTGTGCGATTGGATCACCAGCTTTCTTGCAGATCGGAGCATCAAGGTCGTTGTAGACGGTGCAAGCTCCGATTGCAAGCCTATTAATGCTGGTGTTCCACAGGGCTGCGTGCTATCGCCAACGCTGTTTCTTCTGCATATCAATGATATGTTGCATACCCGTAACATTCATTGCTATGCAGATGACAGCACTGGTGATGCTCTTTACACCGGCCGAGCCAATATTTCTCGGGAAAACGTCTCCGAGTGCCGGGACAAACTTGTGTCTGAAGTCGAGTCTTTGCTGAACAGAGTCTCGGATTGGGGACGACTAAATCTAGTCCAGTTTAACCCCCAGAAGACACAAGTTTGCGCGTTAACCGCTAAAAAGAACCCCTTTGTCGTATCCCCTCAGTTTCAAGGCACTCCCCTTGTTGCCTCAGCCAGTATCGGAATCCTCGGCGTCGACATATCGAGTGACGTGCAGTTTCGTGGTCACTTGGAAGGGAAGGCCAAATTGGCCTCTAAAAAGCTTGGCGTGCTCAGCAGAGCGGGGCAGTATTTCATGCCGGCACACCGCCTGCAACTTTACAAGGCGCAGGTTCGACCGCACATGGAATACTGTTCCCATCTCTGGGCTGGGGCTCCCCAGTACCAGCTCCTTCCACTTGACCGCATCCAGCGCAGAGCGGCTCGAATCGTCGACGACCGAGTGCTTTCCGATCGGCTCGATTCACTGGCGTTGCGAAGAGATGTTGCATCTCTTTGCGTATTTTATCGCATCTATCACGGGGAGTGCTCTGAGGAATTGTTCGGATTAATCCCAGCCGCCAAATTTCGTGAACGCACGACACGGCAAACGTCCCGATACCATCCACACCATCTGGATGCTTGGCGGTCCACCACTGTACGTTTCACAAGGAGCTTTCTTCCACGTACAACCTCTATGTGGAATAGTTTATCACCGGCGATTTTTCCGGACCGATACGACCTGGGGACCTTCAAGAAAAGAGCTTACTCCTTTCTAAAGGGCCGGCAACGCACCCGCAATTCTCCTGGTGTTGCGGTTGATCATGGGCGGCGGTAGTCACTTAACATCAGGTGAGCCGCATGCTCGTTTGCCCCCTCTTCTATAAAAAAAAAAAAAAAAAAAAAAAAAAAAAATTTAGTAAAGATACCTTGGCCTTAGTCATAGTTCAATGTAGAGCGTCTCTACCAACCAAACGATTTGGGTGTTATAATAATATAGTGAGGATAATATGGTCTTCCAGTTAATATGGTCACTTTCTTATAACTCTAAATCTACATCATCCTTTACATAGATGCCTTTGTGATACGATAGCTCTTCATGAAATAATAAAGGGTCAAAAGAGCGCTGCTTTATCGACGCCATTTTTACAGTTGAATTTGGTTGGTTGATTTTGGTGTAGTGCATATAGTTAGTTTTTCTGTAAGTAGATTTTTCGAGTTGTTCATAATTATTGTCAAGGCTTATTTGCTATTTTTTTCTTGATACAATAGTTATAGTATATATTATATATACTATATAGGTGATTACCGTCACGTACCTTAATATTTTCTTTAATTTTGAAATAGAAATAAAAAATATAAATATAAAAAATAGACCATGTAGTAGCGATGTAAGAGTATCTAATACCCCATATCGTGGGTGGGTTTAATAAAAGCCAGTTATGCCCATATAACAGATAGACATTTAAATTTTATTTATATATACTCGTATGTATATATAATTGCGTTTGTCATACCTTTAGTAATTTTCTTTTGCTTAAAATTATGGGCTTGAATACCTGGATTTAAAATTAATTAAACGTGATTTTAAAGTTATTGACCTGGTAGTTGTGACGGTGGAAAAATGTCCATTACCCCATATCATTCCGTGGGTCTTATAAAAGGCGACCGAGGGAAAAAAACCAGATGGGCAGCAGCGTCTTATAAATAACTAACATAAAAACCTGCAGTTGTCAAAATGCCTTTTTAGGGTTCCGTAGTAACACAACAAGGAACCCTTCGCTATGTCCGTCCGACCGTCCGTCCGTGGTTTTACTCAGAGGCCTTAGGTGCTACAAATCTGTAATTTGGTATATTTATAGATATCTTCAAACCCAGTTGGTCACAGAGGAAGATTACGACCAAAACCCTCCAAAAAGAAACACTACATACCAAGTAAAATAAAAAACAAAAACTTCAAACAACAAATACTATGCTACATAGGCCAGATACATAGGCCAGGCGGACACAGAGTGGGCTTTATTATAAACAATTTTTTAAACAAAATAAAGAAAGCTTCACCGGCTTTACAGAACGTGTAGCCATGCTAAACCTCAGCTTTGATGAATACAAAGTTTCATTAATATAGGTAAGTAATATAGGCACTCACAGATGCAGCAAAAAAAGAAATAACGCTCTTTTATAAAATTACTAAACAAGCCATAGAAGCAGCTCATAAGGACTATATCATAATGGGTGATTTTAAAGCGAAAATAGGTTAACTACAGCAAAATGAATACCTAGTAATGAGATCTTATGGATATGTAGAGAGAAACAACAGGGGTCAAAAACTAATCGATTTTGCTATTGAAAAAAACTCTCTATACTGAACATCTTCTTTAATAAAAAATTAAACCGCTAATAGACGTGGCGTTCACCAAACAACGAACACAAAAAAGAGATAAATTATATTTTATCAAACTGTCCGGATGTGTTCTAAAATATAGAAGTTCTTAATATAATGTACTCCTCGGATCTTATGCCAGTAAGAGCGAGTATACTTCTAAGTAACATAATAAAAGTAGAGCCAATTATAAAAACAATGCAATGACATCATTAAAGAACGAAAACGAAATATGGAAGTTTAGAGAGACTTGCCCTCAACATGGCAAAATTACCGACCTGGCAAGAATATAAATGCATACAAACATACTATACCAAGTTAATTAACACAATCACTCACTCAAATCGTGCCTACAAAACTATGAAATAAAATCTTTAAAAACATTTTTATTTTGGGTACTTCTTTTCATAAAGGTAAATGGAGGATGATTTTTTTACTCGTCTATTCCATCGTGTGCGCTATCGTTGGATAGGTCTTTCAAAAACATTGGGGATATGGAAGAACGTTTTTTCGATTCAGGAGTTCGTTAACGAAATATTAAGCTTTAAAGTCATATTTTTCATTAGTCATGTTTCCCCCTTCTACCAACTAAACCTATGTATTTTGAAAATGATAAAGTATACTCAGTAGTAGTAGTAGCTTATATCATTACGTTAAAAGGATAACTATCACAGCTAAGTAGAATTAACAATAGTGAACCAACTTATAAAATGCACTTGGATTAGTAAAAATTTCATTACAATTCCATAGAAATTGACATAAAACTGGCTGCATTAAAACTTTGTAATGTTTTTGTGAACTGTAAGAAACATTTTACGGAGAAAACAACTTAGATACGTTACTACTATAGCTTTACTTTTTATTTGCGGGATAGGCAGGGAGGATCTTTCTTACTTACTTACTACTTTCGCTTATTTTTTAGTTATTAGTTATAGTAGGCCTCATTCGAGGTATTCATACAATCATATAACCTCATACAGTTTCATTCGTCATAACCTTGGTTTACGCGTGCGACCCTCAGGATAATTTCGGACAGTGGTGGTTTACGGGAAGGTGTTACGGTCATATATCATATCTTAGGGTTGTACTGCCGGGAATATGACCATCTTTGTGCGGATTTGGCATGTGAATGATTTGATGTAAATTATATTATTTTCAAAATCGAAAAGTATTTTTTAATCTTTTTTTTAAATACCAAATCTCTATAAGTCTGATTTGAAAATAAGTCCATCAGTTACCATCTTCCTATTTGGGCCCATTTTTAGTCGAACCATTTAGGCGAACTCACCTACTATGCTCATTATCAAGAAAGCCCAGTGTATAAGTCGTGAAACTATAGAACCCTACCTCTAATTTGTGCGTGGCCCGCCACACACTTGACCAGTATTTTTTGAAAATAAAATGGTCTTGGATTATCGTTAATAGATCGGCACAGGCGAAGCCGCCACAGGGCGTTAGTCTAATATAATTAAATTAAGTAATTAAAGTATTAAATTTACCGTAACCTCGACATTTCTAGTTTTAAAATATCTTTCACGTGTTTTTCCTACGTATTTTCTGTTATCATACTTCTTATCGTATTTATTGCTACAAATATACGTCAATGCTATCGGGGCTGAGTTATAGAATTGTTTATGACTAAGCCAAATTTTGTGTTTATTTAGAATGAATCTTCAAACAAACATGAATTTTCCTTCTGTGTTTTATGATAAAAGTATCTGTCATTTAAGTTTGCTACAATATTAGGTTATTATTACGTCGTCGTTACTTTATCATGTTACGCCTTATGAAAAGAGCACAATCGGAAATAAAAACAAATGAAATAAAAAAAAATTAAAAACAGAACAATGAGAGCTTAAAACCTTTCGCTCATCAGATGTAGCTAGTTGTCACTGAAGTGAAGTTTGTTGTTAAACAATGTAATTTAATTAAGAAGTTAGGTTTAAATAAAAGTTTATCAGTTTCTAGAGCATTGCATTAACACCCAAAATAGTATCTCGTGGTTTGCTCCTTAATTTTTTTGTACATTTTTACTATTTTTTAATTTTTCTACTTTTATGAAAATCTGTGGTTTGCTTTATTTATTTTAATCTATTAATATAAAATATAACTAATAGCATACAGAAAGAAACAATGACGTTCAAATTTCTTTGACAAATTAACTTCGCCGCTATGAAATCTGTCAAATTTTACACCTTATTTTACGTGGTAGATCCATTCTGCATCTATATTGGTATAGTTGTGGCACGAATTGTTCGGCTCGACTGAGGAGAAGGACCACGCTCTCACTGAATACCAGCGTAAAATAGCAGCTTAACGCTACTGTGTTTCGTATGGTAAGTGTAGAGAACCGGAGATCCTTTTTACTAGAAACGAGGCATTCCATTTAAGTCCTCACGGATGACAACGCATCTGCATTTTGATTCCGTAATCCAGGATAGATGTAGATGGATGTCTATGCGTCACAGAAACCACTTAACATCAGGTGTACTGTGTGCTCGTTTGACACCTTTATTCTATAAAAAAATGTGGCATCATCCTGGTTGCAGGAAAAGTCGTGGATGCCTAAATATCTATTTTATACTCATTAAGATAAAGGGTTTCTCACTTTATTGGGAGCCCCCTTTGTAAATTGTAAGTGCAAATACCTAGTATGCTCGCACATATAAGATTGTCGTTTTAATCGACAATTCTAAGAACTGGTAGGGCTATTTTCCTGTCAGTTGGAGTAAGCTTTATCTTCTTATATGTAGCGTTTATAACGGTAAAGTAAACCTGCCGTTAAGAACACTGCACCCAATGTGATCCGGTTTAAAATGTATCGGATACTGTATAATTCATAGGCTGTAAGGAATTTCGTCTTAGTACTTATCAGTTAGGACTCTGTGACTTCTATTTATTTGAAATTTCTTTCAGGAGAAACTTGCAAATTTGTTCATTACATACAGTAACCGTGGTGGGATGTGCGGTGTGGCTTACCTTGGGGGAGGCCTGTGTTCAGCAGTGGACTTGTGAAGAGCTGTAATGATGAATGATGATGATACAGTAACCCCTTCAGGTGGAATGTCACTTTGATTTACAAAAAATGGAATACACCACACTATATTTTGCATACATATCTTAGATTATAGATACATAGAAGTCCTCAGTTTTAATACTTTCTAACGAGGTTTAGGAAATCCAGGGTAACTAGATAAATTTGCCTTTAAAAAGTACATGGATAGGAATAAACTATTAGTTGCAATTTCGATCAAATATGCAAATAACTTCCCTAGACATCTTCAAAAACTTCCATTTATGAAATGATAACTTAAATTTAAAAAATTAAAAACTCTAAAAAATCTGATGATCTTTAAACGGCTAAAAAGATTTACTTTAATCATAGCTAAGAACACTCTCCATCACGTCACCTTCCCAACAAAAAAAAAACTAAATCTAAATCAGTTAATCCGTGTGGGAACTACGATGCCACTATTGATAATATACTATGATGTCACAGACAGACACTCAGATACACACATTATATACAACATGTAACATAATTAACGCACTTTGAGAAAGTAGTTTGTTCAGAATCGTTTACTGAATCGATTCCTATCATTTTTAATATAGGTAGGTAATTTTTTATCCCAAAAATAATTAAAACTACGTAAATTACAGTCACACTAAATCTGTACAGTCAAAACAAACTGAAATGGACCGTAACTTAAGGCAATAAGACTTTTAAGAGTGCAGTTTTATTTGTATTATTACGAATTCTGTCATTCAATAAAAATAAAGAAAAATGAACTTTATTTCAAGCACGTTCGTGAATTTGTACTGTGACCACAACATTTTTCAGGAATTAGTATAACTAATTTGATAAATAATCAGAGCATAAAAATGTTTAACTAAAAATTCAGTGTATGTATTATGATTATAACATAATATACTGATTGGGGTGTCTGAGGGTGTGCGTTAATTACGTTAAATATTATATAGGTATAATGTCACCCCTCCCCACCCCTATTTTTCCTCAGGGGTTAAAAAAAAGCTCTAAACGAGCGCTTTAATTTTTGACGTAGAAAATTAATTTTTTTTTATTAAACGCCAATTTTGATATAATCTACTAGTACCGTTTCAAAATGTGTTTGAAAAAATTTATAAATATTTCACACTTTATATAAAATATCTCAACCTTCATACTAGTCCTCTAACTTACGTTAGTCGGCCATTATCCGGTTTACTCATAAAAGTGCATTCCACGTAAGAATATATCCTTAAAAATGAGTTCGAAGGGGAAGTCCGCTTTCGTCTATATCCGTTCTGTTGTAGGTCACGAAGAAGTTCAAAAGACTAATTTAACTTTACTAATACACATACATATATAGTATATCTTCTCCTTCATCAGCTCGTAAAAGTCTACTGCCGCTGGTTTCTCCTGTTATAGTAACTGCCTGTCATAATTGCTATGCTTGTATCGACTGCCACACAGTAGTAGTTGCGGCACTTGAGTAGCGTTTGGTAAAAGATTCCTTACTCAAAACTCCTAAAAGCCTGAACGAGTCTGGTAAATGGAACTTTGCTGAGACAAAACGTCATAACGGACGTAATACAAAACTTACGTTAAAATATCACGTACAAATTTATTATAAAGAATTTACCTATATTTTCGCAAATCATTGTATTTTAAAAAATAAAGGTTAAATTAAAGGTTTAGTAAAAATTTAATCTAATATATAAAAATTAATTTCTGTATGTTCGTATTTTACGCGCTGCTATACCGTTCATCAGGTTGCAGTAAAATTTTGTCGACATACTGCTTGCACTTCCGCGAAGGTTATAGGCATACTTGGACCGAAGCCATTAAGATCGCTAGTACACTATATTATTATTTATTTCAACATTAACTGTATTGTTACACCGACATCGACAAGATGATGGAATTTAAAAGATATTTAGGCAAACCAACTTGAAAGATAAATTAACCATAATTAAACCCCTTCACAACATAACCCGGCCGTCAAGGAATGCTACAAACCACGGTCCAGTGCGATGCGATATGATGCCTTGTGGCGTATAATTACCACTGATGAACAGACAGACCCCTAATTTGTGATATATTTTATATATGGTTACCATGTCCATGTTATATAGAAGAATTCGGTAATACAGCAAAAAAGAAAACTTTCACCGGCGCATTTCATTGGCTTACTTTCATAATTTTTTATTGGTTTACAAAAAATAAATAAAAACCAACTTTAATTATAGTCGTAATTGAAATTTTTTACCGAGTTCCAAAAGGAGGAGGTAATCAATTCGACTGTATGTTTTTTACGTGTGTTACTTCAGAACTTTTCTCTGGGTGAACCGATTTTGACGATTCTTTTTTTGTTTGAAAGTTGGTGCTACTCATGTGGTCTCATATATTATATATCAAGATCTGACCAGTAGTTTTTGATTTTTCTTTAATAATGTGTATTTAATTGACTTCGAATACATTGATTAGGTCGTTTTGAAGTCTTTTTTTTATTTTACCACTTGTTATGGAACAACTGTAAAAGTTTAAAGTAAGAGAGAGTTGTGGTAGGTCAGTATTATAATTAGTTGCTTTCGTTTAGGTATTTATAATGTTTGTAACTACGCGAGCAACGCAAGTTCGATCTCCACCAATACCAATGTAGTATAAATGTAATTGGAATATCATCACGCATAGATAGGGTTACCAACTCTCGACAGGACCAACCCGGGAGAATTTTATGTAATCCAGTACGGGGTGTGGGGGGTGAAAGAAAATTTCACTCATTTATTAATTTTTAAATTTATAATTACGTTGCTTTCGAGGAACATTTAATATTTGTCGATTTCGCAAAGCGAGTGCGGGCTACGGATTTCGTCTTGTAAGTGGTGATTACTGATTAGGCTCAAGATGGTTAAACGCACTGTCTGAGCATAAGTCTGTTTACTCTTGCCGTGAAGACTTCCAGATTGTAATTTTATTTACATGGTATGTGTGGTAGAGCCCTACTGCAGTTATATTATGATGGTAGCGTGAACGGGTCGGCTCGACCGAGAAAGAACCGCTCTCTCACGTGTTGCATAAAATTGTCGCTGTGCAACGTTACTTAGCGCTGTTTTGTTTTGTATGGTGATTATAGAGAAATATAAGTTATATATTGTTTTTATGAAACCATACACATTATATAAATAACTGATGGCTTTCGTTGATTTAGGAAAAAGTAAAACCGAGGCCATCTTATACTTTATCCATAATTCCCCTTGCCTTAAACCAATTGGAACTTAATCATTTAAAAATAAGATATATAATTTCATTATATTAAAAAAAATCGATTACAATTATCATTGGATCCAGTTTTAATTAAAAAATTGAGACCATTATGAAGAAGGCGAATAACATACCATATCGGTAAATTATAAATCAATGTCGGTAAATATCAAAAAATATCTCAGATATATCGTACAGAGTAGACATTAAAAAAGGAATCGAACTATAGCAGAATATCAATATACTAATATATTGATGTCATTTAAAAACTGTCTTATAACTGGTTGTACACGATGTATGTCACTAGTGATCAATTAAAATTAAACGAGTAAATTGTAACTAATAATACTGTGTTTATTATGTAGCGCTTACAAAAATCACTTAGAAAGGTAATCAACCTCAATGAACTCCATAACATTAGTGAGGAGTGTCCGTAAACACTGAGAGTCCGCTGTTCTCTCCATGAGAACAGATACGTTCACATTTTAAAACACATTACGTCTTCATAGAAGATTCAACGCATGACGAAGCTGAAGATTGATTCGATGACATCGTCCAGGTCCTTGCTAAAGGGCGATAGCTGGGGCTCGTAAGACGGTTCCGTCTTATCCTTCCCGTTTACCATAACGTGACAGTTGGGTCCGACCAGCTGCACTTTGTCTCCACGCCATCGCTTGTTAATAGTTACAAGTCCATTTCCGCCCACTAGATTGATGACACCGTAGTTATTGACCACTTCCACGCGGCAATCGTTGCCGACCACTTCGATATCGCCTTGGTTGGTCGTCACTATAACTATACAGCTGTTTCCGACAACTTTGAGACGGGTCGCATTGACTTCCATTGTAACTTTTTTCTTGTTACCGAGAACTGAGTACTTTTTCATTTTTTTCAAAGTGAAAATTATGATTAGGATGAATATCACGTCTTGCCTGTGCTAACGTCGCTGTGTGAATGATTTGAATTAAGAACCTGCTCGGTTATAAAGGCGACGAGCACGCGACCGCGTCGCGTCGCTAGACCCGCCCGGTGAACTCCCCTTGCGAGTGCGTCATTCATTGATGAAACGAAACATTGACCGTGATTTATTTTTGCTATTTAAATAATTCTGCTCAATAAATTACAGTTATCAATAGTATTTCGCCAAATGAAAACGAATATAAACTCAATACACCTTTATTGTTGGTGTTTTTAAAACCTATGGTGTTTTTTTTAAATCTACCATAACAAGTTTGTTCATGGTAGAGCCATGATGCAGCCTATTTTATATTAGTAGCCTATTAAGTATATGTTAAATCAGTGAGGGAATAGGGAATGCGCCTGTGCTTGCACAATGTAAGTACAATTTGGATCGGGCACTATCTATAAAATCTTGTCCTACGCAAATGGCTGGTCTCCATCGAGATTGCTCACTGTAACCGAAATTCGGTTTGGAGAGTATTATTTACATAATACTGGCGAACGAGAAAAATATACTTGCTTATACAGCACATGATACATAATTCAGCAAAAAATACAAACGTAATATGTTTTGTATGGTGAGTAACGAAAATCTGGAGATTCTTGTTCTTGGTAACGAAGTGGTCAATCTTAGTCCCCGGAGTAACAACGTATCAACATTTAGATTCTTAAGCGAAGGTAGATTTCGCGATGTTATTCACGTCATCAATTTTTCATAATATGGACTGAATTTTCGTTTGTCTTCCTTAGCATTAAATAAAAAAAAGTATTGAAAAAATTCTGCGTAGGTGAGATACCTATACAGAATTTTTTCAATACTTTTTTTCAGATGAGCATAGCTATAACTAGAAACTCTGTTATAAAATAATATATTCAATACAAATCGTTAAAAGCCCGTTTGAGGAAAGAGAAAATAAAAAAAAACATAACACGCATAATCAGCAGCGAGCAGCGATACTAATTTTTCTTACTGCTCACGCGGAAAATTTATGATTGATTCATATACGTTGTTCCATTTAACTTCATAGACTACGATTAAGTAGGTAACGTAACTTTTATATTTTTAATTATTTTACTTTCATTTACTTTTTTTATTAGAATGAGGAAAGAAAGGAAATATGTAGTTTATTTAGCAGCACATTATTACTATCATTAAGTATTACAAATTTGGTACGTAAATAAATCACTTTGTATTTATACTTGGTGGTATTTTAGGTACGGTTACGCACGATAATATTTTATTGCGGAACCTAGATGTAAAATATCAAGACTTTTTTGATGTGACTATCTTATATAACGACCCACTTCTTGATACTACAATTTTTTTAAATTATCATCATCATAAGCCCGTAAAAGTCCACTGCTGGAAATGAGTCTCTCCCGTGGAAGGGAAGGTTTACCTTAATCATCATGCTTTACGGGCAGATTGACGTCACTGTATCAGCTGTCTTCGCACCTTTCATGCAGCTATTTTGTTTGGCGTAACCACTGGTAAAATCGCTATATTTTCAGAGCCATGAGGTTTTTCTGGTATTATTCCATAGACCCCCTTTTCGGTTTTCACGGGACGATTGTATTAAATATTGTCCAATGATGGGTCAAACTAATTAACTTCTCTGGATTATCCCGGATTTTTACTTAATAATATAATAACTAATGACTCTACATGTCGTAAAGAAATACGTGGTAGAGCCATGCTGCAGTTATATTAGTAGTATAGTTTCGTTCTCACAAAATACCGGCGTGAAATGGTAGCTTGATGCTGCCTTGTTTCGTACTGTGAGTGTAGAGAACCGGAGACCCTTTTTATTGGAAATGGGGCATTACATCTTATTCCTCACGGGTACAGCGCATCTGCATTTTGATTCGTAATCGAGGATACATGTAGATGTCTATGGATCACAGCATCCACTTACCATCGGGTGGACTGTGTGCTCGTTTGTCACCCTATCCTATAAAAAAACATACTTAACACAAAACATCATCATCGTCACCATCATCTTTACAGCCTATCAAAAATCTAGAGCTAAAAATTAGCCTCCTCAATAAAATGCCATTGTTGCTACGCTGGGTAAGATGGGTAGACCCATTCTCTGTATAAAGGATACAGTCCTTCCTATACCTTCTGTCGCTTCATACAACACACTCGGAACGATATGGGGTACTGTAATTTCTTATGCCGCCACTACCTGGCGTTAAATATTAGCAGACGATAAATATTTTACACAAAAAAATTAGTAAACAACAATCAGTAAAAAAAGTTATCCATAAAAAAATTAATACTTTATCATTAAAATTCAAATTAGTTTCGGGGCTTCACCGTATAGTTGACGTAGAACGGTCAGAACAAAAAAAAATGTTAAATCACGTAAACGGGTTTTGAAACCGCCTTACACCAGCATTAGTATGTAATTATTATGAGGCAAAGTAAGATTTTATATTTTATTGAATGTCATCGCGATTATTATCTTGCTAATTAGTGCAACGTAGTTCTCTAGTCAAAGGTAGGTAATTTAAACCAATAAGTATTGTGAAATATCTTGGTATAAAATAAGTGTCCCAATCGTTATACAACTAGAAGTTATAACATTGTCATTATCCTTAGACATTAGACATTACCCATAGATCTCCACATATGGGGGGGGGATATTTGTCATAGTTGCCACACTTGGCAGGCGGTTGGCAACAAGTTTTTTGTTTTCCGTTGTTAATAGGAAGACGCTGCTGCCTATCTTCTGTTTTGCTTTTCTCTGCTGCCTCTTACGACTGACGAGTGGACACTCTTAAATACGCCACTACACGGTACCTAATAATTTTTATTGAAGTGAAAACTTCTTTAGCGGCGTTGTACACTTTTTTGTAGTGGGTAAAAAATGTTAAACTCGCATCAGGACACGTGACCTGATCGAAAATTCGTAAGACGTCGTCGAAATTATGGATGGAAGTTGACTTTTCTGAGAGATAAACTTTTTAATGTAATATAAATTGTCATGTTTGTGTACGATAGCGCAATAAGTAAATATTGTATTCTACCACATAAATGATACCACTTTTATACTGATAATTAAAGCAATTCGTGCAAAATTATTACCAAACCATTACAAAATATCAAAAATGCACAACGTAAATATTCAAATTTTCACTTCTGCCGGCACTCCCGGTGTGCAACCCGTCGTTATTTATATAACGCTATGTATAGAACATAGTTTTATGGTATTATAATACTATATACAATAGTTCTATAGTAGCCACACTTGCTTCGCTTGGATCTATTAATGCGGCGTTACATTTTTATCAACTTTTAGTTTTCCAAAAAAAAAATCTTCAAGTTTTTCGGATAAAATATAGCCCAGACCTAGATCTCTCCTTTCATTCCTCTCTATCTTTTCGTAAATATTCATCATCACAATCGGTTCAGCAGTGGCGATGATTATTTCGGAGAGACAGACAGACAACCATTTTAAAAATGGTCTTAATAGAAAGTAGTTATTACGATATAGCAGACAGACACTTTAATTTTATTTATATGTAAAGATATTATACGGTAAATGAAAGTGAAGTTGGCACAGGCGTCCTCTAATTTCTGTGAGGGTTATATCAATCAATCAATCATTTTATTCGTTTTCATAGGTAACAAGGCTGACAATGTTATAGTTTTATAGTAGGTACCTCCGTGAAATGATTTAAAAGCATACGAATTTATATATGCTTACTCTTTTTTGTATAGAATAGGATGACAAACGAGCACACAGTCCACCTGACGGTAAGTGGTTGCTGGGGCTCATATACATCTACATATATCTTCGATTACAAATCAAAATGCAGATGCGTTGTCACCTGTGACGACTAATATGAAACTACATCGTAAAATTAAATATTATTTAAGTATGAAAACAAATTAAATAGAGTCAAAATAAAATTATTAAATCACATATTTACATTATTAGTAAATATAAATTCATTGACATTATAATTACATTTATCTTTTTTTTAAGAAATTTACTTAGTATGGATTTAAAGTTTTGCACATTATTTCATTTTATATAATGAGGTAATTTATTATATAATTTAGGGGCCATTTCAACAACACTTTTTACATAAGGGCAGTTTTACATAAATTTGTCTGGATTTTTTGTTTTCGAGGACGAAGGTTAACAGAAGGTAGACACTTATATCAAAAAGTTACGGATTACAATTTATAAACATACATGACTCTAGTATACAAATACAGTTATCAATATAGAGCAGTAAGTCCGCTGACATATCCTCAAAATAGTTTTTTTCTCAAACACGTTTTGTACGTGGTAGAGCCATGCTACAACTATATTGTGGTTGTAGCACGAATAAGTCGGCTCGGTCAGCGTAAAATAGCAGCATAATGCTGAGTCCTGTCAAAACCACCATTTCTTTTTGCAATTACACTAGAAGCGAAGTTTTAATGGGCTCCCATATATCAACACTAGCAAGCAGAAATCTTACCAGATTCGAAACAGCTAGACTAGTTTACTTTAGCTATTCCCATAGCATAATATCGTATGGTACTTTGCAGACTGCGCGACTGACACTGAAATTATATTTGTTTTACTGAAGAGGGCCTCAGACAAAAATTTAATTAACTTTGGCTTCTTAATACATTTACGAAAATGTAATGACATTGACACAAAAATAAAATAGTTTAAAAAAATTGTGATATGCATTCTGCAAAGACTAGGAACAGACACAAGCTAGTAGTAAATATTGACTCCACCGAGTCAGTATTTATTCTAGGGGCGATGAATATGCTTTTACAAAAAATAATCCCAGAAAATATACAAATTTTGACCTCCTCACAGTTCAAAAACTTTAAAATTTTATCAAAAAATTTCAGTTATATCAAAAACTTTATTAAACAAATTTTGTTTAGTAAGGGTTATAAAAATATTAACGAGTTTATGGATGACAATAACCCCAGGGAATTAGGTGATCGCGCTACCAAGCAAATTCTGATTTATTTTGTGTTGCTAATTGAGTAACATTAACATAATTGATCGTAAGCTGTCTTTTTTTTTCAAAAAGTCTCACTGGATTTCTTGCTGGTTCTTCCAAAGACAGAGGTTTTTTCGCACCAGTAATAAAATAAATAATAAGTATTATGTATAATCTATATTGAATAAAATAGTTGCTGTTTCTGTTTATGCTGTTTTTCGTATCATGAGTATAGAGAACCGGAGACCCTTTTTACTGCATACAAAGTATTCCATCTTAGTCCTCAAGGATCACAACACATTTCCATTCTGATACTTAATCGAGGATAGATGTAGATGACTATGAGTCACAGTATTTACTTACCATCAGGTGGAATGTGTGCTCGTTTGTCATCCTCATTCTATTTAAAAAAAAACATGCAGGCTTTCCTTCACTGACAAACATGTGGTTAAATTGTGTGCGTAAATGGCATAGGGACATGAGGCAAAGTAATTTATTTGAATAAAATTGGAGATGTTTGCTTCAAGTTGTCATCTTATTCTTATGCAACATTTTTAACTGTTGGTTTTTAAGTTTGGAATTTCCGAACAGCGCAACGTAATCGTATTGCAAGCTTATTGAAACTGGAAATCCGAAAACGGATCCGTTATGCTATTCCACAATTTCCATTAGCTAACTTCAAAATTTGCTTCAAAGTTGATTCCGACTCTTGAGCCAAAATTGATCATACTTTGCTTTATTAGTTGCTATGTTATATTAGATCCGATGAAAATATTGGACATGTCTTTACATTCTTGCTGGTTCTTTCCCGGATAGGTATCGTTTTCTAACTAATGATAAAATAATAAATGACTTGTAATAAGTATTACTGATAACTCTTTATTGAATAAAGCTATTATATTCTATTCATTTTATATTATAATGAGTATCTTACAACTACCGTGTGCTGGCCTTCGAAGATTATTATCAAAGAGTAGGAAATATCTTTACATACGTAGGAATCTATATATTCCTAGTACAACAAACAGGCCCTACTAAGTCTTTTTTAATTTGTATCAGACATCAATTTCCGTGTCATTATGATAGACTATTAAAAAATAAATCCACTTCCTTCCTCTTCCCAATCTTGTTGCTTTTTATCGTTTCCTGGAAAACAAACGTTAAAATGCTTCTTTGAAGTAATGTTATCGCAACGACGTCAACTTTATCAAACTATATCGTCTTATCACAAAATACGTTTTATTGATTATTTTGGGATAAACTATAGTTCAAAAATAACATTTCTCAAGAAAGAAGTCACTTAATCGCGGCGGATTATAGTAGGTAGGTATACTTACTTTTTTTTAAACAACGAGCACACAGTCCACCTGATGGTAATTGAATGTTATGGCCCATAGACATCCACATTTATTCCTAAGGACGGACCCCTGAGGAAGTCGATGGATGGATGGCCCCATTTCCAGTAAAAAGGTTCCCCAGTTCTCGACACTCGCCATACGAAATACAGCAGCATTAAACTGCTATTTTACGCTGGTATTCTGTGAGAGCGTGGTCCTACCCCGGTCGGGTTGACCCATCATCGCCAGCCATGCCCCAACCATAACATAGTTGCAGCATGGCTCTACCACATATAAAGTATGGGGAATATTTTTTGTAGACTGTGAAATATTCACATTTTTGCTGTCAAATTTCAAACTACATTTAAGTTGGCATATTTCTATGAGACTCCTTTCGAACAAACAATGAAGCCTGATACTAATATTATAAACAATTATTTGTAAGTCGACGGATAACATTTGTGATGTATTACAAATTTTAAAAGAATTTTAGTTTTTGTGTGTAATACGTCAATGAGTCACTGACTCTCTTACCAAATTGATGTAATCGCTTACACTGCGAGAAATGAGTGACTCATACGTGTACAGGTCGCTCAAAGATTATGCGTACGTGAAATACTTGAAAGATAATGTATTGACTACATACCGATAATAACACAAAAGAGTTTACATTTATAATGGAATAAACAACGCATAATTCATTAAATAATGTATTGCATATTTTTAAATTACACGACTTTAGGCGACATATTATATTTAATTACAATTTGATCTTTTAAGAATATAATATAGGCTTCGTCAGATCCTAAATGAGTAGTATCTTCCGTTTTGAGAATTGCTATTTTTAAGTACATTTATTTGGTAGACCCCTTTCCCCCTCGAGCACGCAAGACAAGGACTCTGCACGCAAGTGAATACCTGGATCGAGGTGCATTGTGGTCAAAATTTAGAAAATAGTTGACATGTATGAATGGTTGCCGCTATATAACTTAGACCTACTATGTACGGTATTAAAACATGTACCGAACATGATTTAATTATCACCATAATCATCAGCCCGCACTCCGCACCCGACGGTAACGCCAGGTAAATTCACAGTACCAAACACCAAATGTCTTAAACACTGAGTATATACTCATAGCACAGTCTATAAATATGTTTTTATTATACTGTGCTCATAGTATCATTCATAACAACCTGATACAGCGGGCGGGATCACGGGTTGGCATTTGGCAACGTTTTGTAGTTGCTATTAGAAAGACGCTGCTGCCATTCGCCTAGTTTGTTTCCCTGTCCTGTTGTATTTCTGATAATTTTAAATATTGATGGATATCCGCCATATTTCGTACTCCGCAAGATTTGCCTGTTTTCCTCTAACGCACTTTTGCAACTGAGTAATGGATTCGTATTTCCCAACAAATAGCCGAGACAGAAAAATAAACATTTGTTGTAGCATTATACGATTGTATTAAAAAAAACTCCAATGTTATAAATACACTACACATTAATTTGAGATTAATCGTGTGTCTAATCGGTTTGTTTATTTATAGTCTGTGCCCGTTGCGAATTCAATGATCGCTGGCGGTCGACGCGCCCGCACGCCGCATCGCCAGTCGCCACAGAAAAACGCCATGAGTCATGCGTAGGCCAAGTGTAGGCGCATATTTGACGAGACGAAGGAAAAAATACGCTGATGGGGAGATAAATGAGACAAATACCCGTTATTACTAAAAGCGAAAATCTTGTTTTACTAGGAATGTGTATATATAGCAACATTTTAGATAACTAGAAATGCTTAATGTGCGATCTTTTTTTACGCGGGAAACGTGACAGTACTTTTATAAATTCGGAAAAATCTTTTGATCTACGCCTGACTATCTTCGACTTTGTAATATTTTCCATAAATATAACAAGATGTGGTCAGTTATGCAAAATATAATGAGCTCGTGTTTACGTTGTTTACCGTATTATGGTAACGCTGAGCTTAGGATTGCAACCCGTACTATAATATATTATAGTGTCGTACTATATTTCAGTCAATTGTACTATATATTATAAAAAAATAATATAGTACGAAAATACTATATTTTTATCCCTAATTCAACTGTCGCGCTTTTTTATATTAACTGTGATTGCAAGTCTGATACAAGTAAGTTTTGCGGAATTTTTAATCGTATATATAAAAAAAGAAAGAAATAGAGCATTTATTTTATTTTTATTAAAAATGCATTTTATTACGAATCTAAATTTCTCAGACTCCTATCTCCTATCCTATTTTAAAGGTAATAGATAATTGACGGCCAAAGCAAAGAACAATAACAAATATATATGGAAAAATACATAAATATTAAAAATAAATGCGTAATTTTTTCTTGAATTTCTCAAAAGTGCTATAATTTTGCATTTTTTTTGGGAAAAATACTATATTTGTTAAGAAAAAAAGGTGGCAACCCTAACTGAGCTTATCTTTGCAAGAACCACTTATTTACATAATAAAATATGTTATAATATTCTCAATAAATATGAGTAAGCGATGCAATTATTTTACAACTTGTTACTTTTTCCTTATTTTTGGTACATAACAAATAAATAGATTGTAAAAATAGGAATTTGAATTATTTTGTGTCTTTCGTAGACTAACTGGCTGTGATACAGATTTTAAATTGGTCAAGCTCCCTTTTCTATGTTCTCAAGGCTGTCCAAGGAAACTGGCCGGTGCCGCAAAGCAGAAAGTCGATATCGACGACGACGGGACGAAAACGCCGACAACCATCCCCCGCTATGATTGTTCCATGCGGGATGTACGATTTACACAGCGCTCAGTCCGCAAAGTACTCTTCTACCTGGACGTGAAGAAGTCGAGTGGGCCTGATATAGTCCCTCCTATTGTGTTGAAAACGTGTGCTCCGGAATCGGCACTACTCTAACGCGTCTTTTCCGATACTTCTACTTTCTAGGCATTGTCCCGAACTCATGTTGCGAGTGTTACGAGCTTGAGGTTCGTGACAATAAAAATTGCCGATAAAATTACCTAAATTAACACTTTAATTTACTTTACACAAATTAAAGTTAAAACACTAATAATTAAACACACTAATTCACTTAATTCCGCTCCGAAGCTTCGCTTGTTTCGTCAAATCAACTCTGTCTCGATCGCATCTTGCGCCACCTATTTATTTAAATTAGCAAAATATCCGGAATGTTCAAGTAAACACGCGTAAGGTACCGAGAGTTCGAGTATAGATTTTCTAGAAACTTAGTTCTTCGGGTGGCGCTGTCGGTCGAGAGATCGGTGATGTCATTCTCTGCAAAGCTCCCCTCGCTCTCGTTCCTGACACTAGATGGCGCTAGTTGACTTATTCACACAACACTGCCCCCTCCTAAGACATGCTCGTCCCGAGCATTATCGGTTCCATAATAACGCGCCAAGCGATCCACATGGACGATCTTAGGAGTCCCTCTTGCGCCTTTCTGTATCCGGTAGGTCACATCGTTGATCCTGGTTACAATCCGGTACGGGCCGTCCCATTTAGCTTGAAGCTTAGGAGATTTCCCTTTGCTGCGGACTGGATTGTGCAACCACACTAATGAACCTTCGTTGAACCCTTTATTGTTCATTTTGCGGTCATACCGGGTTTTCATTTTCTCAGACATTTGCTGGCCCGATTGTCTGACGTGGTCATAAATGTCATTCATTTTGTTCCGCAAGTCATATGCATAATCGGTTATACTGCGTGGGGCATCAGGTGGTATCCCAGTGATCAGGTCTGCAGGCAGCCGTAATTCTCTTCCAAAGTTTGCGAAAGCTGGTGTCACTGCTGTACTTTCGTGAACAGAACTTCGATATGACAACAAAAACGGTTGTATGTGCTTGTCCCAATCTCGTTGCCGATTTTCTACAACTTTTGCTAGGTACCTCTCCAATGTCTGATTACATCGTTCCACCATTCCATCAGATTGCGGGTGATAAGAAGTCGTTCTTGTTTTATGAGTACCCATAACTCGGCAAGTTTCCTGGAATATTTGAGACTCAAAATTCCTTCCTTGATCGCTGTGAATCTCTAAAGATACTCCAAAACGACAGAAGACTTCATGAACTAGTTTATCTGCAACTGTTGAAGCTTCTTGATTTGGAATGGCGAAAACTTCTGGCCACTTAGTGAAGTAATCCATCACAACCATGAAATACTTGTTACCGCTTTCACTCTCCGGAAACGGCCCCGCCACGTCAATGGCTATTCTCTCCCATGGTGCACCAACATTGTACAACTTCAATGCACCTCTACTACGAGTCTGAGGTCCCTTTACAGCCGCACAACTTGTACATTTGCGACACCAGTCCTCGACATCGTTTCGACAGTGGACCCAGTAAAACCATTCTCGGATCTTCAGTAGAGTTCGTTTAACTCCCAGATGGCCTCCTGAATAATCATTATGGTACAGCTGTAGAACATCCGGTACTTTAGCTTTAGGGACAACCATTTGTAAATGACAGCTGTCTCCCCGAACATTTTCCCATTTACGGCACAGAACTCCATCCTGAAGCAGCAAGCTATCCCACTGGGCCCAATAGCTTTTAGTGGTCGAACTCATCGCTGAGACGTCGCTCCACTTGGGCTTGGGAGCACTGGCCTTCATCCATTCCAGGATCGGCTTGATGTCCGGATCTTCCTGCTGTGCACGTTGTAAGCTGTCCTTCCACTCGTTGCTGAGGTGATCTGCCCTGAGCATCCTCACGGATACCACTCCCTTACTCTCTTGCCTAGTACAATGTTTGCAATCTTCAGGACAAGGTCTTCGTGATAATGCATCTGCGTTGCCATGAGATTTCCCGCTGCGATGTTCGATCTCAAAGTCGTATCCCTGCAGTAGTTCAATCCACCTCGCAACTTGTCCTTCTGGATTTTTAAACTGCAATAGCCATTTTAGTGCAGCATGGTCAGTTCGTAAGTGAAATTTTCGCCCCAGAAGATATTTGCTAAAATGCTGCAACAACTTTACCACAGCTAGCAATTCGCGTCTTGTGACACAATAGTTCCTTTCCGGTTTTGACAACGACTTGCTGAAGTACGCTATCACGACCTCTTGGTCACCATTCCGTTGAGACAACATACCGCCAAGTCCTATATCACTTGCGTCTGTGTCAACTATAAATTCTTTGCTTGCATCAGGGTATCCCAAAATAGGTGTTTTGCACAGACGGTCCTTGAGCTCCTGGAATGAGATATTACAACTTTCATCCCAGCAGAAATGTCGCTTCTCCTCGGTTAGCTTATGCAGAGGTTTGGCTATATCTGCAAAGTTCTTCACAAATCGCCGGTAATAGGAGCACAAACCCAAAAATGCTCTAACCTGCGTCTTGTCTTTTGGAACCGGCCAATCCTTGACAGCGGCGATTTTCTCTGGATCTGTGCGGATACCTTCTTCCGATACTACAAACCCCAAAAAGTTAACTTGCCGTTGGAATAGTGAACATTTCTTCGGGTTCAACTTGAGGTTGGCACTCTGAATCTTCATAAGCACGCGTTCCAGGTTTTGAAGGTGTTCCTCAAACGTACGGCCCACGATGATGATGTCATCCAAGTAGACCAGACAGGCATCGCCAATTAGCCCGGTAAGTACAAGTTCCATCAGCCTTTCAAACGTTGCTGGAGCATTGCACAACCCAAACGGCATACTTTGAATTGCCACAGACCCTTTCCCGTCGAGAACGCAGTTTTCTCCTTGTCCTTAGGGTCAATTTCAACTTGCCAGTAGCCACTTTTTAGATCCAGCGTGCTAAACCATTTTACTCCTGTAAGCATGTCCAGCGTGTCATCAATTCTTGGCAAGGGATAGCTGTCCTTCTTTGTAACGTCGTTCAGACGGCGGTAATCAACACAGAACCGCATGCTGCCATCCTTCTTTTTCACCAGCACCACTGGCGAACACCATGGACTAGAGGAAGGTTCAATAACACCATCCTTCACCATTCCTTCAATCATGGTTTCCACTTCCTTTTCACGTGCTACCGGCAATCGTCTTGGCCGCTGACGGATAGGCAACTCTTCACCTGTGTTTATTTTGTGTTGAACTAAACCAGTCTTTCCTATGTCAGCATCGTTTGATGAGAATACATCGGCGTACTCGAGTAACAACTTCTTCGCCTTGACCAATTCGTTCGGGGACAGAACACTGCGACAGTCTTCCAAAAGTGTGGTCACTCTCGTTTCTGCATCCTTGCTGGGGGTCCCACTCGATATATATTGGCACCGACGTAGCCAATCCACTTCCTCACAAGTACCAATTAATGTGCCTTTTTCTATAATCTGGTCCCGGTCGCAAAGGTTCAGCACACGTACTCCTGAGATGTCAGTGGTCCTGACCAAGGTTCGAGCTACTTTCCATGGAAGGTCATTGTTTAACCTTTCCACAAGTACACAACGGTGAGCTTGCCCAGCGTTTCGGGGAAGACTAACCGGAACAATTGTTTCCGATCTCGGCGGAAGAACAATCTTCTTAATGCTGTACACGTTCCCTGGTAACGCACCTTCCATAAAAAGTTCCTCCTGTCCACATTTCAAAACACCTTGCTTAACGTCGATCTCACAACAATTATTCCTCATAAAGTCTAGGCCTAGGATGCAGTCGTCCATTATATCAGCCACGATGACATTATGCAGGTAGATCACGTTGCCAAGCTTCAACTCCATCTCCTTCTCTCCACGGACGGGTATACGGTGACCGGTGGCTGTTACCAAATTAATGCGTTCTCGGTTGTATGCGGAGTCCCCAAGGAACTGACTTACAAGTTGGGAACTAACAACCGTACGAGAGGCTCCAGTGTCTATGGTCAGTTTACACGGCATTCCGTTGACCTCGCCCTTGATGATTAGACTGTTCCCATCATGGGTTTGTGAGATCGAGATCCTTGGGGCTCTTTTAACATCAGCCAGCACCCGCCCCGCAGTTCTGGCTTTTACTCGTTTCCCTGCTGCTGCTGGGCGGTGCTGTTGGCCGCACTACCCTCCTGGGATCGTTCACCTTCCCTTTCTAGGGTTCGCTTAGGGCAGCTGGATCGAAGATGGCCCTTTTCCCCACAGCCATAGCACCTAGGGCTGTATCCTTTGTTGCGGTCGCGAACTGTAGCTGCTGCAACCTCCCTGACGCGATGGGAACGATGATCCTGCCGCACGGCTTCTACCTCCAGTGCATGGGCCAAGGCGTCCTTAAGCATCTCGTGGTGCCCGAGCCTCAGAGCAGCTCTGACTTCCAGGTCGCGGATGCCGTCGATGAATGTTTGCACCAGGTTCCCTCCAATGAGCGCAGGTACAGACTGGTATGCTTTACGAACCATCTTCTCCACCTCAAAGGCCCACTGCTGCAGGTTTTCGTTGCTGCGTTGCACGCGATCTTTAAGCTGCGCGCGAAAGACGTGTTCCAGGTGAGCGTCACCATATCTCGCCTCCAAGGCCTCAAGAAGCTGCTCATAGGTCACTTTCTTACCGAGAGCTTCCAACACAGTTAAGGCTTGGTCGCGCAGGCCTAGGGTGAGTGCAGTCATGGCTTGGCTTTTATTCCAGCCGTTCGCCTCCATGACGGCCTCGAACTGGATTTCGTAGGCCGACCAGGAAGAGGTCCCGTCGAACGGCGGCACTTTGAATCCACGTAGCGAAGGTGTTGTAGCTACTACGGGAGCTGTTGTTCCATCCCCAAGTTTGAGGTCGTTCAGCGTTTTCTTCACGTCAGCCATTACGTTGTCAACCCGATTGTTTACTTGGTCGATTCGGGTTTCAGCCTCCGACAGGCGGCTGTCATGTTGAACAACCTTATCCTTCACCTCCCGTATCTCTTTTCCGAAGATAGCGTGAAGGTCCTTCATGAGGAGCATCTGCTCTTCCTTATCGCGTTGGAGTTGCTCTTCTAAACGACGGGCCTGTTCCTCCTGTCGGCGGGCCTGTTCCTCCTGTCGGCGGGCCTGTTCCTCCTGTCGGCGGGCCTGTTCCTCCTGTCCGCCCCGCAGCTGCTCTTCCAATCGGCGGGCCTGTTCCTCCTGTCCGCTCTGCAGCTGCTCTTTCAACTGACGGGCCTGCTCCTCCTGTCGGCGAGCCTGCTCCTCCTGTCGGCGAGCCTGCTCCTGCAGCATCACCATCAGAGCACCTAAGTCAGGTGCCACAGACGTAGAAGCTGCTGACGGACCGGCTTCCGTGGCCGGCGGCTGGCCCTCAGACATCTGCGGCGTTGCACCACCAAATCTCCTCTGGTCCGTCTCCTGCTGGCGTTGACTTCGGGTACGGACACCCTCCGTTTCCTCCTTAGGTAAAATCGGCATTATTTTATCCCACTTCTGACACCAATTGTTACGAGCTTGAGGTTCGTGACAATAAAAATTGCCGATAAAATTACCTAAATTAACACTTTAATTTACTTTACACAAATTAAAGTTAAAACACTAATAATTAAACACACTAATTCACTTAATTCCGCTCCGAAGCTTCGCTTGTTTCGTCAAATCAACTCTGTCTCGATCGCATCTTGCGCCACCTATTTATTTAAATTAGCAAAATATCCGGAATGTTCAAGTAAACACGCGTAAGGTACCGAGAGTTCGAGTATAGATTTTCTAAAACTTAGTTCTTCGGGTGGCGCTGTCGGTCGAGAGATCGGTGATGTCATTCTCTGCAAAGCTCCCCTCGCTCTCGTTCCTGACACTAGATGGCGCTAGTTGACTTATTCACACAACAATAGCTTTAGAGCAGCCAATCCCTACAAAAGGCGATGGGTCAGACAGACGGCCAACTACAGACTTATTACCATCACCTCTTTGTTCTTCAAAATAATGGAATCCATTTTAAACTGCCATGCTCATGAGGTACCCTGAGGACCACCAGCTCATTAGTGACACCAATACCGTTTCTATTGGGATCGTTCAGCTGGTGATCTTATTTACCTCACACATAGATGGGCAGAGGCAGTAGAGTCTAAGGAGGAGGCCTTGGCAGTTACTATGAACATAGCGACGGCCTTTGATCGGATTTGGCACAAAGCGCTTCATTCAAACCTATGGGTTTTCTGAGTAATTGTGCAGTTGGATCACTAGTTTTCTTGTAGATAGGAGCATCAAGGTCGTAGTAGACTATGCATGTAAAGATTATAAAACAAGAACAAGCCTATATATGCTGGTGTCCTAAAAGGCTGAGTGCTTCACCTTCATCATTTCTTCTGCGTATAAAGGACGACAGCACCAGTGATGCTTTTTACATTGGCCGTGCCAATATTTCTCGGGGACACGTCGTCAAATACCGGAACAAACTTGTGTCTGAAGTTGAGTTTTATTAAACAGAGTCTCAGATTGAGGACGATTATAGATAGTCCTGTACAGTTAAACCCTTAGACTCAGATGAAGTAAAATCTGAGCCCTTAGAAGACAGGTTTGCGCGTTTTCCGCTAAAAACAATCGCTGTATCTTCTAAATTTCAACCCACTCTCCAAACTGCGATAACCAGCATCGCAATCCTCGGCGTCGACATATCTAATGACATACAGTTCGACCGCAGTTACTTGAAAGGGAAGGCTAAATTGGTCTTTAAAAAGCTTAGCGTGCCCAGCCGAGCGGAATAGTGTTTCATTCCAGCACACCACTTGCAACTTTACGAGGTGGAAATTCAGCCTCACCTGTAATACTGTTCACATCTCTGGGTCGGCACATCTTAGTGCAAACTCCTACCACTAAACCGCATCCAGAGCAGAGCGACCCGAATCGTCGGTGATATTTAAAATTTTTGTCCGTCCGGGATAAAATTCCAAATAGCTCAACCAATTGTTACTTTTTTGTTTCACCTGATGGTAAGTGCTTACCGCCGCGCATGAACAACTGCAACACCAGATTGCAATGCAGATGCGTTGCCGGCCTTTTAAAAAGGAGTAGACTCTTTACTTGAAGGTCCCTAAGTCGTATAGATCCGGAAAAATCTCTGGTTGTAGTCGAATCCACAAGGAAGTTGTGCGAGGAAGAAAACTCCTTTTAAATCGCATGGTGGTGGTCCGCCAGTTATCTAGATGGTGTGGATGGTATCGCGAGTTTTGTCGCGATGTGCGATGATGAAATTGTGTGGCTGGAATTTTCTCAAACTACCTCATGGCACTTTCCGTAGTAAATACGATAAAATACGCAAGAGATGCAACATCCCTTGGCAGTGCCAGTGAGTCATGCCGATCGGAAAGAGCTCGATCGCCGACGATTCGAACGGCTTTGCGCTGGATGCGATCAAATGGAAGGAGCTGGCACGGTGGAGCACCAGCCCAGAGCTGGTAACAGTATTCCACGTGCGGCCGAACCTGCGCCTTGTAAAGTTTCAGGCGGTGTGCCGGCATGAAATACTGTCACGCTCTGCTGAGCATGCCAAGCTTTTTAGAGGCCAATTTGGCCTTCTCTTCCAAGTGACCAAGAAACTGCACGCCTCTCGATACGCCGAGGATTCCGATACTGGCTGAGGCAACAAGGGGTGTGCCTTGAAACTGAGGAGATACGACGAAGGGTTTTTTTAGAGGTAAATACGCAAACTTGTGTCTTCGGGAGATCGAACTGGACTAGATTTAATCGCCCCCAGTCCGAGACTTTATTCATTCAAGTTTCGACTTCAGATACAAGTTTGTACCGGTACTCGGCGACGTATCCCCGAGATCACCAGTGCTGTCGTCCGCATAGCAATGATTGTTACCGGTTTGCAACATATCATTGATATGCAGAAGAAACTGCGTTGGTGATAGCACGCAGCCTTGTGGAACACCAGCGTTAATGGACTTGTAATCGGAGCATGCACCATATACTACGACCTTGATGTTCTGATCTGATAATGATCCGATTTCTGCAAGAAAACTGGGGATACAATAGCACAATTTCTCGGAAAGCCTATAAGAAGAAAGCTTCGTAAAAAGCTCTTTGTGCCAAACCCGATCGACGGCCTTCTCTATGTCCAAACTAACGGCCAACGCCTCGCCTTTGGACTCTTTTGCCTCCGCCCATTTATGAGTTAGGTAACCCAGAAAATCACCAGCTGAGCAACCCCAGTGGATACCGTACTGGCGGTCACTAATCAGCTCGTGATCCTCAAGATACGATATAGAAGATAAGATACGATAAGATTTTGGGACATCAGCCAGGGATTAAGAGTACCGGAAAAGACACGTTAAAACCGGTGCCAACTCCGAATCACACGTCCTTAGCGCAATAGAAGGGATGCAATCAGACCCATTCGACTTATTGACGTCCAGGAAGAGAAGTGTGGCCTATAATACCAAACACGGTGGCTATCTGCAGTACGCAACCGTGATGGGTGCGTGAGTGGCATCGTACTCCGGATCAGACAATGGTTCGAGGAGCCAAGAGGGGCATCGACGGAAACTTGATATCCGTCCAGATGAGAGATCAGTAGAAGGTCCAACAAGGAAGGTACATGATCATTCAAGTCTCGGATCCGCGTAGGCGAGGTATGAAACTTCGCAAAGATGGACAACAATGCGTGGAGTAATGTAGACTATTATTTTATCCGAAAAACCTGCGAGATCCCTTTTTTGTGAAAACGTAAAATTGCTAACATAATTGGTCTTTGATGACATCACATTAATGGAACCTCGGGCAAAGCCAAGGCGGGTCGTTAGTAAAAATATATCCTATAAGTTTTACACTTATAACTGTCACTAAGCTAATAAAGCAGTTGCAGTGCGCAGCTGTTACAAGTTGATATACTTAAATTCTTGGATGCACCAAAGAGCAGTGAATGACCCCAATGTGAATCCTTAACCTGTTCAATCTAAAAAAGTTAGTAAATGTATGAAATAATGTCTTCCAGACCGAATTTCGGTCACGGCTGCCTGACTCAACGGAGACAGACTGCACAGGGCAGGATTATTGTGCACGAGTATCTATGCAAGCACAGGTGCAATTTCATCACTCTCTTAGTACGATGGGACGGTAATCTGATACGACAGGAGAATCATAATCATCATAATCATAATCATAATTTATTTGCAGAAAACATGGTACATTACAGGTTGGTAAATTATTTAAGTCCAGCATGTTTTGTCATATTGTTGACATACAAATATTTATCTAATACATTATTTACATTTTCACAACTAATAAATTAATAACATGTTATCAAAATCATCATAATAATTTTATTACATTTAATTTAATTAAAAAATATGATAGTAGTTACATAATTCATTTTAATATCGATCCCTAATCCTAATCATAAAATTTAAATATTCTTCAACAGAATAGAAGCATTGCTCCTCAAGCCATTGTTTGACAATCCTGCGAAAACGCACCTTTGGGAGTGATTGAAACTCTACAGGCAGTGCATTGAAAATTTTTATACACATAGATGAACAATTTTTCCTATAGAGGCTAGTGCTTGGCATTACACTATGTGTCAATCTTTCAGTATGCCTCAAGTTTATCTGTGCAGTATTTCTTAGCTTTGTGAATAATAATAATAATAATAATAATAATAATCCACAACTATCACACAACGCCATCTAGTCCCAAGCTAAGCAGAGCTTGTGTTATGGGTACTAGACAACGGATAAACATACTTATATATTTCTAAATACATAAATATTATAGATAAATTACACCCAGACACAGAACAAATGATCGTGCTCATCACACAAACATTTGTCCTGGGTGGGAATCGAACCCACGACCTCCGGCATAGCAGTCAGGGTCACTAACCACTAGACCAACAGGCCAGTCACATATAATAATAAATAAAAGTATATTATTTTTAACAAAACGTACAAAATTTAGTATGTACATACATGGCAGCGTCAAAATGTGTAATTTTTTGAAATACGGTTTACACGATGAATCTGGTGCCAAACCATTCATAGCTCGAATACATTTCTTTTGGGCTGTAAAGGCATCTGTACTGTTACCCCAAAGCAAAAGACCATAATCGAGTGCAGAATAAATGTATGCATAGTACGCCGTTAGTAAAATTTCATTAGATGTAATTCTTTTCAGTCTGCTAAGAAGAAAAATGTAGCTATTTATTTTAGAACAGACTTTTTCAACTTGGGCTTTCCAGTTCACATGTTTATCCAATAATATTCCCAGAAACTTTGGTTCAGTCATTTCATTAACAGATTGTCCATTGCAATATATATTAAGATTATTATTCAATTATCCATAATTACTAAATTGAATATAACATGTCTTTTCCACGTTAATGCATAAAAATATGTCGCCCACTTTGAAATGTTTTCAATAGTATTATTAATATTAGATTCATAGATGTCAATGTCTATGTCTTTTTTAGATGTCACAATAACTGAAATATCATCAGCAAATAAAATACATTTGTATAAAGTTGAGTCACGTAAGTCATTTATATATAAAAGGAAAAGAATTGATCCTAATACGG
Organism: Parnassius smintheus behrii; assembly: GCA_036936625.1. NCBI lineage: Eukaryota > Metazoa > Arthropoda > Insecta > Lepidoptera > Papilionidae > Parnassius > Parnassius smintheus. The sequence goes on along the minus strand of JAUPFT010000005.1, from coordinate 46,755,455 downwards.
AACCTTGTGGAACTCCAAATGAATTTAATCTATCACTGGATTTATAAGAAGTTAATGTCTGTGAAATATTAATATTTGTTAATTTTACAAATTGTATCCTATTTCTTAGATAGCTAGCAATCAAGTCTAGGACAGGGCCTCGAAACCCCAAATTATGAAGTTTTTGTAAGAGTATTTTGTGGGATACAAAGTCAAAGGCCTTCAACATATCAAAAAAGATTGCTGTAACTCTTAGCTTATTAATTATAGCTTTAACAATTGCATCAACAAGATCATATTCAGCAAGGCTTGTAGATTTATTATTTTGAAAGCCATATTGCTCACTTTTAATTAAATTATATTTCATCGTAAAGTCTACAATACGTTTAGCCATTGCCTTTTCAAATATTTTAGATAAAACTGAGACTATACTAATCGGTCTATAATTATTAAAATTTTTAGAGTCACCCTTTTTATGTATCGGCTTAACAACTGAATTTTTTAAGATACTAGGAAAAGTAGTTTTTTTAAATGACAGGTTTATTAGGTAAGTTAATACTCTACCTAAAACCGTACAACAACTTTTAATAATATCCGTTGAAATACCATCAAAACCTTCCGACTTCGTATTATTTAATGTTTGTATTAATTTCAATACTTCATCAACAGTACACATTTCTAAATACATGCTATTACATAATAATAATAATAATAAATAATAAAATTTATTTCAGCAAATAGAAATTGGTTTACAGACATTAGTGGCCGGATTCTCCTTTTAAGCAAATAATGCCTGTACCAGGTGAATCCGCTCTTCCATATCAATATCTATATATTATATTATTTACATTATGAAATATGACATTACAAAGAAAAACTTAAAGACTAAAAGGGAGTATTTACAGTTTTTTTCCCTCAGATTATGATATTTGTTATATGTATGCGAAAGCGTGCGTGTGTGTGTGTGTATGTGTGTGTGTGTGTATGTGTGTGTGTGTGTGTGTGTGTGTGTGTGTGTGTGTGTGTGTGTCTGTGTGTGTGTGTGTGTGTGTGTGTACTAACGCGTGAATGTGTTTGTATGTGAGTGTGTGGGTATGTGTGTGTACTATTTTAATGTAAGTAAAAGCAGCTCAGTGTTCTCATAATTAAGTGGCTCTAACCAATTTTGTACTACCTTTTTACATTCGATATATTGTTTCGAATAAATATCTAGTTCTTTATTGATTTTATTATAAATTTGAGACGAGCGACTATTATATTGAGTACTAGCAAACTTAGTTTTAGTTTGGGGTACTGAAGCCACATTATTTTTTCTTCTTTTTTCTTTTTTACTTGCATCGTAGGGTATATTTTTGTGTTTATTGAGTGTGATCTGTTTTATATACAGTTTCCTTACCGAAAGTAGCCCACTATCGAGATAAAGTCTTTCCGTGGGGTATCTAATATTTTTGAAGTTCATAACTTTAATAAGCGCACGTTGTGCTCTCTCAACCTCTATAAACTTAGTTTTTGCCGCACCTCCCCAAACAGGAATGCAATATTCCAAGACAGATTGAACCAAGGCGATATATATCTCATTCAAAATTGTTCTTGATGTTTCCCGGTCACCATTTTTTTTATGATTACCTGGAACCACATGCCTTAATGATCTAAAGACCCAAATCAACTTTCTGACTCTTCCAGCAACTTGCTCAAGCTGTGGGTACCACGACAGTCTCTGATCCAACATGACACCCAGGTACTTTGTATGGGTAACTTTATTTATGATCGGGCAGTTGCAGTTTCTATCCTGGGTGTTACAACAATCATGAACCCTTATACTATATCTGTCATGAGGTTGATTTTTATTGTAGATACTGAAACATATATAGTTAGTTTTATTTGTGTTCAGCGAGAGCAAGTTATATTTTAGCCAAGTAGCTATTTAAACCATTCCATTTTCGGCACTATTTTTCACAGCTTTCCAGGAGTTTCCAGAGAAGACGACTGCAGTATCATCAGCATAGGAGAAGATTTTTGCGTTATTTATTTTTAGGCTACAAAGGTCGTCGAACTCCGTATGTTATTTCTGCATCTTCACTTAAGTACTGTTCCAACTTTACTCTCTGCTTCCTATTAGAGAGATAGCTTTTAAAAAGAGTTAATGGTGCTCCCCTTATACCAACCTTTTCCAATTTATTTACTAGGATAGGGACAGAGACGATGTCAAAGGCTTTTTTGATATCAAGAAACACCGTTAAATATTTATTTTTATTATCAATTTCTTCAATTATTAGCGAGCTTAGAGAAGTTACAGCATCTTCTGTGGATTTACCGGTTCTAAATCCAAATTGGGAAGGAGAGAAAATATTATATTTATTTAAAAAAATTACTAAACGATTATTAATAAGCTTTTCCAAAATTTTTGATATGCTAGGTAATATGGATATGGGCCTATAATTATTCACTTCCGTCCTATCTCCACCCTTGTGTACTGGAATAATAATAGATTGCTTTAACAGGGTAGGGAATATCCCCTTATTAAAACAAAGGTTGGCAAGGTGAGTTATAATAGGAACGACTTCATATCTTACAAATTTTAAATACTTTGTTGAAATCATATCCCAACCTGGTGCACTGTTAGATTTTAGGCTCATCAAGATTCTATCCACTTCATCATGATCTGTGTCAAGTAGCGTGAAGGAATTTCCCAGTGCAGGCAGTGTGTCAGAAAGGTTATATGAGTCATGCAAGGCAGTATCTTTAATTTGTTGAGCAAGTTTTTTACCAATGTTAACAAAGTACTCATTAACAAAATTTGCTGCTTCGGTAGGGGTGGGTTTAGTATTTTATAATTCTGCGTTTTGGTTTTTCGAATGGTTCGAGTTTGTTATATTTTTTATATTTTTCCAGAGAAGCTTATTATTTGAAACTGATTTAGCAAGTTGTTCTCTTTCATATCTTCTTTTCAGCTTTTTAATTAAATTATTGCAGTAATTTCTATATCTTAAGTATGTTATTTTTAAAATTTCATTGTGTGGGTCTTTTCTTAAATTCTTTTGTAACTTATTTCTATTATTTATGCACTTAAGAATACTAGTTGTAATCCAAAGTTTTATGATACGTTTACTCTTCGGAATTTCAATAGTAATAATATTGTTTTTTATAGAATTAGCTATATTATGCAAAAGAAGATCAGTTAATACATTAGGGTCATAACATTCTAATAACTTAGCCAGATTACTTTCTTGTAGATATTTTCGAGCTTTGTCGTAGTCTAGTATAGATTTAGTTTTATTTGAAAATTGATTATATTTAATTTTGGATAAGCATAAAAATGTGGTAAAATGGTCTGTAATGGTGGTATGTAATATTGCTATGAAAGGCAGATCCTTTTTACTGTCTGTTTTGAGCATAAAGTGATCCAAACAGTTGAGGTTTCTTGTGGGTAGCACATGTCCCGGAAGTATTTCAAATTCTGCCAACATGTTAAGATAGCTTATTCTATTCTTATATTATTGCGATGGCTCCATATTTTTAGGTCTAATATTGATATTTATGTCCCCAGCTATTATGATATTTTTATGCATTGATATTGTCTCAAGATGTGCACTAAGAGAAGCTAAAAAATTATCTATATTTGTATTTGATGGCGAGCGATAGATACATAAGAATATATTATTTGATATGTCTACTTGAATACAAGACGCCTGAGCCAGTTTTATTTCTTTTACTTTATTTTTTTAATGAAGTATTTACATAAACAGTAACCCCATCATTCTGGTTTAGCTGGTATGTAGTAGAGTAGGAGTGGTAATCAGTTAGTTGTGGGATAGGCTTGTTACTGTCTAGTCTGCATTCGGTTAAAATAATTACATCTAATTTAAAATCGAAGCTAGATAAAGTTACTAGAAAGTCATTGAAGTTATTATAGATACTTCTTATATTTTGTGAGATAATAGTGAGGTCATTTTGTTTTCTTTTGAAATGAGTAGCAAACTCTAAAGTATCACATTCAATATTACGTGCAATATTTAAATTGTCTATTTCTTCTACATTTTGTAAGGTCTCACTCATTTAATATTCTACCTACTATAGACGTCTTCTCTAATACTGAACGAAATATGTAAGATTGAATTGCTAGTATATGTGTAGTTATATTTATACTTATGTCGTTAAGCTGAACTAAGTTATCATTTCCATTGTATTTTCTTAATAGTGTATTTAATGTGTGTAGTGTATACATAATAGTGTTATTAAAGTGTGTGTAACTGCAAGATGTGTAACTAACATATACAAAGTTAATTAGTTTTGACAAAAATAAAAAGTGATAGATCACCTTTGAAATAATTAAACAGAATTTTAACATCAATAAAAAAATAAAGGGAATTAATTTTAGATTAGGTAAGAAAAAATTTAACAAAGGGGTTAGTCATGTGTCTAAAAGAAGTTGGTGTACCTGTTCTTCGCTTCTAATGGTGATTATAGGAGAAAATTCGTCTTTTCTTACGTATACTTTGCCATATGCAATCCAGCAGAATTTGTATGCTTTTGTCTTAACCAGATCTCTGGCAAGGAAGTGTAGACGAGATCCTTTCAAAGTAAGGTGCTCTGATAAAAAGATGGGTGTGTCTTCCTGTACTTTAAAGCCCAGATGCTCAGCACATAGCTTACTTTTGTTTTTTATATTAAAAGCTTTACCCATTTTTAAGATTTCAGTCTTAAGGATCGTAGAACCAGTTTCTACAACAATCGGTGTATTTAGTTTTTCTGATTTTTTTCCAAGTACTCTATATATCCCTTATATCTAATTTATCAACCTTACAGCCAATGTTCTGTGATAGACTCACAACCATATCAATTAGGTCTTCTTTTGTTTCATTATTTTTCTTTGGAACATTTTTTATTTCGATATTACTTTTCCGGTTTCCCATTTGAATTTCCTCAATTTTATTTTCCAAAATTGTGATGTACTTCTTATCCTCCTTCACCTGGTTCTCTAACTGATCTATTTTCTTTTTAAACTCTTCATTTTGAGTAGCTAAAAAGGCAATCGTACTTTCTATACTAGTATTTGTCTGCTGGATTTCTTTCAGTGTTGAGTTAATTCGTTGAAATTCATTTTCTTGTTTTGTTGTAAATAGTGTCATAATTTTTATAATTTCTTCTTTGAAATCAGCCAACTGATTAGTAACAGAATCAGCCATTTCTTCTCTAGTCCTCTTGGTTCGTTGAAAAACATAATTAGGTGGAGTCGTGTTATTAGTGGACAAAACGTTAATTTCCGTATCTGATACAGATTTATCCATCATGGAAATTAATATATAGCAACGTTTTCGAACATTAAATCAAATAGAAGTTTAAGTGTCTATATATATTTTTTTCCTTAAACCAAGCCTCAAAATTTTAACTGTAATCGCTAGCGCTTATGAATTATGGCAAGCGAAATATTTAGTGACGTACGTGCGATGTCTGCAATTATGAATGAAGAAGATAGATAAGCACTCACCCGTAGTAGCGTAGACAAACTGTAGTTGCCGCAGTTGCGTTGCTCTGCGTTTCTCGGAGTTTCAAACGCACCGTCAACTTCTAAACGCGTTATGAGTGCCTGGTACTTGCACGGAATTTGGTAACAAAATTAATTCTTTAAATTAATTTATTTTTAAAATTTATACTTATGAGTGCCTGGTAACTTGCACGGAATTTGGTAACAAAATTATTTCTTTAAAATAATTTATTTTTAAAATTTAAACTTGCACAGAAACACACGTCTAAACGCATACGCGGTCCGAGGGGAAGAGGACATATTACATACTCTTAGACTATTAGTGTTTTGGCACTGATTACTGTTATTATTGATATTTGTTGATTCAATAAAGTGGTTGTTGAAGGCTTCAGCAATTTGTTGAGGATCTGTCAAATAATTGTTATTTATACAAACTTTTTGAATTAAATTATTATTTATGCAACAAGTCTGATTTTTTATTATATTCCAGGAAACAACGACATCTATTTTTTGATTGCTCAATATATTTATCATTATTAAGTTTTTGCGTTTGATTTACACAACGTCTTAGTACAGCGGAGTAGATCATATACCTTATTTTATTCTGGTTCGATTTTACTTTATAGTAGTTAAACCTAAGCTTCCTCTTCGTTGTACAGCTTTTCCTCAGTCCTTTTGATATCCACTTATGTCGACGAACTCTATTATTAATACATATCCTAATTTTAGGAAAGCATAGCTCATAAAATAACATAAAAGTATCAAAGAAGTTTTGGAAAGCTACATTCAAATTTGATTCATTAAATACATCAGAAAACGTTAATCTCGATATACAGTATTTAAATTTATTAACATTTTCTTTACAATAGTTTCGAAGATCGAAAGATCAGAGTCAGGTGCAGGACCAACTCCTCCGGTCGTAATATTAAATGAGTTACCTTACATAGTAGGAGATAACCATGATATAGTAGTATTTGCTGATGATACTTCATTAATTTTCAAATTAAAACGACAGTTACTAAATTATGACGAAGTAAATAATGGTATATCTAAGTCAGCAAATTGGTTTAACAATTTATATAATATATAATTTGCATTTAAATGGCACTAAAATTAAATGTATGAAATCCGTACCTCCGAATGTGAGGAAGGTGAGTCTTGTTGATACCACCATTTTTTATTAGAATCACACTAGACGCAACACAGATATACTATCTATGAGACGCAAAGCTTCGCTGGGGCCCCCATATATCAAAATGTCTCCATTTAAAACACGACATTTAAATTTATCCTCGATTACGAATCGAAACTCAGATGCGTTGTCACCCTTGAGAACTAAGATGAAATGCTTCGATTTCAGTAAAAAGTGTCTCCGGTTCTGTACACTCCCCATACGAAACACAGCAGCTTTACGCTGCTATTTTACGCTGGTATAATGTGAGAGTGTGGTCCTACCCCGGTCAAGAAGACAACTACATTATAGATGTAGCACTTCGAAAAATCTTCGAAGTGCTGCATCTATAATGTAGTTGGAGGGTGGCTCCTACTGTCACTCTAACACTCTACACTAACTTTTCTACAAAAGAAATCTGCCACTAGTGGTTGTTACATAAAAAAGAATATTCTCTTCTTAGTGTAGCTAATAACTTGCAGCAGAATAGTATTGATGATGACTAGTAGTGGCAGCTAATCCCCTATTATTTAAAGACCGCTGGTGGAACAACGCATCTTTATTTTGATTTTTAATTGAGAATAAATTTAAATGTATATATAGGCCACAGCATCAACTTACCGTCACGTGGACTGTGTGCTCGTTTGACTCGTGCCGACGTAAGAGAATCCATCTCAACATTTTATTCCCGTGGATATCTTGAGAGATTAAGTGAAGTGCCAGAAATATCTTATGGTTTCTGCTAAATGCCATCTCTTTTACGCCAGACGTAATCACCAAACCAGCAGTGGTGATGATAATAAACGATTGTATAAATTCAATAAAACATTAAATAAAAACTGACAATAGTTAAATATATTTTCCAAGATATTTATCAGACAAAGTATAGATATAATAGTCGTATAATACATATGTGTATTATACAACTATTGTTAGGGGATTTTTTAAAATCTTTTAACAAGTGCTTTGCATGATATAAAATAGCTCTAAGCGGAACTATTATCAATAACATTGAAGTGCTTTATTGCGGGACTTTTTTCACCTTTTTAACACTTAAAAATCACCTCAGTGCATAAATGTATAATAATGTACAACCATCGTATAGTAATCTACGACGTATTATACTTCTCGTCAGTTATAGCTAGGGTAGGTACCTCAAAACTTGAAAACATAATTGTACAACCAGCGCGTGTTGCAACTTGCCAGTGATGACTTGGATCTGAGACATGGTTGTTTACTGTTGTCCGCGGGGCCTGATTTACCAACAGGCTAACTAGGTTGGAACCTAGGGCGCAAAGTTCGACGGTGGGGGAGGGGGGATGAACTTGTCTTTACTTTTGAAATGAAATTAAATGAAATTTATTTACATTACATTATGTAACAATAATGTAATGTATTGTTTTTGAGCCTGCGTTAGTAAAAACTGTGCTACAGGCCTCAGACTTCCCCATCTATTGTCTAAGTATTATAATGTATTACCATTATCAATCTTACCTTTAATCTTTGTTTTGGTACAAAACAAATAAATGGATTGTAAAAACAAGACTTTGAATTATTTGTATATGTATTTGTAAAACAAATAAATGGATTGTAAAAACAAGACTTTGAATTATTTGGGACGTGATTGAAAGATTTTAAACTGCTAAAGCTCTCTTCTCTAACTCAAATTTTTTAAAGATGTTTTGTCAAGACTGTCCAAGGGAGTTTCTTAGGTTTCTTTTTTAAGTCCAACTCAACTCTCGATGACGGGTGTGATGGCGTCATGCTGGATGTGTGGTTTACACAGCGCTCAGTGTGCAAAGCACTCCTCACTCTGGACGTCAACAAGTCGAGTGGGCCTGATGAAGTCCCTCCTACTGTGCTGAAGATGCTTGCTTTAGCCCGCGTTCTAAGGGCCTGCTCTCACAGACGGTACGACAAGTCACAGCGTGGCAAGGCACACTTCGGCATGACGAAAGATCCTGTGGCACACCGCGGCATGCCAAAGGATCCTGTGGCAAACCCCGTTGTGACAAAAGCAGTCGCGTTCGGGCTCACTCACTGAGATCGCGGCCAAAATTGACTAAATTCAACCTTGTTTCAATTACTTAGCGCTCACATTCCTTTAACAACATGAAGTAACCTATGAACGCACGCTGTTCATGATGCACGTGATGCAGCGGCGCGGCGTGCCGCGGCATCTCATGGAATGCCGTGACGTACCGCAGCATTCCGGGCAATGACCTAAAGTGCAACAGCATGCAGCGGTGTCACGTGAGACGTTCCGGCACATTCGTGTTAAAATAACTAAATGTCAGTGCTGTTCATTAAAATAAGTCGAAAATATTTTGTCCACGAAAAGAATCCTTTGACACGTCTGTCTGTCTTTGAGCACACGCCCTAACGCGTCTTTTTCGGTACCTCTATTCCCCAGGCGTAATCATGAACTTATGGAAGACAGCCTTAGTGCACCCGATCTCTACAAAGGGAGTCGCTCAGACCCGTCCGATTACAGGCATATCACCATTGCCTTCTTGTTATCCATAATAATGGAATCCGTTTTAAACTACCAGCTCATAAGGTACCTTAAGGATTACCAGCTGGGCCACATTGGCGATCACTGATCAGCTGGTTCTGGTTCTAATCTTCTAATTTACCTGACTCATAAATAAGCGAAAGCAGTAGGGCCCAAGAGATCCCTCTTGGACCCTGCTGCCTTAGTCGTTACTTTCGACAAAGCGAAGGCCTTCGATGGGCTTTGGCACAAAACGCTTCTTTAGAAGCTTCTTTCCTATGGGCTTCCCGAGATATTGTGCAGTTTTCTTGCAGATTGGTGCATCAACGTCGTAGTAGACGGTGTATACTCCGACTAAGAGCCTATTCATGCTAGTGTTTCACAAGGCTGAGTGCTATTACCTACGCTGTTTCTTTTGTATATCAATTATATGTTGCTGTTACTGGTTGTTACATTGGTGAAGCTTTTTACACCAGCCGTGCTAATATTTCTCGGAAACACGTCATTGAGTATCAAAACAATTTTTTTTCAATTTGTTTGTGTTTATGTCGAGTCTTAAATAAACAAATATCATATCATAATATCTCTGATTAGGAACGGTGGGTAATTGAATTAAATATTATTAATACAAAATAAAAAATTGTATGTAGTAGATAACCTATATAATTTTACTAAACGATGGTTTACTTTTTATATGCAAAATGGATAGACATGTTTCTGTAGTATGGAAATATTGAAAAAAAAATACAGAATAAGGATTCTGTACAATATTCAATAGGCCCATAAATAATATCCTATAAAGGCTCTTCAACATGTGTTTTGGTAAAACATTTAGATAAAGTACATTAAATAAAGATCAAAAAACAGAACTTTAGATGCGAAAAAGAAGTGCCATCGACATCGTCTTGTCAATCTGAATCTGAAAAAAGTTCAAGCCTAGTTCCAAACAGACCGCGAATAACAATTTTTTTCGAACTTGTACTAAAATTTTCGAAATTGTTGCACAAGACGGTGTTTCTATTCAGGCCGTCACTCGTTATAATTTCATTCAGAAGCTTTTCATCATAAACAGCTAACTCTATCAAAAAACGAAGGCAGGACGATAGAACTAGTTATGGAGTATTACGAACAACAAGAATCAAAGTTGCAAACGACAGTAAATACTGATCGTAAATTCAGTCTAACTCTTGACGAATAGACAAGCTTAAAATACCGTCGTCAAACTTGCATTCTGATGACTGAACACTATTTAACCTAGGGCTGGTTTTTATACCTTGAAAATGCGGCACAGTTGAGGTGAGAAATGTGGTTCTAATACATCTCGACAAATTCAGTTTGAAACTTGAACGTCACATTGTAGCTTGTAATAGGATGGCACAGGAGTTTATGCAAAAGCCTAAATCCAATGGGTTTTCTCTGCCAAACTTTTGAACAACCACTCTCTCTGTTGAGACATGATGCTCTGCATAAATCACGCTGAGCACTCAGCTGTGATAGATGTCATATACAAAAGGAAAACTATTACAGAAGAAAACAAGATTATTATTAAGACAATAGTCTTTTTTCTGCAAAAAGTTAGCGGGTAGCTGGGTATACCCGCATACCCGCGTATATGAAATTATAATACCCGGGTGTTAAAAAGTCGGGTATCCGAAAATCCTAGTTTGCGCGTTTACCGCGAAAAAGAATCCCTTTGTCGTATCTCTTCAATTTCAGGGTACCCCTCCACACTGCCACAGCCAGCATCGAAACCGTCAGCATCGACATATCGAATGACGTACAGTTCCCTGGTCACTTGGAAGAGAAGGCTAAATTGGGCTCTAAAAATTGCATTTCCATGGGGAGTACCTAGAAAAATTACTAGGATTAACTCCAACCGCCAAATTCCACCAAGGCACACTGAGACAAATCTCACGGTACCATCCACACCCTCTGTATGGTTGATGGTCCACCATGCCTGTGCGATTTTCTAGTTTTCTTCTTCGCAAGACTTCTTTTTGAACGTCACAATTTACCACCGGTCCACCATCATTACCATCGGTGGTTTTCCCGATCGATATGACTTAGAGACCTTCAAGAAACGAGCTTATTTTAAAAAAGCCAGCAACGCACCAATTTACCTGGTATTGCAGTAGTTGAATGGCGATGGTCGATACTTACTATCAGGAAAATTTGATTTAATGTAGGCGAAACCGCGAGCTGGCAAGCTGGTACTCATAAAATATGAAAATCTGGTAAAAATATTTGTGACTGGGCAGGCACAGACAAAATAGGCGGGCGGTGGGCACATATTCATAACTAACCTAGGGCTGTTGGAACTCTAAATCAGGTAGGTAGGTACTGGTTGTCTGAATGAGGATGTTACATAAATGTCACTCAGCGGGTAATGTTAGGGGTTTACCTGCGTGATTAGGCTTAGAAATGAGGATATCCGCAGTAGAACCAGAATAACCGCCATAGCCTGATTAAGCTAAGTGTCAATAGGCCGGTCATATAGCTCGCAGAACTTAGGTTTTATTCCAAGATTGTATTTTTATTTATAGAATAAGGGTGAACGCGCAAACTGTTTATGTGACGGTAAAAAGCTGCTGTGGTCCATAGTAGATATCTACTTCTAACATCGATTAAGATTCAAAATGCAGATGCGTTCTCAACTCTGAGGACTAAGATGGAATGCCTCCTTTCCAGTAAAAATGGTCTCCGGTTCATTACTCTCACTATACGTTTCAAAGCTGTATTAATCTGGTACCCTGCGTTCTCTCTATCGCCTAAAAAATTTTCTACCATCTGAAATTAAGACAATGCTTGTGCAGAGTTTAATTTTTCCCCTAATCGACTATGGTGATGTGTGTTATTTCGACCTGAATGCAGACCTTCTCAACAAATATGACCGTCTTCTGAATAACTGCATTCGATTCATTTTCAATCTTCGAAAGTATGACCATGTATCCACGTATCGATCACAATTAAAATGGTTACCTATTCGTCAACGCCGTAGTTTGCGTGCACTCACCACCCTTTATTCTATCCTGATGTCTCCAACTTCCCCTACCTACTTATCTCCTCACTTTCAGTTGCTTAGTGCTAGTCATGAGAGAAACCTCCGCTCTACGAACAACCTTCTTCTCCTATGTCCATCCCACAGCTCTGGACTTGTTCATTCTTCTTTCCACATTCAATCTATTCTCCTTTGGAACGCACTCCCACTCGAAATCAGGACGGCTAGCAATCGGTACGCGTTCAAGATGAAGGTTCGGGAACACTTACTTAATAAATTGGCAGAATCATCATCCTCATCATTGGCAGAACCAGCGTCCTCATACGGCCAGCAGTGAAGGACCACGTCTCTGATCCATAAGACATCACTGGCAACACGCACTAGTTGTACATGTGTATATGTATGTATATGTGTATATATGTATGTATGTGTGTGTATGTATGTATATGTATATATATGTATATATGTATGTTTATATGTATATATATATGTATTCTTATTGTTCTTATTGTAATTATGTATATTATATATTTTATATACATATATGTGTATGAATATTAATATAATTTTATCTATTTTTTGCGATGTACCATTTATATCTTATGTATTTTATTTCCATGTATTACATTTTTTTTTGTTATTTTATTTTAGTATTCGCATATTAACTTTTTATTACACCTACTTCATTCTATCTCTGCATCATCCCAAGGTAGACTGGGAGAGAATGCCTTAGGCATTAAGTCCGCCTATATACCACTTGTGTATATGAAGTTTTAAATAAATAAATAAATAAATAAATAATCTGCTGTTATACGCTGGTATACTGTGAGAGCGTGGTTCTTCCCCGGTCAAGTCAACGTATAATGATAATCATAGATTAAAATCATACGAGAAGTAGTGACGTCTTCAAAAAATGCTAAAATATCCCTTCGATAAAAACAAAATGCGAGCGAGTGAGAAATAGACTTGATAACGTTTGTAACTGAACTAAATAATACATATTATGACTCATTCCCAAAGTATTACTTTAGAATTGTTCTTTTTGTGATAAAGAGTTCAAATGTTTTAAGACAGATAAGACTTTCTCAGAAAAAAGGTGACATAACGATTTTCGTCTACATTTATTTATTTGCAACATTTACATAACTTACAACATCTAATATTAAAAATAGGGTTACCAACTATACGTGCAGCATTATATTAGAATTAACAACTTTAGTCTTTCTAATACGTCAATTTTCATAATTTCGCAATGACGCGAATATTATATGTGGTACAGCCACGCTGTAGCTATTTTATGATTGTAGCACGAATGGGTCAGCTCGACCATGGTAGGACCTCGCCACTACAGAATACCAGCGTAAAATAACAGCTTAATGCTGCTGTGTTTCGTATGGTGAGTACAGAGAACCGGAGACCTTCTTTACTGGAAACGAGGCATTACACCTTAGTCCTCAGTCCTCAGGGGTAACCAACGCACCTGCTTTTTGATTCTTTACGAGGATAAATGTAGATGCCTATGACCCACAGCATTGACTTATCATCAGGTGGACTGTGTACTCGTTTGTCAACCTTATTCCATAAAAAAACACGTTCTCTGTTTTAAGGTTATTTAAATTATTTTATGGAAAATAATGAAAATACTGTCTATTATTACACAATAATTTAAAACTTGACGGCTCTTTAAAAGTTGCACTTGCCACTCGCACTTGTCACTTCTCGAAATATAAAGCGGGCCTTAATTTGCAATGGAATTCAAGTCGTCACTAAGTGACTTCTCGGTTAGAAAGACCTACAGGCCTGGTTTAAATTTTGTGAAGTGACAAGTGCGAGTGGCAAGTGTAACTGACACTAGCCATTGAGGTATTACTACTACGCTAGTAATATAGTTCGATGCAACTAGCTTATTTATATTTTGAGATTTAACCATAAGTATGCAATGTTAAAAATTGTAAATTAAAGGTAAACCTTTAGAGGTCAAACAGAGGCACAACCAGGCACAACTGTGAAATGCTTATTCTACTTATTTATCACACTTTTAAATTTACTGATGCAGGCACGCTTAACTATAACATATTTTACCACCGTGTGGTGGCTTTATAAGAATATCCACTAACCAAAATCACCCGATTGGTATCTTAAAAGGAGAAGAAAATAAACCAGAAGATTGGCAGCAGGCTCTCACTAATAACTAGAAAATAAAAATAACCGTGGTTGCCAACTCGCTTGCCAAGCAACTATAGCAACTACGGTAAATATCCCCCATATGAACTGTTCTACGGGGGAAGCCTATATCAGCAGTGTAAAGTGGACCTTTGCATTGATTAATTGATTTCGCGTATTATTTCGGCTGGCATATTTGAATAGATTTCCCGTCATCTGTCAGTCGCTTCAATCTTTCTTTGAAATGTGCACCGCGTGCGAGGTTAATATTTTGAGTTTTTTTTAAATGGAATTTAAGTGTGACGTAAAAGCACACAGATCTAGATTGATAAGTGGATAATTTAGACCATAGATCCTATTCTATATCCCACAGACTTACATCTATCCCCAAATTGGAATCAAAATGCAGATATGTTGTCACCTCGTCTAAGATGGAATGGTTCTTTACCAGTAAAAAAGTTCCTGTCTCGTCACTTACCGTACAAAATCATTTTAATTACCTACCAGTTTTTTAACACTTTAATATGTTGTGGTCACGGACGATATTCCTATCTATCCACGTAGGTTGGGTGGTCTGTGTATCTATCCTAGGGCTTTAAAAAAAGAGTAAAAAATTCACTACGTATAGGTACCTATATTTATTTAACTTATAACTGTTTTACTCTAAATATTATATCTTCTATATTTATCCTCTCTAAAATAATTGGTACTAAATTTAAGAATGGAACTTCGATCAATTATTGATCGAAGGAATGGAAAAAAAAATTCGACATATAATTTAAGTATTTACTATACTATACTATACTATAGGAGGTACCTACTGGGAGGGAACACATGGATACGTAGTGATTAAATTAATATTCGTTAGTAATCTCAGTAATTTATTTTGCTGGTTTTTTCAATAAATATGTTTTCAAAATTTTAATGAATTTATTTTCTATAATATGCCCATAAATTACTCTAAAACACACCACTATTTTTTATAGAATAAGGGTGACAAACGAGCACACAGTCCACCTGATGGTAAGTGGATGCTGTGACCCAAAGACATCAACATTTATCCTCGACTAGGAATCAAAACGCAGATGCGTTGTCACCCTGAGGACCAAGATGGAATGCCTCGTTTCCAGTAAAAAAGGGTCTTTATCTTGCATATATATATATATATATATATATATATATATATATATATATATATATATAATTATCTTCTTAGATTGCAAGGTTGTATTTCATCGGCAGCAGGAAAAGCGTATATATACTTTACTTTTCTAAAAGAAAGTATATTTATGGGAAGATATTTTTAGGTCATGAAATAAAACAAAGTTGGCAATGTAAAAATGTATAATTCAAAGTTTCTACTTATAACTAGATTAGATGTACATGTATAATAACATACATTTATAATGACAGCTGACTCAATACGAAATGGCCTATTAGTTAATGTCATAAGTAATTTAACGCTAGGCAACTAGTACCTGAAATAAATTCATATAAGCGATAGTTATCGCCAAAACTCTTTGGCACAAGTAAAATACTAGGTTTTTTAATTCAAGTCCAAAATAATTATTCTAAGATATCTATTTCCATACGCGCCCAATGTCTCTTCCTTCTTTTTGTACATGTCGCAGTCAAATAGTTTAATTAGCCGTTCAATTAACAACCTAGCTTTTTACTAATACAACATTGCACCTATCTTGTAATATCAGTGACAGTAGGTTGACATGCAGCTGGGATGGCCCCTGGAACTTAAGACGCGTATATTTATACAATATAGCACATAGTGCATAATTAGGAATGAAATGTTGTGTTAGACGCATCGGTTGCATATCATTCAGGCCGCTAGTTAAACGTAAAAAGACTAGGCAGTTAATTGAACGGCTAATTAAGCAAGGTTCTAATTAAGCTAGTTTGGCTGTGACATAAATAATATCATTGGTCTCTACTTTTCTTTTATCGTTTTAAAAATATAGGGAATAAGGCAAAAGCATCTCAGTGAATGCAGGAATTTTAAAAATAGAGGCGTTTTATGGGCTATGCTTTTTTAAATAAGTCATACTAAATATGTTTGTGTAGATAAATATAAAAAACTTAGAAACTAAAAACTGAAATATACAAAAAGATTCATACAGTTCAATAGATTCATAAGAGTACTCATAAGATCTAATTCTTTAAATCGTGTTTTCTTATAATACGTTGTGCAAATATACAAAATATTTTTTGCGCGCAATGAGTATTAATTAATTTGGTGATTTACTTTTAAATAAAATGATTTGAACTATAAACGATTTTGTACCTATAATTTGACGCAGCGTGGTCAAGCTTTTTTATTTATCTCCGCCCTCGTGGATTTTATTTGTGTGGATTTATTTGATACAAATACAGTTACAGCATCATAACAGTCAGCAATCAATCATAACATTTTATATTGCTATCTCCTTTGAAATCAATTGTTTGTTTTCGATGAAACTTAGCACAGATAATCTACGTAGTGTGTACAATGCATAGATTACACTTTTATGTCTACAGCTATTTCCATAAAAATAAAATCGAACAAATATTCCTTATCCCTTAAAGTAATGTTTAATTCAAATATATAAAATACTAGCTTGCCAGGCAGACGTTGTTCTGCCTTTTTCTACGACTCTTTGTCATGTGCTATTAAAAATCCTTAAATTCACAAAAAATAATTGTGGGTCACTCATGGGCAAAAAACTATCCTATGTCTCAATTTGCACTTCATTTGCACCACATTTACACTTTGGCTTCTATTCAGTTCCTGATACCAAAGACTACTTTGAAGAAAAAAACTAGAGAAATATAAGTCCACTCAAATTAATGATAAAGCCACAAAGACCAAACTGGGTAGATTTGAACAAGTTTTTACTAAGGCTCAAGAGACTGGTTTAGCTACTTATATAAAACAGATGGAAAGTCTTTTTATTTGGATTAACCACGAAAAATCTACAAGTTGGCTTATGATCTAGCGGAGAAAAATAACATAAATCATAGTTCTGATTTTAGAAATTATTGTTATTTGAAATCATCTACTATCTTAATTGTATGCGATTTTGTCAAAGTCTGATTCGTACGTAATATAGAGCTAACAATGTTTGTTATTTTTGACTTTGAAGAAGTTTAATAAAATAAATACATAGTTCCTTTTCTAAACTTATTTTTGTTAAGTAGTCTGTTTTGCCTTCTTTTCCTAGTTAGGGCACGAATGGTGAACTCGACCGGAGAAGTGTGTTTCGTATGGTGAGTCTAGAGAACCGGAGAGTCTTTGTACTGGAAACGAAATATTCTATCTTAGTCCTCACGGGTGACAACGCATCTGCATTTTCATTCGTAATCGAGGATAGATGTAGATGTCTATGGGCCGCATCAACCAGGTGTCAGATGGACGGTGTACTCGCGGGCTTTAGCCCGCGTTCTAAGGGCCTGCTCTCACAGACGGTACGACAAGTCACAGCGTGGCAAGGCACACTTCGGCATGACGAAAGATCCTGTGGCACACCGCGGCATGCCAAAGGATCCTGTGGCAAACCCCGTTGTGACAAAAGCAGTCGCGTTCGGGCTCACTCACTGAGATCGCGGCCAAAATTGACTAAATTCAACCTTGTTTCAATTACTTAGCGCTCACATTCCTTTAACAACATGAAGTAACCTATGAACGCACGCTGTTCATGATGCACGTGATGCAGCGGCGCGGCGTGCCGCGGCATCTCATGGAATGCCGTGACGTACCGCAGCATTCCGGGCAATGACCTAAAGTGCAACAGCATGCAGCGGTGTCACGTGAGACGTTCCGGCACATTCGTGTTAAAATAACTAAATGTCAGTGCTGTTCATTAAAATAAGTCGAAAATATTTTGTCCACGAAAAGAATCCTTTGACACGTCTGTCTGTCTTTGAGCACACGCCCTAACGCGTCTTTTTCGGTACCTCTATTCCCCAGGCGTAATCATGAACTTATGGAAGACAGCCTTAGTGCACCCGATCTCTACAAAGGGAGTCGCTCAGACCCGTCCGATTACAGGCATATCACCATTGCCTTCTTGTTATCCATAATAATGGAATCCGTTTTAAACTACCAGCTCATAAGGTACCTTAAGGATTACCAGCTGGGCTACATTGGCGATCACTGATCAGCTGGTTCTGGTTCTAATCTTCTAATTTACCTGACTCATAAATAAGCGAAAGCAGTAGGGCCCAAGAGATCCCTCTTGGACCCTGCTGCCTTAGTCGTTACTTTCGACAAAGCGAAGGCCTTCGATGGGCTTTGGCACAAAACGCTTCTTTAGAAGCTTCTTTCCTATGGGCTTCCCGAGATATTGTGCAGTTTTCTTGCAGATTGGTGCATCAACGTCGTAGTAAACGGTGTATACTCCGACTAAGAGCCTATTCATGCTAGTGTTTCACAAGGCTGAGTGCTATTACCTACGCTGTTTCTTTTGTATATCAATTATATGTTGCTGTTACTGGTTGTTACATTGGTGAAGCTTTTTACACCAGCCGTGCTAATATTTCTCGGAAACACGTCATTGAGTATCAAAACAATTTTTTTTCAATTTGTTTGTGTTTATGTCGAGTCTTAAATAAACAAATATCATATCATAATATCTCTGATTAGGAACGGTGGGTAATTGAATTAAATATTATTAATACAAAATAAAAAATTGTATGTAGTAGATAACCTATATAATTTTACTAAACGATGGTTTACTTTTCATATGCAAAATGGATAGACATGTTTCTGTAGTATGGAAATATTGAAAAAAAAAATACAGAATAAGGATTCTGTACAATATTCAATAGGCCCATAAATAATATCCTATAAAGGCTCTTCAACATGTGTTTTGGTAAAACATTTAGATAAAGTACATTAAATAAAGATCAAAAAACAGAACTTTAGATGCGAAAAAGAAGTGCCATCGACATCGTCTTGTCAATCTGAATCTGAAAAAAGTTCAAGCCTAGTTCCAAACAGACCGCGAATAACAATTTTTTTCGAACTTGTACTAAAATTTTCGAAATTGTTGCACAAGACGGTGTTTCTATTCAGGCCGTCACTCGTTATAATTTCATTCAGAAGCTTTTCATCATAAACAGCTAACTCTATCAAAAAACGAAGGCAGGACGATAGAACTAGTTATGGAGTATTACGAACAACAAGAATCAAAGTTGCAAACGACAGTAAATACTGATCGTAAATTCAGTCTAACTCTTGACGAATAGACAAGCTTAAAATACCGTCGTCAAACTTGCATTCTGATGACTGAACACTATTTAACCTAGGGCTGGTTTTTATACCTTGAAAATGCGGCACAGTTGAGGTGAGAAATGTGGTTCTAATACATCTCGACAAATTCAGTTTGAAACTTGAACGTCACATTGTAGCTTGTAATAGGATGGCACAGGAGTTTATGCAAAAGCCTAAATCCAATGGGTTTTCTCTGCCAAACTTTTGAACAACCACTCTCTCTGTTGAGACATGATGCTCTGCATAAATCACGCTGAGCACTCAGCTGTGATAGATGTCATATACAAAAGGAAAACTATTACAGAAGAAAACAAGATTATTATTAAGACAATAGTCTTTTTTCTGCAAAAAGTTAGCGGGTAGCTGGGTATACCCGCATACCCGCGTATATGAAATTATAATACCCGGGTGTTAAAAAGTCGGGTATCCGAAAATCCTAGTTTGCGCGTTTACCGCGAAAAAGAATCCCTTTGTCGTATCTCTTCAATTTCAGGGTACCCCTCCACACTGCCACAGCCAGCATCGAAACCGTCAGCATCGACATATCGAATGACGTACAGTTCCCTGGTCACTTGGAAGAGAAGGCTAAATTGGCCTCTAAAAATTGCATTTCCATGGGGAGTACCTAGAAAAATTACTAGGATTAATTCCAACCGCCAAATTCCACCAAGGCACACTGAGACAAATCTCACGGTACCATCCACACCCTCTGTATGGTTGATGGTCCACCATGCCTGTGCGATTTTCTAGTTTTCTTCTTCGCAAGACTTCTTTTTGAACGTCACAATTTACCACCGGTCCACCATCATTACCATCGGTGGTTTTCCCGATCGATATGACTTAGAGACCTTCAAGAAACGAGCTTATTTTAAAAAAGCCAGCAACGCACCAATTTACCTGGTATTGCAGTAGTTGAATGGCGATGGTCGATACTTACTATCAGGAAAATTTGATTTAATGTAGGCGAAACCGCGAGCTGGTAAGCTGGTACTCATAAAATATGAAAATCTGGTAAAAATATTTGTGACTGGGCAGGCACAGACAAAATAGGCGGGCGGTGGGCACATATTCATAACTAACCTAGGGCTGTTGGAACTCTAAATCAGGTAGGTAGGTACTGGTTGTCTGAATGAGGATGTTACATAAATGTCACTCAGCGGGTAATGTTAGGGGTTTACCTGCGTGATTAGGCTTAGAAATGAGGATATCCGCAGTAGAACCAGAATAACCGCCATAGCCTGATTAAGCTAAGTGTCAATAGGCCGGTCATATAGCTCGCAGAACTTAGGTTTTATTCCAAGATTGTATTTTTATTTATAGAATAAGGGTGAACGCGCAAACTGTTTATGTGACGGTAAAAAGCTGCTGTGGTCCATAGTAGATATCTACTTCTAACATCGATTAAGATTCAAAATGCAGATGCGTTCTCAACTCTGAGGACTAAGATGGAATGCCTCCTTTCCAGTAAAAATGGTCTCCGGTTCATTACTCTCACTATACGTTTCAAAGCTGTATTAATCTGGTACCCTGCGTTCTCTCTATCGCCTAAAAAATTTTCTACCATCTGAAATTAAGACAATGCTTGTGCAGAGTTTAATTTTTCCCCTAATCGACTATGGTGATGTGTGTTATTTCGACCTGAATGCAGACCTTCTCAACAAATATGACCGTCTTCTGAATAACTGCATTCGATTCATTTTCAATCTTCGAAAGTATGACCATGTATCCACGTATCGATCACAATTAAAATGGTTACCTATTCGTCAACGCCGTAGTTTGCGTGCACTCACCACCCTTTATTCTATCCTGATGTCTCCAACTTCCCCTACCTACTTATCTCCTCACTTTCAGTTGCTTAGTGCTAGTCATGAGAGAAACCTCCGCTCTACGAACAACCTTCTTCTCCTATGTCCATCCCACAGCTCTGGACTTGTTCATTCTTCTTTCCACATTCAATCTATTCTCCTTTGGAACGCACTCCCACTCGAAATCAGGACGGCTAGCAATCGGTACGCGTTCAAGATGAAGGTTCGGGAACACTTACTTAATAAATTGGCAGAATCATCATCCTCATCATTGGCAGAACCAGCGTCCTCATACGGCCAGCAGTGAAGGACCACGTCTCTGATCCATAAGACATCACTGGCAACACGCACTAGTTGTACATGTGTATATGTATGTATATGTGTATATATGTATGTATGTGCGTGTATGTATGTATATGTATATATATGTATATATGTATGTTTATATGTATATATATATGTATTCTTATTGTTCTTATTGTAATTATGTATATTATATATTTTATATACATATATGTGTATGAATATTAATATAATTTTATCTATTTTTTGCGATGTACCATTTATATCTTATGTATTTTATTTCCATGTATTACATTTTTTTTTGTTATTTTATTTTAGTATTCGCATATTAACTTTTTATTACACCTACTTCATTCTATCTCTGCATCATCCCAAGGTAGACTGGGAGAGAATGCCTTAGGCATTAAGTCCGCCTATATACCACTTGTGTATATGAAGTTTTAAATAAATAAATAAATAATTAAATAATCTGCTGTTATACGCTGGTATACTGTGAGAGCGTGGTTCTTCCCCGGTCAAGTCAACGTATAATGATAATCATAGATTAAAATCATACGAGAAGTAGTGACGTCTTCAAAAAATGCTAAAATATCCCTTCGATAAAAACAAAATGCGAGCGAGTGAGAAATAGACTTGATAACGTTTGTAACTGAACTAAATAATACATATTATGACTCATTCCCAAAGTATTACTTTAGAATTGTTCTTTTTGTGATAAAGAGTTCAAATGTTTTAAGACAGATAAGACTTTCTCAGAAAAAAGGTGACATAACGATTTTCGTCTACATTTATTTATTTGCAACATTTACATAACTTACAACATCTAATATTAAAAATAGGGTTACCAACTATACCTGCAGCATTATATTAGAATTAACAACTTTAGTCTTTCTAATACGTCAATTTTCATAATTTCGCAATGACGCGAATATTATATGTGGTACAGCCACGCTGTAGCTATTTTATGATTGTAGCACGAATGGGTCAGCTCGACCATGGTAGGACCTCGCCACTACAGAATACCAGCGTAAAATAACAGCTTAATGCTGCTGTGTTTCGTATGGTGAGTACAGAGAACCGGATACCTTCTTTACTGGAAACGAGGCATTACACCTTAGTCCTCAGTCCTCAGGGGTAACCAACGCACCTGCTTTTTGATTCTTTACGAGGATAAATGTAGATGCCTATGACCCACAGCATTGACTTATCATCAGGTGGACTGTGTACTCGTTTGTCAACCTTATTCCATAAAAAAAACACGTTCTCTGTTTTAAGGTTATTTAAATTATTTTATGGAAAATAATGAAAATACTGTCTATTATTACACAATAATTTAAAACTTGACGGCTCTTTAAAAGTTGCACTTGCCACTCGCACTTGTCACTTCTCGAAATATAAAGCGGGCCTTAATTTGCAATGGAATTCAAGTCGTCACTAAGTGACTTCTCGGTTAGAAAGACCTACAGGCCTGGTTTAAATTTTGTGAAGTGACAAGTGCGAGTGGCAAGTGTAACTGACACTAGCCATTGAGGTATTACTACTACGCTAGTAATATAGTTCGATGCAACTAGCTTATTTATATTTTGAGATTTAACCATAAGTATGGAATGTTAAAAATTGTAAATTAAAGGTAAACCTTTAGAGGTCAAACAGAGGCACAACCAGGCACAACTGTGAAATGCTTATTCTACTTATTTATCACACTTTTAAATTTACTGATGCAGGCACGCTAAACTATAACATATTTTACCACCGTGTGGTGGCTTTATAAGAATATCCACTAACCAAAATCACCCGATTGGTATCTTAAAAGGAGAAGAAAATAAACCAGAAGATTGGCAGCAGGCTCTCACTAATAACTAGAAAATAAAAATAACCGTGGTTGCCAACTCGCTTGCCAAGCAACTATAGCAACTACGGTAAATATCCCCCATATGAACTGTTCTACGGGGGAAGCCTATATCAGCAGTGTAAAGTGGACCTTTGCATTGATTAATTGATTTCGCGTATTAATTCGGCTGGCATATTTGAATAGATTTCCCGTCATCTGTCAGTCGCTTCAATCTTTCTTTGAAATGTGCACCGCGTGCGAGGTTAATATTTTGAGTTTTTTTTAAATGGAATTTAAGTGTGACGTAAAAGCACACAGATCTAGATTGATAAGTGGATAATTTAGACCATAGATCCTATTCTATATCCCACAGACTTACATCTATCCCCAAATTGGAATCAAAATGCAGATATGTTGTCACCTCGTCTAAGATGGAATGGTTCTTTACCAGTAAAAAAGTTCCTGTCTCGTCACTTACCGTACAAAATCATTTTAATTACCTACCAGTTTTTTAACACTTTAATATGTTGTGGTCACGGACGATATTCCTATCTATCCACGTAGGTTGGGTGGTCTGTGTATCTATCCTAGGGCTTTAAAAAAAGAGTAAAAAATTCACTACGTATAGGTACCTATATTTATTTAACTTATAACTGTTTTACTCTAAATATTATATCTTCTATATTTATCCTCTCTAAAATAATTGGTACTAAATTTAAGAATGGAACTTCGATCAATTATTGATCGAAGGAATGGAAAAAAAAAACGACATATAATTTAAGTATATACTATACTATACTATACTATAGGAGGTACCTACTGGGAGGGAACACATGGATACGTAGTGATTAAATTAATATTCGTTAGTAATCTCAGTAATTTATTTTGCTGGTTTTTTCAATAAATATGTTTTCAAAATTTTAATGAATTTATTTTCTATAATATGCCCATAAATTACTCTAAAACACACCACTATTTTTTATAGAATAAGGGTGACAAACGAGCACACAGTCCACCTGATGTTAAGTGGATGCTGTGACCCAAAGACATCAACATTTATCCTCGACTAGGAATCAAAACGCAGATGCGTTGTCACCCTGAGGACCAAGATGGAATGCCTCGTTTCCAGTAAAAAAGGGTCTTTATCTTGCATATATATATATATATATATATATATATATATATATATATATATATATATATATATATATATATAATTATCTTCTTAGATTGCAAGGTTGTATTTCATCGGCAGCAGGAAAAGCGTATATATACTTTACTTTTCTAAAAGAAAGTATATTTATGGGAAGATATTTTTAGGTCATGAAATAAAACAAAGTTGGCAATGTAAAAATGTATAATTCAAAGTTTCTACTTATAACTAGATTAGATGTACATGTATAATAACATACATTTATAATGACAGCTGACTCAATACGAAATGGCCTATTAGTTAATGTCATAAGTAATTTAACGCTAGGCAACTAGTACCTGAAATAAATTCATATAAGCGATAGTTATCGCCAAAACTCTTTGGCACAAGTAAAATACTAGGTTTTTTAATTCAAGTCCAAAATAATTATTCTAAGATATCTATTTCCATACGCGCCCAATGTCTCTTCCTTCTTTTTGTACATGTCGCAGTCAAATAGTTTAATTAGCCGTTCAATTAACAACCTAGCTTTTTACTAATACAACATTGCACCTATCTTGTAATATCAGTGACAGTAGGTTGACATGCAGCTGGGATGGCCCCTGGAACTTAAGACGCGTATATTTATACAATATAGCACATAGTGCATAATTAGGAATGAAATGTTGTGTTAGACGCATCGGTTGCATATCATTCAGGCCGCTAGTTAAACGTAAAAAGACTAGGCAGTTAATTGAACGGCTAATTAAGCAAGGTTCTAATTAAGCTAGTTTGGCTGTGACATAAATAATATCATTGGTCTCTACTTTTCTTTTATCGTTTTAAAAAATATAGGGAATAAGGCAAAAGCATCTCAGTGAATGCAGGAATTTTAAAAATAGAGGCGTTTTATGGGCTATGCTTTTTTAAATAAGTCATACTAAATATGTTTGTGTAGATAAATATAAAAAACTTAGAAACTAAAAACTGAAATATACAAAAAGATTCATACAGTTCAATAGATTCATAAGAGTACTCATAAGATCTAATTCTTTAAATCGTGTTTTCTTATAATACGTTGTGCAAATATACAAAATATTTTTTGCGCGCAATGAGTATTAATTAATTTGGTGATTTACTTTTAAATAAAATGATTTGAACTATAAACGATTTTGTACCTATAATTTGACGCAGCGTGGTCAAGCTTTTTTATTTATCTCCGCCCTCGTGGATTTTATTTGTGTGGATTTATTTGATACAAATACAGTTACAGCATCATAACAGTCAGCAATCAATCATAACATTTTATATTGCTATCTCCTTTGAAATCAATTGTTTGTTTTCGATGAAACTTAGCACAGATAATCTACGTAGTGTGTACAATGCATAGATTACACTTTTATGTCTACAGCTATTTCCATAAAAATAAAATCGAACAAATATTCCTTATCCCTTAAAGTAATGTTTAATTCAAATATATAAAATACTAGCTTGCCAGGCAGACGTTGTTCTGCCTTTTTCTACGACTCTTTGTCATGTGCTATTAAAAATCCTTAAATTCACAAAAAATAATTGTGGGTCACTCATGGGCAAAAAACTATCCTATCTCTCAATTTGCACTTCATTTGCACCACATTTACACTTTGGCTTCTATTCAGTTCCTGATACCAAAGACTACTTTGAAGAAAAAAACTAGAGAAATATAAGTCCACTCAAATTAATGATAAAGCCACAAAGACCAAACTGGGTAGATTTGAACAAGTTTTTACTAAGGCTCAAGAGACTGGTTTAGCTACTTATATAAAACAGATGGAAAGTCTTTTTATTTGGATTAACCACGAAAAATCTACAAGTTGGCTTATGATCTAGCGGAGAAAAATAACATAAATCATAGTTCTGATTTTAGAAATTATTGTTATTTGAAATCATCTACTATCTTAATTGTATGCGATTTTGTCAAAGTCTAATTCGTACGTAATATAGAGCTAACAATGTTTGTTATTTTTGACTTTGAAGAAGTTTAATAAAATAAATACATAGTTCCTTTTCTAAACTTATTTTTGTTAAGTAGTCTGTTTTGCCTTCTTTTCCTAGTTAGGGCACGAATGGTGAACTCGACCGGAGAAGTGTGTTTCGTATGGTGAGTCTAGAGAACCGGAGAGTCTTTGTACTGGAAACGAAATATTCTATCTTAGTCCTCACGGGTGACAACGCATCTGCATTTTCATTCGTAATCGAGGATAGATGTAGATGTCTATGGGCCGCATCAACCAGGTGTCAGATGGACGGTGTACTCGCGGGCTTTAGCCCGCGTTCTAAGGGCCTGCTCTCACAGACGGTACGACAAGTCACAGCGTGGCAAGGCACACTTCGGCATGACGAAAGATCCTGTGGCACACCGCGGCATGCCAAAGGATCCTGTGGCAAACCCCGTTGTGACAAAAGCAGTCGCGTTCGGGCTCACTCACTGAGATCGCGGCCAAAATTGACTAAATTCAACCTTGTTTCAATTACTTAGCGCTCACATTCCTTTAACAACATGAAGTAACCTATGAACGCACGCTGTTCATGATGCACGTGATGCAGCGGCGCGGCGTGCCGCGGCATCTCATGGAATGCCGTGACGTACCGCAGCATTCCGTGCAATGACCTAAAGTGCAACAGCATGCAGCGGTGTCACGTGAGACGTTCCGGCACATTCGTGTTAAAATAACTAAATGTCAGTGCTGTTCATTAAAATAAGTCGAAAATATTTTGTCCACGAAAAGAATCCTTTGACACGTCTGTCTGTCTTTGAGCACACGCCCTAACGCGTCTTTTTCGGTACCTCTATTCCCCAGGCGTAATCATGAACTTATGGAAGACAGCCTTAGTGCACCCGATCTCTACAAAGGGAGTCGCTCAGACCCGTCCTATTACAGGCATATCACCATTGCCTTCTTGTTATCCATAATAATGGAATCCGTTTTAAACTACCAGCTCATAAGGTACCTTAAGGATTACCAGCTGGGCCACATTGGCGATCACTGATCAGCTGGTTCTGGTTCTAATCTTCTAATTTACCTGACTCATAAATAAGCGAAAGCAGTAGGGCCCAAGAGATCCCTCTTGGACCCTGCTGCCTTAGTCGTTACTTTCGACAAAGCGAAGGCCTTCGATGGGCTTTGGCACAAAACGCTTCTTTAGAAGCTTCTTTCCTATGGGCTTCCCGAGATATTGTGCAGTTTTCTTGCAGATTGGTGCATCAACGTCGTAGTAGACGGTGTATACTCCGACTAAGAGCCTATTCATGCTAGTGTTTCACAAGGCTGAGTGCTATTACCTACGCTGTTTCTTTTGTATATCAATTATATGTTGCTGTTACTGGTTGTTACATTGGTGAAGCTTTTTACACCAGCCGTGCTAATATTTCTCGGAAACACGTCATTGAGTATCAAAACAATTTTTTTTCAATTTGTTTGTGTTTATGTCGAGTCTTAAATAAACAAATATCATATCATAATATCTCTGATTAGGAACGGTGGGTAATTGAATTAAATATTATTAATACAAAATAAAAAATTGTATGTAGTAGATAACCTATATAATTTTACTAAACGATGGTTTACTTTTCATATGCAAAATGGATAGACATGTTTCTGTAGTATGGAAATATTGAAAAAAAAATACAGAATAAGGATTCTGTACAATATTCAATAGGCCCATAAATAATATCCTATAAAGGCTCTTCAACATGTGTTTTGGTAAAACATTTAGATAAAGTACATTAAATAAAGATCAAAAAACAGAACTTTAGATGCGAAAAAGAAGTGCCATCGACATCGTCTTGTCAATCTGAATCTGAAAAAAGTTCAAGCCTAGTTCCAAACAGACCGCGAATAACAATTTTTTTCGAACTTGTACTAAAATTTTCGAAATTGTTGCACAAGACGGTGTTTCTATTCAGGCCGTCACTCGTTATAATTTCATTCAGAAGCTTTTCATCATAAACAGCTAACTCTATCAAAAAACGAAGGCAGGACGATAGAACTAGTTATGGAGTATTACGAACAACAAGAATCAAAGTTGCAAACGACAGTAAATACTGATCGTAAATTCAGTCTAACTCTTGACGAATAGACAAGCTTAAAATACCGTCGTCAAACTTGCATTCTGATGACTGAACACTATTTAACCTAGGGCTGGTTTTTATACCTTGAAAATGCGGCACAGTTGAGGTGAGAAATGTGGTTCTAATACATCTCGACAAATTCAGTTTGAAACTTGAACGTCACATTGTAGCTTGTAATAGGATGGCACAGGAGTTTATGCAAAAGCCTAAATCCAATGGGTTTTCTCTGCCAAACTTTTGAACAACCACTCTCTCTGTTGAGACATGATGCTCTGCATAAATCACGCTGAGCACTCAGCTGTGATAGATGTCATATACAAAAGGAAAACTATTACAGAAGAAAACAAGATTATTATTAAGACAATAGTCTTTTTTCTGCAAAAAGTTAGCGGGTAGCTGGGTATACCCGCATACCCGCGTATATGAAATTATAATACCCGGGTGTTAAAAAGTCGGGTATCCGAAAATCCTAGTTTGCGCGTTTACCGCGAAAAAGAATCCCTTTGTCGTATCTCTTCAATTTCAGGGTACCCCTCCACACTGCCACAGCCAGCATCGAAACCGTCAGCATCGACATATCGAATGACGTACAGTTCCCTGGTCACTTGGAAGAGAAGGCTAAATTGGGCTCTAAAAATTGCATTTCCATGGGGAGTACCTAGAAAAATTACTAGGATTAATTCCAACCGCCAAATTCCACCAAGGCACACTGAGACAAATCTCACGGTACCATCCACACCCTCTGTATGGTTGATGGTCCACCATGCCTGTGCGATTTTCTAGTTTTCTTCTTCGCAAGACTTCTTTTTGAACGTCACAATTTACCACCGGTCCACCATCATTACCATCGGTGGTTTTCCCGATCGATATGACTTAGAGACCTTCAAGAAACGAGCTTATTTTAAAAAAGCCAGCAACGCACCAATTTACCTGGTATTGCAGTAGTTGAATGGCGATGGTCGATACTTACTATCAGGAAAATTTGATTTAATGTAGGCGAAACCGCGAGCTGGCAAGCTGGTACTCATAAAATATGAAAATCTGGTAAAAATATTTGTGACTGGGCAGGCACAGACAAAATAGGCGGGCGGTGGGCACATATTCATAACTAACCTAGGGCTGTTGGAACTCTAAATCAGGTAGGTAGGTACTGGTTGTCTGAATGAGGATGTTACATAAATGTCACTCAG
Source organism: Parnassius smintheus behrii (assembly GCA_036936625.1). NCBI lineage: Eukaryota > Metazoa > Arthropoda > Insecta > Lepidoptera > Papilionidae > Parnassius > Parnassius smintheus. Next base: position 46,725,530 of record JAUPFT010000005.1, on the reverse strand, counting down.
CGGGTAATGTTAGGGGTTTACCTGCGTGATTAGGCTTAGAAATGAGGATATCCGCAGTAGAACCAGAATAACCGCCATAGCCTGATTAAGCTAAGTGTCAATAGGCCGGTCATATAGCTCGCAGAACTTAGGTTTTATTCCAAGATTGTATTTTTATTTATAGAATAAGGGTGAACGCGCAAACTGTTTATGTGACGGTAAAAAGCTGCTGTGGTCCATAGTAGATATCTACTTCTAACATCGATTAAGATTCAAAATGCAGATGCGTTCTCAACTCTGAGGACTAAGATGGAATGCCTCCTTTCCAGTAAAAATGGTCTCCGGTTCATTACTCTCACTATACGTTTCAAAGCTGTATTAATCTGGTACCCTGCGTTCTCTCTATCGCCTAAAAAATTTTCTACCATCTGAAATTAAGACAATGCTTGTGCAGAGTTTAATTTTTCCCCTAATCGACTATGGTGATGTGTGTTATTTCGACCTGAATGCAGACCTTCTCAACAAATATGACCGTCTTCTGAATAACTGCATTCGATTCATTTTCAATCTTCGAAAGTATGACCATGTATCCACGTATCGATCACAATTAAAATGGTTACCTATTCGTCAACGCCGTAGTTTGCGTGCACTCACCACCCTTTATTCTATCCTGATGTCTCCAACTTCCCCTACCTACTTATCTCCTCACTTTCAGTTGCTTAGTGCTAGTCATGAGAGAAACCTCCGCTCTACGAACAACCTTCTTCTCCTATGTCCATCCCACAGCTCTGGACTTGTTCATTCTTCTTTCCACATTCAATCTATTCTCCTTTGGAACGCACTCCCACTCGAAATCAGGACGGCTAGCAATCGGTACGCGTTCAAGATGAAGGTTCGGGAACACTTACTTAATAAATTGGCAGAATCATCATCCTCATCATTGGCAGAACCAGCGTCCTCATACGGCCAGCAGTGAAGGACCACGTCTCTGATCCATAAGACATCACTGGCAACACGCACTAGTTGTACATGTGTATATGTATGTATATGTGTATATATGTATGTATGTGTGTGTATGTATGTATATGTATATATATGTATATATGTATGTTTATATGTATATATATATGTATTCTTATTGTTCTTATTGTAATTATGTATATTATATATTTTATATACATATATGTGTATGAATATTAATATAATTTTATCTATTTTTTGCGATGTACCATTTATATCTTATGTATTTTATTTCCATGTATTACATTTTTTTTTGTTATTTTATTTTAGTATTCGCATATTAACTTTTTATTACACCTACTTCATTCTATCTCTGCATCATCCCAAGGTAGACTGGGAGAGAATGCCTTAGGCATTAAGTCCGCCTATATACCACTTGTGTATATGAAGTTTTAAATAAATAAATAAATAAATAAATAATCTGCTGTTATACGCTGGTATACTGTGAGAGCGTGGTTCTTCCCCGGTCAAGTCAACGTATAATGATAATCATAGATTAAAATCATACGAGAAGTAGCGACGTCTTCAAAAAATGCTAAAATATCCCTTCGATAAAAACAAAATGCGAGCGAGTGAGAAATAGACTTGATAACGTTTGTAACTGAACTAAATAATACATATTATGACTCATTCCCAAAGTATTACTTTAGAATTGTTCTTTTTGTGATAAAGAGTTCAAATGTTTTAAGACAGATAAGACTTTCTCAGAAAAAAGGTGACATAACGATTTTCGTCTACATTTATTTATTTGCAACATTTACATAACTTACAACATCTAATATTAAAAATAGGGTTACCAACTATACCTGCAGCATTATATTAGAATTAACAACTTTAGTCTTTCTAATACGTCAATTTTCATAATTTCGCAATGACGCGAATATTATATGTGGTACAGCCACGCTGTAGCTATTTTATGATTGTAGCACGAATGGGTCAGCTCGACCATGGTAGGACCTCGCCACTACAGAATACCAGCGTAATATAACAGCTTAATGCTGCTGTGTTTCGTATGGTGAGTACAGAGAACCGGAGACCTTCTTTACTGGAAACGAGGCATTACACCTTAGTCCTCAGTCCTCAGGGGTAACCAACGCACCTGCTTTTTGATTCTTTACGAGGATAAATGTAGATGCCTATGACCCACAGCATTGACTTATCATCAGGTGGACTGTGTACTCGTTTGTCAACCTTATTCCATAAAAAAAACACGTTCTCTGTTTTAAGGTTATTTAAATTATTTTATGGAATATAATGAAAATACTGTCTATTATTACACAATAATTTAAAACTTGACGGCTCTTTAAAAGTTGCACTTGCCACTCGCACTTGTCACTTCTCGAAATATAAAGCGGGCCTTAATTTGCAATGGAATTCAAGTCGTCACTAAGTGACTTCTCGGTTAGAAAGACCTACAGGCCTGGTTTAAATTTTGTGAAGTGACAAGTGCGAGTGGCAAGTGTAACTGACACTAGCCATTGAGGTATTACTACTACGCTAGTAATATAGTTCGATGCAACTAGCTTATTTATATTTTGAGATTTAACCATAAGTATGGAATGTTAAAAATTGTAAATTAAAGGTAAACCTTTAGAGGTCAAACAGAGGCACAACCAGGCACAACTGTGAAATGCTTATTCTACTTATTTATCACACTTTTAAATTTACTGATGCGGGCACGCTAAACTATAACATATTTTACCACCGTGTGGTGGCTTTATAAGAATATCCACTAACCAAAATCACCCGATTGGTATCTTAAAAGGAGAAGAAAATAAACCAGAAGATTGGCAGCAGGCTCTCACTAATAACTAGAAAATAAAAATAACCGTGGTTGCCAACTCGCTTGCCAAGCAACTATAGCAACTACGGTAAATATCCCCCATATGAACTGTTCTACGGGGGAAGCCTATATCAGCAGTGTAAAGTGGACCTTTGCATTGATTAATTGATTTCGCGTATTATTTCGGCTGGCATATTTGAATAGATTTCCCGTCATCTGTCAGTCGCTTCAATCTTTCTTTGAAATGTGCACCGCGTGCGAGGTTAATATTTTGAGTTTTTTTTAAATGGAATTTAAGTGTGACGTAAAAGCACACAGATCTAGATTGATAAGTGGATAATTTAGACCATAGATCCTATTCTATATCCCACAGACTTACATCTATCCCCAAATTGGAATCAAAATGCAGATATGTTGTCACCTCGTCTAAGATGGAATGGTTCTTTACCAGTAAAAAAGTTCCTGTCTCGTCACTTACCGTACAAAATCATTTTAATTACCTACCAGTTTTTTAACACTTTAATATATTGTGGTCACGGACGATATTCCTATCTATCCACGTAGGTTGGGTGGTCTGTGTATCTATCCTAGGGCTTTAAAAAAAGAGTAAAAACTTCACTACGTATAGGTACCTATATTTATTTAACTTATAACTGTTTTACTCTAAATATTATATCTTCTATATTTATCCTCTCTAAAATAATTGGTACTAAATTTAAGAATGGAACTTCGATCAATTATTGATCGAAGGAATGGAAAAAAAAATTCGACATATAATTTAAGTATATACTGTACTATACTATACTATAGGAGGTACCTACTGGGAGGGAACACATGGATACGTAGTGATTAAATTAATATTCGTTAGTAATCTCAGTAATTTATTTTGCTGGTTTTTTCAATAAATATGTTTTCAAAATTTTAATGAATTTATTTTCTATAATATGCCCATAAATTACTCTAAAACACACCACTATTTTTTATAGAATAAGGGTGACAAACGAGCACACAGTCCACCTGATGGTAAGTGGATGCTGTGACCCAAAGACATCAACATTTATCCTCGACTAGGAATCAAAACGCAGATGCGTTGTCACCCTGAGGACCAAGATGGAATGCCTCGTTTCCAGTAAAAAAGGGTCTTTATCTTGCATATATATATATATATATATATATATATATATATATATATATATATATATATATATATATATATATATATATATATAATTATCTTCTTAGATTGCAAGGTTGTATTTCATCGGCAGCAGGAAAAGCGTATATATACTTTACTTTTCTAAAAAAAAGTATATTTATGGGAAGATATTTTTAGGTCATGAAATAAAACAAAGTTGGCAATGTAAAAATGTATAATTCAAAGTTTCTACTTATAACTAGATTAGATGTACATGTATAATAACATACATTTATAATGACAGCTGACTCAATACGAAATGGCCTATTAGTTAATGTCATAAGTAATTTAACGCTAGGCAACTAGTACCTGAAATAAATTCATATAAGCGATAGTTATCGCCAAAACTCTTTGGCACAAGTAAAATACTAGGTTTTTTAATTCAAGTCCAAAATAATTATTCTAAGATATCTATTTCCATACGCGCCCAATGTCTCTTCCTTCTTTTTGTACATGTCGCAGTCAAATAGTTTAATTAGCCGTTCAATTAACAACCTAGCTTTTTACTAATACAACATTGCACCTATCTTGTAATATCAGTGACAGTAGGTTGACATGCAGCTGGGATGGCCCCTGGAACTTAAGACGCGTATATTTATACAATATAGCACATAGTGCATAATTAGGAATGAAATGTTGTGTTAGACGCATCGGTTGCATATCATTCAGGCCGCTAGTTAAACGTAAAAAGGCTAGGCAGTTAATTGAACGGCTAATTAAGCAAGGTTCTAATTAAGCTAGTTTGGCTGTGACATAAATAATATCATTGGTCTCTACTTTTCTTTTATCGTTTTAAAAAATATAGGGAATAAGGCAAAAGCATCTCAGTGAATGCAGGAATTTTAAAAATAGAGGCGTTTTATGGGCTATGCTTTTTTAAATAAGTCATACTAAATATGTTTGTGTAGATAAATATAAAAAACTTAGAAACTAAAAACTGAAATATACAAAAAGATTCATACAGTTCAATAGATTCATAAGAGTACTCATAAGATCTAATTCTTTAAATCGTGTTTTCTTATAATACGTTGTGCAAATATACAAAATATTTTTTGCGCGCAATGAGTATTAATTAATTTGGTGATTTACTTTTAAATAAAATGATTTGAACTATAAACGATTTTGTACCTATAATTTGACGCAGCGTGGTCAAGCTTTTTTATTTATCTCCGCCCTCGTGGATTTTATTTGTGTGGATTTATTTGATACAAATACAGTTACAGCATCATAACAGTCAGCAATCAATCATAACATTTTATATTGCTATCTCCTTTGAAATCAATTGCTTGTTTTCGATGAAACTTAGCACAGATAATCTACGTAGTGTGTACAATGCATAGATTACACTTTTATGTCTACAGCTATTTCCATAAAAATAAAATCGAACGAATATTCCTTATCCCTTAAAGTAATGTTTAATTCAAATATATAAAATACTAGCTTGCCAGGCAGACGTTGTTCTGCCTTTTTCTACGACTCTTTGTCATGTGCTATTAAAAATCCTTAAATTCACAAAAAATAATTGTGGGTCACTCATGGGCAAAAAACTATCCTATCTCTCAATTTGCACTTCATTTGCACCACATTTACACTTTGGCTTCTATTCAGTTCCTGATACCAAAGACTACTTTGAAGAAAAAAACTAGAGAAATATAAGTCCACTCAAATTAATGATAAAGCCACAAAGACCAAACTGGGTAGATTTGAACAAGTTTTTACTAAGGCTCAAGAGACTGGTTTAGCTACTTATATAAAACTCATGGAAAGTCTTTTTATTTGGATTAACCACGAAAAATCTACAAGTTGGCTTATGATCTAGCGGAGAAAAATAACATAAATCATAGTTCTGATTTTAGAAATTATTGTTATTTGAAATCATCTACTATCTTAATTGTATGCGATTTTGTCAAAGTCTGATTCGTACGTAATATAGAGCTAACAATGTTTGTTATTTTTGACTTTGAAGAAGTTTAATAAAATAAATACATAGTTCCTTTTCTAAACTTATTTTTGTTAAGTAGTCTGTTTTGCCTTCTTTTCCTAGTTAGGGCACGAATGGTGAACTCGACCGGAGAAGTGTGTTTCGTATGGTGAGTTTAGAGAACCGGAGAGTCTTTGTACTGGAAACGAAATATTCTATCTTAGTCCTCACGGGTGACAACGCATCTGCATTTTCATTCGTAATCGAGGATAGATGTAGATGTCTATGGGCCGCATCAACCAGGTGTCAGATGGACGGTGTACTCGCGGGCTTTAGCCCGCGTTCTAAGGGCCTGCTCTCACAGACGGTACGACAAGTCACAGCGTGGCAAGGCACACTTCGGCATGACGAAAGATCCTGTGGCACACCGCGGCATGCCAAAGGATCCTGTGGCAAACCCCGTTGTGACAAAAGCAGTCGCGTTCGGGCTCACTCACTGAGATCGCGGCCAAAATTGACTAAATTCAACCTTGTTTCAATTACTTAGCGCTCACATTCCTTTAACAACATGAAGTAACCTATGAACGCACGCTGTTCATGATGCACGTGATGCAGCGGCGCGGCGTGCCGCGGCATCTCATGGAATGCCGTGACGTACCGCAGCATTCCGGGCAATGACCTAAAGTGCAACAGCATGCAGCGGTGTCACGTGAGACGTTTCGGCACATTCGTGTTAAAATAACTAAATGTCAGTGCTGTTCATTAAAATAAGTCGAAAATATTTTGTCCACGAAAAGAATCCTTTAACACGTCTGTCTGTCTTTGAGCACACGCCCTAACGCGTCTTTTTCGGTACCTCTATTCCCCAGGCGTAATCATGAACTTATGGAAGACAGCCTTAGTGCACCCGATCTCTACAAAGGGAGTCGCTCAGACCCGTCCGATTACAGGCATATCACCATTGCCTTCTTGTTATCCATAATAATGGAATCCGTTTTAAACTACCAGCTCATAAGGTACCTTAAGGATTACCAGCTGGGCCACATTGGCGATCACTGATCAGCTGGTTCTGGTTCTAATCTTCTAATTTACCTGACTCATAAATAAGCGAAAGCAGTAGGGCCCAAGAGATCCCTCTTGGACCCTGCTGCCTTAGTCGTTACTTTCGACAAAGCGAAGGCCTTCGATGGGCTTTGGCACAAAACGCTTCTTTAGAAGCTTCTTTCCTATGGGCTTCCCGAGATATTGTGCAGTTTTCTTGCAGATTGGTGCATCAACGTCGTAGTAGACGGTGTATACTCCGACTAAGAGCCTATTCATGCTAGTGTTTCACAAGGCTGAGTGCTATTACCTACGCTGTTTCTTTTGTATATCAATTATATGTTGCTGTTACTGGTTGTTACATTGGTGAAGCTTTTTACACCAGCCGTGCTAATATTTCTCGGAAACACGTCATTGAGTATCAAAACAATTTTTTTTCAATTTGTTTGTGTTTATGTCGAGTCTTAAATAAACAAATATCATATCATAATATCTCTGATTAGGAACGGTGGGTAATTGAATTAAATATTATTAATACAAAATAAAAAATTGTATGTAGTAGATAACCTATATAATTTTACTAAACGATGGTTTACTTTTCATATGCAAAATGGATAGACATGTTTCTGTAGTATGGAAATATTGAAAAAAAAAATACAGAATAAGGATTCTGTACAATATTCAATAGGCCCATAAATAATATCCTATAAAGGCTCTTCAACATGTGTTTTGGTAAAACATTTAGATAAAGTACATTAAATAAAGATCAAAAAACAGAACTTTAGATGCGAAAAAGAAGTGCCATCGACATCGTCTTGTCAATCTGAATCTGAAAAAAGTTCAAGCCTAGTTCCAAACAGACCGCGAATAACAATTTTTTTCGAACTTGTACTAAAATTTTCGAAATTGTTGCACAAGACGGTGTTTCTATTCAGGCCGTCACTCGTTATAATTTCATTCAGAAGCTTTTCATCATAAACAGCTAACTCTATCAAAAAACGAAGGCAGGACGATAGAACTAGTTATGGAGTATTACGAACAACAAGAATCAAAGTTGCAAACGACAGTAAATACTGATCGTAAATTCAGTCTAACTCTTGACGAATAGACAAGCTTAAAATACCGTCGTCAAACTTGCATTCTGATGACTGAACACTATTTAACCTAGGGCTGGTTTTTATACCTTGAAAATGCGGCACAGTTGAGGTGAGAAATGTGGTTCTAATACATCTCGACAAATTCAGTTTGAAACTTGAACGTCACATTGTAGCTTGTAATAGGATGGCACAGGAGTTTATGCAAAAGCCTAAATTCAATGGGTTTTCTCTGCCAAACTTTTGAACAACCACTCTCTCTGTTGAGACATGATGCTCTGCATAAATCACGCTGAGCACTCAGCTGTGATAGATGTCATATACAAAAGGAAAACTATTACAGAAGAAAACAAGATTATTATTAAGACAATAGTCTTTTTTCTGCAAAAAGTTAGCGGGTAGCTGGGTATACCCGCATACCCGCGTACATGAAATTATAATACCCTGGTGTTAAAAAGTCGGGTATCCGAAAATCCTAGTTTGCGCGTTTACCGCGAAAAAGAATCCCTTTGTCGTATCTCTTCAATTTCAGGGTACCCCTCCACACTGCCACAGCCAGCATCGAAACCGTCAGCATCGACATATCGAATGACGTACAGTTCCCTGGTCACTTGGAAGAGAAGGCTAAATTGGGCTCTAAAAATTGCATTTCCATGGGGAGTACCTAGAAAAATTACTAGGATTAATTCCAACCGCCAAATTCCACCAAGGCACACTGAGACAAATCTCACGGTACCATCCACACCCTCTGTATGGTTGATGGTCCACCATGCCTGTGCGATTTTCTAGTTTTCTTCTTCGCAAGACTTCTTTTTGAACGTCACAATTTACCACCGGTCCACCATCATTACCATCGGTGGTTTTCCCGATCGATATGACTTAGAGACCTTCAAGAAACGAGCTTATTTTAAAAAAGCCAGCAACGCACCAATTTACCTGGTATTGCAGTAGTTGAATGGCGATGGTCGATACTTACTATCAGGAAAATTTGATTTAATGTAGGCGAAACCGCGAGCTGGCAAGCTGGTACTCATAAAATATGAAAATCTGGTAAAAATATTTGTGACTGGGCAGGCACAGACAAAATAGGCGGGCGGTGGGCACATATTCATAACTAACCTAGGGCTGTTGGAACTCTAAATCAGGTAGGTAGGTACTGGTTGTCTGAATGAGGATGTTACATAAATGTCACTCAGCGGGTAATGTTAGGGGTTTACCTGCGTGATTAGGCTTAGAAATGAGGATATCCGCAGTAGAACCAGAATAACCGCCATAGCCTGATTAAGCTAAGTGTCAATAGGCCGGTCATATAGCTCGCAGAACTTAGGTTTTATTCCAAGATTGTATTTTTATTTATAGAATAAGGGTGAACGCGCAAACTGTTTATGTGACGGTAAAAAGCTGCTGTGGTCCATAGTAGATATCTACTTCTAACATCGATTAAGATTCAAAATGCAGATGCGTTCTCAACTCTGAGGACTAAGATGGAATGCCTCCTTTCCAGTAAAAATGGTCTCCGGTTCATTACTCTCACTATACGTTTCAAAGCTGTATTAATCTGGTACCCTGCGTTCTCTCTATCGCCTAAAAAATTTTCTACCATCTGAAATTAAGACAATGCTTGTGCAGAGTTTAATTTTTCCCCTAATCGACTATGGTGATGTGTGTTATTTCGACCTGAATGCAGACCTTCTCAACAAATATGACCGTCTTCTGAATAACTGCATTCGATTCATTTTCAATCTTCGAAAGTATGACCATGTATCCACGTATCGATCACAATTAAAATGGTTACCTATTCGTCAACGCCGTAGTTTGCGTGCACTCACCACCCTTTATTCTATCCTGATGTCTCCAACTTCCCCTACCTACTTATCTCCTCACTTTCAGTTGCTTAGTGCTAGTCATGAGAGAAACCTCCGCTCTACGAACAACCTTCTTCTCTTATGTCCATCCCACAGCTCTGGACTTGTTCATTCTTCTTTCCACATTCAATCTATTCTCCTTTGGAACGCACCCCACTCGAAATCAGGACGGCTAGCAATCGGTACGCGTTCAAGATGAAGGTTCGGGAACACTTACTTAATAAATTGGCAGAATCATCATCCTCATCATTGGCAGAACCAGCGTCCTCATACGGCCAGCAGTGAAGGACCACGTCTCTGATCCATAAGACATCACTGGCAACACGCACTAGTTGTACATGTGTATATGTATGTATATGTGTATATATGTATGTATGTGTGTGTATGTATGTATATGTATATATATGTATATATGTATGTTTATATGTATATATATATATGTATTCTTATTGTTCTTATTGTAATTATGTATATTATATATTTTATATACATATATGTGTATGAATATTAATATAATTTTATCTATTTTTTGCGATGTACCATTTATATCTTATGTATTTTATTTCCATGTATTACATTTTTTTTTTGTTATTTTATTTCAGTATTCGCATATTAACTTTTTATTACACCTACTTCATTCTATCTCTGCATCATCCCAAGGTAGACTGGGAGAGAATGCCTTAGGCATTAAGTCCGCCTATATACCACTTGTGTATATGAAGTTTTAAATAAATAAATAAATAAATAAATAATCTGCTGTTATACGCTGGTATACTGTGAGAGCGTGGTTCTTCCCCGGTCAAGTCAACGTATAATGATAATCATAGATTAAAATCATACGAGAAGTAGTGACGTCTTCAAAAAATGCTAAAATATCCCTTCGATAAAAACAAAATGCGAGCGAGTGAGAAATAGACTTGATAACGTTTGTAACTGAACTAAATAATACATATTATGACTCATTCCCAAAGTATTACTTTAGAATTGTTCTTTTTGTGATAAAGAGTTCAAATGTTTTAAGACAGATAAGACTTTCTCAGAAAAAAGGTGACATAACGATTTTCGTCTACATTTATTTATTTGCAACATTTACATAACTTACAACATCTAATATTAAAAATAGGGTTACCAACTATACGTGCAGCATTATATTAGAATTAACAACTTTAGTCTTTCTAATACGTCAATTTTCATAATTTCGCAATGACGCGAATATTATATGTGGTACAGCCACGCTGTAGCTATTTTATGATTGTAGCACGAATGGGTCAGCTCGACCATGGTAGGACCTCGCCACTACAGAATACCAGCGTAAAATAACAGCTTAATGCTGCTGTGTTTCGTATGGTGAGTACAGAGAACCGGAGACCTTCTTTACTGGAAACGAGGCATTACACCTTAGTCCTCAGTCCTCAGGGGTAACCAACGCACCTGCTTTTTGATTCTTTACGAGGATAAATGTAGATGCCTATGACCCACAGCATTGACTTATCATCAGGTGGACTGTGTACTCGTTTGTCAACCTTATTCCATAAAAAAAACACGTTCTCTGTTTTAAGGTTATTTAAATTATTTTATGGAATATAATGAAAATACTGTCTATTATTACACAATAATTTAAAACTTGACGGCTCTTTAAAAGTTGCACTTGCCACTCGCACTTGTCACTTCTCGAAATATAAAGCGGGCCTTAATTTGCAATGGAATTCAAGTCGTCACTAAGTGACTTCTCGGTTAGAAAGACCTACAGGCCTGGTTTAAATTTTGTGAAGTGACAAGTGCGAGTGGCAAGTGTAACTGACACTAGCCATTGAGGTATTACTACTACGCTAGTAATATAGTTCGATGCAACTAGCTTATTTATATTTTGAGATTTAACCATAAGTATGGAATGTTAAAAATTGTAAATTAAAGGTAAACCTTTAGAGGTCAAACAGAGGCACAACCAGGCACAACTGTGAAATGCTTATTCTACTTATTTATCACACTTTTAAATTTACTGATGCAGGCACGCTAAACTATAACATATTTTACCACCACACGGTGGTAAAACACGGTGGTGGCGAGTGGCAAGTGTAACTGACACTAGCCATTGAGGTATTACTACTACGCTAGTAATATAGTTCGATGCAACTAGCTTATTTATATTTTGAGATTTAACCATAAGTATGGAATGTTAAAAATTGTAAATTAAAGGTAAACCTTTAGAGGTCAAACAGAGGCACAACCAGGCACAACTGTGAAATGCTTATTCTACTTATTTATCACACTTTTAAATTTACTGATGCAGGCACGCTAAACTATAACATATTTTACCACCGTGTGGTGGCTTTATAAGAATATCCACTAACCAAAATCACCCGATTGGTATCTTAAAAGGAGAAGAAAATAAACCAGAAGATTGGCAGCAGGCTCTCACTAATAACTAGAAAATAAAAATAACCGTGGTTGCCAACTCGCTTGCCAAGCAACTATAGCAACTACGGTAAATATCCCCCATATGAACTGTTCTACGGGGGAAGCCTATATCAGCAGTGTAAAGTGGACCTTTGCATTGATTAATTGATTTCGCGTATTATTTCGGCTGGCATATTTGAATAGATTTCCCGTCATCTGTCAGTCGCTTCAATCTTTCTTTGAAATGTGCACCGCGTGCGAGGTTAATATTTTGAGTTTTTTTTAAATGGAATTTAAGTGTGACGTAAAAGCACACAGATCTAGATTGATAAGTGGATAATTTAGACCATAGATCCTATTCTATATCCCACAGACTTACATCTATCCCCAAATTGGAATCAAAATGCAGATATGTTGTCACCTCGTCTAAGATGGAATGGTTCTTTACCAGTAAAAAAGTTCCTGTCTCGTCACTTACCGTACAAAATCATTTTAATTACCTACCAGTTTTTTAACACTTTAATATGTTGTGGTCACGGACGATATTCCTATCTATCCACGTAGGTTGGGTGGTCTGTGTATCTATCCTAGGGCTTTAAAAAAAGAGTAAAAACTTCACTACGTATAGGTACCTATATTTATTTAACTTATAACTGTTTTACTCTAAATATTATATCTTCTATATTTATCCTCTCTAAAATAATTGGTACTAAATTTAAGAATGGAACTTCGATCAATTATTGATCGAAGGAATGGAAAAAAAAATTCGACATATAATTTAAGTATATACTGTACTATACTATACTATAGGAGGTACCTACTGGGAGGGAACACATGGATACGTAGTGATTAAATTAATATTCGTTAGTAATCTCAGTAATTTATTTTGCTGGTTTTTTCAATAAATATGTTTTCAAAATTTTAATGAATTTATTTTCTATAATATGCCCATAAATTACTCTAAAACACACCACTATTTTTTATAGAATAAGGGTGACAAACGAGCACACAGTCCACCTGATGGTAAGTGGATGCTGTGACCCAAAGACATCAACATTTATCCTCGACTAGGAATCAAAACGCAGATGCGTTGTCACCCTGAGGACCAAGATGGAATGCCTCGTTTCCAGTAAAAAAGGGTCTTTATCTTGCATATATATATATATATATATATATATATATATATATATATATATATATATATATATATATGTATATATATATATATATATATATATAATTATCTTCTTAGATTGCAAGGTTGTATTTCATCGGCAGCAGGAAAAGCGTATATATACTTTACTTTTCTAAAAAAAAGTATATTTATGGGAAGATATTTTTAGGTCATGAAATAAAACAAAGTTGGCAATGTAAAAATGTATAATTCAAAGTTTCTACTTATAACTAGATTAGATGTACATGTATAATAACATACATTTATAATGACAGCTGACTCAATACGAAATGGCCTATTAGTTAATGTCATAAGTAATTTAACGCTAGGCAACTAGTACCTGAAATAAATTCATATAAGCGATAGTTATCGCCAAAACTCTTTGGCACAAGTAAAATACTAGGTTTTTTAATTCAAGTCCAAAATAATTATTCTAAGATATCTATTTCCATACGCGCCCAATGTCTCTTCCTTCTTTTTGTACATGTCGCAGTCAAATAGTTTAATTAGCCGTTCAATTAACAACCTAGCTTTTTACTAATACAACATTGCACCTATCTTGTAATATCAGTGACAGTAGGTTGACATGCAGCTGGGATGGCCCCTGGAACTTAAGACGCGTATATTTATACAATATAGCACATAGTGCATAATTAGGAATGAAATGTTGTGTTAGACGCATCGGTTGCATATCATTCAGGCCGCTAGTTAAACGTAAAAAGGCTAGGCAGTTAATTGAACGGCTAATTAAGCAAGGTTCTAATTAAGCTAGTTTGGCTGTGACATAAATAATATCATTGGTCTCTACTTTTCTTTTATCGTTTTAAAAAATATAGGGAATAAGGCAAAAGCATCTCAGTGAATGCAGGAATTTTAAAAATAGAGGCGTTTTATGGGCTATGCTTTTTTAAATAAGTCATACTAAATATGTTTGTGTAGATAAATATAAAAAACTTAGAAACTAAAAACTGAAATATACAAAAAGATTCATACAGTTCAATAGATTCATAAGAGTACTCATAAGATCTAATTCTTTAAATCGTGTTTTCTTATAATACGTTGTGCAAATATACAAAATATTTTTTGCGCGCAATGAGTATTAATTAATTTGGTGATTTACTTTTAAATAAAATGATTTGAACTATAAACGATTTTGTACCTATAATTTGACGCAGCGTGGTCAAGCTTTTTTATTTATCTCCGCCCTCGTGGATTTTATTTGTGTGGATTTATTTGATACAAATACAGTTACAGCATCATAACAGTCAGCAATCAATCATAACATTTTATATTGCTATCTCCTTTGAAATCAATTGTTTGTTTTCGATGAAACTTAGCACAGATAATCTACGTAGTGTGTACAATGCATAGATTACACTTTTATGTCTACAGCTATTTCCATAAAAATAAAATCGAACAAATATTCCTTATCCCTTAAAGTAATGTTTAATTCAAATATATAAAATACTAGCTTGCCAGGCAGACGTTGTTCTGCCTTTTTCTACGACTCTTTGTCATGTGCTATTAAAAATCCTTAAATTCACAAAAAATAATTGTGGGTCACTCATGGGCAAAAAACTATCCTATCTCTCAATTTGCACTTCATTTGCACCACATTTACACTTTGGCTTCTATTCAGTTCCTGATACCAAAGACTACTTTGAAGAAAAAAACTAGAGAAATATAAGTCCACTCAAATTAATGATAAAGCCACAAAGACTAAACTGGGTAGATTTGAACAAGTTTTTACTAAGGCTCAAGAGACTGGTTTAGCTACTTATATAAAACAGATGGAAAGTCTTTTTATTTGGATTAACCACGAAAAATCTACAAGTTGGCTTATGATCTAGCGGAGAAAAATAACATAAATCATAGTTCTGATTTTAGAAATTATTGTTATTTGAAATCATCTACTATCTTAATTGTATGCGATTTTGTCAAAGTCTGATTCGTACGTAATATAGAGCTAACAATGTTTGTTATTTTTGACTTTGAAGAAGTTTAATAAAATAAATACATAGTTCCTTTTCTAAACTTATTTTTGTTAAGTAGTCTGTTTTGCCTTCTTTTCCTAGTTAGGGCACGAATGGTGAACTCGACCGGAGAAGTGTGTTTCGTATGGTGAGTTTAGAGAACCGGAGAGTCTTTGTACTGGAAACGAAATATTCTATCTTAGTCCTCACGGGTGACAACGCATCTGCATTTTCATTCGTAATCGAGGATAGATGTAGATGTCTATGGGCCGCATCAACCAGGTGTCAGATGGACGGTGTACTCGCGGGTTTTAGCCCGCGTTCTAAGGGCCTGCTCTCACAGACGGTACGACAAGTCACAGCGTGGCAAGGCACACTTCGGCATGACGAAAGATCCTGTGGCACACCGCGGCATGCCAAAGGATCCTGTGGCAAACCCCGTTGTGACAAAAGCAGTCGCGTTCGGGCTCACTCACTGAGATCGCGGCCAAAATTGACTAAATTCAACCTTGTTTCAATTACTTAGCGCTCACATTCCTTTAACAACATGAAGTAACCTATGAACGCACGCTGTTCATGATGCACGTGATGCAGCGGCGCGGCGTGCCGCGGCATCTCATGGAATGCCGTGACGTACCGCAGCATTCCGGGCAATGACCTAAAGTGCAACAGCATGCAGCGGTGTCACGTGAGACGTTTCGGCACATTCGTGTTAAAATAACTAAATGTCAGTGCTGTTCATTAAAATAAGTCGAAAATATTTTGTCCACGAAAAGAATCCTTTGACACGTCTGTCTGTCTTTGAGCACACGCCCTAACGCGTCTTTTTCGGTACCTCTATTCCCCAGGCGTAATCATGAACTTATGGAAGACAGCCTTAGTGCACCCGATCTCTACAAAGGGAGTCGCTCAGACCCGTCCGATTACAGGCATATCACCATTGCCTTCTTGTTATCCATAATAATGGAATCCGTTTTAAACTACCAGCTCATAAGGTACCTTAAGGATTACCAGCTGGGCCACATTGGCGATCACTGATCAGCTGGTTCTGGTTCTAATCTTCTAATTTACCTGACTCATAAATAAGCGAAAGCAGTAGGGCCCAAGAGATCCCTCTTGGACCCTGCTGCCTTAGTCGTTACTTTCGACAAAGCGAAGGCCTTCGATGGGCTTTGGCACAAAACGCTTCTTTAGAAGCTTCTTTCCTATGGGCTTCCCGAGATATTGTGCAGTTTTCTTGCAGATTGGTGCATCAACGTCGTAGTAGACGGTGTATACTCCGACTAAGAGCCTATTCATGCTAGTGTTTCACAAGGCTGAGTGCTATTACCTACGCTGTTTCTTTTGTATATCAATTATATGTTGCTGTTACTGGTTGTTACATTGGTGAAGCTTTTTACACCAGCCGTGCTAATATTTCTCGGAAACACGTCATTGAGTATCAAAACAATTTTTTTTCAATTTGTTTGTGTTTATGTCGAGTCTTAAATAAACAAATATCATATCATAATATCTCTGATTAGGAACGGTGGGTAATTGAATTAAATATTATTAATACAAAATAAAAAATTGTATGTAGTAGATAACCTATATAATTTTACTAAACGATGGTTTACTTTTCATATGCAAAATGGATAGACATGTTTCTGTAGTATGGAAATATTGAAAAAAAAAATACAGAATAAGGATTCTGTACAATATTCAATAGGCCCATAAATAATATCCTATAAAGGCTCTTCAACATGTGTTTTGGTAAAACATTTAGATAAAGTACATTAAATAAAGATCAAAAAACAGAACTTTAGATGCGAAAAAGAAGTGCCATCGACATCGTCTTGTCAATCTGAATCTGAAAAAAGTTCAAGCCTAGTTCCAAACAGACCGCGAATAACAATTTTTTTCGAACTTGTACTAAAATTTTCGAAATTGTTGCACAAGACGGTGTTTCTATTCAGGCCGTCACTCGTTATAATTTCATTCAGAAGCTTTTCATCATAAACAGCTAACTCTATCAAAAAACGAAGGCAGGACGATAGAACTAGTTATGGAGTATTACGAACAACAAGAATCAAAGTTGCAAACGACAGTAAATACTGATCGTAAATTCAGTCTAACTCTTGACGAATAGACAAGCTTAAAATACCGTCGTCAAACTTGCATTCTGATGACTGAACACTATTTAACCTAGGGCTGGTTTTTATACCTTGAAAATGCGGCACAGTTGAGGTGAGAAATGTGGTTCTAATACATCTCGACAAATTCAGTTTGAAACTTGAACGTCACATTGTAGCTTGTAATAGGATGGCACAGGAGTTTATGCAAAAGCCTAAATTCAATGGGTTTTCTCTGCCAAACTTTTGAACAACCACTCTCTCTGTTGAGACATGATGCTCTGCATAAATCACGCTGAGCACTCAGCTGTGATAGATGTCATATACAAAAGGAAAACTATTACAGAAGAAAACAAGATTATTATTAAGACAATAGTCTTTTTTCTGCAAAAAGTTAGCGGGTAGCTGGGTATACCCGCATACCCGCGTACATGAAATTATAATACCCTGGTGTTAAAAAGTCGGGTATCCGAAAATCCTAGTTTGCGCGTTTACCGCGAAAAAGAATCCCTTTGTCGTATCTCTTCAATTTCAGGGTACCCCTCCACACTGCCACAGCCAGCATCGAAACCGTCAGCATCGACATATCGAATGACGTACAGTTCCCTGGTCACTTGGAAGAGAAGGCTAAATTGGGCTCTAAAAATTGCATTTCCATGGGGAGTACCTAGAAAAATTACTAGGATTAATTCCAACCGCCAAATTCCACCAAGGCACACTGAGACAAATCTCACGGTACCATCCACACCCTCTGTATGGTTGATGGTCCACCATGCCTGTGCGATTTTCTAGTTTTCTTCTTCGCAAGACTTCTTTTTGAACGTCACAATTTACCACCGGTCCACCATCATTACCATCGGTGGTTTTCCCGATCGATATGACTTAGAGACCTTCAAGAAACGAGCTTATTTTAAAAAAGCCAGCAACGCACCAATTTACCTGGTATTGCAGTAGTTGAATGGCGATGGTCGATACTTACTATCAGGAAAATTTGATTTAATGTAGGCGAAACCGCGAGCTGGCAAGCTGGTACTCATAAAATATGAAAATCTGGTAAAAATATTTGTGACTGGGCAGGCACAGACAAAATAGGCGGGCGGTGGGCACATATTCATAACTAACCTAGGGCTGTTGGAACTCTAAATCAGGTAGGTAGGTACTGGTTGTCTGAATGAGGATGTTACATAAATGTCACTCAGCGGGTAATGTTAGGGGTTTACCTGCGTGATTAGGCTTAGAAATGAGGATATCCGCAGTAGAACCAGAATAACCGCCATAGCCTGATTAAGCTAAGTGTCAATAGGCCGGTCATATAGCTCGCAGAACTTAGGTTTTATTCCAAGATTGTATTTTTATTTATAGAATAAGGGTGAACGCGCAAACTGTTTATGTGACGGTAAAAAGCTGCTGTGGTCCATAGTAGATATCTACTTCTAACATCGATTAAGATTCAAAATGCAGATGCGTTCTCAACTCTGAGGACTAAGATGGAATGCCTCCTTTCCAGTAAAAATGGTCTCCGGTTCATTACTCTCACTATACGTTTCAAAGCTGTATTAATCTGGTACCCTGCGTTCTCTCTATCGCCTAAAAAATTTTCTACCATCTGAAATTAAGACAATGCTTGTGCAGAGTTTAATTTTTCCCCTAATCGACTATGGTGATGTGTGTTATTTCGACCTGAATGCAGACCTTCTCAACAAATATGACCGTCTTCTGAATAACTGCATTCGATTCATTTTCAATCTTCGAAAGTATGACCATGTATCCACGTATCGATCACAATTAAAATGGTTACCTATTCGTCAACGCCGTAGTTTGCGTGCACTCACCACCCTTTATTCTATCCTGATGTCTCCAACTTCCCCTACCTACTTATCTCCTCACTTTCAGTTGCTCATTGCAACATTTATCCTCGACTAGGAATCAAAACGCAGATGCGTTGTCACCCTGAGGACCAAGATGGAATGCCTCGTTTCCAGTAAAAAAGGGTCTTTATCTTGCATATATATATATATATATATATATATATATATATATATATATATATATATATATATATATATATATATATATATATATATATAATTATCTTCTTAGATTGCAAGGTTGTATTTCATCGGCAGCAGGAAAAGCGTATATATACTTTACTTTTCTAAAAAAAAGTATATTTATGGGAAGATATTTTTAGGTCATGAAATAAAACAAAGTTGGCAATGTAAAAATGTATAATTCAAAGTTTCTACTTATAACTAGATTAGATGTACATGTATAATAACATACATTTATAATGACAGCTGACTCAATACGAAATGGCCTATTAGTTAATGTCATAAGTAATTTAACGCTAGGCAACTAGTACCTGAAATAAATTCATATAAGCGATAGTTATCGCCAAAACTCTTTGGCACAAGTAAAATACTAGGTTTTTTAATTCAAGTCCAAAATAATTATTCTAAGATATCTATTTCCATACGCGCCCAATGTCTCTTCCTTCTTTTTGTACATGTCGCAGTCAAATAGTTTAATTAGCCGTTCAATTAACAACCTAGCTTTTTACTAATACAACATTGCACCTATCTTGTAATATCAGTGACAGTAGGTTGACATGCAGCTGGGATGGCCCCTGGAACTTAAGACGCGTATATTTATACAATATAGCACATAGTGCATAATTAGGAATGAAATGTTGTGTTAGACGCATCGGTTGCATATCATTCAGGCCGCTAGTTAAACGTAAAAAGGCTAGGCAGTTAATTGAACGGCTAATTAAGCAAGGTTCTAATTAAGCTAGTTTGGCTGTGACATAAATAATATCATTGGTCTCTACTTTTCTTTTATCGTTTTAAAAAATATAGGGAATAAGGCAAAAGCATCTCAGTGAATGCAGGAATTTTAAAAATAGAGGCGTTTTATGGGCTATGCTTTTTTAAATAAGTCATACTAAATATGTTTGTGTAGATAAATATAAAAAACTTAGAATCTAAAAACTGAAATATACAAAAAGATTCATACAGTTCAATAGATTCATAAGAGTACTCATAAGATCTAATTCTTTAAATCGTGTTTTCTTATAATACGTTGTGCAAATATACAAAATATTTTTTGCGCGCAATGAGTATTAATTAATTTGGTGATTTACTTTTAAATAAAATGATTTGAACTATAAACGATTTTGTACCTATAATTTGACGCAGCGTGGTCAAGCTTTTTTATTTATCTCCGCCCTCGTGGATTTTATTTGTGTGGATTTATTTGATACAAATACAGTTACAGCATCATAACAGTCAGCAATCAATCATAACATTTTATATTGCTATCTCCTTTGAAATCAATTGTTTGTTTTCGATGAAACTTAGCACAGATAATCTACGTAGTGTGTACAATGCATAGATTACACTTTTATGTCTACAGCTATTTCCATAAAAATAAAATCGAACAAATATTCCTTATCCCTTAAAGTAATGTTTAATTCAAATATATAAAATACTAGCTTGCCAGGCAGACGTTGTTCCGCCTTTTTCTACGACTCTTTGTCATGTGCTATTAAAAATCCTTAAATTCACAAAAAATAATTGTGGGTCACTCATGGGCAAAAAACTATCCTATCTCTCAATTTGCACACGGTGTGCAAATTTGATTAAAATTGATTAAGTTGTTTAGGAGTCCACCGCGGACAAACAACGTGACACGTAATTTATAAAATATATTAAGATATGACAATAATAATAATGTCTTCTAAGCCGAATTTCGGTCACGGCGGCCAGTCTCAACGTAGACTAGCCCTCTGCGCAGGACAGCATTAAAGTGCACGAGGGTATGCGCAAACACTGGAATACTACTCTTATAGTTACTCTTATAGTCCGATGACTCAAAGCTGCTACTGAGAATTTATTGGCAGAAAAACTCACTAAACGATTTTGGCCTAACCCGTGATTCGAACCCGGGACCTTACAATCAGCAATCGCGGTGACGACCACTAGACCAAAGAGGCACTTTTTAAAATTTTACTATAGTAAATAAATCCGCCCTACTATTGACAGCAACACGGACGTATTTAGTGCGTTACGTGAGGACCGTGGTTACGTATAGTTTACAAATATCATGTAATGTATAAAAATTATGGTAAGATTTTTGTATTCTTACAAGAAAACATTGTACCGGGAAACTTGAATCATAAGTTCATACGTTTTCAAGCCGCAACAGTGAATCAGATAGCGTTTTGATTACAGAACATTACATTTAAACGACGTAAACCATTTTGAATGCAGCTGAATTTGCTATTTGTTCGATGATTAAATACATTACTCATTAAACATAGCAACGATCGCAAAGAGTACCTGACTAATGAGTCGTGGATCCTGGGTTCGATTTATTTTTAATATAGAATAAGGTTGACAAACGAGCACTCAGTTAAAAAACAAAATGCAGATGCGTTGTCACACCTGAGGATTAAGATAAAATGCCTCCTCGTTTTTAGTAAAAAGGGTCTCCGGTCTTCTACATTCACTATAAGAATGTTTTGTTTCTTATTGCGCTACTATTTCACGCTGGTATTCTATGATGGCGTATTCCTAACCCGGTCAAGCTGACCAATTCGTGCTATAACCATACAGCTGGAGCGTGACTCTACGACGTAAATGCAATTGATGATAAAAATGCAATTGAGAAATTGAGCCTTAATAAGGCTTCTATTCAGTTCCTGATACCAAAGACTACTTTGAAGAAAAAAACTAGAGAAATATAAGTCCACTCAAATTAATGATAAAGCCACAAAGACCAAACTGGGTAGATTTGAACAAGTTTTTACTAAGGCTCAAGAGACTGGTTTAGCTACTTATATAAAACAGATGGAAAGTCTTTTTATTTGGATTAACCACGAAAAATCTACAAGTTGGCTTATGATCTAGCGGAGAAAAATAACATAAATCATAGTTCTGATTTTAGAAATTATTGTTATTTGAAATTATCTACTATCTTAATTGTATGCGATTTTGTCAAAGTCTGATTCGTACGTAATATAGAGCTAACAATGTTTGTTATTTTTGACTTTGAAGAAGTTTAATAAAATAAATACATAGTTCCTTTTCTAAACTTATTTTTGTTAAGTAGTCTGTTTTGCCTTCTTTTCCTAGTTAGGGCACGAATGGTGAACTCGACCGGAGAAGTGTGTTTCGTATGGTGAGTCTAGAGAACCGGAGAGTCTTTGTACTGGAAACGAAATATTCATCTTAGTCCTCACGGGTGACAACGCATCTGCATTTTCATTCGTAATCGAGGATAGATGTAGATGTCTATGGGCCGCATCAACCAGGTGTCAGATGGACGGTGTACTCGTTTGTCAGATGTCACCCTTATTTAAAAAAATATATCAGTGAATTTCTTACCCAGAAACCAAATTCTTACAGACTATATGTAGCTATGTAACGGTATATTATAGAACCTGCAAACCTGCAAATTTAAGCAAGGAAGAGCGCACATGTGTTATTATCCCTGATAAATAAAATGAAGTCCCTCACAGCCTATGAAATAATGTAATAATAACTACTAAAATATATTCAAGACACGCGGTCGTTGGAATTCTGTAATTACCATTTGCGTCATTAAAAGCTGCCTTCCTACTTCCTACATCATCTGCATTTTTTTTTTTATGGAAGAGGGGGCAAAAGAGCATGCGTCTCACCTGATGTTAAGTGACTACCGCCGCCCATGATCAACCGAACACCAGGAGAATTGCGGGTGCGTTGCCGGCCCTTTAGAAAGGAGTAAGCTCTTTTCTTGAAGGTCCCCAGGTCGTATCGGTCCGGAAAAATCGCCGGTGGTAAACTATTCCACAGAGAGGTTGTACGTGGAAGAAAACTCCTTGTGAAACGTACAGTGGTGGACCGCCAAGCATCCAGATGGTGTGGATGGTATCGGGACGTTTGCCGTGTAGTGCGTTCACGAAATTTGGCGGCTGGGATTAATCCGAACAATTCCTCAGAGCACTCCCCGTGATAGATGCGATAAAATACGCAAAGAGATGCAACATCTCTTCGCAGCGCCAGTGAATCGAGCCGATCGGAAAGCACTCGGTCGTCGACGATTCGAGCCGCTCTGCGCTGGATGCGGTCAAGTGGAAGGAGCATCTTACAATATTATTTTAAATATTTTTCTGAGTATGATCACATTATTTTAAAGAATCCAATGCAAGATAAATATATAGGTACTATCTAAATAACGCTTTAAAGTATTTTGTACAAAGTGTAAAAGATGGCGGTCTTCTAGCTCTGATTAATTTTCTCTAACGTTTCAATAGATGGCGTTAGACAAAATTAAAACAATGTGTAAAAAAATTACGTTGAGATAATATTCGGAAATGTAGATAAAAATTGAGCTAAATTTAAACAATGCAATTACGTTATTTTGTGAAATAGTTCGATGTAAAATTAAAACAGAGCCTCGAGTATGTTAAAATAACAAATCAAATACCTTACTAATATTTAAAAAATTGAACATTTTGAGTAAACAAAAATAATTGTACTAAAATAATTGTAATTAAAATTAAATTATTATAAATATATGTATTATGTAGATAAATATATGTTTTATGAGAATGTATGTATTTATTGTATATATGTGAGTGGTACACCACTGACTACCTGCAGTATTGTCTCTCCTTCTCCCTTTAATCCATCCAAAGGTTGTATGTAGAAGATAGCTTTTACTTTTACCGCATATTGTGTCAACCTATGTGACATTTCTACATTTATAATCTGTATTGTTTATGGTGTACATAATAAAAAGTATTCTATCATGTTCCATGATTGTTATCCGTTGTTTCATTCATTCGTTTCGTTGTAAGTTTTTTTTAAAATATTAGAATCCTATTATTTACATTACTAATATTCCCTTTAACCACTCCCGGTAAGCTTAAAACGCTTGTGCTAGGAGTGGTTCACGACAGTAGTCGAATGGCCGACCTTTTGAGTTCGCGGTCTGAGCGGTGCTTTAAGTTTGTATTGTGTGATGAAGATGTTAATATAAATAAAGCATAATTTAAAAAATTGATTTTAGGTCTATTTATCAAAGTAATGTTAAAACAATTTTAACTGTAATTAAAATGGTTTTAACTTAACTTTGAAAAAAAAATGTTTTACACTACTGCTTCTGTTAGCCTCTTTTTCTAATGCTACAATAAATGGAGTATAGGTACAACAAATTTTCTAAAGTACATCACGTTTCAAGAATGCGCTACCTGCTAATTATCACTTGGATACATAGTACTATTATATATTCTGTGACTTGGATATGTTTTATTCTACATAAAACGGTTATAATAATTAACTACCTACTAGTAGTATTCGTAAAAACACTCAAACTTAATAGTAATTGTATTACTAAAAAAAGTATTGTATACTTAATATTTATATAATAATAAATTCGCGTGTTCATTTTTCAATAATAACTTAATGATTAATTATAATATTTTAAGATCTACCATTTTTCAAGTCCAGTGAACTTTTATTAAAAATTTTCGGTCTCACATTAAATGCGTTAATTTGAACTCTCTCTCTCTCTTTTAACTAAATGGATGACTTTTAAATAAAGGGACACGTATAAAGATAATTAATATGTATGTGTAATAATCAAAATTTATAGATAAGCCCGATAATGCTTAAACCACTACAGTATAAAAATGAAGAATATCAAATTAAATACATACGAGTGGTAAAATAAAAAAAAATTAAGCAACTGACTTCAATATAATCAAAATGAGAACAACAGTCAATTAAATACGCATTATCAAGAATAACTCAAAAAGTCAGATCTTGATCAAATTTATATGGGACCATACGAGAAGTACCAGCTTTCAAATAAAAAAAAGAATCATCAAAATTGGTTCACCCAGAGAAAAGGTCTGAGGTAACACACATAAAAAACATACAGTCGAATTGAATACCTCCTTTTTGAATTCGGTAAAAAAAGGATATCCATCTCATATCTACACAATATTTCTCACATATAAAATCCATTACTGATTAATAAAGGTTGTTGCATACTTAATTGGCGCATGTTTACAGCAAGTTTGCCCGTATAATTTATACTAGCTGGCCAGGCAGATGTGCTGCTCTTTGCGATGACCCTTCCTATAAAAAAAAATCCTTAAATTTGCATTAAAAATATTGAGGGTCACTCACTTACCGGGATAAAAACTATCCTATCTCTCAAGTTAGACCAAACTGCACACAGTGTGCAGAATTTCAGTGAAATCATCTCAGCAGTTCATCGCGGGCAAACAATGTGGCATGTAATTTTTATACGTTAAGATATGATTTTTTTAAGTTTTTTGGTACTGTATTCAAATACTAGTCAATGGACAAGCACGTATACAGCTTTAAATTTTACTACATTATTAATCTAAGTAAGGTAATAAACAATCATCTACAATGCTAACGTTCATGTGCCAGTTGAAGTGGTTGACTCCCGGTACAGTGACAATATGAAGACGGCCGCTCTCGTCTAATGTTCGAAGCCCGATTGTGTCTTCTAAATAAATATCTTGAGATTTCATTTCAATAACAGTTTCATTTATACTGTAATAACCAAACTGACTGAAAAAAAAAACAATTTTTATGTTACGGAGGATAAATGGGGATGCTAGCATATTACACTATTTTACAAGCTTTATATTAGCTTGACCTGTACGTATGTTTGTATGTAGGTATGTGTGTAGATGTATATATGTGTGAATATAATAGAATTTTATAATTCAGATTTGACGCACTTCCAGACGTCTGAATAATCTAAAGTTTTGCAGACATATTAAAAACCTATGACAATAAAATAATTTCATGTCTATGACTTAGTATTCCTACTATCCTAACTACTACCTACTTACTATCTTACTTTCTTTCTTACTATCTTACCTACTACTAACCTAACAACATATTATAGTGACCATATCAATGTTAAAAATCTTTTGTGTTTTAAATATATAAGTTGACTTGGCAATCGCACTAAGCAATCTAATTTAATATAATATGTATTACTTGTTAGATACATTGTGTTTTCATGCGATGGCAAAGTCAATCTATTTATTTGAAACATAAAAGATTTTTAACATTGATATGGTCACTATAATATGTCGTTAGGTTAGCTTATTACTTAATAACTTAAAACAGAAGGACCCTTAAGTAGTAAGACTTGGTATTACATGGATCTCACAACTTTTTACGGTATAAGAACTGAGTTGCGAGACTTGGTTTTTTTTACAAGTTATGTTCTTGATGGCATATATACTTTCTGCTTCACTTACGACACTTATTTGGTGAATCATCGCACCATAAATATAGTTTTTAAATAATTGATTTATAAAAAATTAAAAATATAAAAAAAGCAGCACTGCATATTCCGGTACGGGTTTTTTTTAGTATTTTCTACTTATTAAATCTAAAGCCTGAATTATTTCTACATTATTAGCAACATGTAATTTGTTTATTTTTGCTTAATGAAAATAAACACGCATACAGGCCATTTGCTCTCTATCCAAAACCCATGGGATTTTAAACGTAACTAACACATACCTGCTTTGCCACGGCGTTATAACTTGATCATCTGGACCACCAATAAGTACTAGCCTCTTAAGTTTCAATATATTGGCTTTGAAATCGGCCGATTTGTTTGACCTGTAATTAAACCAAACAATAATACAATTTCTTTTCAATAATATAGACTCGAAAGTATGTATAGGATTTCGTATGTGATAGAACCACACTTAAGGGGATAGAGTAAGTCAGCTCAAATTCTAATTTCGTCCCCACTTGCCCGCGCATCGTATGCTATGTACCGACATGTTTGTAATCACTAATACTGTAAGTAGAAAGGTCGTTAGACACTTATTTCATTAGGTTTATCATATTTATGCCTGTTTCTTAACGCCAAGCCAGTCGCTTCTTATTTTTATTACGGTTATTTCCCATTTTAATTTTACGTCGTTCTGTTGCGTAATGTGTATTCTGACCGTAAGCGACACAAAGAAACAAAAAAAACCCCTTCAAAGGCCGAAGCGAAGTGACCGGGCGGCAGGAATCACACTTCAAGAGGCCGATAGTTTAGGTAATTTCTTTTTACGGTGAAAATAATGGTATTTTAAAAAAGTAAATAACATAAGCACTGCTTTATAGTCAGTTCAGTTAGTATGCAAAGTTTCATTATCTTATTTAAAGTATTTTAGGAATAACAGCGGTTTATTGTTTATTTTGGAGGTAACTTGGGATTTTTTTTCTATCGAGAAAATTTTACGAAATCGTGTTTTCGTCTAACATAATTCTTAACATTAATCCTCAACTTTACCATATATTTATTTCAAAATTAATACTGCAATATTTTCGGCATAACGAAGGATCTTGCTAAGCCATTTGAGATTATATTTCCCCTTAAGTACCAGATCTTTTGCTTGAAATCTCGTCGTGTAGAATACAGGTCTGAATACAATATGGCTATCCTCAAAGTAGGAGTGACTAGGCTTGTGGTACGCTTCGATAAGAATGCGAAATATCATCAAGGCCTTTACTACTACTTACCATCAGATGACATTGTAGTCATGCACCAGTTTATAATAAGCCTTCTTTGTATTAAGTTGCCTGCGGGTGTCCATAGACTGCAGTGGCCACTTACCATCAGTTAGACCGTAAGTTCGATTTTCACTTCAGTTATATGCAAAAATTGTAGCTGCAACATGATCGGGTCGCCTTGACCGGGGACGAACCATGTTCGCTCAGAACACCAGTGTCAAATAGCAACATAATGCTACTATATTTCGTATAGCGAGCAATTTTTAACATGATACAGCTACGCAGCAGTTATATTAGTAGTGTAGTTGTAACGCGAATGGGTCAGCTCGACCGGGGAAGGACTACGCTCTCACAGAATAGCAGCTTAAAATAGTATCTTAATGCTGCTGTGTTTCATATGGTGAATGTAGAGAACCGGAGATCCTTTTTACTGGAAATAAGGCATTCCATCTTAGTCTTCACGGGTGATAACGCAATTGCATTTTGATTCGTAATCGAGGATATACATATGTAGATGTCTATGGGCCACAGCAACCACTTACCATCAGGTGGACTGTGTGCTCGGTTGTCACTCCATCCTATAAGAAAAAATGAGAACCGCCGACTGACTACGAGGTATTCCATCTTAGTGCTCATGGATCTAAGGCATCCATTTACCATCATTCGTACTTCAGGAAAATGCTTGTAGTATACTATTGACATCTTTCAGTTTAGTTGGCGGTATATTCATTAGGAACATAATTGTACATAACATAGTCTCTGTCTATTCGGGATTTCATAAACCGACACTTGTCACTTTTTACCGTTACTGTTGCCGTTACAGTCTACTAAAGTCCACTGCTGAACATAAGCCCAGCCAATAAGATTGTCTCATAGGGATTCCCCCTATATTTGACATAGTTGCCACGCTTGGCAAGCGGGTTGGCAACCGCAGTTTTTTGTAGTCGTTATTAGGAAGACGCTGCTGCCCATTCCCTGATTTGTTCCCCTCTGTCGCCTCTTACGACACCCACGGCATGATATGGGATAGTGGATATCCTTACACCACCACTACACGCTAACTCAATAAAAAAAAATCACTAGTAACGCTATTAACATAACTAATGCACAATCACAGCCATGCTTCAGCTATATTAAAGTTGTAACACGAAAAGGTCGACTCGACCGGGGAAGTACCACGCTCTC
Organism: Parnassius smintheus behrii; assembly: GCA_036936625.1. Taxonomy (NCBI): domain Eukaryota; kingdom Metazoa; phylum Arthropoda; class Insecta; order Lepidoptera; family Papilionidae; genus Parnassius; species Parnassius smintheus. The sequence goes on along the minus strand of JAUPFT010000005.1, from coordinate 46,696,236 downwards.
ACAGAATAACAGCTAAACGCTGCTGTATTTCGTATAGTAATTGTACGGAATAGGAGACCCTTTTCACCGCGAACAGGACATCCCACCTTAGTCCTCGGTCCTCACGAGTGACAAATATGAATTCTGATTCGTATATCCTATACTATTAAACGACCAATTCTTGTATATATATATATATATATATATATATATATATATATATATATATATATATATAATCGGGATTTTCATAAAATTTTGTGTCCAGGGAGTTTCGGGGATAACTAATCGATCTAGCTAGGATTTATTTTTAGAAAATGTCTTTTTGTCTGTGTTTTTAGACAATGAAAAACTGCTACTATATCGTTAGAATAAGAAGGTAAATTTTGACGGATTGTTAGTGATTATAAATAGCTTAATTGGTATAATGGTCGGTCACAGAATCGTAAAACCCCGGTTCGAGCCCAGAGCGACCGACCGACTTTTTTAACTTTTTCATGTTCCTTTCTTTTTTGAGAAAATCTATTTTTTCGAGCCCTTTTTTTAGTATTTTTTAAAAACACGAAAATTTAAATTAAAATAATTGCACTCATGATTTTTTATTCAAATAACCAGTTCCGTTTTTTCTGTTATGTCGCTAAGATCAAAAAATATTATTTATATTTCATCAGTATGTAATTTGTATCTAAATATAATTTCCAAAACATACGAATTAAAAAAAAATCGAGCGAAAAATACAGAGCAAAGCTCGGTCAACCAGGTACTATATATATATATATATATATATATATATCAAAAAATATTATTTATATTTCATCAGTATGTAATTTGTATCTAAATATAATTTCCAAAACACACGAATTACAAAAAATCGAGCGAAAAAGACAGAGCAAAGCTCGGTCAACCAGGTACTATATATATATATATATATATATATATATATATATATATATATATATATATATATATATATATATATATATATATATATATATATACAGATGTCTATGGGCTACAGCAACCACTTACCACCGGTTGGACTGTGCGCTCGTGTGTCATCCTTATCCTATAAAAAAAATTAACCACCCCAAGAAAACTTTATTTGTATGGGTTAATGATAGTAGTCTATTTTCGGATTCCAACCGATGACTTTGATTTTGAAGTTAGGCTACTGTCGATTCATATAGGTTGGTATACACTAGGATCATGTGCTTTTAATTTTTCAAAATCGAATCGGGATTTATAGTCGGGTAGGACCACGCTCTCACAGAATACCGGCGTAAAGTAGCAGCTTAATGCTGCTGTGTTTCGTATGGTGAGTGTAGAGAACCGGATGATGATGATGATGATGGAAATGAGACATGCTATTTTGTCCTCAGGGGTGGCACAACCCCCCCCCCCCCCGAACGGGTTCCCGCCTTGTCGTGGCGGGGGGGCTTAGTAGCCGTGGCTTGGTCGGTCCACGGTGAACAAAGAGGAACCCACGTGGCTGGCCCGAGGTGAAGGGCCGGCCTGAGGTGGCCACTCCGAGTGGGCTTGGGGAGCCCACTTCGGATGTGTTCTGGTGGACTGCAGCGAGTGGGGACTCGCGCACCCTCTACCGCTGCAGCCGAGGTGGAGTCGCGGAGGAAGAGGAGTGTTGGTATGGCGATGCGCCACTCGCCCTATCCTTCGCGACTCAAACGGGGCCGCACCGTTGATGCGGTGGTGGTGGGGCTGCGGGGGGAGAGGATTGTCGGTATTGCGAGGCGCCGCTCTCCCTACCCTCCGCAGCCGAATCTTGGTTGGCGGTGGAGCCATAGACCAGATCCGCCGCTGGGGTCGGGAAGGCTAGTACTTCTAAGTGCTCGTTTTTCCTGGCCCCATGGCCTTTGTGCATCGGACGCGGGGGCGTCTGTTGCACAGACGTAATTGGAGGCCGTGGAGGAAGGCGCGCCATGTGTTCTGGTGCGCCTTACCTGGGAAGGAGAACGGGGAGGAATTTTCCTCTCCCGAGGAGGTGCTGCCGTGGGGCGGCAGGCGCTAGTAGGGCCGCGGATGTGTGCGAAAGCGTTCCCGTAGCCCTACCAATATGCGACAAAGGTGGAACAACATGGGGTTTTAGTCGGTGCGAGTCCGACATAACCCGTCCTTGCCCCCGCGAGGCGGGTATGCGTAGGCATTTCCCCATGTAAAAAAAAAAAAAAAAGGGGTGGCACAACGCATTTGCATTTTAATTTTTAATAGAAGAGTTTAAAAAGAAGAGTGGACTGAGTGCTAGTCCGTCGCCCTAATTCTATAAAAAAAATATTGCAGTGATTGGATTAGTGGAGATTCACTTTTATTACAGATGAGAATTTTCACTTGCCTAAAGAGTCCCCGATCAATACGTATGAAGTGCACGTTACATGTTCGACGCCAATCTGTTACATTAACGAATATTCTTTAGCATATTGCAATATTATTCTCAAAATTTAATTTAAATTATAATATTAATTAATATTAAACAGATTAAAATTACACATCGATAACCCTTTACAGGAAAAATATATTAAATTGACGTTAAAGATAAAAACACAACAACAATGAACAAACGACGTCATTGAGGCGTCATTTACGCATTGCATTGACCTTCTGCAGTTATTCTTCAACGATAAGTCTATCTATTATTGAAATAAATTAATATAACTTTTTATTATAAATAATAATGATGACAAACGAGCATACACTGATGTAAGTGGATGCTAAGGCCCTTTATCCTCGGTTACGAATCAAAATGCAGTTGTGTTGTCACCCGTGAGTAAGATGGAATGCCTCGTTTCCTGTAAAAAGACTCTCTGGTTCTCACACTCACCATGCGAAACACGGCAGCGTTAAGCTGCTATTTTACGCTGGTATTCTGTAAGATCGTGGCGCTACCCCGGTCGAACCGAACCATTCATGCGACAACTATACTACTAATATAGCTGCAGCATTGCTCTACCACGTAAACGTTACGTTAGGTAGACGTTTTGTAACTATAAAAAGAGGAATAAGTTCTTTACCTTATAAAGAATACAACATTATTATGAAAACGTAATGTAGGTACATACTCGTACTTTACTTATAATATACTTCTACAGTATAAATATAATTTATGGCCACAGTATGCATTTACCACCAGGTGGACTTCGCCCGTTTGTCCACCCTTATTCTAAAAAACATATATTGCAAGATTTAAAGATATATTATAAAATCAATTAATAACATTTTTATAATATTGGTTGAAACATATTATTTTAATAATTTGGTAAGCAAGTGCAGTGCTAACCTCATTTTAAAACATAATTTTTACATTGCCATTGAAAATTTAAACGGATAACCAAGTATAAAACCAAAGATTAAACAAAAACAAATAGCTAAGAGTACAGTTGGATGACCTTAGAATATTGCGTATTTCATTAATTCAGAGAAATACTTGCGATAAACAACATCAGATTTGACGTAATTCATATCGTGACGTATTTTAAAAATATGTCAAGGTTTTCTATAAACTTTATTATTTTCGCTTAACAGAAATACTGTCATAAATTAATTAGAACCAATTAAAATAAATATTTTCTAACAAAAATAATGATAACTGCATGTTTTAGCCAAAACAAAAAACACAGGTTCCACCGAGATTTGAACTCGGATCGCTGGATTCAGAGTCCAGAGTGCTAACCATTACACCATGGAACCGGTTAGTTACAAAGCCAAAAATATCAATCTCACATTATTTCAAACAATTTCATAACTTTATAAATCAAAATTCAAACGTATATTTAAAATAGTAAATTAAAACAAATTTAAACAAAAAAAATACCTTTAAAATGAAAATATTTTTTCAAGGAGTACTAATAGGACTATTTTTAAGAAAAAATTTAACAATGGTATTTTTAACTTAGATCTATTTTTAAGTTAAAAGATAAATGTTGATTAATTCTTTGATATAATATCATCTTAATAGATTTTAGAAGATATTTCATCAATTTGAACACACACACAAGAATCTCCCGAACGTTTTGATTACAGCGCCATCTATCTGTTAAAATTCGTAAAACTATTCATATTCGCAATTTCAGACCGTACATAATATAAAACTGCGGTAATAATGCTCCGGTAAGTTTTTATGCGCAAATACAACAAAATATAAAAATATTTGTGAATAATACTCTCAGTAATACAAAGGTTTTTTATATATTTCTTTGTCCCAGTAATTAGAGACAATAGAGTAAGAGTGACAAAAAGTAAATAGATATAGGTAATCCCACAAATATTATTATCTTTACTTACATAACCTCTTTCCAATATTATGGTATAGTAGTCACTGGCTGACAACCTACATCTATCTTGTATATAATGGAAACAAATTGCTGAAGGCTGTGAGGGATTTCATTTTATTTATCAGGGACAATAACACATCTGCGCTCTTGTTTAAAGTTGCAGGTTTACATGGTCTATATTATACCGTTACATAGCTACATGTTAGTTGGACTATAAGATATTTTTAAAGTTTGTTTTGGAATTCACAGATTTTTTTTATGGGATAAGGTTGTAAAACAAGCATACAGTTCACTTAATGCTAAGTGGATGCTGTGGAAATAGGAAATATAGAAATTATTTTATCCTTTTTAGTTCTTTAAAATAAGCTTTTATTTTATATGAAGTCTTAGTTGAATTCTGTAAGTTGTGTTCTTAGGTGGTTGAACCGATCCTTTCTTGATGTAGGCAATACAAATGCAGTGAGGCTCTATCACATCAAACTATTGCATAAGTTATATAAAAAAACTTTACTTACTTAATATGATTATTGAGGTAAGGCAGAAATACACTATAGGTTTCATACAGTTTTTGGTGATATGGATCCTTCCAATAATTGCCTACTGAAGTGTGCTGTCCCACGCGAGAGTAAAAAAGTTCGTACGCCGTCTCTTTAACCAGTCCAGGAAACACCACATGAAGAAATCCAGCTGAAATTGGATGTATACAATTATTAATGAGAGAGGACGAATGAGTTTAGCTCTTCGACAAGGATTCCTTATTTTCTTTTATACATCTATCCTAATGTGTCTAAGTATCATAAGTTTTAATTTTAGACTTTATAAAATTTATTAGGACACTTTTTTTTTCAATTTAAGTATAGGTACTAAATACCTAATACTGGAGGTAAAAATCTTCAATTTTCAAATCTTTAAGTAATAGCAAAGTATTAAAAGCATTTAAATTGTTTTTTCTATCAAAAACATGGCATACATATTTGATTATGAAACAATTTTAGCAACAGTTTTATAGTATATTGTAGTGGAAAAATATGTTAACTTTGAACACACTGTTAGTTTTTTAAATAAACTGTTAACAAAATATCTGTATATCTTATCACATAATATGCTGGTATAATGTAAACAGCACAACTTGTTATTTTTTATTTTTGATTACTCAACTTATTTTTTAACTCAAATGAGTTTATGTTTACACTAAAGCTATTTGTCTTTGTAAGCATTATGTTGTAAAAATAAAATATAATAATTTTAAAGAAATTTAACTGTTTTATATTTCATAATAAGTAACATGTGTTATGTCATTGCACCTCTCTTTTTTTCTACTGGATGATTGCACCTAACTAGACTTAATCGGAAATGAAACTCCAACTACTTTAATATACACAACCAAAATTTAAACTACATAACTAAGTATTATGTTGAAAATGATTTACCTCCATATTGACCAGCTTGGGGAGAACTTAAGGAAATGAAAGTATCAACAGATATATTTGAGAAGGTCTGTATAATGCCTCGCGCAACCAAACCACCTTGAGAGTATCCTGAAATTGTAACAAAATATTGTTAATGAAATGGTCATTTTCATAAAGAACTGAGAGGAAACTTCCAAAAGATTTGCTTTAGTTCAACTATATGCAGGGACAATTCTCATTTTGCCTGACACTCATAAACATTTTCTCAAGATTATGTACGAACCATTCAAAATATATAGGCACACCATAGCGGGACAAGCTAGTTTAGTGGGAAAGGGTAAAGTAGGGAACCTAAAACTAAACTAAAAGTTGAACAAAAAATTAATTCCTAGGTATCAAAGCATGATAAAAAAAGATAAACTGCTTCTTAAGAGAAATAATTTATTGTTTCATTACCTTACTTTATAATTAACAGTAAATATAGCACTTTTAACTAGGCATTATTAGCCCCTTTGGTTATTAAATTACATCAAAATGTGGGCTTAAAGATGACCCAGCGAAGATTATTAGATTATTAGAGATAATACCTCAGTCAGCAGAATTTCTGGGATAGTGTTTATATCTGTTAATTAATAATTTTACTTACCTATTACATTTATACCCTCTGGATATTGGGATGAAATGTTAGCTATGTCTTGACCAATTTCAAGTACTTGATGCCACATATTTTCTAAGCTCGACCAACTTTCAAACCTGTTCACATTGTATATGGCAGTTCCTGGGTGTTTCTAAAATAATAAAATATTGTCAATTAATATTTCAAAAATAGGAAAATAAAGAAGTATAATGATCTAGTATATATTGCAGCATAATTAATGCTGTACAACACTTGAAATGTCAAGATTTAAAATAGGTAAAAATTGAACAACGGTGCATAATAAAATAAAGAAATTGAATCAAGATCTTCAAACAAACCACTGATTTATCATAAAATACTACATTCTCCTTCTAAGAAGAATCTACTATTTTATGATATTTATTACTATATATAATTTTTATAGTGAATGTAAGTGCTGAACGACTGCCTGAATGTAATGCAATAAATTAATCATCTTTTAAAACATTTAAAATATTACACTGAAACCAAACCAAAACTAAATTGGTCCCAAGAGATAAAGTTAAAGAGAATAAAATTTTGAGTTGATATAGGCTATCTGTACAAATCTATAATTTTCTTGAAGGTTTAAACTCTTATTAAAGATAGATGTAATTTTTATTAGTCATATCTTAGTCAGTCAAAATACTTTTATTCGAAATTGGCCTTTACAAAACACTGACTCTCAAGTCAAAAATTGCTTCAACAAGTCCCTACTTCAAGCGACCTTGTGAGAGAAGCGCCAAGAAACTCACAAATAGGCTATTTTTCTCTCAAAAAGCAAATTAAATTATTGCATACAGACTACAAATAAATAGTTTCAAACTACAGAAAAATTCAGTTAATATAAAAAAATATCTAGTAGATATTCTTTCATCTCGACTACATGGTGAAATAAAAAATGAATAAGAAAACGTACCTCTTGAATTCTATACTTTATAATTTCCATACTTCCACTTCCCGTCATTATGCCGTGTACTAAAATAACTGGTTTATAACTCAAACTCACATTTATAAATAAATTAAATATTATAAAAAAAATTAACGTCATTTTCGTATATTTTGATACTATGCAAACAAAGAAAACCAAATAGAATTTTGCGTCTACTCAAATGTGTGAATATGAATGTTTGAACTCTGATGTTATTATAATGTCATCATATGAATAAATGATTAGCAATAATATATGAAATTGCAAATACTTGGCGTAATTAATTATATACTTTAAACCGGGGGTGCGTGTTAGCGTTCTGAAGTTCTGAAATAATTAAATTCTTTGTGTCCAATGGTCGAATGAAAAGACTTTGTTTGTTGACAAAATATTGTCAGGATGTCGGCTCAGTGTCACTGTCAGGTAGGCAGTGTTGCCAAGTTTAAATCTAGCTCCCGTTGTAGAGAATACTATGGGTATGTTCCAAAATAGAACGCAGTGTACTGTCCAATGTAAATGACATCATGAATCGACGCTATACTGGTGATTCGTTCCAAAACATAGGACAGTATATGACGTCATACATTTACGCCATATTGGAAAAGTGTTGGCGATTATTTTGTCATTTTGTGCTCCAAAAATCATTTTGTATTTGAATAAATAAAAACAAATTCTGGCATGCTTCATTCAGCGCACACACAATTAAAAATTGTTCTACTGTGGCCAGATATTAGACGCAATGTGGCGGCGGCACGCCAGTACAATATAGTGTCAATTGATGACGGCATTTGCATTTGCCAGTGTACTGGGTTGTATTTCGGAACATACCCTATAATCCCATCAAGTACGGTAGACAAGTGTCAATCATTCGTTCCTAGTGACCGAAACATTCTAGAACATTTCGTCACGCGTCTGGTACATTCAGATCGATCATTCAAATGGTTCACTCTTCGGGCTCCAGTACTCTGTTGAGTCTGTGAGATCCATTGGGACCGGACATATTCTATTGGAGATTTGTAATAGCGCCATCAACTACATGCTATAGGAAATAAAGTCATTTTATCGAACTTAAACTTATTGACTTTCAAGGATATCACAGGTTCACATGATATGCGACTCAAACAGTAAAGAGAGAGAATGAAATAAATGGAGTAGTTATCTATATATTCAACAGTAGCGCATCATTTTGGCCGGCCAACGACAAAACAGTTTCCGAGCTGTATTTAAAAGAATTACGCCAAATGAAAACTTACTCGTATTTATTCGTATTTCTAAATAAGAAAATGAATAAAGTTATAATTTAATATCCGTCATTTCCTAATTCTTTTTATTTCGAAAACAAATCTAAAAAAAAAACATATTTGTTGTCCCGTTAAAAAAACCCATTAGCCGTTAAAACACAATTTTTTCCCGTTGCCGACCTCGCTGTCCCGTCAAATCTTACGGTAAACCCGACAAGTTAGCAACACTGCAGGTAGGCTGTCAGAAGCTTATCAATGTCAAATGTCACGGACATTGTCAATATTTGTTTATTTAACTGCATTTACGGCTCTGGGTTCTAGCCCTTCTGAGCCTATCATTTCTTTCGGAATATTCTTTTTTATATATTTTTTCTTCATAATATGCTGACGCATCACATTGCGAAATTTTTTGGAGATGCTGACGACAGCTCGACAAAGCTGACAGTTGATGACGACAGTCACTCAAACTCATAAGGCAACCAAGCGATTTAATTAGCGCGAGGTTTATATCAACATCAAAGCACTTGTTTCGTCGTTTTCTTTAATAGTTCACACGCACAGACACTTAATTCATGAAAACGCATCTCTTTTACCAATCAAACTCCACTTGAAACTATTATTCAAGTGACAAAACAGAAGCGACAACCCGTTGACGGCCAAGTTCTCGCCAAAACCTCACATTGTCAACACTCAAAAGCCGATGTGGCGGGCATGGAGTATAGAGGTAAGTAGAAATATCTCTCATAGGAGAATAAATGAAAAAGTGTCTATCTGCAAGCAGTAAATAGTAGTTCATATCATCGCTGGCGTAGCCAGAGGGTATGAAAGGAACTTAGTAGTTGTCGACGGAGTGAAGTGAGCTGAGTTGAGGAGGTTAATATTTGTGGCGATAAGAGTAATTGATGAAACTGCAGTATTTAAAGCCTCGACTATACACATTGTCTTAAAACAATTTAGTAAACATAACCAAGAAAAGTCACCGTGAAACACGTTAACACGTTGAGAGTGATTTTGAACATAAAAATTTTGAAAACAATAAAATAATTATTATAACAAAGAATTATTGTGAAAGACTGTGCAATGAAAAATTATAAAAAGTTCTTTAAAATTTACCCTCTAGCTATAGTGGCGCCACCCTTATTTAGCACTTTTCTACGGACACTTTATAATATAGAGTTGGTTCTCTCCGTAGTTGCGGGCCTAAGTATGCACGACTAGGGAAGTGACTTTGTTTTAAATTTTACCGATTAAACAATGCTGAAATGAATGAAATGCATTTTAATTGTAAATTAAATTAAATAAAAAAATAATATAATTTTTACATATACGATAAACAGATATAAAAGACAAATACATTACAATCAAAACACATAATATAGTACCGACTAATGTGTAGTAAATTAAACAAAAGAGTGACTTTCATTAAGTATTTTTATAACCTATATTGAATTAAAAAGCTTCTGTTACTTATAATCTAATTCTAAACTGAAAGTGCATTTGTTGTAATTTTTTCAGATTTTATCACAATAATAAAAACAATAAGACTTACTAAAACACAATAGAAAGGCGTGCTTATTAAGAATTTATGAGAGATATAATAACACAAAGGTTAAGATTGTATTTTAGTTTCAGTAGAAGTAAGAAATATTTTTACTTTATATAAAATTTTCATATGTGGTATAGCTACGCTGCGGCTCTACAATGGTTGTTGCACGTATGGGTCAGCTAGAACGAGGAAATATCACGCTCTCACAGAATATCAGCGTAAAATAGCAGCTGAATACTGCTGTGTTTCGTATGGTGAGTGTGAAGATCCGGTGACCCTTTTTTACTGGTAACGAGGCATTCTATCTTAGTCCTTAGGGGTGACAACGTATCTGTGTTTTGATACTTAGTTGAGGATTAATGTAGATGTCTACGGGCCATAGCATCCACTTAACATTACGTGGACTGTGTGCTCGTTTGTCATCCTTATTGTATAAAAACATGTAATTGTGTAAAAAAAGACTCTTTATAAGTCTGTTGTAATACTAGATCTGAAATATTGAAATAAATTGCTTCTATAAAGCACAAAGGGTTATTTGAATGCTATTGTTACGAGCTTAGGGGTTCGTCTCAGTAAAAACTGCCGATTGAATTACCAAAATTTACACTTTTATTGCCATACACCAATTAAAACTCAAAACACTAATAATTAACCACACCGATTCACTTTATTTCGCTCCGAAGCTTCGCTTGTCTCGCCAAATTCAATACTGCCCCGATCGCGTCTTGTAGCGCCTTTAAATACACCTTTTTCACCGAAATATCCAGAATATTTAAGTAAATATGCACGCCAACCGACCTGGTGCCGAAGATTGGCGTGTGGAGCTTCTAGAAAGCTTAATTATTCTGTTAGATACTAGATGGCGCTGTTGGTCGAAAGTCAAGATTGACATTTTCTGGGAAGCCCTCCTCGCTCTGGTCCCCGACACTAGATGGTGCTAGTGCAACACTATTATGACATAAATGACCATTTTTTTTAATTTGTCCGTCGGTCCGTCCAGGCTAATTTACGGAATAGCTAAACCGATAGTGATAATACTTTACGAACCTACAGAAAGCAATACCAGGAGGGGTAAAGTCCATGTTTTCATAAAAAATTCAATGATTTTTTTGTAGAATGTGATTGATTTCTTTTTTTTATAGAAGAGGGGGCAAACGAGCACACGGTTTACCTGATGTTAAGTGACTACCGCAGCCCATGACCAACCGCAACACCAAGGAAATTGCAGGTGCATTGCCGGCCCTTTAGAAAGGAGTAAGCTCTTTTCTTGAAGGTCCCCAGTATCGTATCGGTCCGGAAAATTGCCGGTAGTAAATTATTTCACAGAGATATCGAACGTGAAAGAAAACTCGTAGTGAAACGTACAGTGGTGGACCGCCAAGCATCGAGGTGGCGTGGATGGTATCGGGAGGTTTGCCGCGTAGTTCGTTCATAAAATTTGGTAGCTGGGATTAATCCAAACAGTTTTTCAGAGCACGTCATTGAATCGAACCGATCGGAAAGCACTCGATCGTCAAAGATTCGAGCCACTCTGCGCTGGATGCGGTCAAGTGGAAGGAGCTGGTAATGGGGAGCCCTAGCCCAGAGATGGGAACAGTACCCCATGTGGGGTCGAACCTGCGCCTTGTAGAGTTGCAGGCGGCATGCCGACATGAAATACTGTCCCACTCTGTTGAGCACGCCAAGCTTTTTAGAGGCCAATTTGGCCTTCACTTCCAAGTGACCACGAAACTGCACGTCACTCGATATGTCAACGCCGAGGATTCCGATACTGGCTGAGGCAACAAGGGGAGAGCCTTGAAACTGAGGAGATACGACAAGGGGATTCCTTTTAGCGGTTAACGCGCAATCTTGTGTCTTCTGAGGGTTAGACTGTACTAGATTTAGTCGCCCCCAATCCGAGACTTTGTTCAGCGATGACTCGACTTCAGACACAAGTTTGTGCCGGTACTCGGAGACGTTTTCCCATGAAATATCGGCACGACCGTTGTACAGAGCATCACCAGTGCTGTCATCTTCATAGCAATGAACGTTGCAGGTTTGCAACATATCATTGATATGCAGAAGAAACAGCGTTGGTGATAGCTTGCAGCCTTGTTGAACACCAGCATTAATAGCTTTGTAATCAGAGCTTGCACCGTCTACAACGACCTTGATGCTCCGATCTGCAAGAAAGCTGGTGATCCAATTGCACAATATCTCGGGAAGCCCACAGGAAGGGAGCTTCGAAAGAAGCGCTTTGTGCCAAACCCGATCGAAGGCCTTCGCAATTTCCAAACTAACGGCCAACCCTCTTGAACTCTACTGCCGTAGCCCATCTATGAGTCAGGTAGACCAGAAGATCATCAGCTGATCGACCGAAAACCAATCAAAAACCGTATTGGCGATCAGTAATCAGCTAATGATCCTCAAAGTACCCCACGAGCTGGCAGTTTACAATGCATTCCATTGTTTTGGAAAACAGGGAGGTGATGGCGATGGACCTGTAGTTCTACGGGTTTGAGCGTCCGCCTTTTTTAGGGATCGGGTGGACGAAAGCCGTCCTCCATGATTTTGGGACTACGCCTAGGGAGTAAGAGTACCGCAAAAGACGCGTTAAAACCGGTGCCAACTCTGGAGCACACGTCCTCAGCACAATGGAGAAGATAACAAGGTTACAATATTAGACTTTTAAGTACGTAGGTAAAAAGTCTAGACCAAACACATAATTCTAGTTTTTATTTCACATGGATCGGTGAACTATCACCGAAGTTATAAGCGTAGAAGGTTTACGTAGATTTTTAAAATCTCGCCCGTGCCCGCGAGTAGCGCGTGACGTCATCGATTCCATGCGGCCGCGCCGCCGTACCGTTCCAGCGCGCTGATCATACGTTTGTATAAAATATTTCGCGCGTGAGTTGTTTGCCCTCGTGCGCTCTTGTGTTTTTAAGTATTTGATGATGGAAGAAGGGTTTCTGACAACCTTCCAATAGTCCGTGTCATGATGGTGGCGGAATATTTTCTACCCATTATTACATTAATACTTCTGGGTTTCATTTGCTAATGAAACCCTGAAGTATTGTAGTGGTAAATTAAAAAAATGACTTTCAATAAGTATTCTTATAATCTACATTGAATAAAAAAGTTTCTATTTCTATTTCTATTTCTATTAATATATTAATAATTCTAATAATTATTTCTAATAATAATTTAATTTGATGAAAAATACGTAAACATTCCTTACCTACCTACTTACTATCTGCCTCTAACTAGTTTTGTATTCTTATGCTTCTTATGTGCAACCTAACCTTTTTGAGGTTTTTATGGTTAAAAAAATTTCCTGTTATTAATAAAGAAATTTACTACAATAATACTTCGGTGTATAAAAATATGATTTCATCTAAAAATCCGATGTTTTCAATATTACTAGAAAAGGGGTTGCATTATTATTATGATTAAAAGCGTAGTAATATATTCTTCAGGCAAGGGATCAATGTCAATATTATCATCTAGAGCAGTAACAGGATCGACAACATATCTATGCACAATTTCTTGTGAAGTAATGGCAATCGCATGTGCAACTGTTTCTGACCTAGATTTGGCATTTAGTTTTGATAGTAAACATCTTTGTGGTTTTTCTGTATACCGATTTTGACAAGCAAACTTGTGAGGCAAAACATCTTTTTTAAGTTTGAGGGGACCACAAACTAGTTTGTACTTCACGTAGTTTTCCATATCGTTTTCGACCTAGAACAAAATAAAAACTAATTTAAAGGCTATAAAAAAATAAGGAACCTCGTAATGTACCAACTATTAAACAAATACAACTATTAACAATTAAAATATGTACCAACTATGTAATACATAAAAATAGGACAACACGAAAAAAAATTTAAGTTTTCCACTTCATAATCAAACTTTTTCCATTATTTGCGGCCCGCAAAGTATGCAGGTTGAACAGATCTGCGATGTGTTTAGTTTTTGCTCGAAATATCGTAAAAATATAAAAACGTTTGTTAACATATTCCATATTTTAACCTTTATATGCATTTTAAACATTTTAAAATTTGCTGCGAACATTACCTATGTTTGCAGCAAATTTTCTATCTATATATAGGTATCTAAACTTACAAACTCACGACAGGTCATTGACTTATCTACATTAAATAGGTAAGTACTTTACCCAAGTTTGGATGTTTATTTATACTGAAGTAGTTTTAGTTATATATGTAGGTATAGGGTATTGTTTCTTCTTGAAATTATAATGATCACTAAGCGTGGAAAGGTTCAATGAATCGTTAGTTACTTAAACACTGCGACTCGAGTAGGTACATGCCCAATAGAAAGCATTTACTAGCAATAACCAAGAGATATCATGTGAAGGTTATTATTATTTGAATACTTACTTCCGAATGATCCTCACAACAATATGCTACCATGTTTGGTTATAAAGTATGTGCTCGTCTCATAGCATTTGTCCATTTTTTTCTGATGGTAGGGTTTCTAGGTACATTAAAAAACAACTTTTCAGGTGTTTTTGTGGCCGTATTTTTTACATTGAGGCACAGCACAATATTTAATAGATGGTGTCATGTTCTATAATGTTTCTTGTTAAAAAAAGATAGCAAGTAGATCCACGCGCGACGGGCACATTTGAGTAAATATTTTGATTTTCTAAGTGCGCATCGTGTCGCTTGCACGAAGATGGAAATCGTGACGTCATCAACGATGTCGCGCTCGGCCCGCGGCTTAGACCGAAAGTGTTAACTTTGCGCCTTTATATCTCGGTCAGTTTTGAAGATAGAAAAAAATTAAAAACACAGTTATTCTCGTAATTTTTTGTAGAATTTTTTGGCACATAAATCATCTTATCCATTGGGGGATATCGTCAGACCCACTCGATTTGTAGATGTCCAGGGAGAGGAGTGCTTTGCGAACCGAGTGCTGTGTGAGCTGTACCTCCTGCATGGAGCACTCACACCACTGAATGGTCGGCGGCGTACTCCCCCCGTCATCGAGAGTCGAGTTGGACGCAAAGAAGGAGCCTAGCAGATCGGCTTTCTCTTTTGCGGCATGGGCCAGTGAGTCGTCCTCCCTGTGCAGCGATGGAAGAGATAGCTGACAGAAATTCCCATGGATAGCCTTAGCGAGAGACCGGAATGCACGGGTTCCAGAAGGAAGGTGAACTAGTTTTTCGCCAGTTCTGCCTACGTGCTCTGACTTTGCCTTGGCAATGACTCTTTTGAAGAACCTGGAGGCGGTATTATACTTATTTTTTAGAGTGCTGGTGTTTATATCCCGGAATGTTGATGCGTCAGCCGAGGCTTGGTCTCACTCTCCCTAACGGTACGATACTTACAGCTTCAAGCTATAAGGCCAGCCCGTGTACAATAACAAAGCGAAAGCAGTGACAACTGTGACATTA
This sequence comes from Parnassius smintheus behrii, assembly GCA_036936625.1. Taxonomy (NCBI): domain Eukaryota; kingdom Metazoa; phylum Arthropoda; class Insecta; order Lepidoptera; family Papilionidae; genus Parnassius; species Parnassius smintheus. The sequence continues at coordinate 46,680,788 of JAUPFT010000005.1, read as the reverse complement.
CAGTTCTCAATATACAGTTAAGTTAGGCACACCATAATGATATCTTTTAAGTGATCGATACGTTTAGGTATTCCGAATTATTCAATATTTTAAACCTTTAATAGGAGATGCGAGATTTAGTGGATACTGAGTTTGCGGGCTTGCATTGTTCACAAGATCCTATATATCGATTATGGGTTCACTGACGTCGATGTTCCGATGTTTGACATGTGGCAACATCGATGTTTTAACACTTTAACAGCCGTACACGTACTGTGTGCGGGCAGTGTCGATCAACTCGGGACGCCGATCACGTACTCCGTCGTAGACAGAGAAACCTATAGACTACTGATTAGTATGGCCTTGAATGAGAAAGGACGATAACGTAGTTTTAGGTTATACAATAGTCTTTATGACTTTTAAACATATTTAGATAACATTTTTAATTGTTCTGAGAACTGAAATGAACAAGATTCACCAATCTTAAGCTCACAAAACACTTTTTTCTCACATAAACCAACTTGTAAACTCCTTAGATCGCTACGAACTGTCAAAGTTGCCTAGCAAAGTGTAGTTTGCTAAATAAAAAAACCGGCACGGAGAAAGGGACAAACAATCACACCGCTCTGTCTCTTTTCTATGCAAGACGTATGCATAAATCTATCTTTTTCGTTTGCGTCAATTTGTCTAAAGGTTTCTCTGTCAACGTACTCCGTGCGGCTTTGATCTTTATATCGTCTGTTTAAAAATCACGTTCCCGGTGCGTGATTGGCGTGTAACCCTGGTGTAGAATGACTCTTTAGCTACACCCACATGTATGAATCACCGACGGGAGGTGCGGGGTAGAGGCAGGACAAGCGATCTTTCAGCGCGCATCGCCAGTGCTCCCACGCCACCATTGTAAGAGCACGTCCTTGCATTTTGGCACGAAATGGCTTCCGCTAGGCGTAGTTGGCGGCTCGATTCTAAAGAAATTTTTGATGTTTTGGTAAATGATGTTGACTCAGACATTGAGGAAGACCCAAAATGTCAAATTGAAGGTAAATTATTGTATTTTATTATTGTATTTTATTATTGTATTTTTATTCGATTATACCTTTTTTGCGAAGTCTAGATTTTTATTGGTGTTTTCTCTCTCCAGAGGTAATTACAGACATACAAGAGGTGGTATCCGTCCAAGATCAAGAAAATGATGATGCTGATATGTCAGAAAACGTATCTGAACCAGAACAGAGTTGAAACCGGGGTCGCTCGAGACCTACACTTCGAGGAAGAACGAGATCGCCCGGCGGAAGCGTTCGTTCAGGGGCGCGCTCGACTACTCGCTGCAGCGGCGGCAGATACACATTAACTTCTATCAGGGAAATGGATGAAGCTAATGGATGATCATACTAAGCAGTGCACCAGCCATCTGAAAATCCAGTATTTCAAGAAATATCTCGCGTATTAGCCCCGATTGATGAAAATTCGTCACTGTTCGATTGTTTCTCAATTTTTTTATCCTGATTCTTTTTGGAAATTTCTCAAGACTTAAACAAATCGTTATGCAGCTCAAATGAAGGCTAAACAAACGCGACAAGGTATCCTGAAACCTGGAATTATGCTTTATCAATGGAAACCAGTCACGAAACAGGAACTAAAAACATTTTTTCCATAGTGATTCATATGACACTCGTTCAAAAAGAAAGTTTAGATTCTTACTGGTCAACTCTTGAAATAACAGAAACTTCATTCGCCAGAAAGCACATGAATAGGAACCGATTCAAGCTATTTACAGCTGTCTTCATTTGAACGACAACTCAAATTATAAACCACGCAATGATCCAGAATACTGTTACGTGCTTGAGGTTCGTGACAATAAAAATTGCCGATAGAATTACCTAAATAAACCCTTTAATTCACTTTACACTAAATAAAGTTAAAAACACTAATAATTAATCACACTGATTCACATTATTCCACTCCGGAGCTTCGCTTGTCTCGCCAACTTTAATACTTCACCGATCGCATCTTGCAGCGCCTATAAATATAAATAAGCACCGAAATATCCAGAATATTCAATTAAACACGCGCAAGGTACCGAGAGTTCGAGTTTCAACTTCTAGAAGTTTAGTTCTTCGGTTCGAGACTAGATGGCGCTGTCGGTTGAAAGATTAATGATGTCATTTTCTGGAAAGCTCCCCTCGCTCTCGTCTCTGACACTAGATGGCGCTAGTGCCGTCGACTTAGGCGCGTAACACTGCCCCCTCCTAAGACATGCTCGTCCCGAGCATTATCGGCCCCATAATATAACGCGCCAGGTGATCCACATGGACGATCTTAGGAGTCCCTCTTGCGCCTTTCTGTATCCGGTAGGTTACATCGTTGATCCTGGTCACAATCCGGTACGGGCCGTCCCATTTAGCTTGAAGCTTAGGATTGTGCAACCACACTAGTGAACCTTCGTCGAACCCTTTGTTGTTCATTTTGCGGTCGTACCGGGTTTTCATCTTTTCAGACATTTGCTGGCACGATTGTCTGACGTGCTCATAAATGTCATTCATTTTGCTCCGCAAGTCATTTGCATAATCGGTTATACTGCGTGGAGCATCAGGTGGAATCCCGGTGATCAGGTCTGCAGGCAGCCGTAATTCTCTCCCAAAGTTTGCGAAAGCTGGTGTCACTGATGTAGTTTCGTGAACAGCGCTTCGATATGACAACAAAAACGGTTGTATGTGCTTGTCCCAATCTCGTTGCCGATTGTCTACAACTTTTGCTAGGTACCTCTCCAATGTCTGATTAAATCGTTCTACCATTCCATCAGATTGCGGGAGATAAGAAGTCGTTCTTGTTTTATGAGTACCCATAACTCGGCAAGTTTCCTGGAATATTTGAGACTCAAAATTCCTTCCTTGATCGCTGTAAATCTCTAAAGGTACTCCAAAACGACAGAAGAATTCATGAACTAGTTTATTTGTAACTGTTGAAGCTTCTTGATTTGGAATGGCGAAGACTTCTGGCCACTTAGTGAAGTAATCCATCACAACCATGAAATACTTGTTACCGCTTTCACTCTTCGGAAACGGCCCCGTCACGTCAATGGCTATTCTCTCCCATGGTGCACCAACATTGTACAACTTCAATGCACCTCTACTACGAGTCTGAGGTCCCTTTACAGCCGCACAACTTGTACATTTGCGACACCAGTCCTCGACATCGTTTCGACAGTGGACCCAATAAAACCGTTCTCGGATCTTCAGTAGAGTTCGTTTAACTCCCAGATGGCCTCCGGAACAGTCATTATGGTACAGCTGTAGAACATCCGGTACTTTAGCTTTAGGGACAACCATTTGCAAGTGACAGCTGTCTCCCCGAACATTTTCCCATTTACGGCACAGAACTCCATCCTGATGCAGCAAGCTGTCCCATTGGGCCCAATAGCTTTTAGTGGTCGAACTCATCGCTGAGACGTCGCTCCACTTGGGCTTGGAAGCACTGGCCTTCATCCATTCCAGAATCGGCTTGATGTCCGGATCTTCCTGCTGTGCATGTTGTAAGCTGTCCTTCCACTCGTTGCTGAGGTGGTCTGTCCTGAGCATCCTCACGGATACCACTTCCTTACTCTCCTGCCTATTACAATGTTTGGAATCTTCAGGACAAGGTGTTCGTGACAATGCATCTGCGTTTCCATGAGATTTCCCGCTGCGATGTTCGATCTCAAAGTCGTATTCTTGCAGTAGTTCAATCCACCTCGCAACTTGTCCTTCTGGATTTTTAAACTGCAATACCCATTTTAGTGCAGCATGATCAGTTCTTAAGCGAAATTTTCGTCCCAGAAGATATTTGCTAAAATGCTGCAACGACTTTACCACAGCTGGCAATTCGCGACTTGTGGCACAATAGTTCCTTTCCGGTTTTAACAACGACTTGCTGAAGTACGCTATCACGACCTCTTGGTCACCATTCCGTTGAGACAACACACCGCCAAGTCCTATATCACTTGCGTCTGTGTCAACTATAAATTCTTTGCTTGCATCAGGGTATCCCAAAATAGGTGTTTAGCACAGACGGTCCTTGAGCTCCTGGAATGCGATATTGCAACTTTCATCCCAGCAGAAATGTTGCTTCTCCTCGGTTAGCTTATGCAGAGGTTTACCTATATCTGCAAAGTTCTTCACAAATCGCCGGTAATAGGAACACAAACCCAAAAATGCTCTAACCTGTGTCTTGTCTTTTGGAACCGGTCAATCCTTGACAGCGGCGATTTTATCTGGATCCGTGCGGACACCTTCTTCCGATACTACATACCCCAAAAAGTTAACTTGCCGTTTGAATAGTGAACATTTCTTCGGACTCAACTTGAGGTTGGCACTCTGAATCTTCATGAGCACGCGTTCCAGGTTTTGAAGGTGTTCCTCAAACTTCCGGCCTACGATGATTGTGTCATCCAAGTAGACCAGACAGGCATCGCCAATTAGCCCGGTAAGTACAAGTTCCATCAGCCTTTCAAACGTTGCTGGAGCATTGCACAACCCAAACGGCATTACTTTAAATTGCCACAGACCCTTTCCCATCGAGAACGCAGTTTTCTCCTTGTCCTTAGGGTCAATTTCAACTTGCCAGTAGCCACTTTTTAGATCCAGCGTGCTAAACCACTTTACTCCTGTAAGCATGTCCAGCGTGTCATCAATTCTTGGCAAGGGATAGCTGCCCTTCTTTGTAACGTCGTTCAGACGGCGGTAATCAACACAGAACCACATGCTTCCATCCTTCTTCTTTACCAGCACCACGGGTGTACACCATGGACTAGATGAAGGTTCAATAACACCATCCTTCACCATTCCCTCAATCATGGTTTCCACTTCCTTTTCACGTGCTACCGGCAATCTTCTTGGCCGCTGACGGACAGGCAATTCTTCTCCTGTGTTTATTTTGTGTTGAACTAAGCCAGTCTTTCCCATGTCAGCATCGTTTGATGAGAATACATTGGCGTACTTGAGTAACAACTTCTTCACCTTGACCAATTCGTTCGGGGAGAGAACACTGCGACAGTCTTGCGAGCTTACGAGCTTGAGGTTCGTGACAATTAAAATTGCCGATAGAATTACCTAAATTAACACTTTAATTCACTTTACATTAATTAAAGTTAAAAACACTAATAATTAATCACACTGATTCACTTTATTCCGCTCCGAAGCTTCGCTTGTCTCGCCAACTTCTATACTTCACCGATCGCATCTTGCAGCGCCTATAAATATAAATTTGCACCGAAATATCCAGAATATTCAAATAAACACGCGCAAGTTCGAGTTTCAACTTCTAGAAGTTTAGTTCTTCGGTTCGAGACTAGATGGAGCTGTCGGTTGAAAGATTAGTGATGTCATTTTCTGGAAAGCTCCCCTCGCTCTCGTCTCTGACACTAGATGGCGCTAGTGCCGTCGACTTAGGCGCGTAACAATACGATGCTTTTTTCAATCTCCGACCGTATTTCGATGAACTGTGTCTTTTGTGTGAGAACAGTTTTTATCCCAATGAAAACTTGACGATTGATGGGGGCACTTGTGGATTTAGGGGTCGAGTGCACTTCAGAGTTTACAATAAAGATAAGCCCGATAAACACGGTATGAAAGTCTACATTGGCGACAACAACCTTTGGAAAAAGATGAAATGGCTTTTTGTCACCGCGGCAATCTAACTGCCTGTAAATAGAAAGATAAGCGTGATGTACTTACGCTCACGACGAAACACGGAGCTAGATGGACAGAGGTAGATGCAAAAGTAAAAGGTAAGGGCGTAACCAAAAAGGTGAAACCAGACTGCATCCTCGACTAAAACCACTAAAAATTGGCGTAGATCTCAATGACCAATATGTATCCTGTTATTCATTGAATAGAAAAAGTATGAAATGGTGGAAAAAAATGTTTTAAAATTTAGTAGCGCGTTCTCTGGTAAACGCTTAAATTTTATACAATAAATCCAGAGAACAACGACGCTGCCCGCAATTCTCGCATTTTCTGATGGACTGTGGGGAACAACTGGTGGAAACTGGACCCTCCCATGGTCCACATGCTGTCCGGACTAGCACGGATAAAAAGAGAAAGTCGCACGAGTTTGCAAAGTGTGTGCCGACATTTCAAACAAAGAAACCGGAAAAAAGGGGTGCAAAGAGACCATTTATTACTGCCCAGACTACAATGTTCCTTTGTGCTACTATCCCTGCTTCAAAATGTTCCACACACTAAAAATTTACGTTATTTAGTTAGCTCAAGTATGTAAGAATGTTTATGTTGGAGTTTTTTTTCGCTTGTAGACCTCTTTTGTTAATTTTTTTTCATAAATATTTTTCATTATTATTAATGTTTTTTATTTCATCACTCACAATATAAAGAATATTAGTACATATAAAAAAGAATAATAGACATATCACAAATAGTTTTTATTTTATGAGTCATAGAATATCGGCAAAAATCGCAGGCGTACCCGGAACGGCCACCTTTATAACGGTCAGCTGTTAAAGTGTTAATTTTTAACATCGATAATCATCGAACATCCCTTATCATGGAGGTTAGAGAGAAGGAGAACGATCGCTGTAGAAAATGGTGTCCCAGAAATATGGACCATATAAGTGAGGCACTGCAATCGCTAAGTTGTCTCAATAAAAGTCATTTTGAGACTATTTTTTCGATCGGTTGCTAAAGCACTAGCACATCCACGCAAATATAATATCTCAGCATTTTTTATTTCACTTTTTGTCAAAAATTAAAAAATTACGGAGCTTAATTATTTTCTCACCAATGCCGCGAAGAAAATTTGTACATTATTCAATTAACTTTATCTACTTGTACTCATAAACAGCTAACTTTACAGATACTACTATCGATGGCAGTTCAGAGACAGGCGGGCTATGCTTTAGAACGTAGCCATGGAGGTTAGATAACGGGAGAATGATCGCCGTAGAAAATAGTGTCCCAGAAATATGGACGCCATAAGTGAGACGCCGCGATCGCTAAGTTTGCTCAATAAAAGTCATTTTCGGTCTATTTTTTCGATCAGATGCTAAACCACTTGCGCATCCACGCACAATAAAATATTTCACCATTTTTTAATGTTTCTTTTTGTAAAAAATTAAAAAATTACTGGGCATGAAAATTTTCTCATCAATGCCGCGAAGAAAATTTGTACATTATTCATTTAACTTCATCTTCTTGTACTCATAAACAGCTAACTTCGCAGTCACTACTCGACGGCAGCGCTGCTATAAATTCTACAAATTTTCAAGGACAGGCGGGCTATGCTTTAGTACATAGCGATCGTTCTCCTGTTCTCAAACCTCCATGTCCCTTATTAACAAGGACTACAATCTATGGAGTGTAGAAGTAAGGAGTACCAAACTCCCATATGAGAATAGTTGAAAACGTGTCCATCTGTAAGCAGTAAATAACAGTTCAAAAACTCTTCACTACAGCGCTCGAGTAGCTACGGGGTATGTTTAATCGGCGTAAAATACGTTGAGAGTGATTTTTAAAAAAATATTAAAAGCTATAAAATAATAATTGTAAAAAGAATTATGGTGAAAGTCTGTGCAATAAGAAAATTATAAAAAGTTCCTTAAAATTTAGACTGTAGCTACAGTGGCGCCACTCTTATTTATCGCTTTTCTACGGACACTTTTTTATAGAGTCTGTACTCCTTACTCCTACACTATGGAGTGTGGAAGTAAGGGGTACCAACTCACATAGTAGAGTATTGCTGAAAAAGTGGCCATCTGTAAGCAGTAAATAACAGTTCAAAAACTCTCCACAACATCGCTGGAAGAGCTATTGCGATGAAATGAACTGAGCAGCAAAAATAATTTTATTTAGTAAATAAAACCTCGAAATAGTCGTTTATCCTACTAATATTTTTCGGCACGTTCTTTGAAATTTAGCCCGTAAATATAGTTGCGCCACCCTTAATTAATGGTTTTCTATGGACTGTTCTTCTTACTTTTACACTTACACTCCACACTCTACACTTTCAGTTTACACAAAGGTACTCTGTGCTCTACACTCCATACTACAATCTTGGAAACATCGAACGTCGAGTTTTGGCGGGAACTTGGCTGTAGACGGATTGTCGCTCCTGTTTTGTCGCATAAATAGTAAAAGTGATGCGATTTCGTGAATTTAGTGTCCGCGCGTGTGAACTATTAGAGAAAACGACGAAACAAGTGCTTTGATATCGATATAAACCTCAAGTTATTTTGAGCACTTGGGCACCTCATGAACTTGAGTGGCTGCCGTCATCATTTGTCGGCTGGGTTGAGCTATCGTCAAAATCTCCCAAGAGCTTCGCAATGTGATGCATCGGCATATTGTGAAGAAAAAGGATATAAAAATTAGGATTCCGAAAGAAATGATAGTCTCAGAAAGGCTGGAACCTAGAGCCGTAAAGCCAGTTAATAAAAAAAACATCAAACGTCAATGTGTAAAGTAAAATTTCGCACGTGGTTTTGTATACACAAATGCACATTTATTATTTATTAATTAGATATATATTTGAGAAATAAGCAGTTATTATAATGTAAGTTTATTGTTCTTGCTATGTATTTATCTCTGTATTTTTTATGCCATAACTGTTATTGAACTAAAGTTTGAAAATAAATAAATTTTCAATAAATGCAGGTGTGTGAAATTATCGATAACGCATTTTGCGTTTCTGCAACCAATCTTTTGTGTTTACAGACAAATACAAGTACATAAATTTAATTAGAAATGCCGTCCACTTCATTGGCGGAGCAGCTACAAAAGCTTTCAGCACCTCAATCTTCTATTTACAAGGATGAGAAAAAGAGAGCATCTTTACTATTTGATCCGAAAGAGGCAGCTCTTAAAGACCGCGAGACTTTTTATGAAATAGGCATCAGTGGCCTCAGAGAATTAATAGCTTTATATGAAGGCTTTCACCTGTATGAAGATACATTGTTTAGTATTGGCTCAAAAGATTTTGAAAGAGCTGTACAAACAAAAGAAGTTAATCAAAATTTGGATCAGACTATAGAAAAGTTTCTTTTGCAATTGTCACCATATTTTCTGCTCCAGCCTTCCCACAAGGCTCTTGAGTGGCTGGTAAACCGATATCATATTCATGAATACAACCAAGATGCTATCATGATGCTTATTCTACCATATCATGAAACAAAAATTTTCGCAAGATTCCTCCAATTACTTACCATAAAAGGAAAATCAAATAGATGGAATTGGCTGAGACCTATTCAGAAACAGGGGATAACATTAACAAAGCAGGTCTTGCACAATCAATGTGTATCAAATACAGCAACACTTCAATTCATAGCTAAAATGGTATTAAAGTATGTGAAAGTATATGGGGAGAGAGCAACGCAGTTGAATACAGTTTTTGCATTATTTGCTATGACAGGGCTTGGTGTTATTGAAACAATAAAAACTGTCAATGAAGCAGTGATTAATGCACTTTTACCAACAATATTGAAGGGTTTTGAGTCAACCATACAAAATTTTCGTGCTTCTGCATATACTGTGTATGGGTTTATTTGCATGCATGCCTCATTAAAACAAAGCACTCTCGATGAGATAATAGGCTGTCTGTTAACTACAGATTTTGAGCTGAACTATGAATCAGTTATTCTTATTATCATGACTTATGGTTTTCAGAAGCATCTTACAAAAATATCTGAGGAAATACTGAATGATATGTCGGGAAATATTATGAATAATCTCTGTAAACATTTACAGATTATAGCTGGAAGATTAAAGAATAATATAAAGCCATTTGTTCTTGCTTTCCTTTCTAGCACGCTTCCAATTGTTCAGAGGGGTAATGAAGAGTTAAAAATATTCTGTAAGTTACCAGAAATGTTATTAGATGAGGTTGATTTAAAAAATCAAGATCCTGAGGATATCATCAAGTAAGTTTTTATTAATATCTTTGTGATAAATGTCACCAGCCTCTTAACATTTTATTGCTAGGGTACTCACAAAATGCAGTAGTTGCAATAATCACCAAACTATACCTTTCTGTAGCAGTACCATTCCTCTTGCACATGATGCTGGTCTGTATTTTTGTCTTGGTGTATGTATTTCAAGATGTGGTCAGTCATCTTGACATCTAGAAATATGATACCCTAATTTCTGAAGTATCTTTACCAATGTCAACTCGTATACTGTAACTTCACACATTTTGTGCTCACTAATCTACCTGCCTTGCCATTTCTATGATGCATATATGGGTAAAACTTACAAGAAAGTATGCTAGTTGGTGATTAGAACTTAAAAGGTTGTTGGTATGTTGTTTTTCATACCATATTCTTTATTTTATTGTATAAATATCAAATTTATCCATTACAGATAAAAAATTACTTGAAAACTGATCAGCAATACCAACTAGATAAAGGGTCACATACAAAATCATAGCTAAATTGTGTCCGCATGAATATATACTTAAACAGCTACATTTGTTTACTAAAGAACTGAGACACAAAATTAAAACAGTTTTAAGTTCAACTTAATTACAACCATGGCATCTAGTAATAAAATCACAAATCTTACGATCATTAGTCACAAAAAGATACAAAGCAATACATTACTCCCGTCACTTGGAAATGAAAAGACATAGGTTAAAGAAAATTTAGTGTGAAATTAAGTTATAACAAATAAAGTACTTTTTCCCGTTTTTGCCTTGCGCGCTACATTATTTTGTTTCATTTCTGTTTTCTTCTTCAAATTTTGCTCCAGGAGGTATGGAGTCACGTTGAACATTAAAATAATTTATAATATGATCGTAAGCTTACTTAAAATTATTATTATGTTTGTTAGTATACATAATTTTCACACTAGCCATTAAATATAATATAGTATGCAGTATATTGGTTGTGGTATATTGATGATTGATTGCATTTAATTAACTAATTCTAATCTGAGTGTATGTATATTATATAATATACATACACTCAAATAGATTAGAATTAGTGTAAATATATGTATTCTTTTTATCAAACCAATTTGTCCTACCCCTTTCATCTTCGTGTAATCCTGTCCATTCATTGGTTGGCTGGAAGAAATTGCTGTCAGCAATAAAACCGCTCTTTTCATATATCTTTGTTTTATGTGCAATAAAGAATAATAAGTAATAAATAAATAAATATATGTAACTGAATTCTTAGCTGGCTTATAATAGTCATCTCTTCTTTCTCTAGTGAAAGTCGAGATCCATTTTGCTATGAAAGCTAAAATAAAAAAGCTAAGTATCTAATGAAACTACACCACAAACAGAGGCAAAGGGAGCAATTACAATTATTTAAAGTTTTGGTAACAAACTATTAAAAAGTATTATGATACAAATCTACTCCATGCATCTACTGTTCTGTTTCACAAATGTTTACGTGTGTTTTTTGGCCATTGGCCAACCTTGGCAAAATATTTGTAGGCGTGGTTTAAAATCCGTAATTTTGTTTCAAATATGATGTTATTTGTTGGTTTAGAGCAGTGGTGGGCAAACTTTTTTAATGGCGGACCACAAAGTTTTAGAAATTCTATAGGAGGGCCAGAATTATAAAAAAATGCATTTTGTGTTACAAGCTTTTACTCAACCGTCAAAACGTAATTATAACGGGCCATATACTCTCCGTGTGAATGGACCCTCGGCGGGCCGGATTAAATACTTTCGCGGGCCGGAGTTGGCCCGGGGGCCGTACTTTGCCCATCACTGGTTTAGAGTCTAAAATATAACATTATACATGTACTCATCGCAAGTAAGATACTCTGGCCGTTAAATTGCTTTTTCAGGCTATATTCTTGCAACTTTTAAATATACATTGCGGTATTCTGAAACATGTTTACATTGGCTGTGTTTCAAGTGAACTAAACGAAATAAGAGCTCACGTCTCAAGTGCGCTCTTATTTACTGAGAAATATTTTTTGTGCCGACCCAACATCTGGTTGGTATTGTTGATTAAAGCTTTAAAATTTAAATCAGGTTCACAAACTTCTTAGTTTTTATTTATCCTCATCATCAATATGTATAACTACTGGTTAAATACATTAAATACATCTAGGTTTTGAAGTATTTAAAATACATAAATAGTGATTGTTAAATGTTGTTATATCTTTTAGGCTTTTTTTCTGTCATCACTTTTAATAAACCGAAATGATGATGGGGTGCGACCGCAGACTATGAAGTCAGGGTTTGAATCTGTTATTTGACTACTATCAAATATCCTCCCTATTAGCCAATCTATGGGCGAGGCCTATGCTCAGCAATGGACTTTTGGATGATGATTTAAAATTATATTTTGCATATTAGAAATTTATCCATGAAACAATATCAAAGTTTACTGAAATTTTAATTGAAAAAAAAAATCACAAATTCTTTGAACTTGAATTTAATTCTCTTTCCCTGTATTCTTTATTTATTAACTTCCTTATAATTTTTGTTTATTGGCTTATTGGCTTTTATATTTGAAAGTCCAAAGTTTTTTTTATATAAAAGAATATTAACAATGCTATTAACATTACTAATATTCCCCTTAACCACTCATGGTAAGCTTAAATTGCTTGTGTTATGAGTGGTTCACGCCAGTAGTCGAATGGTGGTTTCGAACCCATGACCTTTTTGAGTTGGCGGTCCGCGCCCTGCCATTAGGCTACTGTCGCTTATGCGAGGCCAGGGGGCGCGAGTTTAAATGAGTTTAAATATATCTTCATGTTTTGGGGTCCATAGAGGAGTCTATGGACTTCAAAATACAATTTTTATTGATTGTCTGTGAGAGTATGCGTACATTTATATTATGTTAGTAAAATTTCATCTTGCATATTTTAAGAAATCATCATATCTTCCCGAGGTATATGATTATCCCTAATTTAGTTTATTATAATACATATATTTGATTGAGGCCTAATTTTTCAATCATCAAATAACAGTTATTCATATGATAAAATGCAATATGAACAAATTAAAAATTACAGTTTTTGCATTAATATAGTTCAATTGTTTGACTTTTATATTCTGTCAGGTTATAATTTATTTGATGGACAACTTTTACCGCATGATTATAAATCAGCCCTTAATATACTTAAAAGTAGTGGAAGTATTGTAGTTTTTTTCTAAGTAAAATAATAAATTAGAATAAATTATAAATGAAAGTGAAATTGTTGAATAATTACAATATTCTTTTCAGGTGTATTTTGGATGCCTTTCAACCACCTCAAAATATAACAAATGGTAATGAGAGTGATGTTGAAATAATTGATGAAGATATGGAATTGTCTCCTAACATTTTAAAATGGTATTCTAAGTTCTTAAAAAATATTGAAACCAAGTATCCTGAGGATTTTGATAAAGTTATCAAAAGTATTATGAGTTCAGACAGTGATATTTCATCAAAAAGGCGGTCACAGTTATCCAAGTTATTAGGCTTTAAACCTGCGGTGGCACATAAAGTTAGTGGGGCCTATCTGTTTGAAAATTTAAACCATGTTAACCCTGAATTACGTATTGAAGCTGTTAATTACATAGCAAAGGAGTTCCAAGCACTGAAACTGGAAAATACAGAATTCGTTAAAGAATCTATTGTGAACAGATTAAATGATGACAATCCTGAAGTTGTAAAAGCTACACTTGACATTTCCAGTAAGTGTATGGAAGAAGTAATGAATGATAATGAATTAACAAATGCCTTTGTTAATATTGTCACAAAGAAATCAAAGAAGTGGAATAATGTAGTAAATAAAGCTGTAACTAAATTCTGCTCTATCGAAACAATGCCTGTTAATCAAGACACAGTGTTGTCTTTGATACCATATTTGTTCCCTTATGATAAAAAATCTGCTGAAGTAACATGGCACATATTAAATTCACCATGGGGTAAAAAATTCGGATTGATTAATAAGCTGGTAGATGTTAATAATTCATTTAGTGATAATTTTGAGGTTTTAAATCAACTGATATTCAGAGTAGTATTTGTTGATAAAGATATTAATTTTGATAAATTCCTAGATATAAATCTTATAAATCAACAGAAAACCCTTGAAGTTTATCTGTTCATGTTATTAAAATCTTGCTCATTTAAAGGAGCAACAGTTGAAGATTTAACAAATACGCTAAATATTTTACTAAAATCGGTCCAGAATAGAACAATAATATCAAGTTCTGACTCTTCAAGCTTTTCTCCTCAAATTATTCCAGAATTTATAAAACTTTCAAGACAAAATAAAATTGTTTTTGAGGTTATGGAATACATTTTTTTGAGGATGGTTGAAGATATGAATATTAAAGATGTAACTAAGCCGTGGTGCAATGTTTGTAAGATGCCAGAAACAATCCTTGTCAGGAAACTTTATGAATTATTCCTTACTGGTTGTGGATTTCCCACATATGGTGACAACTATACTAAGTTATTGAAGTTGCTCCTTGGAAAATTATTTAATAATGTCAAAGACAAATTTCACTTTGTTGCTAATATTGCGTGTGGGCATATTCTTTTTGCAAATAACCCTGATGATGTCATTAATCCTGAACTTCAATTGAGAAGTTTAAAACTGCTTAATAATTTTATAACAATTCAAGAAAATGCAAAGTGGATTTATGATAATGATGTGCTCATGCTTACAATACTTTTTGATTTAAACAATCCACTTGCAGCTATACGACAGTGTGTTATTGATATGATGAGCAAACTGTTGAGATATGAACCAGACAAAAATTTGATATATGTGCAGCTAATGAAAGAATTAATGTCTCACAAAGAAGAGTTACTATTAGATCCAGAACAAGTTCCACAGGTGTTAAAAACTATTTTGACACACCACTCCCCTGGCAATAAAATGTTTAGGAAGAATTGCCTGTTGAAACTAACAAGTGTTTTGATTTCTGATACTCCATCTCATATTAAATGTACATTATTAAAATTACTGACATGTATAAATAATGCAAACAGTTTTCCTCACGTGATACCTTCTTTAAGTTCTCTTGAGAAAAAATTAAAAGAAAGTAATAAGAAACTTACATTTGATATATATGAATCTAATTTGTTTATGTTAGTCTACAGCCTGATAAATGAGGCAACAGTACCTACTTTTACAAAAGAACAGGTTTGGAAGTCCATTGAACTTGGCTTAAAAGAATATCGTGAATGTATTTTAGATGAAAATCAATCTTTAACGAGTCCTTGCGTATTGATAATGAAGAAATTTGATGATGCGGTTTTTAAGGAGTTTCCTGAAGAGAAAACTGAGGCATTCATATTTCTTGTCGCATCTGCTGGAGCTTTTAGTAGCAACCCGAACATTTCTTCCACTGCATCAAAATTAATGAAGAAAATCCATCTTGAGTTTCGTCATTTCAAGCCAATTTTAGATAAAATGCTCAATGCTGTTGATCCAGCTGCCAGTGTGCCTAAGAAAAAGAAAGTTTCTGTCTCGATGCTGTCTTATCAATTAGCAGGAACTGATGACTGGAGATTGGGTGTCACAATGTTGGAATATGTGCAGAGTAAAAAGAAAATGAATGTAGACAATTCTTTTGTTTCAATTCTATTCCAACTGCTTAACAAATGCTTAAGATTCGAAGAGCAATCCTATGTTGAGTATACAAAACAACTCATTCTATCGTCACTATGGTATTATTGTAAGAAATTTGTTAATGATTCCGATAAAGAACAGCTTCAGTCGCTTAAGAGTATATTTGACGTAGAATTAGTTGTTCAGTGCATAAGAGGAACTCAGAATCCTCAAACTCAACATCATGCATTGATTTTGCTCTCACACGCGGCGTATATGTTACCCGAACAAGTATTACATCATACTATGGAAATATTTACATTTATGGGATCATCGGTTCTAAGGCATGACGATGCCTATAGTTTTCAAATTATCATTAAGATTATAGAAACTTTGATACCCATATTAGTAAAATTAGATAAAAAGATCGAAGATTATACCGAAAAAGAAATCCAGCAACTGCAGAATCGTGTAGTTCCAGTCTTACGAATATTTGCTGACGTTGTTTTACATGTTCCCGAACATCGGAGGCTTCCACTTTATAAGAAGTTGATAGAGACACTAGGGCCTAATCAGTTCCTTTGGGTTTTCATCGCGCTTTTGCTGGAGACTCATATTGCTCATTTCAACGAAAATAAGAAAAAGGACAAAAATCAACAGAGAACATTAGCAGATAAAGAATCTCCAATAAATAGACTTGATTTTGGGCAAAGCATATTATTAGAATTTTCACCTGAAATTTGTTTAGAAAACTTTGTCAAGCTGATGATTTACATAAAATCATTGCCGATACAGAAAGATGAAAACTCAATGGAAACATCTGTTGATCCAAGTGAAATATTTAGTGTCAACAGTCATACTCCAATCCAGTTGCGGCATTACAAATATGTTATCATTACCTTTATGAATACTTGCCTATCTTCCTCGCGATTCATTCAACATAACAGTCAGGCAACAGATATCAAAACTATGGAAGGTCTTTACAAGTCATTTATAATCAATATATTAACATTTATTCAAAGTATTTCGAAAATAAGCGATGAGAAAACTGCTAAATATTGGCGGGTCATGTTACATCACAGTTACGATTTATTAGATCATACTAATAACTTACTGTCAGCTCCTATGTTCGTATCTGTTGTACGAGGACTACTGGGGCGTACTCTGCAAACAGTACGAAGAAAGTCGATGGAATTGTTAAATTCAAAAATACAGTTTAGTCCAGAAATGTTTATGGATGTTGACAAAGAGCTGCTGTTTTCTTTGCTGCCAGCGTTATTAGATATCGTGAAAACAATTGACAAAAAAGACGATTCGTTAAGTGAAATTGAAGCTCAAGAACTTGAATTGAATCAGCAAACTGCACTTCTATCTTTAAAATTGCTTACAAGAATGTTAGCAGCAGATAATCCGGAACCATTTAAACCAGTTTTGGAAGTTGTAACTGATTATACATGCAATCCAAACATAAGCAGCAATGTGATGGCTTCTGTTGTCCTATGTTTAGCTGAACTATGCGGTAACCTTAAAGCGCATTCGTTATCTAGCCTTCGTAAGTTTATGCCAGCCCTTATTAAAGTGCTGAAGAAGCAAAGAAAGACCGACGTACAAGAATTAGTATTGCTAAGTACAGTGACTGCTATTTCTAAGATCGTTGAAAGTTTACCACTTTTCTTGAGCCCTTACTTACAAAAAATCATGTATGAGTATTCTATACTCTTCGCCAAATGGCAAAGCTATGACCAAGAATGCAGTAAGGTTTCTGCCATCACAACGAAATTATCTAATATAAAGAAAAAAATTGCAAGCTCCATCCCACCCAGGGTTTTAATACCTGTCGCGAATGCAACATATCACCTAGTTGTAGATAAGGAAAGCTATGATGCTGTAGGTCCAGTGATGTCGGTTCTGGCAGATTGTTTCGCGAATGTCACTACGGCAGATTTTACGGCACTTCAGCAAGACCTGACAGCATTCTTCCTATCGGCACTTCAGTTACGTAGTGATGCTGTTGATAAGAACATTGATGTAAATATTATTGATAGAGCTGAAGACGAAGTGGTTAATGCTTTGGTGTGTTTAGTCCTCAAGTTATCTGAGACTAATTTCAGGCCATTTTATTTTAAGATTTATGATTGGGCCATAAGGACTAATATTGAGGGTCATAAAGATAGAACAATAACATTCTATAGGTAAGTCTGCTGTCTTTCTAATTTTAATAATCAAAACATCATCATTATCACTGCAGGTTAAGTCCACTGCTAAATGTAAGCTTAAGTCAAAGATAGCCACAACATTTCGTGACAATCTATTCATACTTGTTAGAGATGTGTGTCGTCACACCCGGGGAAGAACTACACTTAACCGTAAACCCTTTTTACTGGAAACGAAGCATTCCATCTTAGTTCCTCAGGGGTGACAGGACATTTGCATTTTGATTCTTAATCGAGGATAGATCTATGGGTCACAGTAGCCACTTACCATTAGGTGTGTCCACTTACTATCAATGTGCTCATAACGCTTATTCTATAAAAAAAGAAAACTAAAATTTTTGTGTATATAGTTGGAGGTTTGGTGGTCAGAGTAACGCAATAACTGGATTTCGGTTCTCATCCATCACATCACGAATAATAATTTTGAAAAAATAAATTTATTACATGTAATGTTCGCCAATACGCATTGGGGCAGTGCAACGCGGGCATTTTCTTGTCCTAAAACCCTCTCAGAAATGAGAGGAGGCCCGTGCCCAGCTGTGGGACCTATATAGCCTGTAACTTAACTTTACTTAAATTCTAACTAAATTTCAATTTCCCTCTCACTTTTACAGGCTAAGCAGTGCTATCGCAGACAAATTAAAGGGACTCTTTGTCTTGTTTGCCGGACATTTCATTAAAAATTCGGCGGATTTGCTTGACGCATGCAACAATAGCAAATCAGAGGATTTGTACTTTGATTCAGAGGAGAAATGTATATCCCTCGTCAACTATATAATGAAAACCCTACATGTAGTTTTTCTCTATGATAGTCAGAATTTCCTCAATAAGGATAGATTTGAAACACTCATGCAGCCAGTGGTAGATCAGTTGGAAAACACGGTGGGAGGAATTTCATGTCTTAAGAAGAGAGCGACTGAGTTGATAATCCCGTGCATTTCTCAGTTTGCCGTCGCTACCGCTGATGATTCCCTTTGGAAGTTGTTGAACTACCAAATTTTATTGAAGACTAGGCATAATGATGCCGAGATCAGGTATATCTACTTTTCTTTAGAAAGTTTATTTTATGGTCACTATTTTTAATGAACATAGCTACTGATGAGAGGTCATTTATTCATTTATCACAGCCCATTAAATGTCCTCTGCGGAATATAGACCCATATTGACTTTAAGCCATATTATCAATTTAAGCTGTTGTGAGGAAGATATTAAAACAAGAGATGAGTAGTTAGTTTAGTTTAGTTTAGTGTACAATGCGCTTTTTTACGCCGCTTCACGTCTAAGTGTGTATTTTGCGTGTGGGCAGGAATGTTGTGACTATTCGAGCCCAGGTGATGAGTAACCTATCTCCTGTTTCTTTTTTCCCTATTTGCTTCTTTGATAGCCTCGGGATGATATGGGCTGTAGATTAATTTACACCACTAGTACACAGTATACAAAATATAATTGTAATAAAAAAACAACACAATAATAGTACTACAGATCAGTATGGACTGTATGTTTGTGCGGAAAAAGATATACAACACATTTATAATCCTACAAGTGCTTACTGAAACATTTCTTATTTTAAGCGGTTTTAAATGAACATAAATAATTACTCTCTTCGTGGGTTGTGTATATTACAATTTTTATATTAAGTATTATAGTTTAAATGTATAAGATTTTTTGTATAACATTGTAAATATTTTTTTTCTTGTTCTTTGTAACCACTTTCGAAGTGTTATAATTGCCCTAAGGTTAAATGGCAACAGTTCACGCAAATTATTTGCGTTCACTGAATGGCGGAGGATGTTTTTAGCATAACATCCACCATTAAATGGATGTACAAGGCAATGTGGGCTCTGGAGGTCTTCTAAAATCATATTTAATTATAATAAAGTGTTAAATTATTTAAGAAACCTTTATTGAGTGGTATAATATTTAATTTACTTAATATTGCAGGTTAATAGCTTTAGACTGTCTGGTGTCGATGGCAACACAGCTTGGCAGCAGCTGGCTTCCACTGTTGGCTGAAAGTGTACCGTTCCTCGCCGAGTTGCTAGAAGATGGCGATTCTAAAATAGAAACATGCACTAAAGACGCAATAAGAAAATTAGAACTAATATTAGGAGAACCACTAGAGAAATATTTTTAGGAATAAGAATAAGTTGTGTTTGATATATTTTTATAATAAAATGACAATGTTATAAACAATCTTTTTGTGTGTTTAGACGTAAGGTTGTTATGTAAATAGCGCCAATAGTATTCTTTTCAAAAAGAGGAAAATAGAGACAACTTGTGTCATACCTACTCATTTTGATCATTGCATATCCTTGTGGTGAGAGCACCTGCTTTCTTAGTCACTGTGCAAAAACTATTTTTTCTTATTGTCCCCGTTTCTCTGACGACTCATTTAAGCCCACAAAGCATCTGGCTACTGCGTCGCAGGCCTATAGAGATTTTAGGTGCTATGGCATTATATTAAGCCCATTGATTAAAACCTAGATGAACCCGATGAAAGATCAGTAATAAAGTCTATTAAAAACATTGATCACTAATAAAAACCTAGATATACAATCAGTGACAAAAAATGATCTCATTGAATGAGCACCCATTTGAACATTTGGGTGCGCTTTTAATCTAGTTACATTCGAATGCTCCGACGGTAAACATGCCTCAGTGCTCGTTTACAAAGTGTAAAAATCGCACATCCAGAACGCTAAAAAAGGATGGAATTTCCTATTTTCGGTACGTATTAATATTATCATTATTTAATTGTTATCATTGTATTATAAATATAGATATGATAAGGATATTGAACGACGAGTGAATGCAGGAAATAAAGTAAATGGAGCTCTACACTCTATAGTGAAAGGTCAGCATGTGTCAAAAAAGGCACGAATGGCAATTCACAGCGCTGTTATTAACCCCTACTTTAACGTATGGTAGTGAAATTCGGGTGTGGCAGAAGAAGCACGAGAGTAGAATAAATGCAGTAGATATGCGGTCGCTAAGGAGTATGTTAGGGATGAATCTGAGTGACAGGGTGAGAAACTGTATGATAAAAGAAGAGTGTGGTTTGCAAGATGATGCGGTGACCAGGATTAAGAAAGGAATGCTTCGGTGGTTTGGTCATGTAGAAAGAATGAATGAGGAAAGACTGACAAAGCAAATATATGTTGCAAAAGTGAATGTAAGAGTCGGAAAGGGACGTCCTAGGCGAAAGTTTGTTGACCAAATTAGCGATATATTAAAAATGGACCAAATTAAGAGTACCCTTAACCGACGAGCATGTATGCGTATGTATATGGATGTGGAAGAGGCGAGAGAGGTGTGTCAGGATCGTGCTAAATGGAAGTCTGTAGTCTCTGCCTACCCCTTTGGGTGGCAGGCGTGAGTGTTTATGTATGTTTATGTTTTATGTAAATACTTATATTTTGTCAAGAAATCACCGTAAAACATTTTTTAAATTAAGTCATAATAAATAAGTTATGTTTGTTCGAGTTACGTGCATTCACTCTGTTCCATTTGTTGGAGACGTTATTGTTTTTAATTTTTTTTTGTTATTAAAGTATGATTGTTTTTTTGTTTAATGAGACTTCTTTATTGTTTCTCTAAATATTATGTACGAGGGCGGCACTGAAAATTTCGAGAATTTAGGAAGTGACACAACATTACTATTTAAAAATGTATTTATTGTTTTTCGAAGTATTCTCCGCGAAATTTGACACATTTTTCCATACGATGGAACCAATCATTGTAGCTATCATTCTGTTCGCGACGGCCTAACAACGTTAAGAAACAAAGTTATAAAGAATATTGTTTTTGAATTAATAATGAAATTACCAACAAAACTGGATGAAAACGTGTATTAATATAGTTGTGTAGCATATTTATAACTCTTAGTATATTTGTATAGAATGTCGTTTTGATAACAAGTAATATAAACAACTTTTACTATATTAAAAAACATCGACCAATCACAGCGCGTCTTATCGTGGAACTCTCTAAAAGTTTTTAATTACCTGCGTAATAGTTCATACTAAAAATAAGGAAAATAATTTTATGTTCTAAAAGAGTTATAAATATGACATTGAATTAGCATATGGCTTATAGATTAAAGAAGTGTAAGAATATTTTATATAATTAAACGCATTTCGTAGTTATAGAAAAATCAAAGAATTAATGTACCCAAATATTATGAAAATTTGGGACATTTCGTTTAATAACTTTTTACAATGTTAATGTTTTGAGTAACCTTTATGATATACTAATAAAGTACCAGACTACCGATTTATTGATGTATAGCATGTTAGTGTAGCAATTAGTTTTGTATTGAAAATATTGTAATTTATGCCATTTGTATAGTGAAAAGTTTATGCAATAAAGAGGCAAAACGGAAAATGGCAAGCGGCTCACTGTAAAGTATTGCCAAAGTCTACCTTAGGGGCTCGGGACCCAGTACCAGGAGTAGTGTGAAGAACTACCAGTGACAAGTGAAGTGAAGTGAGTGGTATCCGGTGGTAGCTGAAGTGACTAGTAGCAGTATATAGTGAATAGTGAAAGTGTTAGCTAGCCGAAAAAGGTCGTAACTGACATTCGCAGTTACACATAGTGAAAGTGTTAGCTAGCCGGAAAGGTCGTAACTGATATTCGCAGTTACATATAGTGAAAGTGTTAGCTAACCTAAAAAGGTCGTAACTGATATTCGCAGTTACATATAGTGAAAGTGTTAGCTAGCCTAAAAAGGTCGTAACTGATATTCTCAGTTACATATAGTGAAAGTGGTAACTGATATCCGCAGTTACACAAGTGATAAAATCAGCTTGTTTAGTTGATAATAGCTGCTAGTCAGTAGTGTTAGAAAACCAGCTACTACCAATAGATATTTGATACCACCGTACAATTTAAAGAAATCTTTTGAAATATACAGTGACCAACCAATAGTGAACAACCGTAGTTCAACAACCGTACTCAATAAATAATAGTTATAAAATTTTCGCGACTAATCAGTCAGTCGAACAGCTGGGCACTACCTTGCTATTTGTATTTATTAATCGTGCATTTTGATTTGATCCTCAGTCCACAATATTTCAGCGGCACCCACAAAGACGGCGGTGAAAGTACCCACCGGAACCTATAGGTGTAGGACGTGAGCGACTCGCGAAGTATCTTCGACAACATTTACTCCGGAGAGTTTCGCCCGTCCGGCACACATTCCATTCGGAAGTTGGGGTCTCCAAAATGGCCGTTTTGTAGGCGTCCACAGCTTCTTCAGGTGATGAAAATCTCTGTCCACGCAATTTATTTTTTATTTTAGGGAAAGTATAGAAATCATTAGGGCTTAGGTCGGGGCTGTACGGCGGATGGTCTAATAATTCTATGTTTTCTTGCTCTAAAAACTCTTTTGTTCTGTGTGTGGTGTGAGAACTCGCATTGTCGTGATGGAGGATGATGCGGCGGTTGCAGTTCTCTTTACGGAGTTCAGAAACGACCTGTGGCAAACAAATGCTAGTATACCATTCTGCATTAACCGTTCTTTGTCCTTCAAGAGGAATAGTCGTAACATGGCCGGTTTTGGAGACAAACGTGGCCATCATTTTTTTTGCAACACTCCGTGAACGAACTATTTTTGTTGGCTTTAACTCATTTTCGAACACCCAAACTCGTGACTGGTTTTTTGTTTCGGGTTCGTACGCATATATCCAGGATTCGTCGCCTGATACGATGTTGTATACAGCATTTGAGGATCCTGCGTGGAATATTTCAAGAGTTCTGACGCACCAAGTAACGCGAGCCGCCCTTTGCTCTTCACAGAGCGAATGCGGTATCCATCGGGAAAATAACTTTTTTACACCTAATTGTTCACGCAAGATTATTTGTATTTGACTCATGCCAATGTCTAAAGTTGCCTGAATTTCGCGATATGTCAGATGTCGATCCTCCTCAATCAGCTTACGCACAGCATCAACGTTTTCTTCGGTGACTGCAGTTTTTGGACGACCTTGACGGGGATCACCACTGAGCTTGACACGACCACGTTGAAATTCAGCAAACCAGCGATAAATTGTGGTTTTGGATGGGGCTTAATCACCAAATGCAGAAATCGTACGGTCAACACACTGTTTTTGTGTTAAACCACTTGGAAAGTCATAATAAATCATCGCTCTTGAATTTTCTCGAGTCAATTCCATTTTCTCAACGACTAAACAAGTTTGACAAAACCTTGTGACAAGATCGAGAATCTTTTTTAAATAAATAAATGGTATTCGATTTTTAAAACCAAGGAGTTTTCAATTAAAAAGATTTTAATATGACAGGAACAGTGGAAATATTCCATTCCCGATACTTTTAGTGCAGCCTAGGTAACATTTTATAGATTTAATTTTGAACATGTGCATGTAATAAAATTAAAGATGTGAGATTTTATTTTTTATTTTTTAGCTTTCCTCGAGATCTAGCTAGGTGTGGAGAATGGATATCAGTCATAACAGGACAAGAGTTTCTGAAGTTCTTGAAAGCACAACTTCATCTCTTAGTATTGGCCCAATTCTGGATACACCAAAAAAGTTGTTTTGAAGAAGGAAATTTTGCTTGCAAAAGGCTTTTAACAGTAAAAAACCACAAATTATCTTACTTACGAAAACAAAATAAGAGGCTAAAGAAAAAATACAATAACATAAAGGATGTTCTGTCTCTATTGAATAAACGTCAAACAGTAGATCAGTCATTACTTCATGACCTATCTAAACATATAGAAGTCACAGACACTTTTAATGCTATTTATTTAAAGAACGTAAAAGACAGAAAGCGGCCATTTTCTCAATATCCACCAGGTGCCAGAAAATTCGTCATTACACTACATTTCTGTGCACCAGCCGCGTATAAGTACATACGAAAATGTTTGACACTTGCCTACGTCACCCGAATACTTTATGCAACTAGTACAGAAGTATAAATGCAGAACCTGGTTTTACAGGAGAAGCGTTTGACATACTAAAAGAAAAAACAAGTAAAGCCAAAAAGGAAGTAATAGATGCTATAATTGCTGACGAAATGTCAATACGACGACAGAAAATATGGACTGGTAAAAGTTATGAGGGTTTAATTGACATGAGACTTGGCAGCACTGACGACACAAATGACATTGCCTGTCAAGTATATGTCATTAAATTAGGAGGTGTAACCGAATCATTTAAAATACCTATACCTTATTTTTTATTTTCAAGTCTGACAGCTGAAGTAAAGGCCAATTTACTTAAAATTGCTCTAGAAAAAATCATTCCGTTGGCGTAAAAGTGATATCGTTGACTTTAGATGGGTGTAAATCAAAAGTTCTTGTACGAAAATCCTCGGTTGTAACATTGACGTTTGAACATGAAAACTTTTCAAACACCCCTCAAACAATTACGAAGTGACTGTGTTTCTAGATGCATGTCACATGATTAAACTTATGCGTAACACATTTAAGTACAAAAAGATAATCAAGAATGCCAATCAGAAACTTATAAGATGGGATCTCATAGGTCGTCTTCATAATTTACAGGAAGAAAAGGGTCATCTGTCGCAAGTCACATCTAGCTAACAAATTATCTCACCGCCACATAGCGTTTAGAAATGAAATAATGAAGGTGAAATTAGATACGCAGCTCTTGAGTCGAAGTGTGGCTGGAGCTATCGAGTTTTGTGAAACGATGTAATTACATCTTATTGATTTTAAAGATTCTAGTGCAACAGCCGACTTCATTTTAATTTTAAATAATATTTTCGACATATTAAACACTAGGAATCTAAATGATCACGGGTACAAATAATCACTTAGTCTTAGTAATGCTGAACAAATAATTTCATATTTAGTGAAAGCTAAAGAATCTTTAAAGTATCAATATTCGACGGAAAAAACTACGAAAAGAAAAAATTAAACGAGTGGTTTATACTTCAGAAAATACTCCGTTCTGGAAGTGCCAAGCGAATACAGGTGTGATTGGACTTTTAGTCTGCATTGAAAGCTTGACATATTTATACAGGACTCGGGTTGAATTTGGTACCCTTTCTTTTCTTCTAAGTTACAAATTTAGCCGAGATCATGTAGAACTATTTTTCGGTCATTTGCGAAGTCATGGCGGTCATAATAATAACCCTAATGAACTGCAGCTAAAGTCCGTTTATAAGAAAATGCTAATGCACATAGAGCAAAGTAATAAGTTTACAGGAAATGCTATACCGCTGGAAAATATTACAATTTTAAGTGGTAACAATACAATTTCCGCTCTAAATATAACTTTAATAGGATATCGCTTAGAAAATGAAATAGAAATCATTAACTCCGGTAATAACTTAGAAGACACACATATTCAAGAAAACT
Organism: Parnassius smintheus behrii; assembly: GCA_036936625.1. NCBI lineage: Eukaryota > Metazoa > Arthropoda > Insecta > Lepidoptera > Papilionidae > Parnassius > Parnassius smintheus. The sequence continues at coordinate 46,654,761 of JAUPFT010000005.1, read as the reverse complement.
GCGAATTATTATCGTTGGAGCTCAATGAATCCGAATGTAGATCAGAATATGTCGATCAAATCGTGGGATATATAGCTGGAAACGTGGTACGCCATTTAGTAAAGACTATGAAATGTGACGCATGTGTAAATAGTTTATTAGCCCAAGATGGTTTGTTTTCACAAACTTATTGATAGGAGAAACCTAGTGGGACTGTTTTTTTCACCTCTAGATGTATTTCTTGTTTGTAAAAAAAAGCAGAAGTTGCAATTAGACACTACCACATGTGTATTAACAAGAATTTTGATATTTCTCAAATTTGCATCAAGGTATTGTCCTCATTTTTAAGTGTCTACATATTTTCATCCAAGTGTCACGACAATAATCGTAGAGTTATTACAATAAAATCTATTACTGAACGGTACCTTAAAGTAATATTGCATTACATAGCAGAAAAAGATACGAAAAAAAAAACTCTATTGAAAAGACGATTATTTAATAAACTCATTTTATTTCAAGGAAATTAATAACATAATTATTCCGTCCTATTCAGTTTTTTTTGTAAAGTGTGTAAATATGAACATTACGTCAAAATTTTGCACAATAATTTTAGATTTTACAACTTTCTGTACATACCTTTTATATTTAGTAACTATAGAATTTAGATTTAAGTTGTTTGTCAAGCAATATTTTCAAATATTTAACACAGGATGTAAAATAAATAAATAATTGTATCTGATATAAGCACTTTCATTTCTAAATATATGTGGTTGTCCTATCCAAAAACATATTTACATTCAAGTTAATGATAAGCATTACACATAATACACCGTAGAATATGCTTTATTAAGTATTACTACACCAATTTTTTAAAACAAGTTTAACAACATTTTAATATCAGCACCACTACCCCAACACCACTACTCCCGGCTCCACTACTCCAGGAACACCATCGACGATAATACGACACGTGTTTCGCCTCTACACGAGGCATCCTCGTGTGATGTAGACTCTACGGCGGCTGACCGCTAAGTGGCATTTTACATTATAATATTAAAATTACAGTAACAAAAATATTGTGCAGGTCGACTCCCTCATTCCTTGTCCAAGCGACGAGCCTCGGTCGTAAAATTTAATTGCTTTTTATTGGCACTTTTTTGATATAGGTTGACCAGCGAGTACAGCCATAAAAATGATTGCTTTTTGTATGTATCTTTGTGAATACTACTATAGGCTATGCATTTAAGGTTAAATTTACATTAATGTATATTTATTTCGACTAGAATTACGTCAAAACAATTGGCGACAGTTTTCAGAGGACTTTTGCACGAGATTGTGTATCTAGTTTTTTCATAGAATACTATAATTACATTTTATTAGTGATCGATGATTAAAAAGGAGAAAAAATTAAATATTATAGCCTATGTCACTTTTACAAGTAAGACGAGTCTACATGTCATATTTTTTGGATATAGAATTAAGGGTTACAAACGAGCACACAGTCTACCTGATTGGAAGTGGTTGCTGTGGCATATAGACACCTACATCTATTATAATTTATCTTCAATTAAGAATCAAAATGTTGATGCACTCTCCCCTTGAGAACTAAGATGGTTCTTTGCACTCATCATACGAAACATAGCAGCATTATGCTGCTGTTTTACGATGGTATTCTGTTTGAGCGTGATTCTTCCCCGGTTGAGCCCACCCATTCGTGTTGCAACTATAAAATAGCTGCAGCGTGGCTCCACCACGGATAAATGTTATAGTTGGTCATGCCGTGGGCTACAGAGCGTGCCAAAAATAGACATATATACATACATACTTATTATTTATGATCAAAAACATTACCTTTTTATATAGAATTAATGATTACAAACGAATACACCGTCCACCTGATGGGAAGTGGATGCTGTGGCACATAGACATCTACATCTATCCTCAATTAAGAATCGAAATGCAGATGCGTTGTCCCCCTGAAGACTAAGACAATTCTTTGTACTCATACGAAACAGCAGCATTATGTAGTATTTCTATGAGAGCGTGGCCCTTCACCGGTCGAGTTGACCCGTTCATGTTGCAACCATAATACACCTGCAGCATGCCTCTTTTTGTACATGGGGAAATGCCTACGCATAAGCACCTGGCGGGGGCAAGGACAGTTTATGTAGGACTCACACCGACTAAAACCTCACGGTGTTCAACCTTTATTGGATATTTGTAAGGCCACGGGAACGCTTTCGCATACATCTGCGTTCCCACCAGCACCGGCCACCCTATGGCGGCACCTTCTCGTTAGAGGAGTACTCCTCGCCCTTCTCCTTCTTTTTTTATAGAAGAGGGGGCAAACGAGCATGCGGCTCACCTGATGTTAAGTGACTACCGCCACCCATGATCAACCGCAACACCAGGGGAATTGCAGGTGCGTTGCCGGCCCTTTAGAAAGGAGTAAGCTCTTTTCTTGAAGGTCCCCAGGTCGTATCGGTCCTGAAAAATCGCCGGTGGTAAACTATTCCACATTGGTGGACCGCCAAGCATCCAGATGGTGTGGATGCAGTGCGTTCACGAAATTTGGCCGCTGGGATTAATCCGAACAATTCCTCAGAGCACTCCCCATGGTATATGCGAAAGAAAATGCAAAGATATGCAACATCTCTTCGTAGCGCCAGTGAATCGAGCCGATCGGAAAGCACTCGGTCGTCGACAATTCGAGCCGCTCTGCGCTGGATGCGGTCAAGTGGAGGGAGCTGGTACTGGGGAGCCCCAGCCCAGAGATGGGAACAGTATTCCATGTGCGGCAATACCTGCGCCTTGTAAAGTTCAGGCGGTGTGCTGGCATGAAATACTGTCCCGCTGTGCCGAGCACGCCAAGCTTTTTAGAGGCCAATTGGTCTTCTCTTCCAAGTGACCACGAAACTGCACGTCACTCGATATGTCGACGCCGAGGATTCCGATACTGGCTGAGGCAACAAGTTAAGTGCCTTGAGACTGAGGAGATACGACAAAGGGGTTCTTTTTAGCGGTTAACGCGCAAACTTGTGTCTTCTGGGGGTTAAATTGGACTAGATTTAGTCGCCCCAATCCGAGACTGTAATGAATTGTATGTAATTGTAGAATACTATTATACAAACATAATAGAACAGGGGAGTGGGCGGAGCCCGTGTAGCCACTATCATGTCACTAACATGTCAATTCACATCTATAAATGGCAACACAATCAATCGTTTCCAATTTTCGTGTCAAGCGTCGCTGCATGCAAATTATTTAAAAAATGGCAAATCATGCAATAATTACGTGTCGAAAGAACAGCGGGAAATGGGATTTAATATAAAGGAGATATATCCTACACCAGTAAGTCGAAACTATTTATATTTTGTGAATACTAGAAACAAAAATGAAGAAATATAGATGTTTCAAAAACTTTAATCTAAAATCTAAAATGTGTCAATTTGCTCGGACAGCACAGCGAATTGGGTCTGTAGTAGTGATAATACGACGGCGACGTAATCGCTTGTATATGTGCTCCCGGCCATATCGATTCTCCTACAAAATAAGGTTGACAGCCATTTTATTGCGTATTATAATATTCTATGGGATTTACTATGGAAGTGATAAATCGCCATTTTCTGACTATATAGAATTTAGTGGGGTAACGTTTTTACCAAATTAAAAAATTAGAGATCTATGTTTAGAATTTAGTTCGATGATAGGCTATTAAAAATAATTCATACGCGCGCACTCTCTCATGTATTGAGTAATAATGCCGCCTATATTACTGGTTTCCATTTAATTTAACGCAAAACCTTATTCTGATTCTATATGAAATGTTATTAGCAACATATGTGACACATCCCATTCGCAATCAAATTATTACAAATGAGAATGCTAACGCTATGCTATAATTTGAAATTATTTATTTTGTTATCGTTCTCCGTTATGTTTCTTGGCTCGGTCGGAAAATAACTGGCTAACCATTTGACTGCGGCGAGATTGGGGATTCGAATCCCGAACGGAATAAGTGATTGTATGGTCCACAAATAATTGAACCAGGTCTGGATTTTAGTACATGTGTGACATGTAAAACATAATACCGATTAGTGCCTGATTTACAATTCCGACAGCCCTAGGTTAACTATGAATATGCGCCCATCCACCGGCATGTTCGGTATATTTCCACCATCAACCATCCTTTCCACCAACCATTCATTCTCTAAACCATTTCCCATTATCTGGGGTCGGCGCAGTAAACCTTCTTGTTCCATTCCTCTCTATCAGCCGTCATTTCCATACTTACTCCTTTCATTCTCATATCACTCTTCACACAATCGATCCATCTTTTATTCGGCCTTCCTCTGCCCGTGTATCCCTCCACATTCATATTCAACACTCGTTTTGTGACATGACTTTCATTCCTCCGCATCACATGCCCAAACCATGCCAATCTGCTTCCTCTCACCTTTTCTACCACTGGCGCTACTTTCAGGCTTCCTCTTATATACTCATTCCTTATCTTATCCATCCTTGTCACACCACACATCCATCGTAACATTCTCATTTCATTCGCATGCAGTCTATTTTCATCCTTCTTCTTGACGGCCCAGCATTCACTTCCATACATGACGACAGGTCGGATGATCGATTTGTAAATTTTCCCCTTCAGCCTTATTGGTATTCGGGGATCGCACGTTGTGGCTGTGACCTGTCGCCATTTCATCCACCCTGCGTTAATCCTATGCTGCACAGCTCTATCTATTCCGCCGTCGCCTTGAATGAGGGAACCGAGGTACTTGAAATCTGAGCAGGTAGGCAGTATAGCACCATCCAACGACATGGGTACAGGACTGGAAAGACCGCCGAAATCACAGCACAGATATTCGGTTTTGGATCTGCTGATCTTCAAGCCAACACTTTCCAGCCTCTGTTGCCACCCCGTCAGTCTGCTCTGTACCTCGATGCCTTCTTCCCCGACAAGCACGATGTCATCGCCAAAGAGCATGCACCAGGGTGCCTCAGCCTGCAGGTCCGACGTCAAAGCGTCCATAATCAGTAGGAAGAGGTAAGGGCTCAATGCCGACCCTTGGTGCAGCCCTACCGCCACATCGATACTGCCCGTAGTTCCCGCGGCAGATCGTACACATGTACGGGATGCTCTGTACATAGCACGGACTAACCTCACATACTTCCCAGGCATATCTTTGATCTTTAACGCCCACCACAAAACCTCACGGGGAACCCGATCGTACGCCTTTTCAAGGTCGACAAAAACCATGTGCAGATTTTTATGCACGCGCTTGTACTTTTCGCACAATTGGCGTAATGCGAAAATGGCATCTGTCGTACCTCGACCGGGCATGAATCCGAACTGGTTTTGTGTTATCTCACACTCTTCTCTCATTCTTCTCTCTATTATTCTTTCCCAGACTTTCATCGTATGTGACATGAGTTTTATTCCCCGGTAACTGCTGCAGTTTCGAACGTCTCCTTTGTTTTTAAAAATGGGGACCAGTATACTACTGCACCATTCCTCAGGTATTTGTTCTTCCTGCAACAATTTACCGAAAAATAAACTCAACCACTTCCATCCATCCGCACTCAGCAACTTCCACACTTCTACTGGTATTCCATCTGGGCCGATTGCCTTCCCATTCTTCATATTCCTAACAGCCATTTTTACTTCTTCCACACTAATTTCTCTCACTAAGCCCATATTCACCGGTGGGTTTTCAAGCATACCATTCCATTCATTCTCCTCATTCATCAATTTCTCAAAATACTCCTTCCATCGCTTCTTTATACTTTCATCGTCAGTCAAAATCCTTCCAGAATCATCTTTTATACATTTCACATTTGACCTTCGGGGCTTTCAAGGGACCGATATAATTTATCTTGCGCCTCTGCCCTACAAATAGCAACTTCCTTCTTCGCTCTCTTCTTACATTCTTTATACGCTCCTCTCTTACTTTCTTTTATGGATTCATTCTGGTCCTCTACGCTCTGCCATTCTTTAAAGGCATTTTTCTTTTCTCTCAAAACTTCTCTAATACTTTCACTCCACCACCACCCATCCTTATCTATCATACGCTTCCCTTTTGTTTCGCCTAACACCTTCCTTGCCACACTTCGGATACAATCAGCCATTTCCTTCCAGCACTCATTCACACTCATTCCTTCCATATCACCCATCTCTATCATCTTGTTTACAACTAGCTCTCTAAATTCACTTGCATACTCCTCCTTATGCAACAAATGCCACTTTATTTTGGGTGGGGGACGATCCTTATGTTTGTTGAGGCGAACAGTTAAGCAGATGTCAGCCAGCAGAATTCGGTGCTGGGATACTAAGTCTTCACCTGGCAGCACTTTGCAGTTTTTTACACTCTTGATTTGGTTCCGTCTTAACAGAAGATAGTCGATCTGTGTCGCGTGGTGGCCACTTTTATAAGTAACAAGATGCTGATCTCGTTTTTGGAACCACGTGTTTACTACAGCCAGGTCGAAAGCACATGCTGCTTGCAGAAGAACTTCCCCCTCACGGTTCCGCACTCCGTACCCCCATCCACCGTGTACTCTTTCATACCCGTCATTCACTCTCCCTACATGTCCATTATAATCTCCTCCCATATAAACATCCTCACTCTCAGGTATTCCCATCATCATACAATCAAATTCCTCCCAAAACTTCTCTTTCACACTCTCTTCACAGCCCGTTTGCGGAGCATACACACTTACAACATTCACTACTTTGTTTTCAATCATTAATTTAACAACTATCATTCTGTCATTTACTCTTTTCACATCTGTCACTCGTTCTTTCATTCCACTATCTAACACAACTCCTACTCCATTTCGCTTCCCGTCACTTCCACAGTAATAAAACTTGTATCCTTCCCCAATCTCTCTTGCTTTATTGCCCTTCCATTTTGTTTCCTGCAAACAGGCAACATTCACTCTTCGTCGTTTCAAAACATCTGCTCTCTTCCTCTTCCAGTCATCGTACCTATATTCCAGCTTGCAAACCTCACTCTGACATTCTTCTCTCTACGGGCTCGCCTCTTACGTCGCACCCGCTCCGTAAGGTGCGACAACCCTTGCCCACTTCCCACAGGAGCTGGGTGCTGCCCCTGCGCGTCGCCTGCGGGGTACGCCCTAGCCCTGTCATATATCCCACAACTCGTAATATTCATAAGTTTACTGCATGGGATTTGGCAAAAGTTTTACAGTCGGCCGCCTGCCTGACACAAACCCTCTTTGGGTATGCTATTGTTGGTAGAGGAAGCTACCATTTTGGGAAAAGGAAAAAGAAGGTTGGGTGTAAGGATACTGTTATCTCGGCAGGAAAGGTATGAGAATAACAGTAGCTCGGGGAGCCGGGGTCGCGTACCCGTATTCCATAACAGGATCACCGGAAAGGTAGACCAGCATGAAAACCCCCTGACTTTCCACCAACCATCGAATATATTTTTATATTTTACTAGCTTTCCACCCCGCAGTCAACGCCAAGCGCCCACATTAAGTCAAATTTTCTTGATAGTGTCCACCAATGCCGATGGTACCGTAAGTTTTTTTCCGATGTGCGTTGGTGAATTTGGCAGCTGAAATTAATCCGAATAATTTGTCTAAGTCCTTTTTGTAGAAAATGCGATAAAAAATATAAGGGAATGCAAAATCTCTTCGCAGTGCCAGTGTATCGAGACGATCATAAAGAACTCGAGTCGAGTCAATGCCGAAGATTCCGATGCTAGGTGAGGCAGCATGGATAATGCCGTGAAATTGGGGGATACGATAAAAGGGTTCTTTTTAGCGATAAACGCGCAAACCTGTCTCTTTAAGTTTAAACTGGACTAGAGTCGTCCCCAGGAACTAGAGTCGTCCCCAGGAACTAGAGTCGTCCGTCAGGGTCCTTGAAAGCCTGTAGTTGGATGGGTCTGAGTGGACGCCTTTTTAGGGATTAGGTGTACTAAAACGGGTTTACATAAGTTTAGGATTACGCCTCCGGAGTAGCAGTACAAAAAAAGAAGCGTTAGAAAATAACTAACGCTAGCTCCGGAGCACCCGTCTTCAGCACAATAGTACGGAATCCATCAGGACCAATCGACTTATTGACGTCCTGAGAGAGGAGTGCTTTACACACTGAGCGTTAAGTAAATCATGAAGCAATCACATCGAGGGATGGTCGGCGGTGTGTACCTAGAAAATCGAATGTCTCCTTTGCGGCATGTTCCAGTGAGTCGTTTTCCCTGTGCAGAGATAGAATAGATGGCTTACAGAAATTCCCTTGGACAGTATTTGTAGAACAACTTAATAAAATTTGAGGTAAAAGAGAGAGCTTGAGCAGTTTAAAATCTTTGAATCATGTCCAGTCAGTCAACGAATGAAAAACGGTACTAAATAATTCAGTCTTATTTGTTTTGTACCAAAAATAAAGAAAGAGCAACAAGTAAAATACTTGCGGTACTTACGCTTTTATTTATTGAAAGTATTATACCAAATTTTATTTTGTACATAAGTGGTGCTTGCAAAGGCAAGCTCAGCGTCCCTTCGAACCATGCGCTCCAGGCTCCAGTTCTCCAGAAGAATATCGTAGCTTAAAAAAACATTGTACCCAGGAAGTGGTGGTGTTGACCGTGTAGTGGCGGTGTAAAAATATCGTAAAGACCATTCGTCGGTTTGTTGAATCGTGATTAAAATTTTTGGGATTGAGTAATTTCTACTAAATAAACCTTCTAAATTTAAAAGTTTAGACGGTTTCTGACTTCGACATTGTTTTTCGAATTTTAATTTTCAGAAAAAAAAACCGAATATTGTTTATTTGGGTGACATAAAATTCAACAAAATTTGGGTGACAAAAAATGATAATCATCGTTCTCATTTTTTAACATACAGAATTTTATACTCTCGAATAGTTGGTTATTTCGGAAGCTTGTAGCTATGACTTTTTGACGGCATGCCTAAACATTGTTCATAAAACACAGCTCATGAAGGACGATGTGTTTTATATTTCAACATCGATGCTTATGAACGATATACCGATGTTTGAAAAGATCGACATATCGTTTGCATTATTATTTATAAGCAATGGATATTGAGAGAATAGATGATACATAAATGATCAAAACTTGTCTAAATACATAATATTAGAGTATATAAAGTTTTCTATCTCATAATTAATTGTTACAGGATTATTTAATAATATATGTAAAGGTAAAGTTAAATCCTACATACGTCATACTACTGGGCACAGACTTCCTCTCATTTCTTATAGGATTTTAGGACAAGTGTCCATCCAGCGTGCTGCCCCAATACGTGTTGGAGGACTTCACGGAAGTATTTTGTTTTTAATTTCTAAGCATGTTTTAGAAATTGAAAACAGAACACTTTGATAGGTTTCCTCACGAAGTTTTGTAGTTGGTGCCGCCGGCGGGGATCGAACCCGGGCTGCCACGTGCTGTGAGCGCTTAGCTTCTGAGCTACTACGGCTCTAAAAAGAAGAAAAATAGTACTTCGATCCTTGTGTCAGGAATGTGTTGTGTCACTTTAGCAGTCAAATGGTTGATTCAAACCCACGACTTTAAATTTTCAGTCAGTACCGTTAACCATTAGCTTTCCGTCAACGGAAAAAAATTAAAAATGTATAGGGTAATTCTTTTATACCGTATAAGTACATAGAATAGATGTATGAGGTGGCCCTCTACTAGACGAAGTGACGACCTGGTAAGACAGTCAACACAGCCGGCAGTGAACTTGTGTTCGACTATAATGATGATGATGATGTATACTATTTATAGTGTTGTATTCAGTTAAGACTATAAATTATTAAAGGAATGGCTTTCTATTCATCCTAGTGTATTTATTTTGTTCAGATGGAATGTTTTAATGAGTAAGTTGCCTTTCCTATTCCTTATGTGGAAAATACGAAAAGAAAATTGCTCAATGAAGATGTCATGACGCAGCTCGATTTTTTAAACTACAATACATCATTCGTAATGAATGTTATGACATCAAAATAAAAAAATCTATTCAATCTACTTCGGAACCGAGGCTCCCGCTGTAGATTTATTCATGGGGGATATTTGCCATAGCTGCCACTTTTGCGGGTTGGCAACCACCGATTTTTTTATTACTTTTATTGGTTACGAGGACGATACTGCTGCCAATTTTCTCGTTTATTTCTCTCTCTTGCCCCTATATTTTCGTAATATATTCTACAAACCGCTAGGTACTAATTTAATGGAAACAGTTTTTTTTAAACAATTAACACACAAAGTAATGTTACAATGAAAAAATAATAAGAAACTTAGTGGTTATCTGTAAACGTAAGGTGTCAAATGTGGAAATATAGTTGTGAACTCTGTAGAATTTTTATTAGGTCACGTCATTGTCTGAAATGGCGGTCACGTTAGGTATTTGGCCTAAGAGAAACATTTAAGAGCCCTTATATCATAATAGGCCCGAAAAACTAGCGTACGTAAAGTATTCCTTAGGAAATTTTCATTTCGGCCGATAGTGGAAGTGAGGGAGACAAAAATCATCTGTCTCCTTTTTGCCTAGGAGTTCGACGGGGTGGGTATCACCGTCTTACTAATTTCTACCGCCGTGCCGTAGTGCGTGCACTACTAAGCATGGCTGCTTGTTTCGGTCTGAAGGGTAAAGAATGCAGGCTAAAAGGCATTCCATCTTAGTCCTCGTTGGTGATAATACATCTGTAAATTTCCTTGTTTAAAGTTAGTCGCAGGTGTCCACGGACTGCACTGCAGTAGGCACTTACATTACAGTTAGTGCACTTGTCACCTGAATTTTAACGTGGTAGACCCATGCTGGAGCTATATTTCTAGCGTAGTTGTATGCAATAAAAGGGTGTGCTCGAACGGGGAAGAACCACGCTCTCGCAGAATATCAGCGTAAAATAACATCTTAACGCTGCTGTGCTTCATACGTTGAGTGTAGAATACCGAAGCCTCTTTTCACTGGAAACGAGGCATTCCAGTCTTAGTCCTCACGGGTGACAACGCATCTGCATTGGTAAATATGGATAATGATAAAACATGTAGACATCTATAGGCCTCAGCATCCACTTACCAGTGGACAGTGTGCTCGTTTGTCACTCATATTCTATAAAAAATGATATTTCATAATCATGGGATATTTTAACACGGACTTGCTCAAAAATTCTACTTGTGCAACAAAAGATTCGTACAATAATTGAGTCTGCTAATCTCAAAATTCTTCCCTTAATTGTAATTTAATTTATTATGTGGTAGAACTACGAGACGCCGACTTTTTAAAACGACCTCGGAAAAGGCTTATAATGGTATAGAAAGCAATTTTTTATACCCTAATAATATATAGTACTAAGATTGGGCCACTCTTATTTTTATGATGTATTCATTAATTATGGTCTGTTTAAAAGTTAAAATAAATAATACGTTTTTGAACTTTCATTTGCAATCTTAGTAGGGGGTATATTGATAAAATTATCAAGTGTGGTAAGTATGTCAAATTTCATTAATCCGTTTTTTAGGTACCCACACTTTTATACTTTAATGTTTAATGTCATGTCGCTAAGACTCTATTTAAAAATATCATTAAATTCATACTACTGATTTAAGTTCTGTGCCTCTCACTTCCTTTTCACCGATAATTATGGATTGACTCGAGACAGAAGTTGTTCGAATCGAAACGTTGTTACAAACTGGAATGAGCCAGTGCCAAACGTTGTTCGATAATGTGAAGTAAGTCGATCAACGGTTCAATATGTCTACAAAATGTATCTGGACACCGGTGGCTATATCAAAAGACTGGATCAGGTCGAAAAAGAAAGATATCTGAACGGGACGATAGATTTGTAGTCAAGCCTCAGAAATCGTGATCGTTTTGGAGTAGAATTGCAGTACCTGCTCAGAGATATCCGAGGTATTGCTGTAAGCGATAGGACAATAAGAAGATGCTTTAAAGAACGTGATTTAAAACCCTGTAGACCCGCAACAGGTCCTAAACTTAACAGAGCTCATAAGCCAGCAAGGTTATATTTGGTTTGTGAACACCGTGACTGAACTGTGGCACAATGGGCGCAAGTACTCTTTTCTGATGAGTCTCGTATGTGTGTATATGGTGCTGTTGGTGGCAAAAGAGTATATCGTAGACCGTGAGAACTGTGCAGGAGAAATATGCACAATATGCCATATCGGAAAGTATAAACTTTGGAGGTGGTTCAGTTTTGTTTTAGGAAGGTATAAGCTTAGAAGCCCGTACAGAGCTGGTTATCATAGCTAGAGAAACTGTGGCTGCCGATTCGTACATCACTGACATTCTTGAAGAGCATGTAGTGCTATACTCAGGCTTTATCGATCAAGAATTTAAATTAATGCACGATAATGCGCGCTCCCACACTGCGATGTGCGTTAGAGATTACTACTAGAGAGATTACTTGCGGGAATACAGTTTCTGGACTGGCCGGAACGAAGTCCTAACCTTAATCCCATAGAACATTTATAGGACGAGCTAAAACGGCGAGTAAGACAGTGAGATCCAGCTTCGGACAACATGCGACAGCTGAAAGCGGCTTTATTGGAGACCTTTAAAAATTTGATACAATCCATGAACAAAAGGATGGTACTCGTATGTGTTATCAAAGCCACAGAAGGTAACCTCCTCTCTTCATCCTCTTACTAAAGAAATATTGATATCCGCGAAACCATTTTTTTTTATCAGTGTGAAGTTATTGTAAATTTTTCTCATTCTTGATTTTTCTCATGTTTTTGTTATTTGTGTTCATTTTCGATTTTTCTTATGTATTGTAAAAAAATTAAGTTCAGTACAAGTACAAGTACAGTCATGACAACCGGTTCGGTACATGCATTGTCCACTACTATATATATATACACATATATATTACATATATATCATACATATTTTTTATTTATATATAAATATAAATAAAAACAAAAATATTTTATAAAACGTTATTTTACTATGGCTAGAAATACTTGTTTGTGCTTTACGACCTTTGTAATCCGAAGTGTCGACATAGTTTAATTAAGGTTGCAGCTGACGTTGCTAAAGCTTACATATTCATTAGCTCAGTAAGCTCATCGTTCTGTATGCACTCGTACATTTGCATACAAATGTCGCATAAAATTCACAAAACGTTATTGTGTCTGTTTCATTCAATAACACTCGTCGCTCATGCCTCTACTAGCATCAGCGTTAGAATTGTATATTATATTGTTCAAAATGAATAAAACAAAATAACGTTGAGTTAGTTACAGATTTGTTGTGAATTTTATTGGTATCGTTGTAAAAGATGAAGCAGGGATATTAGCGATAAAAAAATAGTCATATTTCCAAAATGCCGCCCCCTAAAACCTGCACTACGAAATAAAATAGATGAAATAGATATATAATATTCTATTTCATAGATTACGAGTTATACTTTTTGAAATTAAATTTATTAAAACAAATAAGTATAAATTGCAGTCTATGTTGAAAAAAATTTTTCTATCTTAGTCTATTATTTTTTATTCCATTTTTAGACTAAACTATGGCTATCACACTTGCGCTCTAATAAACAACAGCATTACCTACTTGTCTCATATTTCCTGTATTTTCCTTTCCATCCTATATTATCTAGAGCCAGTTTTCTAAATTGACAGTAAAAATCTATAGAGGGAGGATAATACACAACTCTAAACTTATCTTTATGCCCTTCAATTTAGTTCTAAGTACAAATTCAGCAAATGAGGGGGGGGGGGGGTAAGGAAAAGGAGAAGTTAATACAATTTTGTAAACAATTGAATTGTGAACACAGGCTTTTTCATTACATAATGATAAGAAAGAGTTCTCTGCGCTGCCCCAATATATTTGATGGATTATACGTGTCCTTGAAATATTTAAATCATCCTGGTTTTCTCAGCATGTTTTTTAACCGAAAGCACGTAGTGAATTATGAGTCATCATTATCATTAGCATATATTGTGCAATTAGCAACTGTTGTTTTTATTTTAATGTTGTTATTGGGCAGACGATGCTGCCTCACCTCTGGTTTGTTTCCCTTTGTTGCCTTTTATGACACTTACAGGACGATATGAAATATAATGAAATAAAATGAAAACTCTTTATTTTTCAACTCAAGAAATTGTAATTTCGTTTAACAATTTTTTTTATATCTACTACCGTTTCAAAATGATTTTGCTTCCTCTCTAACTCCGCAGGTATCCATTATCTATTTGTTTAACTTCATATACACTGCAATGTATACGAGATAGTCAGACTTAATGCACTAGGCATTATTTATCAGTCAATTAAGGGTAGTGCAGAGCTAGTGCAAAAGATAGTATAAGTTTTTACATTTTTAAAAAGCAAATAAAAATATGTTCTTAATCATAGTCAAAAACGAGTAGTTTTAGTAATCAACGCATGTTCTATAATAAAATAACATTGGGAAAAAAGAGTAACGGATATGCTTACACCACCACCACATGATCGAATTGAATACGTGTGAGTAATTATAAGTAGCAATTAAAATTAAAAATATCCAAAACGGCGGGATTGAAATCGATTTGCACACGCACTATGAACATTTTAAGGCAAGATCTTACTCGTATACTCTCAAAAGACATTAGCTTAAAACGAAGTATTTATATCCAATCGATTTCCATATATAAAATAAGGCTTGAATACAAGTATGGGCTCTTATCTAAACGACTAAGGTTATGTAGGAGCTTTGGTAATGATCGCTATATTTACCGATAAAAAGAATTCGCTCTTTACGCAGAATTATTTCTAGAGCTCCCTTATGGACGTGATAAGTAAGTAGGGTAGATCCACGAAAACTCGTCGGATTTCTTCCTTAAATGCAAGTATCCTGAAATTTCATGCAATTGTTTGTCTTAAAAAAATCAGAAAAGGTTCTTTTTTATAGAATAAGGATGACAAACGAGCACACGGTTCACCCGGTGGTAAGTGGATGCTGTGGCCATAAACATCTACACTTATCCTCGATTAATAATCAAAATGTAGATGCGTTGTCACCCCTGAGTACTAAGCTGGAATGCCTCGTTTCCAGTAAAAAGGGTCTCCGGTTCTAAGGAATCACCATACGCAATGTGAGTATCGATCCTAGAGCAACTCTGATCCGACACTATTCCGATGATATCCCGGACATCAGTCTCCAGTACCTTAAAAACGGCAAGGCCCCAGGCAAGGATGAAATTACAGCGGAGCTTCTGAAAGCGGGTAGAAAACCGGTACTTGCAGTTCTTCAGAAGATCTTTAATTTCATCCTCCATGGTGGGACTACTCCGGAGTCGTGGAGTAGAAGTGCGGTGGTCTTGCTGTTCGAGAAAGGCTCTTTTGAAAAATTACCGACCAATTTCTTTCCTGAGTCGCGTCTACATGCTATTTTCGTGAGTCATTACGAATTGTCTCGCACGTTGACACGGCGACTTCCAGTCTGTCGAATAAGTCGGTTTCTGAAAAGAATTTGGTACTATAGACCACATGTATAAGCTTCGGCAAATTGTACAGAAGACTGAAAAGTACAATCTGCTACTTTTCCTTGTGTATGTGGACTATTCATTTATACGTGGTAGAGCCATGCTGCAGTTCTATTAGTAGTATAGTTGTAGCACGAATGGGTACTGGGTAGGCTCAACCGGGGAAGGACCATGCTGTCACAGAATACAGGCGTAAAATAGTAGCTTAACGCTGCTGTGTTTCGTATGGTGAGTGTAGAGAACTGGAGACCCTTTTTACTGGAAACGAGGCATTCCATCTTAGTCCTCACGAGTGACAACGCATCTGCATTTTGATTTGCAATGGAGGATAGATGTAGATGTCTATGGGCCGCAGCAACCACTTACCATCAGGTGGACTGTGTGCTCGTTTGCCACTATATCCTATAAAAAAACTGTGAGAAAGCCTTTAAATCCGACGAAATTTAGGCAATGCTAGAGTCTCTTCAGCGTTGCCAAGTTGACTGTCGGTATATCGAAGTGTTGAAGTGTTTGTACAGTAGAGCTACGATGGTTTTTCGAGTACAGAACCAGAGTACGAAACGCAGGTTGCTCTTCAATGATTTATTTATTGAACGTTTGTTGGTTATATTTAAGTCGTCTTATTGCTTACAGTGTGTATCAGGTAATAATCAAAATTTAAACAGACAGATCTTATAACTAATTGCACGTCGTGCTGTGATTGGTTGCCAACAATGGCGAGCTCTGATTCGTAGATAAGAGTTTGGTGTTCCGGTGCGTCGCTAGGCGGCGTTAGAAGTCGCGCCAACATGCCGGCCGCCTTGGAAGCTCCAGCTTCCAATGATGTATCTACGTTGCCGCTTGATTGGAGATGCCGCAGGCTGCATTCATGTTGTCGTCCTCTGCTGATGATACAGGCAGAGGGCAGATTTTCGAGAACGCTCGTTGTACAGGACCCGTAGCAGTTTGGATGGTGGCGACACGCGACACGCCGTCCTTTCCGGGGAAAATATGGGTAACTCTGCCCATACGCCATTTAAGGGGTGGTAAATTGTCCTCCTTAATAACGACAAGCGTGTTTAATGCTATGTCTTGACTGTTCGCCTTCCACTTCGTTCTTGTCTGAAGTTCAGCAACATACTCTTGTGACCAGCGTTTCCAGAAGTGCTGTTTTATTTGTTCCACTCTTTGAAACCGTGTCAAGCTGTGAGTCCGTGCTTCGGTGAGGTCTCTGCAGGCTGGTGCAGTGAGTGGCCGGCCGATGAGAAAATGAGCTGGGCTTAGTGGACGAAGATCATGTGGATCTGAGGACATAGGACTTATAGGACGGGAGTTTAGGACTGCTTCGATCTGTGCCAACACAGTGCTGAACTCCTCGTACGTCAAGTTAGCGGTACCCACGACACGCTTAAGGTGGAACTTACAGGATTTTACTCCTGCTTCCCACAATCCCCCAAAATGAGGAGCATAAGGGGGAATAAATTTAAATTCAATATTGTCAGTTGATAATTTATCAATTATTTGCTTTGAATTTCGCTCTAGCATTTTGTTAATCTCTTTCATGGCTCCAATGAAAGTTCTACCGTTATCTGAGAAAATTTGAGCTGGTTTACCTCGTCGTGAGATAAATCTTTTAAGTGCTAATATAAATTCTTGAGCAGCTAACGTACTGACAAGTTCTAGATGAATGGCCCGGGTAACAAAACAAACGAATATGCAAATATAGCCCTTTTCCAATTTAGCTCCCCTTCCTTTGCGATTCAGTACGTTTATGGGACCCGCATAATCCACTCCACATCGAATGAATGGAAAACCAGGTTCTATTCGTTCAGACGGAAGGTTGCCCATGATTGGCATTAGGGTTTTACCTTTCATTCGAGTGCAGCGGACACATTGGTGGACAACCTTTCTAGCTAGGTTTCTACCCCCTAACGGCCACCAATTCTCACGCACGGTCGCCAATAGCAGCTGGGGACCAGCATGAAGAAGCTCTTTGTGTTGATGTTGAAACAAAAATTGTGTGAAGTTGTGTTTACTTGATAAAAGTATCGGGTGCTTCTTGTCGTAATTAAAGTCAGGCGAGTTACTAAGACGGCCACCTACTCTTATTATATCCCTTTCATCTAGAAATATATTAAGCCTAGAAATCGAACCTGAAGTTTTTAAGGGTAAGTTACGTTTTAACTTATCATATTCCATCGGAAACGATTCGCGTTGAGCAAGACACGCTAACGACTGTAATGAGTCATTCAATTCATCTACTGATAACGGCCCCTGTGTACGATCTTTCTTTGGTGTGCGTAAGTTATGTATGTATCGCAACAGGTAAGCGCCGGCGCGCACGATACGCTGATAAGAACGAAACTTTTCAAAATTAATAATTTTATTCTTTGTTACATCACAAACCATAACCGTTGTCGTTTGTGATTTTAGTTCTGGTAAGTCGGAGTATATAGTCGAAGATTGCTGTGACCATGCCGACCCAGAATTTTTTTAAGAACTCAGGTCCGCTCCACCACAGATTACTGTCAATGAGTACATCAAGACTAAGACCGCGCGAGACCAGATCCGCTGGGTTATTTTTGGTTCCTACATGTAACCATAACGCATTACTTGTTATTTCATTAATCTCCACTATCCTATTTTGAACGAATGTTTTTAACGAATGTGGTGACGTACGTAGCCATCCAAGGACAATAGTTGAGTCTGTCCAAAAGTAAATTTTGTGGAAATTAACACGCAATGACTCGATAATTTTCCTATATAATCGTGCGCCTATTAAAGCCCCGCACAGTTCTAGTCGAGGTATGCTGACTGGTTTAATTGGTGCAACTTTACTCTTTGCACACAATAATCTAATAGTCACCGATGAGTTATCAGAGTAGGTGCGAACATATGCACATGCACCATACGCACTCTGCGACGCGTCCGTGAATACGTGTAATTCTATAAACTGTGTGTGTGCGCTCATAACATGACGCGGAATACGTAGGTTATGCAAATATTGAAGTGTGTCAATAAATTTTTCCCAGGATAACGCAACATCACAGGGAACGAGATCATCCCAATTTATCTTGCACAACCACACTTTTTGCATCAATATTTTAGCTACTACGACAGCCGATGTTAAAATTCCTAGAGGATCGTATATTTGTGCGATTATCGACAACATTGTACGTTTATTTAGTAAATTCGGTCTAACTACTCGTGTGGTAAAATGAAGTTCGTCACTTTTATTATACCAACCCACTCCTAAAGTCTTAGTTTGGCAACGTTCGCCTAATGACAAGTCTTTAGATATGTCGTGGTCACTGATATCAACGTTAAACAACCACTTACGCAACGGTAAACAAGCCGAGTTTAAAGTATTTCGTAACTTCTCACAGGTATCGAGTAAGCTATTTAAATCATTGTCACCTAGGATGACGTCATCAACGAAAAAATCCTCTCGGATTACTCTCGCAACCTGCTGATCCTTACATTCCAGCGCAAGCTGACGTAAACATCTCATACTAAGGTACGGCGCAGACGCAGTGCCATACGTCACGGTGTTTAGGCGATATACACGTATTGGGTCTGACGGAAGTTTACGCCATAATATCAATTGTAAATCTCGTTGATCTGGTTGTACAAGAAAATTCCGAAACATTTTCTCAACGTCCGCACAACCCACGTATTTATATTGCCTAAAGCGTAATAAAATGCTAAAAATGTCATTCTGAAGTGGTGGACCAATATGTTGAATATCGTTCAACGACTTACCGGACGACGTCGCTGCGCTTGCATCGAAAACAGTGCGCAGTTTAGTCGTACTGCTATTTTCATTAATAACGCCGTGATGCGGCAGAAAATAGTGGGGTGACTCATAAGTTTCAACGCAACTCATATGACCGAGCCTTTCATATTCCCCCATAAAATCTACGTATTTTTCCCTAAATTGTGGCGAACGAGCGAATTTTCGTTCTAACGACAACAAACGTTTTTCAGCCGCTGTGTAACTGTCTCCGAGCACATCAGCTGATTCCTTTAAAGGAATGCGTACGGAAAACCTACCATCTTCCATACGTTTTGTCGTTTTGACAAAAATGTCTTCGCACGCACGTTCGTCAGCACTAAGGATGTTTTTATTAACGTTATTGTTTATCTCTTCGAGTTCCCAAAACAATTTCAACTGTGTGTCAATTGTTTGGGAGAAATTACATTGCACACTCTTAACGGGAAGTGGGTTATTATGTAAAGGTCCCGACATTATCCAACCCAATTTTGTATTTTGTAAATAAGGTCCTTTATTCAACTTAATTTTGCCATCACACAATAATTCCCAGAACTTATCCGCGCCTATCAGTATATCGATCTCTGACGGTGAGTGAAAGTTCGGATCCGCAAGTTGAATATTATCAGGTAAACTCATATTATTTACATCGACACTAAATGTGGGTAATTGATTTGTAATGCACGGCAACACTAAACAATCAATGTTCATACAAAACGAATTTAACCTTGAACGTAATTTTATTTTACAAATGTGGGTGGACTGCGAAACGGTTTGACCTACCCCAGCAACGTGATAAGTGGACTGTATTAACAGTGCATTTAATGTTTCACATAACGATTTCTTTATGAAACAATGTTGACTACCATTATCAAGCAGAATGCGTACAGTGTGATATTTGTTATTATAATCTGCTATGTCCACTAACGCTGTGGACAGCAAAACGTTGGGTAATAACGAATATTCTTGATTACTGTTTTGCGATTCTGAGTGGTTAGCCGTAACGTGTAATGATGACGAGACAGTGGAGACGTTAGCGGTGACCAGCTGTGCTGATGCACTCGACCCGCTCACCTGTGATGCGCCGTCTACCTGCCCATCAATGTGAAGCAAACTGTTGTGCCTTTTATCACACAACCTACATGGCCCAAACTTGCATTCGTCAAGTGGGTGGGTTGCGCGTAAACAATTGATGCACAGCTGATGCGTTTTAACTATCTTATTCCTTTCTTGGATAGACGAATTAAGAAACCTTGAACAGGAATAAATCGCGTGATTACCATGACACAACACACACACGCGGCTTTGTTTTAGTTTCGTATTACCCTTATTGTTATTGTTAGTAACGTTCGTAGCAATATGAGTATGTGTATATTGTTTCTTAGAGCGCGTTTGTTCGCCGCCTTTGTTCTCGTGGGATTTGTTATGGTTCACTTTTATCATTTCTAAGACGTCGGCGCGGTCTTTAAGAAATTTAAGTAAGTCATCCAGTTTCAAAGCTGACCTTGATTCAATTAACGAACTAGCTGTACCTTGAAAATTTTCCCATTCGCGTTCAGTGGCCTGATCTAATTTGGAAACGACCATGTAAATGATTAAAGTGTCCCATGAATCTGTTGGTTCACCTAACGTTTTAAGGGCACGCAAATTTCTCAAAACAATATCTATTAAGTTCCTAATCTGGGAAGCGGACTCTTTATTTAACGATGGAATTTTAAATAATGCCTTCACATGATTATGAACCAATAGTCGCGGATTATTAAATCTATTCTCTAATAGCTCCCATGCGTGAGAGTAGTTGTGAGCCGTAAATTCTAATGCACCTATGACGTGTGCCGCGGTACCGGACAATGACGATTTTAAATAATGAAATTTTTGAACAGGACCTAAATCATCGCGATCATGAATCATACTAACGTAAGAATTTTTAAACTCTAGCCAGCAATCGTATGAACCGTCAAAGGAAGGTATTTTAATATCGGGTAACTTTATGCCTATCGGCTTACATGTTGAAATACTAGACTTTTCAGCTACTTCCTTTCTCAGTAAAAGTTTTGCAGAAGCTACAGCACAATAAAATTGATTTTCGAAACGATCTCTCTCTTCCAGCTGTTTTACAAGATCGAGATCTTCCGCTACCTCTTCTTCAATTTTAGTCTGTATTTCACTATACATCTCTATCAAACTCGAAGTACTCTCGACACGTAAATTTAATTCTAATGACTGTTGTTCAGTCAAGGGTAAAGTGAACTTTTTAACATAATTTTCAAACAGAGTTAATCGACCTTTTAAAACTCCTCTTTTCTTAATTAAGTCTGACAATTTAGGCTCACTCATTTTGGGAATTAAGGAAATCAAGAGTACTTACAGTTGCCAATTTGTAGACGTGTGAACCAATGTGGGTGCCGTTGCACAGGTAGGTACCGCCACTAACTTGAGCACTGGAAATGGAATATCAGCACGAAATCAACATCTATCGAAGGATGAGATGGAGAAACGGACGGGAAGTTCAAACCTGCCACTCCTGTCTGTCGATGCCTTAACGTTGCAGCTCTTCGCTCGATACGTGAATCTCCTCTTCGTATTTTGATGCAACGAATCTTCGGAGATTTCAAGCTTGAACTCCTTATTCGGCTCGATAGGACCACTTTATGTACAGGAACGGGAGGCAGGTGCTCTTCAATGATTTATTTATTGAACGTTTGTTGGTTATATTTAAGTCGTCTTATTGCTTACAGTGTGTATCAGGTAATAATCAAAATTTAAACAGACAGATCTTATAACTAATTGCACGTCGTGCTGTGATTGGTTGCCAACAATGGCGAGCTCTGATTCGTAGATAAGAGTTTGGTGTTCCGGTGCGTCGCTAGGCGGCGTTAGAAGTCGCGCCAACACTATCCAACTGCAGAGTGTAAGACAGGGTGAAGTTATATGCCTGGAACTCTTTACCGCTGCATTGGAAGACGTTTTCAAGCTACTGGACTGGAAAGGATACGGTTAACATCAATGTTGAGTACATCACTCACCTTCGATTTGCCGAGAATATATAGTCTTTATGACAGATTCGTTGGAGGACCTAAGCATTATGCTCAAGGACCTCAATAGTATCTCCCAACGGATAGGCTCTAAGATGAACATAGGCAAAATAAAGATCATGTTCATGTCACACCTGTGGCCGTGGAAGGAAAAGGGGAGATCTCCCGCCGGGCAAGGTGTTATGCCCGGTGAGCGGCCAACGCTCCATGTGATACTTTGGAGATGTTCTATATATGATGTTTATGATTCGGAATGTTGATAGCGTGATTTAGGCTTCGGTATGTTTCGCTTGCTGCGCGACGACAGAGCCGCCACATCACCCCCCTGCTCAGACCAGAGGTCGATAGTGCAGTCCGATTGCCGGTGCATCCTTAATGCCGGTGGGGAATGGATGCTGTGTGCGTAAGGGCAAGTGACACCGGTGCGAATGATATGCCGATGTGTAATGCATGCCGTACTACGCACTAGCAAGTGATGGCGGTGAGAACAATATGCTGGAGCAAGTGCCAGAAGTCTGCCTTATAAATCTGCGGTGAGTCGAGACGAAGACAATTTTGACTGGCTTGCAGGAACTGAAGACTGCAGAAGACGATTCTCAGTAGTGAATGGTAGGGGTTCTTGAGGATAATGACGAAGGCTTGAAGTTGTAGTTTTCGAAGGTGTTTGGTTGCGTGTTCAGATCACGTCGGGTGGTCACCACTGTGGCCGTGATAGGAAAAGGGGAGATCTCCCGCCGGGCAAGGTGTTACGCCCGAGGAGCGGCCAACGCTCCGTGTGATAGTTCGGAGATGTCCTATTTATGCTGTTTATGATTCGGAATGTTGATAGTGTGATTTAGGCTTCGGTATGTTTCGCCTGCGGCGCGACGACAGCGCCGCCACACACATATGCCGGAGCTAAGTGCTTCCAACAACTACCGGCAATGCCGGTTGTTGTTGGAAGTTGTTGGAAGCACTTAGCTCGAAGTTGTTGACGAGTATGTTTACTTTGGACAAATAGTCCGACTTGGTAAGTCCAACTTCGATAGCGAGGTCAATCGACGGACTCAACTCCGCTTGGCAGCGTTCGGGAAATTACGACGCATCTTTTCGTAGGGTATACCTCAAAACCTGAAAACAAAATTGTACAACCAGTGTTGTCAGTAATGACTTATGCATCTGAGACGTGGTCCTTCAATGCTGGCCATATGTGGACGTTCAAGGTCGCTCGGCGAGCTTTGGAGAGGACCGTGCTCAAGGTTTCTTTGTGTGATAAACTTAGAAATGAGGATATCCGTAGTACAACCAGAGCGAATGACATAGCCCAACAGATTAGGAAGCCGGAATGGCAAATATTTTATAAATAGCTTTAATCATAGCTTTCATTCCACAAATTAAAATTGATAAATATACTGGGACAATATTGTAGTGATGGCGTTCCAAAAGGGTTCTTATTTTTCAGCACTTCTAAATCGTGGCAAAATATTTGTATCTTATGTTATTTTAAGGAAGCAAGAATTAGGGCACTACCTTTTACTCGGATACGAATATTGAAATTCGAGATGCTCCTCGAGATCTCAATTGTTTGATATAACGGCAGAACCGTTGTAAAATTAGATAATCTTTTTATTTCATAAAATCGTTTCGTTTTTTAAGAAGAAATATTTATGTAAAGGATTTTAACTTTTAAGTGAAAGTGAAAAATCTATTCCTGATAATAACAAAAAGTAATAAAAAAACTGTAGTTTTAAAGCGTGGCAGCTATGGCAAAATCCCCACTACGAGGCAAAATTTGGAAGAGGCCCAGTTAGACTTTTGAAGACTGTAATGGTGGATAGATGGATGTTTCAAATATTGCAACACACTAATGATTTATATGTATTCACGTATGTATTTTTTATGTATGTAGCGATTAGGTATAATTATATAAAAAAATTGAATATTACACAAATTTAGTGTTAACAATTATTATCAATCAAAGTTTGATTCTCTTAGCTAATCACTTCCATTTACGATTTTGGCTAAGCTTAGCTTGTTTTAAATTATTACATATGATCTATTAACTATTACGTTAACTTATTTCATCAAAAACGGCAATTACCGAGGTAAGGACCTAATAAAGTAATGTTGCTGTTAAAAAGTATAAACGCTTTTTTATAAACCTGATATAATATCGTGCACTGAGTACCGGCGATATTAAATTAACAAGGGTGTTGGAAAATGGCCGCGCCAAACTTTTTATGCTCAATTTGCTGTCACGCAAATATTTTCGCTTTCGGGCAAGGTCGGAAAATTTTTGTCAGTTTATTATATATACCATAGAATACTATAATACATATATTAATAGAACGGTGGAGTAGGCGGAGCCTGTGTAGCTACTAAAATGTCACTAACATGTCAATTCACACGTAACTGTCAACAAGAGGTATGTTTTGACGTTACAATCGTTTCCAAAGGAGACGGGCGAAAGTTCATAGAAAGCTGGGCCTGATGTTACAGCAACGATTACTGTATTATTTTATTTATATATCAATACCACTTAAAAACAACTAAAATGTTTACGAGTGCTTCATGGTAGAAAAAAATATAGGTTATTTTGCTTATGCTATGCATACAATGTTATTCTCACACCAAGCTCTCACATTACGCTTTAAGAAAATAATTATTAGACTTTATTGTAAACTAGACTTCACCATAATTTTATGTATGGTAGGACATTCACAAATAGAAGATTCAGACGCCACCGTCCAACTCAATTCTAGAAGTTTAAAATAATTATAAAAAAGCAGAAGGAGGATGAATTAAAAACATTTTCTCTTTTAATGATTTATTTATCGTCCACTTCATCATAAACAAATAAAATATCGTCTAAAAACGGTGCAGGTGGTATTAAATACTCTTGACGCCTTGCCCAGCTTAGGTACCATATCATGGACATTACATGACAACAGCAACCTACAGTTCTTTTTCCTACCAAAGAATTGAAATAATACTGTTTGATGATCTCTCTACCATTAAGAGGACTGTCAACTAAAATATAAGTAAAATATGTTTTTGAGCTTAAGTATTGAGAGGTCGAATAAAATTTAGACATATCTCAATTTTATTCGACCTCTCAATACCCAGCTAGAATGGTTGGATAGTACGATTCTAGGTGGCTAATAAGAGGTCGAATAAAGACAATTCTCTTAGCAGGTTGCTGTCCGTTTCTAGACACACTTCTATTTCATATCTCCCTATACGTAGCCAGAGTCGTTAAAGATGGGAATATTATTACAGCACAGAAAAACAACAGAAAATATTCACTACCACCGCAAGCTCAGAGCCAAACAAAAGTTCCCTATATAAAAAATTACTCTGTGAACAAAAGTAACAAATGATTTGTGACGTTTTTAGTTTTTAAACTAACGTTGACATTTCCGCTTTGTGGCCTATATAAAACATTGATAATCGATTGTGAAATCGATTTATTAATTTATTCAGTCAATTTATTTTTACGACTATTTTGAAACGTTAACAACAGACAACGAGAACAACTAAAAATACAAAAACCTGCGTTTGCATTCCGCCTGTCAATCGTGGCGTCTATGGAAATATCCTTCCTATGAGGTAATGTATGGGGGAGGCCTATGTTCAGTAGTGGACTTTAGATAGGCTATAATAGTATGGTAACGGTATGGTATTTTTATGTGAGTGGTTTTTATGTAGGCCTAATGGCGGCGAAAGATCCTCACAAGGGATTCAACTCAGGTTGCTCACATACAATGAAAGTTTAGCTTTTTTTTAAGTACTGCCCGTTTTTTGTACTTCACTATCTCTATTTCCCCTCTAGGGGATGGTCAAGAGTACTCGGATACCTAGACGTGCATGTATGAAGAAGATAATGAACCTGAAAGAAGCGAAAGAAGTATGTAAGGATCGTGACACTAGGCGATCTGTTCTCTCTGGCTACCCCGTTAGGGATTGTGCGTGAAGATAAGTAAGTAAGTAAGTACTATCTCTATTTAATTCGGGACAATTGTATGCTCACACGATGGGGCTGATCATTAGAAATCGTTGAAAATGTGATGCAAGAGAAAATGTATAAAAATTAAAGGCCTTAGTCATAAAAATCTATGTTAAATAAAGAAATTCTTAAAGATGCTCCCGCATTTTAACTAAACGACAATAGAGACAGGTATAGATACAATTAATATCAAAATTAATTATATCTATACCTGTCTCTATTGTGTTTTTTATTTGAATATTCATTCTCTCATGTTCTCAGACCATCAAAAAAAGATATATAGCACTAAAGTGAACATCTTTCTTTTTTCTTTCTCTGTCAGTCCATAAAAGTTAAAAGCTAGACGCACACATATGCATCTAAAATCATGTTGTTGGTAACCAAATGGTTTAAAGTGAACGCAAGGTACCGTCTTCCCGTCTTTGTGTCATCATTACAGCTCTTCAAGTCCACTGCTGAACATAGGCCTCCCCCAAGCAATGCCACAAAACACGGTCCTGAGCCACTTGCATCCATCAACTTCTTGCATGTCTTACAAGGTCGTCACTCCATCTATTGGGGGGTCGCTCTACACTACGCCTACCGGTACGAGGCTGCCACTCGAGAACCTCCCTATTATCCTATCTTATTACGTAAAAATGCGGTTTACAATAAACATAAATTTATGAAAGTGCGTACAAATTTATTTGATATATTACACAATGTATTATTCAGGTCATGAAAGATGCATGATGCTAAAAGTCGGCATGGTGCCTACAGTAATAATAATGAAGAACTCTAAACCATATTATTATATATATATTACTTTATCCTTGCTGATAAATATTCTTTGGAAAAATAGGTATTTCAGAGCTAAAGTTTTAATTTAATAATTAATCAGTTGACAATTTTTAAAAAGTTATATAACTCACGTAATAAAAAAAGCTATTGGCCTCAAAGACCGAATAAACTAAAAAATGCACAAAAAAAAGAATTAATCCGAACAATTCCTCGGAGCACTCCTCGTGGCAAATGCGAAAGAAAATGCAAAGGCATGTAACATCACTTCGTAGTGGCAGTGAATCGAGTCGATCGGAGAGAGCTCGGTCGTCGACGATGCTAGCCGCTCTGCGCTGGATGCGATCAAGTGGAAGAAGCTGGTACTGTGGAGCCCCGGCCAAGAGATAGGAACAGTATTCTATGTATCGCCGAACTTGCGCCTTGTAAAGTTGCAAGCGGTGTGCCGCCATGAAATACTGTCCCGCTATGCTGAGAGTTGTGAATAAGACTCAATCGTTTATTACCATTGGACCGTTATCATATTGTAATTTCTCATATTCTTCCCACAACATTTTACGAGCTTTCGATAGCAATATAGCTTTTTAAATTCGAAAAACAAAAGGAAAGTAAATCGCCCCAGGCGTTTTAAATTTTACATGCAATTTGCTTCAACATGCTGTAGGAAATGGATTACTTCTTATTTTGTATTTTAAGTCACGTACTAAACACTTAAAAATGCGATTAACAATTTCAGTGGTGCCGGCGGGGATCGAGCTAGGGTTTAGGGTTGCTCACGTATTATAGAACTTAAGACAACGTTGTAGAACGTAGTTTTAACTAATATTGAACATCTTTAATTCTACTTAAATGTAATTATTGTGCAAAACCAAAATCATTTTATTTAAAAAAACATAAACGTTTTCTTTGGCTCAAAGCTTGATTTTAAGTAAAACTTTGATCACATAACACAATGTGGTTATCAGTTTAAACGTATATTTTTTTTAAAATTCTCCCCACTTTAGTACAAATTCGCCCGACAACTTTGGAGTGCAAGGTAAAGTTTTCATACTTACACACCATACCACAAGACCTTAATACGGAACTAAGGACCTTAATTTCCACCTTCTGAGCTACTACGGCTGATTATTAAATTACTTAATTAAGTTATTATTGGCGAAAAAAATGCATCCTTACATTTCGGAAATTAGGTGCCATAAAAGGCAACTATAAGAAAAGCTAGAAAAATCTCACTGCCTTCTATACACGGTGGCAGAATCATTCAGTATATTTCAGATATTCAAAAATATATTAAAAATATATTAAAATCCAGACCGGAAACGAGGAATGGAATGAAAGGTAAGAGTCATCTATTACTGCATTCGCCAATCCAAAATTTCGCAGTTCCAACAATTAAGTTTTGTCAATTGAGTGAGTGTCTCCTTTAAAAGTATTTTTCTACACTTTTCAATTTTATTCTCTATACCCAAGCGAAGCCATTCGCTAAAGGTTCGTTGTTTGAAGAACGTGACTAATGGACGTTGCCACTGAAATGTTCAAAAAACATACTTGCAAAGAGATTATGTTTGAACATGGATATTTTTAAAACACACTTTCAGCAATTATCTTTATAAAATATGGGGAAATATGTCAAGGTTCGACTTTTTTTTGCATTTACCTAGTCTAAGCAATTACGTTGCTACGCAATTACGGATTCTAAGGGTAGCTAAAAATCAATTTAAGGTAAGTGTTGTTGAACAGTCTCCCTAATAAATTTTTTGAGAGATATCGATAAATAAAAAAATACTGTGGTAATATTTATTAAAGTAAAGTTAATCTAAAGACATATGTGCGTCCCACAGCTGAGCAGTCTAAACACAGACCTCTTACTTGCGACTTTGCTACCATGCGGTGTAGGATATTCTTACGACTTCGCCGCACGTCATGCAACTATAATTTTAGTAATGATATTATAAACATGGGCTAAAGATATTAATAGTTACCTTACAACCACCCGCTCAATAAAATAAAACGATGTGTCTAGTACGAAGAGCACCTCCCGCCCTCTCTCAATTACGTGCACTAATCCCGTCACCACCAATCCCAGCACCACTACTCCCAACACCATTACTCCCAACACCACTACTCCCAACAACACTACTCTAGGAAAGACATACCATCGACGATAATAAGAAACCAGTTTCGCCTCTACACGAGGCATCTTCAGGTGATGTAGACTTTACGGTGGCTGACCGCTAAGATATGGTCCTGCTAAGATATGGTTCCGAACATGGGCTATGTTCGGAGTTTCTCTGCGCGATAGACTTCTTAGTAAGAATATCCACAGTAACCGACATAAACTAACTGATCACTAAGCTGAAGTGGTAGTGGACCAGTAGTCATACTGGTATAAGATGTAGTCTTAACGCTACGCACGTAGCTGCTTTCATGAGCATATTTTATTGGCAACGTCGTCCGCGCTACAGTCCGAAAATTAAATATAGCAAAGCACTAAGAAAGTAATAGAAAAGTGTTTTTCACTACATTTTTAAATTGACGACATTAACAAACCATCTCTTCTCGTTGGCGGTATGTTGCCTTACATTGACAACGTCACCACGTCGTACTCATATAAAAAGTACCTTTTGCCGACGGCTTTTTCAATAGCAACAATCCTCTCCCCCCGCAGCCCCACCATCACCGCATACATTAACGGTGCGGCCCCGTCAGAGTCGCGGAGGATAGGGCGAGTGGCGCATTGCCATACCAACCTCTCCACCTCGATAGCAGTGGTAGGGGGAGAGGGTATCTCTCTCCCTGCAGCCCAACACCACACATCTGAATTGGGTTCACCAAGCCCACTTGGAGTGGCCTCCTCGGGTATGCCCTACACCTCCGGTCAGCCATGTGGGTTCCGTGGCTTGGCCTCCACGGGTGACCAAGCCTCGGCTACAAAAGAAGAAAACAGTATGCCATCAAGGTGCTGTAATTTATTTCTAGATTCAGATTATTTTCAAACATTCAACTTTCAATTTAAACACGTTTTTAATGCAATATTGGATTGACAAAGGAGCTCTTATTCCATTAAAAACCAACTTCTTACAAAAGAGGAGACTTCATCGTCTCTATGACACATGCCTTATAGTCTCAATTTTGCTTCAAACTGGAACGCACATTATTGCACTACCTACATTGATGCTTAGCAGTAGAATCATATAAGAAAGTGGCATCCACTTAGAGGGCCTTCAAAGTAGAAAATATTTAGAAGAAATATATTATTTGTATCTTCAATTACTACTACAACTAGATAACTAACCAGCACTAAATTACTATTGCTTCCTGTTGTGTATTATGTTATAAATGATACCACCGCACCACACCGTATATTTTCGAAGGCTTAATACCTTGAAAAATATGCGCTCCCAATTTCCTGTTCCATTTAAGGTTTTCATCAATTATGGACTAGGTTTTCCTCTCTCATGAACGGCGTAACAGATGCATTTCAAGTTATGACATTACGTTTTGACCCTCGTGTAGACGCTTTTTACGAGCAGTAACTACGGTACTTTGCTAAATAATAATCACGCTTGGGTTGGCTGGAAAATTTTATTTGGAAATTCAAAAATAGTACGTAAATTGAAAATAGTAGTTTATACATTCATTAATAATACCGTACCTGCTTTCGTTAATATGCTGTTTAAGTAGTAAGTTTCTAAAAATATTCCACGACTATTCAACTTATTTAATTTACAAGTCCTTATCAAGTAATAGGAATTCTTTTCGCCTAGTAATATGGGCTTTGTCTACGTAGGTAGGGTTTTGTTTTTTATCTGTATCTAAGCAGTATATAAAATATTGTACAGTTTAAGGCGTATAGAGGGTATTTACAATTACAAACTTAAGGGAATTCCATTTTTAGTTCGGGTAGAAAGGCATTTATAGACTATTTTTTCCTGCAATTTTCTATTAGCCAGTAGTTTAGGTAGACGTTAATAAGTATGTTATTCTCTTTTTTTACAGAATAAGAGTGACAAACGAGCACACAGTCTATCTAATGTTAAGTGGATGCTGTTGCCTATAGACATATATCTACAATTATCCTTGATTAAGAATCAAAATGCAGTCGTTTCCATTAATAAAAGGTCTCCAGTTCTCGACACTGTCTATACGAAACAGCAGCATTAAGCTGCTATTTCACGCTGGTATTCTGTGAGAGCGTGTCCCTACTCCAATCGAGCCAACCCATTCGTGCCACAACCATAATATAGCTGCCACGTGTCATGCACGTGTCAAGGGTTCCGTTCTCCTGATCAACTCTAAAGAAACAACTTCCCAGTATAACTTTGGAAATTACCAACTGCTTTGGACATAATATTATGTCAAATTTATCCTAATAATATTGAGTATGGGCCAAATTAAGAGTACCCTGAACCGACCAGCATGTACGCGTAGGTATATGGATGTGGAGGAGGCGAGAGAGGTGTGTCAGGATCGTGCTAAATGGAAGTCTGCAGTCTCTGTCCAGCCCTCTGGGTGACAGGAGTGGGTGTTTATGTCACGAAATTTGTCCCAACCTGCTCGTTCTCATGTAACTCTTATTCAATATCGGTGAGGACATCGGACTCTCCCCATGGCAGATGCCGTGAAAACAATGACTATAACAGAGGAAAACAAGGTGGCAGAAACTCATGTCAATTGAAACACTTTTTATAACGTGTCAAAATGATTTGATACTACTCATAAAAAATAAAATAGTTTCGAACAGTCAAAACGCCTCATTTAACTAAATTCGGACCATTACATAGACGATTCGAAATTAACCGCTGTCGTCCACGCTGTTACTATCATGTACATTTGGACAAACTTTACCATATGTTGTGACTATTGATTTATATGAGGAATAATATTTAATGTTCTGAAGAAATAAACGATTTATTTCTGAAATTAGTATGAGATGACCCCGTCCCCGCACATCATATCCAGAACCAAAGATGTTGTGTGATAATTATCGTAAAATACTCGTACATATAAACATTAAATTTACCTCAAGCAATTTATATGTTAATGTAAAAAAGTATTCGGTTTTATCATATTAAGACCGTTACTTGATTGCCCGCCTTGTGTACTTGAGAAGCTCCTTCACAAAACTCTTCATTACTATAACAATTAACGAATTGAAAATTAAAATCAGAATAAATCAGGAAAATATGTACGAAAATATGTTTCTCGATTGATCACATATTCACCTGGTCGATGTCTTACTCCAAAGCACCATGTTACTTTTTTATTACTTAAATATATTAAAATTATTTTCCCTAATATCTGCTTGAAAAAACAACGTTTCTTAAATAGGAGTGGGAAAACTGACATGTGGCTTACCTGATGAACATTAAAAGGGCCATGAACAACTGCATCACCAGAGGAATATAGGAATACAGGTGCGTCACCAGCGTTTCAAAAAGGAGTAGGTTTTTTATATGCAGGTTCCTAAGTTTTATCGGTCCGGAAAAATCGCTCTGAAGTTGCCACGCTTGGCAGGCGGGTAGATAACCGCAGTTTTTTATAACTTAGAGCGGTTCAAAAGTTCGCTTAGAAAGATTTTTAACTTAATAAAGTAATATTGACGAATTTTTAAACGTTTCCTTCGTTTCCATTTTTATTTCTTGTTTAAAGTCTTAAATAGCCTCATTATTGTATTTTGAAATTTTTTTAGCCGCTAATTTAATTAAAACTAATTTGTCACTCTTTTAATGAGCTAGCGCCTTTTGGCCTAAGACTTTTCCATCCAAAGATATATTATGTATATATTCTGTCTTTGATTGCACCATCCTAGAATATATGAAGCATAATTTGAATAATAAGTAAGTCATATGCAAGCTAAGCAAATATTGCTTCCTATTTAAAAATGCAGTTTAATATCTGAAAGCCCCGAAGCGATATCTTTCTTTTTATTTACTTCTCGATCTTAAAAGGCAATATCTTTCTCGTAAAATTTAAAGAGCTTATACAATCAATATATACCAGCTAAAGTGATCGCTGATAACTTGTTCGGGTTGTATTGTTCAAGAAGTATATTTTATGAATGCAACCAATCAATTATAATATACACATAAACGATAGTACATAATTATATTAAAATAGTTTTTTTATAGTATAAGGGTGACAAAACGAGCACACGGTCCACCTGATGTTAAGTGGATGCTGAGGCCTATATACCTATACATCTACATTTATCTTCAATTAAAAATTAAAATGCCGTGGCGTTGCTAACCCTGAGGACTGAGACGGACACCTGAGGATGACTAGCCTCGTTTCCATACGAAAGAAAGCACCATTAAGCTGCTATTTTTCGCTGGTATTTTGTGAGAGCGTGGTCCTACCTCGGTCTAGCCAACCCATTCGTGCTGGAACAACATTAAAGCCGCAGCATTGCTCTACCACAACAAAAATTAGTGTACATTCTGTAAATATTAGGGTAAGCATAAGATAGTAATAATAATTATTCAACTCCAAATTTTCAGTAAGTCCTTCATGTGGCAATGTATTTTATTTTACCACGGAGTTACAGATTTTGTGCAAAACTTAACCAAAAACTAAATCTTTCGTTAAACAAAAGTTGTATGAAAAGGGTTATTGCAGGGTTATACTGTAGGTTAGGTTACATGAATGATAATAATCCCTGGGAATGAGGTAACCGCTACAATGCTGTTTCTTATTGTTTTCATATTTAATTGTACAACATAAATTGTCAGTTAAGAATGTTTAAAAACAGTCCCGCTACTTGAAAACAGTTAAGTGTTTTGCCGTATTTTAGCTTCTACTACTAGTGTTTACCGCTTTTTAGCATATTATTAGGTATAATAGCAAAACTGCTGCTTAGGAATAAAGCAGTTGTCTACGCTTAACTGCCTCTTAGCTTAAAAATGTGTTTAACTGCATTTATTCTTAGTTTTACGACATCAAATATTATACTTCAACTAAGAAAATAAATCGTTAAAATCTCTTAACGGTTTTGTAGCGTAACGGTGCATCGTAACTGATTTGTAGCGTATGTGAAACGACCGCTGTCTTGAAACACTCGTTTATTACTGGTTGGATGACCGTACTGCACACGTATATGTCATTCCTCCCCACTTAATTTTGGAACCTGGTAACACGGTTTCTAAATTAAATACAGTAATTTTTTTTTTTTTTTTACATAAACTTAACAACTAATAATAACTATTAACAATAATTAGCAAACTTGATCTCTGCATAACTATAATTAACAATCGCTACTTAAAAATACTTTTTATAATCCACCCTTGGTCTTGTACGTTTCGGGCGTGTGGCTAAAAGTGGCAATGTTGGCGGTACATGGGAATCGCCAATTGTGGACGGCACAGCCTCCGTTTCTGCCATAGGCCTTTCTACGGAGGCAATGTTGTCCTTTTCATACTCCCTAGTCTCACAGTCACTTACTTCTTCTGCCTCACCGTGGTCAGATGAACCAAGATTCGGCGCTCCAGTATTCGAGGGCGATTGCAGCTCACCCGTCTGCATATTCGTAGCCTGCTCCATACTTTGCTCCGTATTACTTATACCCGGAAACATAGGCTGTTGCGCGGGAGAGTGTGCATTTACAGTAGCCGGCGACGTGGAGGGGCAACGAGTCTCCTCAGCAGCGACAATATCGTCGCGACTACTGTCTGAACCCGTATATCTAATAATTTGATCCACATGTCTAATACACCAAACCTCCATGTCCCTAATATGAATTCTATACATTTTATTTCCTATTTTTTCCTTTATTCTACCTAACTGCCAAGATTCTTTTCGTGCACTGTACCATCGGGTCCAAACGATATCGCCGATTTCAAAAGATCTTTTCCCGGCTGCCGTAAGTGAATTAGAATTATGATTTTTTAAGGGTAAAATCAAATCGAGACGCGACCGCAAATTTCTGCCGAACATTAACTTTGCCGGCGTTTCACCCGTGGTACAATGCACGGTATTTCTATAGTTAAATAGGTACCCTAATAACATGTCGTGAACTTTGTGCAAAGGTAAATTGTCAATTAATATACATTTTAACATTTTTTTACATGTTCTTACTGAATTCTCAGCTTGACCGTTACTTGGCGGATGGTAAATGGGTGACGTCATGTATTTTATGCCATTCGATGAACAAAATGTCTGAAACTCGAGTGAATTAATTTTTACATCGTTGTCGGACACTAAAACATTTGGTATTCCAAAATTAGAGAAAACGCCTTTTAATTTTGTTATTAAAGCATTAGATGAGGTTCCGTTATGCATGTATAGACATTCTATCCATTTACTGTAGGAGTCGACGATTACCAGATATACCCTCTGCCCTACAGTCATGTAATCAATGTGCACTCGTTGCCATGGCGCGGTGGAGGGAGGCCAGGGCGCGGGGGGGTCGCGCGGCGGGGCGGCCCGCACGCTTGCGCACGTCGCACATGATCCGATCCAGCGTTCGATGTCCCGGTCAATACCGGGCCACCACATTCTACTTCTAGCGTTACATTTAGTTTTGGTTATTCCTAAATGAGAATCATGAAGCTCGCGTAACATTCTATCTCTCAACCCGAGTGGTATAACAATCCTATGTCCCCTAAAAAGACAACCATTCTCATATTGTAAATCGGACTTGCAGTGAAAATAAGGTAAAATAGATTTACATTTTAATTTACGCGGCCACCCGTGTTGCATGTACCTAAGCACGGTTTTAATCGTCCTATCTCGCTCCGTCGTCTGCGCAACGTCGCGGGCCGAAGTGGCCGGCGATGACGCATCGAGAAACCTAACTGCATAATGAGTGTCTATATCGTTTGTATCTATATCGTTCGACGACTCGTTGACGCATTTTACAGGAGCGCGTGAGAAGTAATCGGCCACAATATTATTTCCGCTCGAGACATATTGTACGACATAGTTATAAGCGGACAATATAACTGAGTATCGCTGCAGTCTTAGCGCAGTAGTAACAGGAATACCTGTTTTAGGATTAAAAATTGATACCAATGGTCTGTGGTCGGTTTTCAGGATAAAAGGATCTTCGCGACCGTACAAATATTGATGAAAGCGTCGGACCCCGAAGATAATGGCCGTCGCTTCCTTCTGTATCTGGCTATAGTTTCTTTCACTGCTCGTAAGTGAGCGAGATGCATACGCTAGCGGGCGTTCGATGCCGTCCTCCGCCCTTTGTGAGAGTACGGCGCCGAGACCGGTCGGGCCGGCGTCCACCGCCAGCACTAGCTGCGCCGCTGGCTCGAAATGAGCCAACACGCGTTCTGACGCCAGTTCGCGCCGTATCGCTGCGACGCTTTGTCGCTGCCGTTTTCCCCATT
Organism: Parnassius smintheus behrii; assembly: GCA_036936625.1. NCBI lineage: Eukaryota > Metazoa > Arthropoda > Insecta > Lepidoptera > Papilionidae > Parnassius > Parnassius smintheus. Next base: position 46,618,408 of record JAUPFT010000005.1, on the reverse strand, counting down.
CCCATTTTGCATCTTTACGTAATAGCTCATGTAGAGGACTCAGTACAGAAGAGGCGTTTGGAATAAAATTTCTATAGTAGTTGACTACTCCTAGAAATCTTTTAACTTCGGTGACGTTATTTGGTTCCGGTGCACTAAGAATGGCTTGTACTTTATCCGGACAAGTCCTTAATCCCGTTTTACTAATCACGTAACCCAAATACCTGACGCTTTCTCTGAAAAATTGACATTTGTCTTTTTGTAAACGTAGGCCCGCCTTACATAGTCTATCTAGGACTTTACTTAGCCGCTGCATGTGGGAATTTCTATCGGGGCCCGTGACACAAATGTCATCAAGCCATATGCTTACCCCGTCTATTCCTGATAAAAGTGTCTCCATGCTCCGTTGCAAAATGGCTGGACCACTAGAAAGGCCGTACACTAACCTAGTGTATTTAAAAAGTCCTTTATGCGTATTAATTGCCGTGAGCTCCTGAGACGCGTCATCCAGGACGAACTGGTTGTAAGCGTTTTTTAAATCAATTTTACTATAGTGCTCACCCCCTCCAATTTTGGCAAAAACCTCTTCAATTCGAGGCAGGGGATATTTTTCTATTAAGAGATCCTTATTTAATGTAATAGAAAAATCACCTGCGATTTTAACTTGGCCATTATCTTTTAAAACTGGCACAATGGGGGTGGCGTATTGAGAATAATTAATAGGAACAAGGATACCCAAGTGCACTAATCGGTTTAGCTCTTGTTCGACTTTATCTCTGAGGGCAAAGGGTACAGTACGCGGCTTAAAAAACTTAGGCACAGCATTCGCCTTCAACTGCAAACTGACTTTAAAGTTATTAAATGCGCCCAACTCGTCACGCCACAACGCCGAATATTTATTTAATAACTCATGCAAGTCGGAATCATTTCTTATGTAATTTAATTTGGTAGTAATCACAAAATTAAAGGCGCTCATGAAATCCCTACCTAGTATAGGCGGTCCCCCATTTTTGACAACAAAATATTTAATCAATTTTGTACTGTTATTGTAACTAGTTTCTACAGTAATATAACCTAATGGATCAATCTTGTGTCCGTTATATAAGCACATTTTTACAGAACTACTACGTAATGAATATTTTAAGAATTTTTCCTTATATGTATTATAAGAAATCACACTTTTACTTGATCCTGAATCAAGCTCCATTGTCATACACTGATTACCTATTATTACATCAATTGAAATGGGCTTATCAGTCACATACCTCAAATTAAAATTGTGGCACTCCTCACAAGACGTGTCCTTGACCTGCTCTGGTTCGCTTACCGACTCGATATGGTACATCCGCGATCTATTGACACTATCGCACACTTTCTTTAAATGACCTTTTTCACCGCACTTTTGACATCTGTAACTTTTATAACGGCACTTATCACTTTGGTGGTTCTTCAAGCCACAGACCGAACAACGAGAAAAATCTCTCGGTTGGTCGCGACCTGCTGATGTCCTGCCAGCATTAGGACGCCGTATAACCGCGCCGCTGTCTCCTTGACCTTGAAATCTCGCTCGGTATACCGGTTCCTCCTTAATTGGAGCATGTTCGCTGGTGCACAACATAACCTTCGCCTGCCTGGCATACGCCGCCTGCTCGGCTAGCTCCATAGCTACTGACAGTGTCAATGTGGACGGATCTTGTTCGAACAACTTATCTTGTTCCGGGCCAGGGCCCAGGCCGAGGACGAAACGATCTCTTAAATTCGTTTCCAAGGCAGTGCCGAAGTCACAATTGCTTGCGAGACCTCTCAATCGCGCTGCCCAGTCTCCCAATGATTCGCCTGGATTTCTGGTTGCCCCAAAAAATTTTTCTTTATCCACAAATGAGCATTTTTTTGGCTTGAAATGACCGTCGAGTAATTCAACGAGATTCGAGTAACTTAGAGATTCTAAGTCTTGCGGGTACGCTAAGTTTCGTACCAAGCGATACGTTTTATCCGTAAGATGGGTGAGAAGAATTCCACTTTTGTTCACTTCTTCGACGCGATTTATCTTCGCAAACTGAGTTAGTCTGCTTTTGAAAATTGACCATTCACTTGACTTATGGTCAAAAATAGGCAGATTTCCCAGATAAGCCATTTTTTTTTTATTGTGGGTACTCCTTCTTCGTCGCCAATGATATGTTTGTGAATGCAATGAAACGACCGCTGTCTTGAAACACTCGTTTATTACTGGTTGGATGACCGTACTGCACACGTATATGTCAGTATGACAGCAAAGAACATTTTGCACTTAATCGCCAAAATGCTTAATTTAACTCTGAAACTATCAAAAGTAAAAATATAATTCCAATATTGACCGATAGATAATTTAGTAGTAGTGTCTGTGTGACGGGCCGGCGACATTTGTGTCGTCGGTGTTTAGCAGAACTGGGAGTTCAGATAAAACGTTGCGGGGCCTCTGGAGGCTTAAATATAATATTTTTGTCGTATAATAATATTTTGAGCCGGAGTGTAGGTTGCTACGTTTACCACTAGTGGGTTGGGATGTCTCTGCGCTCTCGATGTAGCGCCGACACATTTCCTTGAAGTATTCTGAGATCGTTGGAAGTTGACAATCTCTGTGTAAATCAGAGTTACACTGGTACCACCGAGCTCCAAAGGCGATGCGTGTGAATCTGTTTTCTACGACTTCAAATGTTCATGAGTTGCGTGTACAAAGTCTACCCTTCCGTAAGACATGACATGTCTTACGCTAGCTTTGTAGAGGTGGAGCTTGTGTCTTAGGGATAATTTGCTCTTACTGTCAACAAGCGGGTGGAGTTGACTAATAACGAATTTGGCATGATTTCGGATAGCGCGAATGTGTATCGAGAAGGTCATGAAGTGGTCGAATACGACCCCCAAGTATTTGGCGGTTTGTTGCCACGGGATCTGGCGGCCGAATATGGTCAACGTGTGTAGGACATTTTTAGGTTTTAGGTTTCAACAAATGAGGGTGGGTTTCCTTCGAAAGTATATTGATATAATTTTTTCAGGGTTCACTTTAATTCTCCATAAGCGAAACCATTCACCTAGGCAATTGGCTGCTCTTTGGAGCATCGTAGTGAGATATTTCTTACTGAAATGAGAGACATAGGGTGCCGTGCCATCAGCGAAGAGAGCGGTGTTGACATATGGGTCCTTCGGGACGTCACTCGTGTTGAGTGTGAAGAGGAGCGGAGAGAGTATGGAGCCCTGAGAGACTTAAGCCCTGAGAGGGCGCTTGGGGGAGCGAGTTATCTCTATATGAATTGGGAAATGGCGGTTGGCAAGGAAAGCTCTGATAATGTTCAGTGAGCCTGTTAGGCACCTTAAGTTTAAACAGCTTGTAGAGCAAGCCGCCGCTTCTTTCCATGCGTCCGGCAAGGAGTAGCTGGAGAGAAGGGCGTTGAAAATACATACTAGGAGGCAGACAAGTGGCGCTTAGAGATATTTCAGCACCCTGCTGCTAATGCCGTTCGGGCTGGGTGCTGATATCTTTTTGAGGTTTTTGATAGTTTCTGTGACTTCGTCAACAGTCACGGGATCTAAAGGAGGGCCTATAGGTGGTAGCGCAGACCTACGCTCAACCTCCGCTTCGACCTCTGCAAGGTGAGCGGGATCTATGGATTAGCTAGAAGGAGTGCATTGGCTCTCTAAACTGTCCGAGAGGCATTCGGCTTTTTCAGAGTCGTCAAAGGCGAGATCGAGGTTTCATGGTCTAATAAGAGGTGGCATGGGTGAGGACTGTTCTCCTTTCAGAGCTCGAGTCAACTGCCAGAAAGTATCTTCTAAGGTATATGTATGGCTCGATATCCTCCAGCAGATTACCCTACTTATCCTGTCTAAATTCTGTAATGCCGTTTCAGAAGTTGTGCAGTCTAAATTTATTATCTTTTGTGCGGTAGTGATCATTTCGTCTGAGGGTCGCGTTTTTGGCTCTGATCAGTAGTCAAATATCACTTAGAAACTTCGGCTGTCGATACGCGAACTTCTTGAGAGCATTCTTCGACCGCTCAGGTGAGGTGGGCCTATAGGGCGTTAATCGCCTTATTGGCTTCCTCTGGCGAGGCTTATTTTGTCGGGAATTGTTTCTAGGTGCTGGGAGGTTGTAGACTCAAGTTGAACCTCGAGCTTGCGCCAGTCAGTAAAAGGACTGATCTATAATCCAAGTTAAACTCTAAAATTGTCTCTATAGATGTTATGGAGAGACTGACATATTTGAGTAACGCCACGTCAAGGATGTGAGGTCGCTGTCTGGTAATAAATGAGTGATGCGTTGGAATATGTGCCGCGATAACGTCGATGTTTAGTTGGTCCATAAGGTCGAACAATGCGTTACCATTGGAATTATGTGTGAGCGAATTCCAGGAGGAAAGCTTACTGTTGAGGTCTCCAGCTATTATGACACTGGGACCTAGGTTTAGTAATTTTAATATATCTGGTTCTATAATACGATTTGCGGTTATTTTGCCGAAACGATAGTAAGTAGCGGATGGCCGGAACGAGCTAATTTACAGATAGAGACTTCTATGTTACCTTCTATGTACCTCTTATAGTAGATCAAGGTGGGGTGGTCCCACGGGGCCGGTCAGCTATCATTTCTAACTAGGGTGTAGTTTGCGATCTTGGGAGCACGGTGGCTAGGCTTCAAGAGAGTCTCTTGCAGTAGCATAACGTCTACGTCGTGGTTACGCACGAAGAGCGCGATCTCGTCTTTTTGTTCTCTTAGCCCGTATGCTTTGAAAACCGCGATAGTCAAAGAGCGCGGTTTGAGTCTACCTAATGGTTGTACTGCCATTATGGGTTTTAATTAGGGTGATTAGGTGCACTGGAAAGACCAGATAGCGTCGATTAGTCCGATGTGCTCAATCGTGGCGTTTAGCTTGTCCTGAGGGGTGGTAGCTCCTCGGAGTTTGCGGGCCAAGGAGGATAATTCAGCGACGTTTATGTTGTTGATAAAGTCGCAAACTAGAGAGAAATCAGCGGCGAAAGAAGATGGGCCTTGCGGGACAGGTTTGGGTTAGGGGGACTGAGGAGGTGGCGTTGGCCGTGAGGCGACAAGTGCCGGAGGCTTTACGGCGGTGGGTTTCGGCGCGCCAGGTGCGGGAGTGCTACCACCTTCCGCGGAGACCCCGGCTACGAGGGCGGGCTTGGCGGTGATTTGGGTCACAGGGAGGGGCACCAAAGATGGTGCGGGTTTAAGGGCAGGTAGCCGAAAACGCGACACGCTGGGCTGATCCGCACGTCTGGGACGGCTTTTGCCACCACGCTGTTTGCGTCGCGGCGCTTTAGAACACCCGCGATAGTTGGCTGGGTGTCCCTCTTCGCGGAAATTAACACAGCTTGAAGGCTCTGTCATCTCAGACGTCTGGGTGCCGTCGGTAGTTACGTGGTCAGTTAGGCACTTGACGCACCTAGGTCTGGCGTAACAATTTCTGGCCAAGTGGCCGTACAGTTGGCATCGGTGGCATTTGCCAACCATGCATCTATTACAGGGGGCTTCTACAGCAATCCCGGTTAAATTGCAGATACGCCGCCCATTGAATACCTCCTTGCCTTCCCGAGATAACACCTGGATGACAAGGCAGAGATCTAGAAAACGATTCTTGTCAAGTCTGGTGATGCATTCTGTGTACTTCATGTTCCGGATAATTTGTGCCTCAAGGTCGTCACAAATGTGTGTCGTGTCGAGTTCCTCACGGAGTCCTCGGACAACCACACGAAGATTACGCTCCTCTGGTAGGGCGTAGGTGTGGAAACTAATATCCTGGGCGCGCAGGTGACTAGTCACATTGCGGAATTCCTCAGTCGATTTGACGAACATGCGTATGCCCTGTCCAGCGTTTTGCGTCTTTGGGCAGTATATTTTTTTAGTGTTGTCTTGAATGACGATAGGTGGCGGCAACTTTTCCCTACGTTCAGCAGGGGACCCATTCGCTGCAGGCTTGGGGGGTCGAACACGCGCCGCGTGGGCTGGCTTTTTGTTCGAAGTGGCGGTGGGGGACGGGGGGCCGAGTAAATCTCGGCTGCCTTTTTCGGAGAAGCACGCTTGCGCGTTTTGCTCTGGATGAGAGTGAACTCTTCATCTTCGGGCTTGGGCGGGGCGAGCACCTCGATCTCCATTTCGGAACCTGAGTCGGAGCTTGGGTCGGCATCCAAGTTGTCTGGAGAGGGGCCGCGGGTTGTCATCGAGGACGACGCGGGTGAAACTGTGTTTTTGGCAGACGCGGACGAAGCCGGTGTGAGATCGGGGCGGAGCGAGGGGATGGTGAGTTAACAGTTCAATGTATATCACCATCTGTTATTGTAGTTGATCCGAAACAATTTATTCGTGCAGTAACGGTAGAAACGACGTATATCCTTCACCTAATTTGTTTACTATGCATTATAGATATAGAGCACAGTAAAAGCAATTACTTCCTTATTTATCACGTAATTTGAAATTATTAAGTATAATTGAGTGCTGCAAAACCACCGCTCTATAGAGAAAACTAGTGAAACGATGACGACAGAAACGAATTATATGCACTACCATTGACCAAACAATTTAATCGTCATGAAATCTTAACAAGCACACAACACAACTTACCTGAATGAATATTTTAACAATTGTATGAATGTGGTATAGATGTTAGAGTGGAATATTTCTGTGCTCTTTTTTAATAGAAATAGGTTTACAAAGGAGCATATAGACCACTTTATGGTAAGCATATGCTATGGCCGATAGACATCTACATCTGAATTTATAATATATGTGTTGTCACTCCTGAGGACTAAGAATGCCTCGTTTCCAAGAAAAACCGTCTTCGCTTCTCTACACTCACCATACTACACTCAGAAGCATCAAGCAGCACGCTTCTGTTTCACTCCGGTATTCTGTGAGAGCGTGGTCCTTCTCTTTTTTTTATCCCGGCGAGCTAACCTATTCGTGCTAAAATTAAAATATAGCTATAGAATAGGTCTACTACGTATAAAACTCAAAAATTCATTGCTCATTTATATGAATATAAAGTAATGTATCTTTAAAATTATAATAAAAGGAGTCATTTATGTGTACCTGCTTAATAGTACTTTTGTTAAATCAGTTGAACTATATCACCCTCTAACCATAAAAATAAAATCCAATTAGTTTAGGTAGTATGGACACAAATTCATGGGTAAAAAATTAAAAAAAAGTTTTTTGTATACTCGTAATTGTAAATTCATCTCTTTAATGTTTATATACAATATATGTTACATTACGGGGCATGCCTTTTATTGTGTCGTTAGACCAAAAAATACAACTAGAACCTTGTAGTACTTTTTATTGTTTTTCAAAGTATTTACCACGTAGTTTAATATTTTTTTCCATTCGCTCGAACCAGTGATTACAACAAATTCCACTTCAAAGTAGGGGTGTTCAATATGCCTGTTTTGAAAGCGTCGACTGCTTCTTTACCGGACTGGAATCTTTGACCACGAAGATTTTTCTTAAATTTAGGAAATGAAAAGAAATCGTTAAAAGGCTTAGGTCAGGATTGTATGGAGGATGGTTAAGAGTTTATACGTTCTGCGCTGCCTTAACCGTTCTACGATCTTTAAGCGCAATCGTCGCAACATGACCGGTTTTCGCAATGAACGTGGCCATCATTTTATTTGAAGTGCTTCGAGAGAGAAAAACTTTAGTTAGCTTGGGCTCATCTTGGACGATCCAGATTATAGGTTAGAATCGGGATCGTAGGCATAGATCCAAGATTTCTCACCACTGATGATGTCGTAGACGTGATTTGACTCTCCTCGGTTGAACCTTTGAAGAGTTTTCTTACACCATCTGACGTCGCCTTATGATCGTCGGAAAGTAAATGCGGGATCTAACGGCGAATTAGCTTTCTCACACCAAGCGCTTCATGCAAGATCTTCTAAATGGTTGTCCCTGAGATGCCTAATAACGCTTCCATCTCTCGATATGTCACTTGAAGATCTTCGAGAATTAGTTTTCTCGCAGGAACAATGTTATCTTCAGTGAAGGCGGATTTTGGACTCCTTCACGAGATTTGTCACTAAGATTGGTATGTACGCACTGGAATTTTAAATACCAGCGTTTGTTAGTCCCCAGACATGGGGCTGTCAAACTCTGGTATTTAGAATTTTAGAACACAGATGTTAGCTCTTCTAAACACTGAAGCCGTGTTAGACCTCTTCGAAAGTTGTAGAAAATTATTGCACGGATATTTTCCTTAGTAAGATTCGTTTTCATACATGACAGATTTAAAACGACTTTAGACTTTACTTTTACTTTATACCACTGTCTAACGAGGCTACAAAACGCACAACAACTTTGCTCGTTATAAATAACTTTTAGGACGCATTTTTGTCTTTGGATTTTATTACCACGTATACGTTATAGTAATTTATTGAACTCTTTCAGAATCTACGTTATATATGAACTTTTTTTAAAATACCTATTACCTAAGCTTGTAATAGGCTTTTCTCCTTTATCGTGAAGGATTTTATAAACATAAATTGCGCATGGATATCTCAATATCCATGCGCAATTTATGTTTATCAAGGGGGGATAAGTCGCTCGCGTCCGTAGGCTTCGACCACCTAATCCTAGGCCCACCCTACACGTTTCCCCCGGGTGGTGCTAAAAGAGCGACAAAGCCGAAAGAACAGACTCGGCTACTCGCCGTGTGGTAGCGGCGTAAAATATGCCACGCCCTAGTTTTCGCACCATGAGGCAAAAAGTAAAAGAAATGGCCCCGAGTTCCCGGCGCCCCTTTGATGGGGCAGGGGTGCGAAGAATCTCCGGGAGGAAAACCGGCGACGAGGTTCGCCACCCGTCACGTTCTGTCTCCCAGAGAGGCGAAAAGTGGATTGCAGAGGCCCGTCTGGCTACGTTGAATGTATGTGGGGCAATGAATGATAAAATGGATGAAGTATGCGATATGATGTATGATAGAGGAATAGATGTATTATGTGTAAATGAGACGAAAAGGAAGGGGAAGGATGTCACTGCACTTGGCATGTATACCGCATACTGGTCTGGTGTAGACGAGATCGAGCGGGCATGCCAGGGAGTAGGAATCATCCTTTCAGAACGAATGGGCCAATGTGTGAAAGAGTATGAATGTGTAAGCCCAAGACTGCTATGGATACGAATGAAAGTGGGCTTAAAGAAGTTGTTTGTGTTAGGGGTCTACGCCCCAGACATGTCTAAGCCCACTTATATCCGGGAGCAGTTTTGGGAAATGGTAAGGATGGTGCTAATGAAGTGTAAGGGAAATGAAAATATTATTATGCTAGGAGATTTTAATGGAAGGGTTGGGGTGAGGAGGCTTGGTTATGAAAGGATATTGGGAACGTTTGGTGATGAAAGTATAAATGAGAATGGTGAAAGCCTCCTCACCGTATGTGTGGAAAGGAATCTTTTTGTGACGAACACTTTCTTTCGTCATAAGAAGATTCACATGTAAACTTGGGAAAGAGGTGATGATAGAAGCATGATAGATTTCATAACTGTGGATGAAAGAATGAGGAGCGCAGTAGTGGATACAAGGGTTTACCGGGGGTCCAACGTAGGGACGGACCACTACCTTGTCTTATGCCGAATTAGGGGTTTATTCAGACGTTGGGGGCATAGGACAACTGTGTCTACCACTGCGTTACAGCGTATAAGAATTGAGAGGTTACAAGATGAAGATGTGAAAGACAAGTACAAATGCAGACTGAGAGAAAATATAAGTAATTTGGATGAGTTGTGTGTGAATGAGTTAGACTTGGAGAATGTGTGGCATAATGTTAAAAAAGGTTTAGTGGATGCAGCTACCGAAGTATGTGGTGTTAGTAAGAGAATGAATGAAAGGAAAGACAATACGTTATGGTGGGATGACGAGGTACGTATGGAAGTTGAAGCAAAGAAGAGAGCATGGCTAGATTTACTAGCGACCAAAGCTGGTAACTCTGGTGGTAAGAATGATGAGAATGAAAGAAAAAAGGCAGAGTTTAAACGTTTAAATAAGAGAGTAAAAGAATTAGTTAAAAAGGAAAAAGCAAGAAAGAACGGATAGGAATGATATAAGAATATCGGATAACTTCCAGGCAAATATTAAAATGTTCTGGAAACTCGTAAGAAATACCAGGGGAAATACAAAACAGCCTAGATTGAATGCGATACGAGACGAGAATGGCTGTATCCTGAATGATGAAGTGTTGAGTCTAAAGAGATGGAAGGAATATTTTGAAAGCGAATTTATGAGTGAGGAGAAGTGTGAACTAAATGAAATAGAAATTCCGAAAGAAGATGAAAGAGATAGGGAGATAAGTATGGATGAAATAATGAAAGCAATGAAAAGCATGAAAGTAGGTAAGGCAGCCGGATATGATAGAGTTTCACTCGAAATGCTAAGGGCTGGAGAGGACGTGGTGGCAGGCCTGCTGTACACCTTGTTTAATTTATGTTGGGAACTAAAGCGGGTACCGGGAGACTGGTGCAAAGCCGTGATAGTCCCAATATATAAGGGAAAAGGGTCACAGCAGGACTGTAAAAACTACCGTGGTATCAGCCTTCTTAGCATTGTGGGAAAACTGTATGCTAAGGTACTAATTGAAAGAGTTATGAAAGAAACTGATGAAAAAATTTGGGATGTGCAAGCGGGATTTAGAAAGGGAATGGGGTGTACAGATCAAGTCTTTTCCATGCGCATGATCGCGGAGAAGTTTTTGGCGAAAAACCAAAGAGTTTTTTGTGCGTTCATGGACTTGGAAAAGGCTTATGACAGAGTGGACAGGGATGTGTTATGGCAAACGCTGAACGCATTTAGGTTGAGCGCTGGTTTGATACAGGCATTAAAGTCTCTGTATAGGGACTCGAGTGCTTGTGTTAGAATCAACGGGGTCTACTCGGGCTGGTTTGGCATCCATAAAGGTGTCAGACAGGGCTGTGTAGCTTCCCCGTGGCTGTTCAACCTATTTATGGACAGCTGTTTGGAAAATTTGAAAGTTGAAGAATGCGGGGTAAGAATGGGTGAGTTAACCATCAAATGCCTTTTGTACGCCGATGATCAAGTCATACTTGCGTCGTCGGCGGCCGAGTTGCAAATGATGGTTACATTAATGAACAGGTCATTAAAAGAAAGGGGAATGAAAGTGAACGCAAGTAAGACGAAAGTGATGGTTTTTGAAAGAGATGAAAGCAAAACGGTATGTGAAATAAGAATAGAAGGAGAGTTAATTGAGCAAGTGGATGAGTTCGTATATTTGGGATGTGTATTCAGCAGGGATGGGAGATATGATAAGGACATTGAACGACGAGTGAATGCAGGAAATAAAGTAAATGGGGCTCTACACTCTATTGTGAAAAGTCAGAATGTGTCAAAAAAGGCACGTATGGCAATTCACAGTGCTGTATTAGTCCCTACTTTAACGTATGGTAGTGAAAGTTGGGTGTGGCAGAAGAAGCACGAGAGTAGAATAAATGCGGTAGAAATGCGGTCGCTAAGGAGTATGTTAGGGCTGAATCTGAGTGACAGGGTGAGAAACTGTGTGATAAAAGAAGAGTGTGGTTTGCAAGATGATGCGGTGACCAGGATTAAGAAAGGAATGCTTCGGTGGTTTGGTCATGTAGAAAGAATGAATGCGGAAAGACTGACAAAGCAAATATATGTTGCAGAAGTGAATGGAAGAGTCGGAAAGGGACGTCCTAGGCGGAAGTTTGTCGACCAAATTGGCGATATACTAAAAATGGGCCAAATTAAGAGTACCCTTAACCGACGAGCATGTATGCGTAGGTATATGAATGTGGAAGAGGCGAGAAAGGTATGTCAGGATCGTGCTAAATGGAAGTCTGTAGTCTCTGCCTACCCCTCTGGGTGACAGGCGTGAGTGTTTATGTTATGTTATGTTTATGGATATCTCAACTCCGCAAACTATTATTTGTAAGCCATATAAACACATGTTCCACAGTTGGCTCTATAGCAACGCAACAAAACAGCCGCTGAACTTTAGTAATGGACAATATTTAATATTCAGCGCTAACTAGGCTAGAGTCAATTTAAGAGAGCTTAATTTAATGTATAAAGCTAAAAGTAACGACTGAGATAGAAGATCTTTCAGTAAATAATAAATGTTATAAAGGATATAGGTTCTACATAATGATTTCTTATATTTACGCGAACACTGCACATTGATTAAAACTACTTTTACGGATTTTATGGCGTTTATTTTACTATTATACCAACCATTACATCAGATTTGATAGACCACAAATCCTCGCAAAAGAACACCAATTCCTACCAAGGATGATACGTGAGGCTATTGAAATTAAAAAACATCCTAATTTCAATAGAGAAGGAGGCTGGGTACTACCACCTGCTTGGGATCCTATAATCAATAAAATTAAAACTAAACCCAAGCATACCACTGCAAGACCTCAGGACATAGTCAGTTCATTTTGCATAGATCGGACCATAAACAATCATTAAAAAAGCTGAAGGTACTCCGGGTTTAACAATGACATCGGGGCGTCAGTCATCTCAGTCCCCCGTGACCATGGGTGCTGGAAAGCGCCCGAAACGTCGGGAATTAAAAATAATAGTAAAATAAACGCGATAAAATCCGTAAAAAGTAGTTTTAATCAAGATATAGGCTCTAGTTCTTAATACGTAAAAAATATATTGCAAACTAGGCGGTATCTGCAATTCTATACGCGCAATTCATCTAAACATGCTATTGATTTTAATGCACGCGTCTCGACGAGCGCACGCAAGATGCACTTTAAAACTTGATATCTTGAACAAAACTAAATTTACGGATTATATCACGTTTATTTCCTGAATTAAAAATAAGTAAAATCAGTTAAATAAACGCGATATAATCCGTAAATTTAGTTTTATTCAATGTGTAGTGTTCGCGTAAATTTAAGAAATCATTACTTGATATCTCGTTTCTTCTTCAATCAAATGTATAATATGCATACAATTTATAAAGTCATTTCAAAGGGAAAAAGACTCGAAATCATTAGCACATTTTTAGCATATTGTAAATTTACACAAATAAAAAATATCGTTTCGCAAAAATTTCCCATTAATTGTGAATTCCATCCGATACAAAATCGGATTCCGGTCGGATACCATTCCGACAACGCTTTCATAAAAATGTAGGTTGTTATTTCTTCTACACAAGCTTTAAAAGAAATACAAAGCAAACAAATGCAGTTGTAGTTCAATAGCTTATTTTTATATTGGAAATATAAAAGTGTTTTTTTTTTAACAAAATTAATTGTCAGTAACAGCTAATTCCGGTTATTAACAGACTGTGGCCACGTGGTGGCGTCTTAGGAGAACCCACCACCCCATTCGTACTTTGTGTGTCGTAAGAGGCAATTTATATCATATCAAACAAATTTTATAACTTCTGCTTCCGATAAATATCATCATAACCATCTCCTTGACGCCAGACTGACGACGGGCAGCAGCGTCGCAGGTGCTAGACGTCTGGTACTACAATCGTCAATTCGTTTTCAAAGTGTGACGGTTCAGAAAAAATCCTCCTTAAAAATATCTAGACATGAACCTCACGTCAAGCTGAGGAGTTTTGCGGGTCGGTAAAGAAAAGAAGATCATCGGATTCAAATCGAAATTTAGCTTCATGATGATGATCATCATCATTATAGCCACTGCTGAACATAGGCCAGATTCATAGATTGCTTCATAAGAGGTATATTCGCCGTAGTAAAACCTACCTAAGTAAAACTGCGGTGGCCATTCCACAAGCCAAGCGTATCGAATGGCCACCGCAGGTATTAATTTTTAGTTGACGCTGCCGCTCATCTCCTGATAAGTTTCCCTCTGTCGTCTCTTACGACACCCACGGGATGATATGGGGTAGAGGATATTCTTACATCATCACTACACAGTACATCCATCATTGACAATTGTGTGTAAAATAGTAAATAATTTTTAACTCTCTTAAAATCAATTTGTTAATTCCTGAGAGGTTGTCTGGAAGAACGCCATTTTAACAGCAAGACCGCCCATTGTACCACATCTATTTCTTTTTGCTACTTTTTTGTTTATGTTTATGTAATTATATTTTTGGAATAAAATAAAGTGTTATCCATGTATCTATTTATATATCTATTACTAAGTATTAACGTCAAGAGCTAGACATACGCCGCCACCAATATGATTTATACCCTATTGCTGAAATCCAAACGGCATCTAGTTTGGACAGATCTTACTTTAAATAAAAATTATTCTTCTAATTTAAAAAAAAAAATCTTTTCATTATATATAGTTAGTTTTTAATTTCATAGAAATCACATCAAACCTATTAATATATATTTTCATTAAATGGTCTATGTAACATAATGGAGTCTCATAACACGGATTTTGTTCACTTCATTGTATTTAAGATTTGACTGTAAGCAAAAGTAAAATAGTTATAAACGTGTTTAAGCTTACGTGTCTTTTATAATAATTCATTTTGTCAACTAACTAATTATTAGTATTAGTAGTCTGAGCTTTTAACTCCAACTTTGAAAGTTTGTGACACGTAATAAGCAAACTTCGCCTCACGTATTGATTATCAAGTACCTACCGTAGGAATTAATTACTGGAGGACATGCTTTATAAGGAAAACCACCGTTAATTATAACTTTTAACTAACTAAAAAACTATATTTAGTTAAATTGTTTTAACTAAATATAGTTTTGTTGTTTATTATTCTCGACGTAAACTATTTTTTATTTCGTTATCTTTATTGAAATTCTTAAAAAGTCAACTATTGAACATAGACCTGCAAAAATTGGCAAAAAATACGGTCTCCAGCCTCTTGCATCCATTGAATTTGCGTGCCTCATCAGGTCGTTATTCCACCTAATGAAGTGGTGACTTCTCTGTGCTGGGCGGTAAGAGGGTTCAAATACGTATATGGTGGCCTCATTATCATACACTTAATGAATTATGTGTTTTAAGGTTTAATAGTTTTAGAACACTTGAGCATTAACTGCGTTTTTGTTTCTGTACATCATGTAAGTAAAAGTATCACTAAAAGTATCGGGAATGGAATATTTGCACTGTTCCTGTCATATTAAAATCTTTTTAATTGAAAACTCCTTGGTTTTAAAAATAGAATACCAGTTATTTATTTAAAAAAAGATTCTCGGTATTGTCACAAGGTTTTGTCAAACTTGTTTAGTCGTTGAGAAAATGGAATTGACTCGAGAAAAGTCAAGAGCGATGATTTATTATGACTTTCGAAGTGGTTTAACACAAATACAATGTGTTCAATGGATGATTTCTGCATTTGGTGATGAAGTCCCATCCAAAACAACAATTTATCGCTGGTTTTCTGAATTTCAACGTGGACGTGTCAAGCTCAGTGATGATCCCCGTCAAGTTCGTCCGAAGACTGCAGTCACCTAACAAAAGGTTGATGCTGTGCTTAAGCTGATTGAGGAAGATCGACATGTGACATACCGCGAAATTCAGGCAACTTTGGACATGGTTTTGGCATGAGTCAAATACAAATAATCTTGCATGAACAATTAGGTGTAAAAAAGTTGTTTTCCCGATGGATACCGTATTCGCTCTGTGAAGAGCAAAAAGCGGCTCGCGTTACTTGGTGCGTCAGAACTCTCGAAAGATTCCACGCAGGATCCTCAAATGCTATATACAACATCGTATCAGGTGACGAATCCTGGATATACGCGTACGAACCCGAAACAAAAAACCAGTCACGAGTTTGGGTGTTTGAAAATGAGTTACAGCCAACAAAAATTGTTCGTTCACGGAGTGTTGCAAAAAAAATGGTGGCCACGTTTGTCTCCAAAACCGGCATTGTAACGACTATTCCTCTTGAGGGACAAAGAACGGTTAATGCAGAATGGTATGCTAGTATTTGTTTGCTACTACAGGTCGTTTCTGAACTCCGTAAAGAGAACTGCAACCGCCGCATCATCCTCCATCACGACAATGCGAGTTCTCACACCGCACACAGAACAAAAGAGTTTTTAGAGCAAGAAAACATAGAATTATTAGAACATCTGCTGTATAGCCCCGACCTAAGCTATAATGATTTCTATACTTTCCCTAAAATAAAGAATAAATTGCGTGGACAGATATTTTCATCACCTGAAGAAGCTGTGGACGCCTACAAAACGGCCATTTTGGAGACCCCAACTTCCGAATGGAATGGTTACTTCAATGATTGGTTCCATCGTATGGAAAAATCGGGTACACGCACGCAGTTTCTACCAGCCACCTTGCGCAGGTCGTCGCTCCATCTGGTCAGGACACTACGTTTTCCCAGAAGCGGTCTCCACTCTATAACACGTCTACTACATCGGTTGTCACTTCTGCAATAGACATGACCAGCCCATTGCCACTTCAGCTTACAAACACGGAAAGCTATGTCAGTAACCTTGGTTCCCCGGCGGATTTCTTCATTTCGAATTTTGTCTACCAGAGAAACTCTGAGCATAGCTCTTTCCATTGCTCGCTGAGTGACTTTAAGATTTTGGAGCAAATGTATCGTCAGTGTCCACGTTTCGGCAGCATAAGTGAGTACGGACAGAACGCACGGTTGAAGACTTTTGTCTTCAGACTTTGCGGTACGGGCGAGGAGAAAACCCGACGGAGCTTTCTTAATGCTGCCTAGCCTAACTGAATCCTCCATTCGGCTTCCTTCTCGAAGTCATTCTTACCTAGTTGCAATATCTGCCCGATGTAGGCATAATCTGTTATAATTATTTACTCATATTTTCAAAAAATTTACTTTTTTAAATAAATAATTAATTTTTAAAAGAAATAAATAACTCATTCAGGCGTAGTTAGAAGCTCATTGATGTTACGTCATTTTGATTGAATTTTTACATTATTTACACTGTGGTCAAAGTTTTAGTTATCTACAATTATTTACATTTTTTTCAGTTACTATTCAAAAATATAATTTGGTTTACTTTTGACGACGTACTTAAGTCTTTTGCGTCTATCCGATATTAAATCCGAACGACAAAACTCTTCATACACTCCTACGTGTCTTTGCTTAAGGTGAAGCTTTAAATTTGTAATTGTACTTTAAAAAAAATTGTTTTGCAATAATTGCACACTGGTTTTTTTTTCGTCCACAGTTTGGACTATAAAATAGTTCCAAATGGCTGCGCTACGCTGGCGTGACATTATTATACACTTTTACATACAACACGTTAAATCCTATCTATATTACACTAAATATTTAAAATTACTTTATGAATAAAACTTAACGAAAAATAAACAAAAACAACAATAGCTTTTTCACGTAATATGGGGACCTGCTATCAAAACATTACGTATATAATTTAACAGATAACGGTGTCATTGTCATCTCAGCTAGACAGCTAACTGAACACTAAACTGATATATTATATATTACAACAGCCAAATTAAATAACAGGCACAACAGGCAACTAATGAAGGAAATAATATATTTTTGTTTACCCTTATAATTTAGTGTTAGTAAAATAAGCTCTTATTAAGTTAGCTTAGAGTTTAAATTAGTGTAAGCTATACGCAAACCTCGTGGCATAATGAATGTAGGTAGTATTTTATTGACTCCCATTGTCTCGGCCGACGCGACGGTTGGACCGTAAACGTAAACAGATGACGCTTTCTAACGATAATGAATATAATATTATAACAGCCAATGGTTCGTTATTCTAATGTGTTGTAAGATTAAAAATATATAATGAAATATATTATCTGTTGTATGTTATAACGCCCAACTTTAGGGGTGACCGACCGCGCGCACAAATGCAGCTAGACTCCCCCTCCCGCACCTCACTAATCATCGCTTCACACCGCTTGAGATAAGACGATCTACGATCAGGCGCTAACAAACCCCCGTCCCGGACACAAGGACCTATGTCCGCGAGTAAATTGGCAATTAGAAGACGCTTTGTATTGTTGGTTTTTACAAAAACGATCAACTGGGCAAATGATATCTGGCCCTTTGCTTTGTGAAAAAGCATTACAGTTAAATAAAAAATTAGGTGACGGCGGCTCGTTTGTCGCAAGTAACGGATGGTTATACAGATTTATATCTCTTCATGGACTTTAATCAATGTTTATTAAAAAATAATAATTTCTTAATAAACATTGATTTTCGTTGAAATTGTTGTTTTTAATAAACACATAACATTATGTATGTACATATGTACTACAAATGCATAAAACCCGATTTTCTTCATACATTCGATCATCCGGATTTTCGATTATCCAAATCCCTAACGGCAACAATTAGTCCGGTTAATCAAGTATATATATACATATTGAGAATCTAAATTGAGAATTTAAACTATACGCGTGTGTGTGTTTGTGTGTATATAAAGAGGGCTACTTTTAATATCGCTCATTTTAATATCAAAAATTTAGGTTATCTTTATAGCAGTATTATATTTTCAATTCAAAATTAGTACTGCATTTGTGATAATAATAAAATGTAGGTATGTATATAGAGTACTCACTCATTTTCTTTCACTATTTTTTCGTGACTTTCTTCATTAATAATAAATGCACTTTGTTCATTCATATTCAAAATTTCAAAACACTTTATACACAAACACCGTGTCGAAGACTGAGGAAAAGAAACGACGTTAGACCATCGTTAGACAATGCACGGCCTTCAAGCCACACCTCCGTGCCCGTCGGAGAGCGTGAGGTTTTTTCGTTACGGAATTTCTGGATTTTCCCGCACTCAAGGCCCGCGATAGAAGCTATGCAATAGCTTAAAAATATTTCGAAGACATAATTATGAAGTTCGCCAACACGCATTGGGGAAGCGCGGCGGACACTTCCTTGCCCTAAAACCCTCTCAGAAATAAGCGGAGGCCTGTGCCCAGCAGTGGGACGTATATAGGCTGTAACTTTAACTTTTAACTTTAGTAAGTAGTACAGTGACAGAGGTCTGCCAATAGGTAGTTGTTGTCAACAACAGCTAATAAATTTTATATTTACGCAGGAAAAAATTACGGAGCGAAATTATTATTACCAATACGCTAAGAAGGTAGTTTGTGATAGACAACGAGGTGATCTTGAATTTTGGCATGTGACACTAAAGATTGGTTGGTACAACTCGCGGAAAGTCTAGCGGTGACAGTTATTGCGTATGATTGGCCGTATTGCGCAATATTGCGTATGATTGGCTGTGCTTATCGTTCGCTCGCGCTGATTGGCTCTCCAGTCGTATTTCGTCCCCCGCACTCATGCGACATACGCAGCTATCCCCTCCACGTTTCGTTCAGCGCTGGAGTTATGTGCCGCGAGTTATAAAGCGAAGTTCACGCAAGGGAACAGCGGAAAAGCTAATCCATTATAATTTTTTTTTTATTTTATTTAAAAGGACAACCAACAAGACGAACACTAATACATGGATTTTAAGGTAACATGAATATCAAACTAAAGCTAAGCGTCATCTTAATTATAGGCTGCCACGGCATGCAAATGTGGACTATGCAATAAAACTTAAATAGGTTAGTTAACACTAAGCAAATGACAACTTAAACATTTTAATCATCATTTAACAATCATTATTTTTATATGTTAAAAAATCAAACAATAGATATAGGTACTTGAATCAAACAACACCATTGACTTGAGAAACTGACCGAGCTTGCGTCTAAATTTCAACGGCTTGTCAGAAAAGATGTCGATGTTGTAAGACTTAGATATTAAGTTGTACTGTCTCTGTAAGCGATTCATGGTGGCATGGTGACCTAAGCAACTTTTGGCATCTTTTGGTGAGAATGGAACGTAACGTACGCGACGCGGCAACTTGTATGGGATATTAAAATTGACAGATCGCAATAACGCAGGGCAGTCAATGAGGCCATTGATAATCTTATAAAAAAGCAATTGATCCAAAAACATTCTTCGCTCTTGTAGGCTAGTCATTTTAAAATAGGCAAGACGTTCCTTATATGAGGGCAGCAGTTTCGCTTTGTTAGATTGGTAGGATAGGTGCCAGAGAAATCTCTTCTGTATTCGCTCGATTCGCCTGATATGAACCTCATAATGTGGGGACCAAACCTGACTACAATATTCCAAACCCGAACGAACCAATGCCAAATACAGGAGAACTTTTGTTGAGGGCTTTTTGAATTCCATTGCATTCCGCAGCACAAACCCTAGCATCTGGAAACCTTTTGTTGCGACATGGTCAATGTGCTTATGAAAACGTAATTTTTTATCCATAATGACGCCCAAATCGCGAATAGAGTCCACCTCTTGCAATTTTTGACCGGCAATATTGTAGGACGGCGACAAATTCGTTTTGCATCTCGAAAATCTGATAAATTTACATTTTTCAATATTTAAATATAACCTGTTCTCCCTACACCATCCAGCGAGTCGATCTAGATCCTCCTGTAATAGCAATGAATCATTAATACTTCTGATCTGCATAGACAGTTTCATATCATCAGCGTAAAGGAAACAAGCAGCGTGATCAAAGATACCCGCGATATCATTAATAAATATATTAAAGAGGATTGGACCCAGATACGAACCTTGTGGAACACCGGAAGTTGTCTGGAAGGAATGCGATGCGTAGCCATTAACCACAACGTGCGACTTGCGCTGATAAAGATAGGATTCAAACCATTCCAGAAGGCTGCCATACACACCCAAACGAGAAAGTTTACCCAGTAAAATTTTGTGATCAACTGAATCGAAAGCCTTACTAAAGTCGGTGTATATGGTGTCTACAGTAATACGGGAATCAAGGGAGCTAGAAACAAAATCCACAAACGGGATCAAATTAGTTACCGTTGAGCGAGATGCCAAAAATCCTGATTGGCAAGGAGAAATTAAATGCTTTATGTGATAGGACAAGACCGGGCAAACCAACGATTCAAATGCCTTCCCAAAGACTGAGAGTATCGAAATGGCCCTATAGTTCTTCACGGATGCCGAATCTCCCGACTTAAAAACTGGAACAATTCTCGCCTCCTTCCAGATCGAGGGAAATACGCCATTCGTTAGAGACTCATTAAATATTATTGTTAGAGGAAAGGAAAGAGATTCACAGCATTGAACTACAAACAACGAGGGTATTCCATCTGGTCCAGCTCCCTTATTCTTATCTAGTCCTTTCAGAGTTTTCAGAACATCCTCCCGCCTAAGGGTGAGACTTCCAAGGAAGCAAGAGACTGAGTATTCTAGATCAGGTACATTGCAGAGAGGCAAGCTTGGTCGGTAAACCGAGGCAAAATAGGAGGCAAAGAGATTACAAATACCAGTACCAGAAGTTTCTTCCTTATCATCGAAAGTCATTGCAGATGGATACGCATTGCTATTGACTTTTTTACTCTTAAGAAAGGTCCAAAACTTTTTTGGATTTACTGATAGGGACTTTTCGAGATCAGTTATATATTTAAGATAACAAGATTCAGTTAAATCAGAGCACCGTTTTTTAATTTTTTGGAATGCCAGTTCGTCGAGTGGGTTATTGTACTTTTTGTATTTTATCCTGAGCTTATACTTCTCACGTGAGAGGCGAATAAGATCCCTGGTATACCACGGGGGAAACTTTTTTGATGCTGGTTTGCTTTTAGGAACATATTTTAAGATAGAACTTCTTAGTATTGAGTAAAATTTGTTAGTCATTTCATCCACTGAGGAGCACGAAGCCAGGTCACTCTCCCATGGTATCGAGCTTAAATAATTAGATATTTTTTCAAAATCAGCTTTATAGAAGTTATGCCTCTCATTATAATTACGGGAAAGAAGTTTAGCTGAATACCTGGAAGGCAGCGTAAATACCAGCGGTGGGTGATAATCATCTACAGAACTGAGCTCAGAGTTACTTCGTGTCACTTTCAACTGAATACTAAGATGAGAGAGAACGAGGTCCAAAATTTTGCCTTTATGGTTTAGGACCGTATTATATTGTGTAAGATTATTTAAAGCCATGAAGTCCAGTAAAGTGCTTTCAAATGAAGACTTAGTCATATTATTGCCATTTACAGCAAACGGTACCTCCGTATCGTTCCAGGCAATACCACTCAGATTAAAATCTCCCAAAATTACCGCTTTTGCGTTAGACTCTAAGACTCTATTAGCGTTGTCGATATAATGTTCCAGAAAATGTTTTTGAATGGGCGACGGGAGGTAGACGCCACACAATAAAAGCTTATTTGGGGTACCTTTTTCCGTAGGTATATTCAATTCGATCCAAATATCCTCACATTTACTCTCAAAATGGTGTAGTCTACGGGAATAAATATGCTTTGACACAGCCACCAATACCCCGCCACCAGATTTGTCCTGATGGAAGCCACTAGTCTCGCGGTCGCGTCTAAAAACTGCGTAACGATCACTAAACAACTCGGAGTCAAAAATAGTGCTATTTAACCAAGTCTCACATAACACTACTATATCATAATCGTATTTTAATATGTTTTTGTACAAGTTTGTCGTCTTCGTTCGAAGACCCCTAACGTTTTGAAAATATACATTTAAACTATTGAACTTTAAGCCATATACTATTACACGATAGATTACAAAATAACGAAAAGAACCTAAGATAAATTGTCCAGGGTCGATTTATTACGCACTAAGACGTATTCAGATGTATCAGTTTTCCGCATATATATACGGCCGCCCCGGACCCATACATGTTTGTATTGAAGTTCTTTTGCACGTTTACGGGACAAAGCGTGAAGAAGCTTATTCTCAGGTGAAAGATTTTCTACTACATATATGGGAGTCTTCCTGTTAGGCCCCAATCCTACATGCTCCGTGTTCAATTTTTCCTGTGAGTGAGTTTTATTGTATTTCAATGCAGCGGCTAGCAGGGAGTCCCTGGAGCGAGGGCTGTTAAGTTTAACTAGAATAGAGCGAGGACGGGTACTCTCGGGGTTCTTCTTAGCAATGCGTGAACAATATAAGATATCCGACTCGTTTATAGGGCAGCATATGGTTTTGCTCAAATTTGTTACAATAGATAAAACGTTTTCAGACTTACGCTCAGGAACACATTGGATTTCCAGGTTCGATGCCCGAGAGATTTGCTCCATTTGATTAAGACGGCTAGTAATGATGATAAGATCACTCTGTAGGGTTTCCTTTTCCTTAATAATTGTGTCAATTTTAGTCTTACAGCCACTCAAATCCTTTTTACATTGCTCAAACGAATCACTCATGAATTGTATTGATTCCGTGAGACCAGTGATCTCTCCCCTAAAAGCCTGTAGTTGTCTATTCAGGTCAGCTTTCAAATCTTTCACGCATTCTTCCATGATGACCCTCATCTCCTCCTGTATAATAACACGCAACTCCGACCGTGATACATTAAAACTCGTACCGGCGTCTGACTCAAGAAGTGAATCCGGGCCTTTACGGCGCATGGTGACGTTAGCTTTGGGGTTACTGGGCGTCGATGGCCGGACCGGTGTATTAGAGTTATCGCTGCGCGGCTTTTTATTCTTACATTCAGGGCACAGCCAATCTGCCTTAACTTCAGTCGATAGGTTTTTATTACGTTCAAAATCGCGGCATCTACGTATACATGCAAACAATGCAGGTGCAAGCGGCGCTTGAATGCGACAGCAATTATGTCACTTGTCTCTTATCGCGCCGGGGGTGAGGTGAGGTACCCCGCGAGTCCACAGGCAGCTGCCGAGTGTTATAGTATTAAAATATTATTTTTATAGTTAGCACAACACACGGGATTATAGCCGCAACTGCTATTAGAAAGCGCTTCGTAAGAAGTAAACTCGCACGCACTGACACTGGATTTTTGCTACACTAATCGACAACACGTCCACTTACGAGTAATATATTGACTGAACTGATATATATATAAGCTGTTAATATGGGCTATGAAATATTTGTTACTACCATTGTTATAAATGGTGCCATTCAAAGTAACGACTATTATTTAAACGTCACGTCACGTAGACTGGCGCCAACAAATAGCGCCATTTCTGCTGACATTTTCGTCCGGGGTATTATTTGTGATTTTCGTGAAAATATTACTTGCAAGTCGTTTCTCAAAATAAAGTAAAGATTAAATCGCTCCTGCTAAACAGTTTTGTACATCTAATCTTCATATGAAAAAAATTCGATCTAAAAATATTATAATAAAGTGATTTTTATTTTATTATATTTTATATTATATATATTTCATTGAAAGTAAATTTCTCACAAAAGCTGTTCAAATTAATGTGCACAAGTGTTTTGTACCAAAGTTATATTTAAATATTTATCTGTTAAACACAGATGTTAAAACAGAGATTGTTGTTATTGATCCACTTCATTGTAATTCAACATCCGCATCTGAGAGATTAGAATTAATTTTTGAGATTTTCTAGATTTGGTTTTTGATGCATTCTGATCTGCTAGTAATAAAAAAGGAGGTTGATAGTAAGGCAAGACTAGTACGGATTCTTCTTCTCCTTCATCAGCCCTTTGAAGTCTACTGCTAGTCACGGGTTCCTCTCACTATAGGTAGGTCTTGTCTTAATGATCACGCTTTGCTGGAAAAGTGGCTATAGCAATAACAGTTGTATAGCATATTTAATGCAGCGTTAATAGTTTGAGTATTTTACATGTGGTGTAAACACCTAACGACACCCGTAGCTAATTTACTTAGATGGCCTAGATAAGAAATGGGCACACAGATTAATTCATATTAATATTTAAAAATTAAAACAAGATAGATTATATTTTGAATAATAATTTTATAATGGGCGCCTCCCACTTTGTCTTTTCAACTTCTACCAGAAAAATATACAGCTTTTTAACCACATTTGTAATTTTTTTAAATATACTATAAGCACGCATATGTAGTATGCTGCAAAAGATACCATAGCTTTCAATAGATGGCGGTACAACCATTCAATCAGATGAAATACCCAGACAGGCAACAGGAACAGTCAAAGGTGCGAAACGTCTAGTTCTGCGATTGCATTCCGTCTGATTTGTTCGGCGATTTAGGTGAATATTTCCTACAACAGGAGAGGCCTATCTCCAGCAGTGGACTTTTACAGCCTAATGTAGAAGAAGAAGAACAAGTATAAGACATCATATAACGAGACATCATAACTTATTTTAACGTCATATAATAATATTTCATCATCATCATTATGGCCTATCACCAGTATACCATATTTTATTTATTTTTTACTCATATTTAAATGGCGTTTAAAGAGAAATAATTTACTTGCAACGGTAATTCCTTCAAGAGGATAAAAGTAGATTTTTTTTACTAAGATGCTCAGGGTCGCATCCCGGATTATTTTCAAAACAAAGTCAATTTGTTTCGACATAATACAGCTTAATGTTTTCTATCAATATAGCTCAGCAGTTTATATTTAAGACCTTGTTATTCTTTGATACCTTATAAGGTAAATAAGTTAGAAATTAACTTCATTGAAAGAATTCTTTTTTGTTCTCTACAAGAATCTTATAAGAAATGATGTTTTTTATTAGTTTTATGTATTGATATTTGACTGAACTCCAACTTTATTTGACGAATTCAATATAGAAGAATTTTTTAAGCTTTACTGAACTTTTTGTTTTCTTGACTTTTGTTAGTATGTTACATGATATCTCCGTCAATTTTGAACCGTTATGATAATATTCTAATTGTTATATTGAGCTTTTATTATTAATATTTTGATATTGAGTTTTGAAAGTATAGAGAGCCAGTATAAAGGCCTCACAAGCATTCCGTCTAAAAATGATTTATTATATTTACGTGAATACTACACATGAAATAAAACTAATTTTAACGCGTTTATTTTAAACTTTTTTAAACAAAACGTCGGGAACGTTTTGGGGCACCTTACAGCTCAACGGTCACGAGAAGGACTGAGTTGTTTGACGTCCTAATGTTATAGTCAACGAAGTTTATCTTCAACTTTTAATTATTAATTTTTGGTCCGACGATTGAAGTCTTGCTGTGGCATGCTTGCGCTTGGATACAGTTGAGTTAAAAAGTTCGAATTGAACTCGTTAAATTCCGTAAAATTTGTTTTTTGTTCGTATAATTCATCCAATTTCTTAAAAGTGACAACACACCTATAGATTTATTTGTTTGAAGTGGGGTGCAGGTGTCAATGGACTGCAGTGTCCTCTTACCGTCAGGTGGACTGTAAGCTCGCTTGTCACTTAAGTTTTCTACAAAATACGGCGAGTGCTTGTACCACGTACCAAGTACCACGTACCATGGCTCTACAAAAATATAAAAGCTTGCTTGTAGTAATAGTGCGGTGCAACCATACATAATATATGTATGTATATAGACGAAGATTTCAAGTTATTCATGCTTGTAGACTACTATTGTACAGATCGTATATTTTTTTCTTTTTTTATAGAAGAGGGGGCAAACGAGCATGCGGCTCACCTGATGTTAAGTGACTACCGCCGCCCATGATCAACCGCAACACCAGGAGAATTGCGGGTGCGTTGCCGGCCCTTTAGAAAGGAGTAAGCTCTTTTCTTGAAGGTCCCCAGGTCGTATCGGTCCGGAAAAATCGCCGGTGATAAACTATTCCACAGAGAGGTTGTACGTGGAAGAAAACTCCTTGTGAAACGTACAGTGGTGGACCGCCAAGCATCCAGATGGTGTGGATGGTATCGAGACGTTTGCCGTGTCGTGCGTTCACGAAATTTGGCGCCTGGGATTAATCCGAACAATTCCTCAGAGCACTCCCCGTGATAGATGCGATAAAATACGCAAAGAGATGCAACATCTCTTCGCAACGCCAGTGAATCGAGCCGATCGGAAAGCACTCGGTCGTCGACGATTCGAGCCGCTCTGCGCTGGATGCGGTCTATATCCATGGGATCCCTCATTAATATTCCGATTTGATATTTTACTTTTTTAATTCTGAGCTTTGCTTTACAAATAGAACAACTATGTAACTTTACAAGAATTTCAATCTAAATATAACAGAAACAAAAATTATAAAGGACTACTAAAAGTAATATGTTTTTTTCTTTTTATTGGCAATCGGTACAGTAGCTAGGATTGATCCGTAATTAGCTGCCCAGCGCTAAATCGTAAATCCATGCAATAATGGAAACGTCACGAAGAGACGCAAAACCACAAACCCTGGTATACTTTCTACAAAAGCAAAGCGTTTATGTCTTACTTAAGGAAATATTTTGAATTGGTAGATCTTAATAGTTTAAGCAAACAATTCCTTTATATATTAGTATATATGGCCAAAAATTTTTTTATCGATTTGGATGAAATTGTGTATCTAGTTAAGTTTTTTACTTTCCAAGTTTATCCATATAGGTAAAAATATTTTTTCTCTAACGCCGAACGTAGCTCGATCGTTTTCAACGCAGGGCAAATCTCAATCACGAAGGGACTTACCATTAATTAGTAGTAAATTATAAAAAATAAAATGAGATCGACTAGATTGTATATAAATAATTTAATTATCACGTTAATTTGATCTCAATACATTCGTCCGGTGAATAGCTACGACGCCGATCCTGAGTTCGGAATCTAGAAAAATTCAACGTTTTTGCATAGCACTAACGTTTCTTTTTCGGATTTAGTTGCATAGTGTAGTGTTTGCTCTCTCCAACGCATCGCTCTTGCACGCTACGCCTGCTGACGAAACATGGTTGCTTGGTGATGCGCCGTGCTACGCCGCGGGGCATCTCAAGCGCAGGGCGGCGCAACGTGGCGTAGCGCGACGCTGCGTAGTATTATTTAAATATCTCAATAAAATGTGTATGTTTTATGTAGTAAATAATGTTTTATTTTGTATCATCATCGCATCACGTCTCGGTGTTCTACAACTTTAAGTCGTTAGAATAAGTCATTCATTTTAAAAGGGATTTATTTCAGTCGATTTACTTATTAAAATATACCGAGCGCTAATGATAACAGTGTAAAATAAGGTAGAAAATCAAATAATTTATACTGAGTATGTATATGCCTGTTATACTGCGTGAATGTAACTGACACGTAAATTTGCTCTTTTCCACGCAATTTCACTTTACTTATGTGCTTCATATTAAAATTATATTCAAAAGAAAAAAAGTAGAATCACTATGTAGTAACTTTGTAAGAAATAAATATTTTCTGAACTAAAACCTCTTAACTTAATTTACAAATTAATACTTCAAAATAAATATGCTTTGATAATGGGTACTTGAGAAATAAGAGGCATTTATTAATTCCTTTCATTTCTTTCTTTTCCATCCCTTTGTGGGCCTCTCAAAAAACCTTGTGGATGATACGTGGGAGAGTATTCTCTTGTGCTTCCACTCAACGCCATAAAGGCACTCATTCGCTCTAAATTCCTTGTACCCCATATTATATTTAGCTGCTAAGATCGGACGCAGGCTAGGATTGAAGTATCAAAAAAAACGGAAACATTAACAACTTGCCCAAGATCTAAACAAAGAATGAGTGTGTTTTTAGAATTCTGTACCCGATAATGTTCGATCCATATTCCCCATATTTCGAACATGGGACTACTGTTACGGGCATTTTTTATACTAATACGTATATTGTTTTATAATTTATAATTTATTTATTATACATACAACTTTCTTCAGTATCAAGCCCATGCAAATAAGCCCTAAAAAACAGCACCTAGCTACGAGTACAACGTGTGTGGCTATTAGCATGTATGTAGTAGTGTATTAAACATATGCGTTACCCCATGAATAAACATCCACCCAAACGGCGTCATATGGTTTTGACATCGGCGACAGGCTCTCTTATCAGTTTCCATACGCAAGTTGATAAATTATGTTGGATGTCGTCAATCATAGCACGATGCCTGATTCAACATGCGCTACATGTATAAAAGTAACTGACAATAATTAAACGTGTATAATCTTTTCTAAAAGAAATTTATTGAATACCTTAAAATGTTTTAAATAATTGTTTTGAATATTTGATAAGAAAATAAAGAACAAGTTATGATATTTTTAAGAAGGAATCTTATTATTTATTGTTTGAATTAACGGCGTTGATAGTGTTAGATTTCATCATTGCCAGAATGGGATCATCTTGGATGATGAAGTGATGATTTCATACAAGGATGGATAAAACATATCGCTGTTTCTTTCCTTCGAGTTGTTTTAGAATAGCCATTTCAAAATAAAACACAATTTTTTATTCCGTGTTAAACTTTTTTAGATTGCTCCTTAGAAGATCATCAAGAGACTTGTACAATTAATTCACCTATTAAGTGATTAAAATTAAAATTATTAAATTTAAGCAGAATTCTACCAAAAGAAGCCATGAATTAGAAGAAGAAAATTATGAATGATTTGTGTGTCATCGTCTTTCAAACTGAAAATATGAACTGAAATGCTGACATTCAAATTATTTATTTATTCATTGGTTTAGGGATAACACTTTTATTAAGTGGGAACGTGTTGGAGAATTATTACGGAAATCATGGTGTGGTGATTAATCATGCTACGTTTATTTTTGTTAATCATTGAAATCAGGTCTTGACAGTTTCAAATTAATATTAAATTCAAAATAATCTCAAAAATATTACTAATGGCTATAATATAATTGATATATACCACAGAAGATAATCGAGCACAGCTGTTAAAATATACGTTTTCATACACCATTAAGTTAACGCAATGATTAATCTCACCTAAATTCAAAACTGATATTACTTTCGCAATTAATTCTATGAACACGCAAAATCCACCGTAAACGAAATGGAACACTATTAGATTTACGCTTTGAGTATTGTTAAACACAAAGAATTTACTATACGTAAGTAGTTCTACACTCACTAGATTGTTTCATACTCGAATATTCAGCAATTTGAGTAATAAATGCGTTTTTTTACAATAAAGTTTAACTATGCAACAATTTGAGTTAAAGCACACAACATAATATAATGAAAACTAAACATAATATAAAAAAATTCAAAAATATTGGGAAACGGTTTAAATATTTTTAATAAGTTGCTCACATTATGTGTATAAAAAATAACGTTCGAATTTAAAAAAAAAGCGAAAGCTTACTAAAAATTTACTCAGGAACGTTAACTTATTGCCTATATTTTGTTTTATAAAATCGGAAGAGCAGTTTCTTAATTTTCTCTTTATTTATTTTTTTACTTTTTATAACTCTTATTTTACAATCATAAATTAGACAATTATTTTTTTATTACTTATTACTTTTCTCTTAGAAACGTCTACCTAACTTTACTCTACTTTTGAAACTTACTACATTACTTGTTTCGTAACATAAATAAATTTAACTACTTTGAAGAAATAAAGTTTATTGTAGGAGTTTTGGGTTCAAAGTTTCAATTGGACGAGGTTAAGTAGTTCTTTTAAACTACTTTCGCGTTTGTATAGCTTTTAACTCGTCTGATAAATTCTTTAGCTTTTTTACCCGACTGCCAAGGAAAGGTTATGTTGTATGTTTGTAAATTTTTTTACTACCTCGTATCTTCCAAACGGCTGGATAGATTTCGACTATTAAGGTATCATTTTATTCGTCTAAAAAAAAGGTGTTTTAGATAGCTTTTCTTTAAATAAATAAAATGGCGTAAACTAATAAGTACCAACAAATATTTATTTTTTATAAATTTTTATTCCAAGCGTCTTGGACGATGATGTCGCAACGCATATGTTTAATACACTACTACTCACATGCTAATAGCCACACACGTTGTACTCGTAGCTAGGTGCTGTTTTTTAGGGCTTATTTGCATGGGCTTGATACTGAAGAAAGTTGTATGTATAATAAATAAATTATAAATTATAAAACAATATACGTATTAGTATAAAAAATTATGCCCGTAACAGTAGCCCCATGATCGAAATATGGGGAATATCGATCGAACATTATGGGGTACGGAATTCTAAAAACACACTCATTATTTGTTTAGATCTTGGGCAAGTTGTTTATTTTTCCGTTTTTCTTGATACTTCAATCCTAGCCTGACTCCGGTCATAGCAGCTAAATATAATATGGGGTACAAGAAATTTAAAGCGAATGAGTGCCTTTATGGCGTTGAGTAGAAGCACAAGAGAATACTCTCCCATATATCATCCAGAAGGTTTTGTGAGAGGCCCACAAAGGGAAAGTGAAATAGAAGATGATAGTTTTTTGACAATATCTTCATCATAACAAAAAAAGTCTTTAAAAACTGTGATTGTGAACTCGTTTGTTAAGTGTGGAAACTATGGCAAATACGCCTACGATCTAAGCTATCTACGGAAATGGCTTTTGTACAGCTATGGACTTTTAATAAGCTTTAATTAATGAATAAATAAATTAATAAATGCCTCTTATTTCTCAAGTACCTATTATCAAAGCATATTTTATTTTGAAGTATTAATTTGTAAATTAAGTTAAGAGGTTTTAGTTCAGAAAATATTTATTTCTTACAAAGATATTACATAGTGATTCTACTTTTATTCTTTTGAATATAATTTTAATACGAAGCACATAACGTAAAGTGAAATTGCGTGGAAAAGAGCAAATTTACGTGTCAGTTACATTCACGCCGTATAACAGGCATATACATACTCAGTATAAATTATTTGATTTTCTACCTTATTTTACACTGTTATCATTAGCGCTCGGTATATTTTAATAAGTAAATCGACTGAAATAAATCTCTTTTAAAATGAATGACCTATTCTAACGACTTAGAGTGTGAACACCGAGGCGTGATGCGATGATGATACAAAATAAAATTTTATTTACTACATAAAATATACACATTTTATTGAGATATTGAAATAATACTACGCAGCGTCGCGCTACGCCACGTTGCGCCGCCCTGCGCTTGAGATGCCCCGCGGCGTAGCACGGCGCATCACCAAGCAGCCATGTTTCGTCAGCAGGCGAAGCGTGCAAGATCGATGCGGTGCTAGCGACTTCACGATGCGGCTCGCGATTTCGCGATGCTTATCGCGGCAGCAAGCTGTACGGTGCGAAACAGCAGGCTTCTTCAAGCAACGTCGAGTCGCGTCTCAGTGTTGACTGACCTTTAGTCTTTTGTGAACGAAGTAATATTATTTACATTATGTATATTACTAACGTTAGATCTAGACTTACACTTACAAAATGAAATTAATCAAAAATTTCTACACGTTATATCCCCAAGCTATATAAAAGAATAGGTTAAGAGTTCCCATCTGCTTTAAAAAAAAGTCCGTTTTAGCAAAATGGAACAGTCATTATACTTTGTAAAATATATATATTTTTAATAATATAGATTTATTTCGTACTATTTTTTTGTCATTTCGTTACTGACTACTGATGGATGGATGGACCCTGTCCATTTTAGGTTGATTCACGTTTCAGCACCAGATGACCATACCACCACCACATTACTTCCCGTTGCTGATTATTGTTCATTTGTCAACTATCAAAGTCCATGGATACTCCATGTCTTTTCATTCTGGACTTTCTCATTGTCGTCATAATAAATGGCTTTCGACACAAGATCCCATAACCCCATTTCATCTAGGTAATTTTTAACGGTAGAATGTAGATTTTCCTTTTTAAATATTTAGCGAAAGTTAAAAAGTTAGTTACAGCCTATATACGTCCCACTGCTGGGCACAGGCCTCCCTTCATTTCTGAGAGGGTTTCAGGGCAAGGAAGTGTCCGCCGCGCTGCCCCAATGCGTGTTGGCGAACTTCACATGTCTTCGAAATATTTTTTTTTATTTCTCAGACATGCGGGTTTCCTCACGGTGTTTTCCTTCACCGCCGAGCACGTGGTAAATCAGCACTAAAAATTGCAATTATCAATTTCATTGGTGCCGGCGGGGATCGAACCCGGTTTGCTAGCGTACTGTGAAATTTACAGCGAGCGCTAACCATCTGAGCTACCACGGCTCGATATTTAATATTTAGCGAACAGCTAAAAATTTAAAAATCTTTTTATAAATCGGTCGTTTTAGTAATCGTAACGTTGCGATATAAAGTAAAGGTTACAAGCTTTATAAATCCCAGTGCTGGGCACCTGCACCTGCCTGAATGGAGCAATTAGCTCGACGCACTGAGAGCGTGTTAGCTGATATAAATTAAAATAAAATAGTAATTTAAAGAAGCTATTTTTTATTATACATTTTTCATCATTGTTGATTCCATGAGCATTTAATAATAAACATAACAGTATAGGCTGATCACACAAATACGAATTAAACAAAAATTTTAAAACTGCAATTGAATACGAAAATCTTTTAAATAAAAGTTTTACTTTTAAAGAAACGTTTGTAGTACAACAGCTCGCTAGTTGTTGCAATGCAATTTGCATGAAAGTGCGCCTTTGTAATATTCTCTAAAAGATTATTCAAATGACGAAGAAAGTTTTTAATATGAAACGTCGAGAAATATTTTTTGTTTGCAACGTTCTGAAGCAAATGATAGAATTTTCGTAAAGTGAATTGATAGTTGCTTAAATTAGTATGAAATTATCGTCATTGTTTTAAGTCCTTTTTTATTAGGGTTCCGTCACCATGTGGCAAAAAATGGAACCCTTATGGATTCGTCATGTCTGTCTGTCTATCTGTCCGTCCGTATGTCACAGCACCTTTTTTCGAAACTATAAGAATTATGCTGTTGAAACTTGGTAAGTAGACCTATTATATGAACCGTACTAAGATTTCCCACAAAAGTAGAAAAAAAACCAAAAAATTTTGGGGTTTTCCATAGTTAGAACTGAAACTCAAATTTTTTTTATTAAACTCATACGTGTGTGGTATCTATGGATAGGTCTTCGTAAATGATATTAAGGTTTTTAAAATATTTTTTTAAACTGAATAGTTTGCGCGGGAGACACTTCCAAATTCGTAAAATGTGTGTCCCCCCTGTAACTTCTAATCGAGAATGATAAAACTAAAAAAATACATGATGTACATTACCGTGTAAACTTCCACCGAAAATTGGTTTGAACGAAATATAGTAAGTAGTTTTTTTAATACGTCATAGATCATAAACCGCAATTTACCCTTCATTCAATCAATTCAAATATAAAAATAAAGAAACATTTAATTTCATAAACATAAACCTATATCTCATCATTTATGTACCTAATCATAATGTTTACTTATCAATAACTTAATTTAAAAAATACACTATTATTAAAACATGGATCAAAGTTACAACGAACTACAAGAACTTTTATATTATGTTACTTGCTGCTACGGAACTCTTCATGGGCGAGTCCGACTCGCACTTGACTGCATTTTTTTACAAAATATTGTTTTTCATATCTAGTTTTATTTAATGCACACATGCTTTTTTCATATTTAAAATAATCTTCTAATTCATACTTACCATCAACCCATAAATATTTACTGCAAAACATGAGCCTCGCCTGAAATGGTAAAGATTTTCCTTGATTCTCAAGTTCTCAATTTGAGTGGTTTTTTGGCGTAAATGAATTGTTTATACTGTAAGCTATCGGCTACTTAAAGCAGCTGACGAAATATGTTGTTATTTATTGTTTACTTTTAAGTTTATTATATAGGAGGTATAGAATGCAAGAAAATAGGAAAATTGTGTAGGTACTTGTACAACTTATTCATGTACTTGCTGTACAGTTTACCTAAAATAATGGAATATTTAGAACATTTTAACTTTAAAACCTTCGTTTATATGATTTCAACAATTAAACTTAGTTGACGTTATTGTCCGAAACGGATTTAATTATTGCGAAACAAGTTGATCGTAACTAGTTAAACTGAATCTCAACTTGTTTCATGCTGATTTAATTGCAACGTTGGTACGATCAGAGTTTGCAAGCTTGTCGTTTTAAATAAAGCAAGGTATAAAAATATAATTAAAAGTGTGCACCTTAATCTAAGAGCACAATTGGTGAAAATGAAAGAAAAGTTTTGTGTTATTCATTAAAAGCCAACGTTGGTTGAATTCATGTTAGTTACTTACATATTTTTGTCATCGCATTTTTTCACGACATTCATCTCCATCTAGCAGATAATGTATTATACCTAAGGCGACAGTTTTTAGTGTTAAAGAGGCATTCTATCTTTGTCCTGAATATTTATTCTTAATCATGGATAAATGTAGACTGTCTATCGGTCGCAGCAGCCACTTACTATCGAGTGGAATGTGTTAATAACTAAGAAATGTGACTCTGATGACCGAAAATTTGTATCATTTAAAAAACTGAACCCAAATTCTACTGAAATGTTATATACAGTATTATACACTAGGTGATAGGTCTTCTTTTAGGAATATTATATAAGGCCTAGGTCCTAGGAATCCGTCTGGGTAGCGTGTACGTGTGTACGTAGCTACGACCATCGTAGCGCTCTTCCTGTTTTGGTCGAGCAAGAGTGTACTCACTGCTGTGTTTCGATTTAAATGGTAGGAAAGGTGTTACAGGGAGTAAGATAATTCATATTAGTTCTTAAGGGGTAGGTAACAATTCATCAGTAGTGTTTGAAGTACATTTAAAGTGTCCATAAGTAAGTCCCTGAGTGACTGAGATTTGCTCTGCGTTGAAAACGATCGAGCTACGTTCGGCGTTAGAGAAAATATATTTTTACTTATATAGATAAATTTGGAAAGTAAAAAAAAATACTAGATACACAATTTTATCCAAATCGATGGAACCGTTTCGGATAAAACAATTATTTGCCCATATATATACTAATATACAACATGTAACAAAAACCCCGTGGTTCCCGTTAACTGCGTTATCAGAATCAGTATCCAAGCAAGAATTAAAAAAAAAACACATTTAAAAAATTAATTTTAAAGAAAAAAATTAATTTGAAAATTGTATGTGGTTTTAATATCTCTGCATTGGCCGCGGAGTAAAAAGATTGTCAAAGACCCCGCCGTACCGATACCCGTGTGAGTTAGAGGAAATAAAACCACATACAATTTGCAAATTAATTTTTTTTCGTCAAAATTATTTTTTTTAAATGTGTTTTAAGAAAAATATTTATATATGCTTGGATACTCATTCTGATAACATACTTAACGGGAATCACAGGGTTTTTGTTACATATTGTATAAAGGAATTGTTTGCTTAAACTATTAAGATCTACCAATTCAAAATATTACCTTAAGTGAGACATAAACGCTTTGCTTTAGTAGAAAGTATCCCAGGGTTTGCTCTTCGTGACGTTTCCATTATTGCATGGATTTACGAGTTAGCGCCGGGCAGCTAATTACGGATCAATCCTAGCTGCAGTACCGATTGCCAATAAAAAGAAAAAATATATTACCTTTAGTAGTCCTTTATCATTTTTTTTCTGTTATATTTAGATTGGAATTCTAGTAAAGTTACATAGTTATTCTATTTGTAAAGTAAAGCGCAGAATTAAAAAAAGTATAATATGATTTGTTTCAAAACAAATTTTTGCAGGAGTTACTAGGAGAGCATCCAGATAAGATTCATATTCCAGGGTATCATATTATATCTTTGTTTCCAAAGTTACTTAAGTATGCCAAATTTCAGTTCAAGTTCTTAAAATATAAGCCGTGACTATGCTTGCTCTACACTATTCAGAGTGCAACAAAATATTCTTATTACTATTTCTGAAGAAAAATGAAAAAGAGAAGTAATTAGGTTTTAA
Organism: Parnassius smintheus behrii; assembly: GCA_036936625.1. Lineage (NCBI taxonomy): Eukaryota > Metazoa > Arthropoda > Insecta > Lepidoptera > Papilionidae > Parnassius > Parnassius smintheus. The sequence continues at coordinate 46,581,867 of JAUPFT010000005.1, read as the reverse complement.
AAGAATATAATACAAAAAAGTTGTGTTTAATATGAGTATGAGAGCTACAGGCGAACATCGAAAGAGTAAATTAGTATCAAATCGGATTATCTATGGGGGATCCATTGGATATGCAATCTGTACAATATTGTGCTTACAAACATGAATAACTTGAAATCTTCGTCCATATATATATACGTATATTATGTATTGTTGCACCGCACTATTACGACAAAAAGCTTCTATACTTTTGTAGAGCCGTGATAGCTAAGCTCTATCCATATTTTTTTATAAAACTGAAGGGACGAGCGAACTTACAGCCCACATGATGGTAAGTGGCCACTGCAGTCCATTGACACCCCACTTCAAACAAAGAAACTTACTGGTCTGTTATCACTTTTAAGAAATTGGATGAATTGCATGGAAAATACAAATTTTACGGAATTTAACGAGTTTAATTTCACCTTTTTTAATTCAACTGAATCCATGCCCAAGCATGCTACAGCAAGATTTCAATCGTTGGACCGAAAATTAATACTTAAAAATTGAAGAACCTTCGTTGATTATGACATTATGATATCAAACAACTCAGTCCTTTTTGTGACCGTTGTGCTGTAAAGTGTCCGAAAATGTTCCCGACGTTTTGTTCAAAAAAGTTTAAAGTAAACGCGTTAAAATTAGTTTTCTTTCATGTGTAGTATTCACGTAAATATAAGAAATCATTTTTAGACGGAATGCTTGTGAGGCCTTTATACTGGCTCTCTATACTCTCAAACCTTTTTGAAGATGCATTCCGTATAGATTTTCTCGAACCAGAATAAAGTGAAATTGTAAGTGTAATTATAAATGTTCTGCAATAAGGTTTACGACGGTCATTTAGAACTTTATTTTTTAATAATGTTGGTTGTATCAAATCTCCATAAATCTGCACAAATTAAGTTGTTGGCAAGCTATAATAATAATAATAATTTATTGACACACACATAAGGAAAAGTTACACAATTCACAATTTTACAATTTTATTACATATGGTACAAAATAAGTAATGTGCAGTGATCTTTGACTCCTGTGCTAGGAAAGTCTGTGTTACAGGAGTCAATGCTCTTCATGTCTCTTGTCTATATTGTACATAATAATAGCTATGGATAAAATTAATAAAAATCTAACATTCAAATACTTAGGAACTCAATATCTAAATATTAGTAATAAAAGCTCAATATAACAATTATTAGAATATCATCATCATCGGTTCAATATTGACTGAGATATCTTGTAACGTACTAACAAAAGTCAAGAAAAAAAAAACATGCAGTGAAATTTAAAAACATCCTCCAATATTGACGTCGCCAAATAAAATTAAAGTCAGTCAAATATCAATACATCATTCTTGTAGAGGACAAAAAAATCGTTTAATGAAATTAGTTTTTGAGTTATTTACTTACAACTATTAAAAAACTATTAAACACGATTAAAAAACGCGATAAAATCCGTAAAAGTAGTAAGAAATCATTATAATTATAAGGTAAAAAAAGAATAACAAGGTCCTAAATAAACTGCTGAGCTATATTGATAGAAAACATTGAGCTGTCTTTTGTCGAAACAAAGTGACTTTGTTTTGAAAGTAATCCGGGATGCGACCCTGAGCGTCTTAGTAAAATATCTACTTTTACCCTCTTGAAGGAATTATCGTTGCAAGTAAATTATTTCTCTTTAAACGGCATTTAAATATGAGTAAAAAATAAATAAAATATGGTATACTGGTCATCATTCTCTAAACCATTTCCCATTATCTGGGGTCGGCGCAGTAAACCTTCTTGTTCCATTCCTCACAAAATCAAAGATGTATCAAAAGAGTATCAAAATATGGTATACTGGTGATAGGCCGTAATGATGATGATGAAATATTATTATATGACTTTAAAATAAGTTATGATGTCTCGTTATATGATGTCTTATACTTGTTCTTCTTCTTCTACATTAGGCTGTAAAAGTCTACTGCTGGAGATAGGCCTCTCTGTTGTAGGAAATATTCACCTAAATCGCCGAACAAATCAGACGGCATGCAATCGCAGAACTAGACGTTTCGCACCTTTGACTGTCCCTGTTGCCTGTCTGGGCATTTCGTCTGATTGAATAGTTATACCGCCATCTATTGTATGGTGTGTCTTGCATTTCCTATAGTCGCCTCCTACGATACCCTCGGCTTGAATCGTTGACGACCGAGTGCTTTTCGATCAGCTCGATTCACTGGCGCTGCGAAGAGGTGTTGGATCTCTTTTCATTTTCTTTCGCTTGTAACATGGGGAGTGCTCTGAGGAATTATTAGGATTAATCCCAGCTGCCAAATTTCATAAACGCAATTCGCGGCAAACGTCCCGATACCATCCACACCATCTGGATTCTTGGCGGTCCACCACTGTACGTTTCACAAGGAGTTTTCTTCCGCGTATGACCTCTCTGTGAAATAGTTTACCACCGATACGACCTGGGGACCTTCAAGAAAAGAGCTTACTCCTTTCTAAAGGGCCGGCAACGAACCTGCAATTCCCCTGGTATTGCGGTTGATCATGGGCGGCGGTAGTCACTTAACATCAGATGAGCCGCATGCTCGTTTGCCCCCTCTTCTATAAAAAAAAAGAAATGGGTTGATGGATTTTCGTACACCACCACTACAAGACAAATCATACTAATTCATTCAGTACGTGCCAACCTCACTGTACTCAGTGCACCCGCTTAACTTTCCTACACGTTTTACTTTATCTCGTAGAGCCTCGCTGCAACTACATACATTATGGTTGTAACAAAAATGCTGACCTATTCAACCGTTGAAGAATTATGCCATGTTGCCGTGTTTCGTATGGTGAGTATAGAGAACCGGCGACCGTTTTTAGTGCTAAAGAGGCATTCTATCTTGCCCCGAATTTTTATTATTAATCATGGATAAATGTAGGCTGTCTATCGGTCGCAGCCGCCACTTACTATCAGGTGGACTGCGTTAAGAACCAAGAAATATGGCTCTGATGACCAAAAATTTGTATCATTATCAAAAACCGAACCCAAATTCTACTGAAATGTTATAGAGATCATTATTAATTATTTACACTTGGTGATAGGTCTTTTTTTAGGAATATTATATAAGGCCTAGGTCCTAGGAGTCCGTCTGGGGAGCGTGTATAGTCGTAGCGCTCTTCCTGTTTTTGTCGAGCAATAGTGTACTCACTGCTGTATTTCGATTTAAATGGTAGGAAAGGTGTTACAGAGAGTAAGACATTTCATATTGGTTCTTAAGGTATAGGTAACAATTCATCTATAGCCCTCAATTTTTGAAGTAGATTGAAAGGGTCCATCGGCTGCAGAAGCTAACTTACCATCCAGATTGTAAGCTAGACTGTCACTTATTCTGTAAAATATATAAACAGGTCCAAAATTAATAAAGAGCATAAAACAGAAACAGTTAATTTAAATAAGTATATTTTACATGTGCCAGTTTTTTACGGTAAAGCTGGGATTTAACCTTCATAATATAAATTGCTTTAATAACTCTCTCGTCTACTTTTGAATGCTTATTAACTTTTCTAAAGGCTTTAGAAAAAAATACGGTCGAGTATTTTTTGTTCGAATATTTAAAATCATAAATATTTTTATGTCTACAGGATTTATCTGCATCTATTACATAATATAATTATACTATATCCATATGTTACGTGCACTAATACCTCAGTGACTGGGTCCTCGCTATATGTAATACACGATTTTTATACAATACACGAGCATCCTTTTTTTAATGGAATTAAGGTGGCAAGCGAGCACACAACTGTGACCCATAGACACCGATATTTTTCCTGGATTAAGAAGTAAAATGCAGATACGTTGTCACCCCTGAGGACAAAGGTGCATGCAGCGTATCCATTAAAAGGCATCTCCGGTTCTCTACACTCACCATACGAAACACAGCAACATTGGGCTGCTATTTTACGCTGGTATTCTGTGAGAGCGTGATTGTTCCCCGGTTGAGCCGTCCCATTCGAGCCGTCCCATTCGAGCCACATCTATACTATTAATATAGCTGCAGCTTGGGTCTACCACGTATTTAACAAAACTCGAGTTCCAATTCCGCCGTCAACACATAAATCGTTAGTTGCAATTTTTAGTAATGATTTTACATTTTCTTGACGATAAGAAAAGTTTGTAAGGGCTTTTGTCTGTCTATTAAATTAAAAATAAATATTTCTTAAATACGCAATTCAGCAATTGGCATTGGATTAGCGCAGCGAACTTTTCTTGTTCGAACATTAGAGAAAGCCTTTGCCCAGTAGTGAGACTTACGTATGTAGACTTAGGTATAACAAATGACTCTTCATTGTTGTAATCATGCAAACAGTGCATGCAAAGATGATCATGCAAAGGGACGATTATTAATAGTAATAAATACTTAAAACATAGGTCTAACAATAAGAGTCCGATGTTGTTTTGCATTTTTAAAAATTGCTCTAATACCCTCTCATAAAAGTGTGGAAGATCAGCTCTCTCAGAAAGGTGACTAGTAGTGGCTTTTTAACGTGGTAGAGCCATGCTGCAGCTATATTGTGGTTGCAGCACGAATGGATCGGCTTGACTGGGTTAGGACCGACTCACAGAATACCAGCGTAAGTGTGAGTGTAGAGAACCGGAGACCCTTTTTACTGGAAACGAGGCATTCCTTCTCAGTCCTCATGACTAGCAACGCATCTGTATATTGATTTTTAATTGAAGATAAATGTACATGTCTATGGGCCACAGCATCCACTTACCATCAGGTGGATTGTGTGCTTATTTGTCACCCTTATACTATAAAAAATAGTGGGACATATGAAGATTTAACGTAACTTTGCTTCAGCTATGTTAAACATAAAATACCCATAGTGCTGAATACCAGCAACGTCAAAGTTGCGAGACGACCAGTACTGCGATCCTCAATTCTCCTACCAATCAAGCTGATTAATGGAGGTCAATGTCCAGCGGTGCACTTTTACAGAATAGTGAAGATAGAGACAATCATGATACAAAGATTACATCACAAGATTACCACAAAATCTAAATATAGCTGCATCTAACGATTGCATTAACGAGGAGAGTCAGGAGGGGTAATTTTCACATTATGCGCGCAACCCCGGATCTATTCCCAGAGACATCAATAAAATTGTTGATTGTTATTTCAAGTGATGATTTACTGCATTTTCAGCAGTAAAATATCAAGAAACCTGCATGTCTAAGAAATGAACATGTATAGGAGCAGCACCGAGACTAAATACTCCATAACCTTTCAGGAAGCCCGTGCTTAGCAGCGCGGCGTACAAAAGTACGTTACATTTACTGTAATTTATAACAAAATCGTCATAATAGCCCTCCACAAGTCTATTGCTGAACACAGGCCTTCCCCAAGAAATACAACAAAGCACGGTCCTGAGCCACCTGCATCCATCGCCTTTCTGCATCTCTTACCAATTCACATATTTACTGTTAAAAACATTCATCGATTCCAAAAGTAAGTAAAAGACTCAGAATAGTGGTTACTAATTCTGCCAGGCCAGAGCTTGTGTTATGGGTACTAGACAACTGATAAACATACTTATATATTTCTAAATACATAAATATTATAGATAAATTACACCCAGACACAGAACAAATGACCGTGCTCATCACACAAACATTTGTCCTGGGTGGGAATCGAACCCACGACCTCCGGCATAGCAGTCAGGGTGATACTAACCACTAGACCAACAGGCCTGTCAAATATTATAATATTGTAAAGGCCAATGTCTAGTTTTAGTTTAAAATTTAATTAAAACTTACCTTTTTAAATAAATAATTAGCGCAAACTAAGTTTAATCCCCGTCGGTACCAATTAAATTGTTAATGTAATTGAAATTTAATTTACTTTCATACGTGATAGAATTACGCTAGGGCTATATTAAGGTATAGGACAGGGGAGAGACCTCTCTCTCACAGAATATAAGCGTAAAATAGCAGCGTAATTCTGCTGTGTTTCGTATAATGAATAGAGAGTAAGAGATACTGGAAACGAGGTAGTCCGTCTGAGTCCAATGCATTTGCATTTTGATTTTTAATCGATATATATACATATATATATATATATATATATATATATATATATATACTCTATTACTTACTTGTTATATTGTTAAAAGAACCTTTAAAAATGCTTTAATCGTCACATTAAGCCTGTGAATTAAAGATCGCGGTACTAGATAGACGTCTTAAACGTTCGACGCTGCTACTCGTATCTATCACCGGTGTTTATATCTGTTACTTTATATCTGGCATTTATTTTTACTCTGAAAGATATTTAACATAAAGAATATAAATTTTAAACTGAGTATCCATCCAGATACTCTAATACTATCTAATTTGTTCAACGAGAAGAAAATTTAAAATGTGAAACTTTCTCGTCGAACTTAATAAATTTCGAAAGTAGGTTAATAATGTCCTTTTAAAAGGAATTAGAAAAAAAAGCAAAACTATGTTTACAAGTCGAAAGTACCTGAGGATGTGAAGCTGCGTTAATATTTAATTTTAAAAAGTACTGACCGAATGTCGTATAACTAAGTTTTTCAGTGTTTTTTTTTTTTTTTAATCTTTTATTTTTTTAAAGAGGGTTTTATAAAATTATTATAATGTCACCCCCATTGTATTTACATATTTTTTATCTTCTTTTAAGTCCAACTTGGACCATTTTGTACAGCATTCTGGCTTCCCCAGATAATGGCAATGCCAGAATACTGTTACAAAATCCGATATCTAATCTATTTATATTATATTTATTGCAAAAATTTGCTCTTTCAGCCTCGATTCGAACACACTCCACCAAAATATGTAATACATCTTCTAACTGACCACATTCTACACAGTTAGGGGATTCGGTCTTTCCCATCAAAAAAGCAAAGCTATTCATTGGTATGTGTCCCGATCGAAGTCTTAGAGCTGTAACAATATCGGCCCTGCCCATATTGGCCCTATCTACCCATGAAGAAGTGGAAATATTTGGTTGAATAGTTTTATACCATATTGCTTTTGTAAGAGATCTCTCATTAAAGTATTCCTTCCACAGACTGACACATCTTTCTTTCACCTTGTATAAAAAGTCTGAAAAATAAGGTAAACAATGCAGTAAAATACCGTCAGAGGAAGCTTCCTTTGCTAGTCTATCCGCCGCTTCACTACCTCCTAGGCCAATATGAGCAGGAATCCACTGTAAAACAACAATTATATTTTTTTTGGTTAAACTATCAATACACTTCAAAATACTGTAGGCTATCGGTGTTCCTCGAAAATTCGAGGTACAACGAGCCAAGTGTTGCAGAGCACTCTTAGAGTCTGTCAAAATAACATACTGATATTTGTGATTGAGTGATGCAATGTACGATACAGCTTCTGAAATTGCTATCAGTTCAGCATACATTATAGAAACGTTTGAATTAATTTTGAATTTCATTGATATGTTTAACTGAGGGTCATAAAAAGCAGCTTCAATATTATTATTATTATCTTTAGATCCATCGGTATAAATTTTATAAAATTGCAAATATTTGTCATCAATAAATTTTAAACTTATTTGTCTCAGAACCACATTGCTATAGTCGTGTTTAGGTTTATCAATAGTCTCAATAAGAGAAAGTACAATACCAGAAAGATCCACATTGCTAACCCAGGTATCTAAGGAGAACATTTCAAGTGTTTTGATAGCTGCTTAATCTAGCTGTGATTACGATGATAGTTTAATTCATTATAATCCCTATCACTACAGAAACTCCGAGCATAGCTTTCCATCACACGCTGGGCGACTTTAAGTTTGTGGAGTATGCGCACTGTTAGTGTCCAAAGAACCATTGAAATATGTTATAATAATGTCCTCCAGGCAAATTTCGGCCACGGCGGCGTGCCTCAATGGAGGCTAGCCATCGGCGCAGGACAGGATTACAGTGACCAAGTGTATGCGCAAGCATGGGTGCACTCTCTCTTCCCTCACACTCATACTCACTCTTATACAAATATATTATACCTACCTACTAGATAAAGCGACTATCTTGCGCTAGGCGGCTGGCAGCAACTGGATGCGTGAAGCCGGACTAAGTAGCGCGCTCTGAGAGAGCCCAATAGATTGCCGAGAGCTGATGATGATAATGATGACGCACTTTTTGACTTTTCCCCAAAGATTTAAATTGTTAGAGGCGCCCTCTCACCTTGAAAACTGTGGCATTATTTTTGGATGTGTTCGTTTGCAAGACGCTGACGCACTCACACTAATGCAATAGTCTCATCTCTTATTATCTTACAGAAATTGTGTATACTACTTTCTCTGTCGCACAAATGAGCACTGATTGCGAATGAGTGAGTTCACTTATTTGAGTATGGAGTATGGACACATTTCGGAGTGGTCGTACTATGGTAAGGGCGCATCTAACTATTTAAATCTTTGCTTTTCCCTTAACTTTACATGCGCCAAATATATTTCACACAAAATCGCCCACTTTTATGAACTAAAGATGATTTAAAATCGTTATTTAAACAATAATAATGGAATGGTAATCCAATTGTGTTTTAATTCCCGCCAAGAGCCCATGAGATGTTTATAACGTAGAGAAATGGATTGATACATCATCACAAATGAATATTGATATTTAAAATATCGTTAATATTACTATAAAAATATTTTAACCCATGTAAATATTATTGCTACGAGTATATACTACATCTATTTTAATAATAACGACGATTTTATTTATTCATTTCAATTATAATCGTGAATTTTTCTTATTCGTCCATCCATTACAGCCTATAAAAGTCCACTACCGAACATAGGCCTCCCCTTAGACCGTCTCATAAGGGGAATATTCGCTTATAGTTACCACACTTGGCAGGTGCTTTAGCAACAATAGTTTTTATTTTCTAGTTGTTATTAGAAATACGCCCAAGGATTTTTTTTTGTGGAAAATAATTATTGCGTGTTGAGCGAAAATAAATAGGTATTAGGAATGTACATACTTAAACGAGGAGGTTTTAGCAGTCTTCAAAAAAAAAGAAGAGGAAGTTCTCAATTCAACTTTACGTTTTTTGTCTCTATGCTACGCAATATCTTTGTCATTTGTGCCATTTAAATTTGCAGAAAATTTTCTACAAAAAATTGATTTTTTTATAGCTGTTAAGATACTACGACGAATTCTCATAGTTATCTTGAAGTTGTGATATAGCTTAGTCCACTTAACACTAACTTTTCAAAATTAAACATTTGAAATAGAGTTGAGCCATTAAATAGTGTATCGAAGAATTAAAGCTACGACTTCAGAAGCAATTAAATTGTATGGAAATTATTTTACATTACGTTTCTTCCATCCACAAAATTATTTGTTCGTTTTCTTATTACAGTAGATATTTTTGTAGTCAAGTAGACAGTAGAAAATTTTAGAGTTACAGCTTTTCTACATATTATACATTTATAAATCATTTTATTTATTCATAATCTTATCTATCTGATTTTATTTTTTATACTTTACTACTCATTAATTGTGAGTATCCGGGCGAATAAGCTTTTCTCTGCGTTAAAAAAGAAATTTCCAGGGGATGTAACTTATGTTGTTAAACTGGGAAAATATATATCACGTAAATACCTTTGCATCCACATTATTACAGCTGTTTCCGAGAAACCAATTACATAATATATTATACACATATACAAGCATTCCGATTTAAAATAATATACTACTAAAATCTCTGTAATATTTTAGTAATATTCAACATTCATAACGCCAGTAAAATAATTCGGCGTTGGTAGAAGTTCGGCATTAGAGGAAATATATTTTTACCTATCTAGATAAACTTGCAAAGTAAAACATTAACTAGATACACAATTTCAACCAAGTCGTTGGAGCCGTTTCGGAGACAAATTGTTTGCTTAAAGTATTAAGATGTACTAATTTAAAATATTTACTTAAGTAAGACATAAACGTTTTAGTAGAAAGTATCCCAGGGTTTGCTTTTCATGACGTTTCCATTATTGCATGGATTTACGAGTTAGCGCCGGGCAGCTAATTACGGATAAAATATATTATCTTAAGCAAACTTTTGTAATTATTTTTTTCTGTTATATTTATGTCTGAATTCTTATAAAATTAGACAGTTCTTCTACTTGCAATATTAAGCACAGAATTAAAAAAATGTAATATGAAATATTTTTTTCTTAAAACAAGCCTTTATAGGAGTTACAAGCAGAGCATATAAATCCATAATCAGATCAGCTTATATAATACTGGTTGTATCATATTATCACTTTATTTTCAAAGTTACTTAAGTATGCCAAATTTCAGTTCAAGTTCAATAAAGCCGCGACTATACTTGCTCTATACTAGAGCAAGTATAGTCGCGGCTAATATTGAAGTAAAAAAAAGAGTAAGGTTACAGCCTTATAATACGTCCAACTGCTGGGCATAGGCCTGAAAGCGGTTACGTAACTTGAGCTGAAATGTTTCGGTGTTCTGGATCAGAGCATGAGGGGGACGGAGTGTTGACTTCATTAGACGAGACCTCTCCAACTTAACGTTTAGGTTCAGTGTGCCTCTAACCATTCGGTGATCGCTGCCAGTTTTCACCCTTGCGATAATTGAGTCATCACTGAACAGTTGGCGTTTGGTCGTTATAATGAAGTCAATCTCATTTTTTGTCGAACCGTCGAGGCTCTACCAGGTCCACTTCCTGTGGGGCCGCTTCTGGAAGAAAGAGTTCATCATAAAGGGTCCCTCTTTCTCCATAAAGTCGGCCAGCTGCTGGCCCCTACGGTTCCGTTGCAAATTTCCCTAACTTCAGCTCACCGCTTTCTCTTGTGCCTAGTTTTGCGTTAAATTCTCCCATCAACACCGTGTAGTAGGTTTTGGAGGAATGTATGGCTCTAGAAAAATCCTCATACATTTCCTCTACTTCCTCATCGGGATGTGCCGAGGTTCGTGCGTAAACCCGTATGACCTTCAGCGAATACCGTTTGGTGATTTTGAGTATCAGGTGCGCGACCCTCGTCGACACTCCCAAACTTTACAACGTTGCTGACGAGAGGCTTGTGGACGATAAATCCGACACCTCCTTGGGACAGATGGTTGCCCTCCCGGTGATAGAACAAGTTGCCAGACTCGAGGATTACCGTGTCCTCCCCCTCTCTTCGGACCTCGGATAATCCAATAATATGCCAGCGCAACTTGTCTACCTCTTCTTCTAACTCCAGTATCTTCTGGTCAGTCCTCAGGGGGCGTGCGTTGTATGTTGCCAGGTCGAGTCGTCGTAGGTGGTAACCGAAACTCCACCAGAGATTCTTAGCACCCCCTGTCCCGCCGTTACCATGGTCGCCACCATAGCCAGGAATATCGGGGCCGCCAGGGACTGGGGGCCGTTTGTTTGCATCATTGTTCATGGGGGGATATTTGCCATAGCTGCCACGCTTGGTGAGCGGGTTGGCAACTGCAGTTTTTTATTAAATTATTGTTGTTATTAGGAAGATGCTGCTGCCCATCTCCTGCCTGTCTCCCTCTGTCGCCTCTTACGACACCCACGGGAAGATATGGGGTAGTGGGTATTCTCAGCCGCCACTACACGGTCATCATTTAGTAAATATAGCGTTCAGAAACGAGAATGGCACCAGTGGATTGATACAAAAATGGTTATTTCTTTTTTCCTTGCGCAATTAATATATTTTGATTTTAAATGGATTCAAATATCGTTCAAAGTAGTTAATATAATTCAAATTAAAGCTTAGAAGCTTTTTTGTTTTTTGCAGCAAACAAAAATACGGTCGATTGTATTTTTATAATCGATTTAAATGATACCCTACTCTGAAATTCAATAAGCATTGATATTAAAGATCGAAATTCCTTCATGCGGAAGTTTTTGTGCTCTCGATGCGTAAAAAGTACACATACAACAAAGAGTTTGCTAACAATGGAAGGCTATATTTATAACAAGGAAAAAGTCACGTTAAACATTATTAAAACGAAAATAATTAATAATTATATTCAGACCGTCAATACAACTTTTATTTATAATATAATCTTAACATGAAATGTCAACGGTGGGTCCCAATGATTACATACATACGTATACAGGGTGTAAATATATTTTATTTTAGCTCAATATGATGGCAGCGACCAACCTATAACTCATATGTAGTAATGGGGAATTGGACAGGGAGGAAATGGGAATAAACAAACGAAGACTCGGACAGGGTTGACCTTTTATACCTGTTTAAAATTTACACGTAATATTACAACGTTTAATGTATTACATTAAACGTTTATTGCCTCAATTCTACAGTACCATAAAGAGGAATAATTTTGTGAATTAATATGGTTTGAAATACTATCCTGACCGAATTCAGCCATCAAAAATAAGGGAAGGCATAGTGTAGTGGCGGTGTAAGAAAATTCATTATATTTAAAGTATGAGATGACAGAATGTAATGAAATAGGAAATGAAAGAGGCAAATTGAAACAGAATATGTGTAGCAGCATCTACCTGCCAACTAATATGTTAAGAAATAAATAACAAACGTGCACACAGCCCACCTGATGGTAATTGGATGCTGTGGCTGTGGTCACCTCTGAAGACATAGATGGAGTGCCTCGTTTCCAGTAAAAGGGATCTCCGGTTGCGTACACTCACCCTTACAAAACACAGCAGCATTAGTATGCTATTTTACGCTTACAGTTTGTGAAAAATATCCTCATACGAGGCAATCTATTGGGGAGGCCAATGTCCAGCAGTAGAATTTTGACAGGCTGTAATAAATGGATGATGTACGAATGGACTTCGTATTATATAATGTCTGTTTGCGCTTCATGTACCAAAAGTTTAAGAGTGATCACAAAATCTAGGCTTTTCTGGAAAGCCTATCAAAAGGTGATGAACTAAGCTGATGATAATGACATCATCATCATTACAGCCCTTCAAAAGCAATTATTATTCATTGAAAACTTGCCTCAAATCCTTCATAATCAACATAATGTTAATGGATGTGATAGATATTCATTGTTGCATTTATTGTTGTTTCTTTACTACTGCTTTTACTAACGAAGCCATTTTTGTATCATTAAAAATTGTTCTGTTACACAGGTTTTTTTTTGTTTTGTTTTAAATATACTACTACTACATAGAAACTAACCAAAATGAAAAGGTTTAACGTTCAAGTTATAAACGTAATTGGTTATACGGGTTGGCTGTTTAATGAAATCCCGAGGAAACTTCGATGTTCATTATTACGGCTTGCTACCTCCTTGTGAATGTTTACTTAAAAATATTACCAGTTGGTTATTTTCTGCCACTATGCTTGTAATGAAATATTTGACTTCATCAGAATTAATAAAATTTATAAGACATTTATATATATATATAAGTACATGCATGAGTACATTCTAATGCTGGTTTTTGAGAGGATTTTTGAAGCGGAATAATTTCGCTGCTCTATTATAACACATTTTAAATTTCTTGGACATGCATGTTTTCTTTTAGTGTTATCTTTTACAATGGAGCACGTGGAATTTGTCATAATCAATATATTTTCAAGAAAAAATTAAGGATAATTTTCAGCGTACCACAATCACACTGAACTTATCAAACATCAAAAACAAAAATTCGCCTTCGGAAGATAAACTTTTGTCTCTCGTCTTTTTAATAAAACTTTTTGGTAGTATTTCCCTAAAAAGATTTTTAAACCTGATATTAAAAGAAATGGAAATAGGATTCCTTTCCGCTCATCATCGCGATAGAAATCTCTTACGGGTACAGGAATGGAAAAAGAAAACAAATATCTAATTTTACACAACAAGTGTTTTCAAACAATTGTACCGTGTCTGAGCATTTTTTTTTTTTTTTATAGAATAGGCTGACAAACGAGCACACAGTCCACCTGACGGTAAGTGGTTGCTGCGGCCCATAGACATCTACATCTATCTTCCATTACAAATCAAAATGCAGATGCGTTGTCACCCGTGAGGACTGAGATGGAATGCCTCATTTCCAGTAAAAAGGGTCTCCGGTTCTCTACACTCACCATACGAAATACAGCAGCATTAAGCTACTATTTCACGCTGGTATTCTGTGAGAGCGTGGTCCTTCCCCGGTCGAGCCGACCCACTCGTGCTACAACTATACTACTAATATAACTGCAGCATGGCTCTACCACGTAAAAAATTTTTGTGAAATTAATGACTGTCGCCTCTACGATATTGGAGCAATTCCTAGTGTATGTGTGGGAAAGGGATATAGCTTTACTAACACATAGTTGCGCGTGAATTTAGCAATAAATTTAAAATACTTACAGCCTAAAACGGATTGAATTTAGATCTGATAGAATGATGGTACGTCAGTTGTTTCATCCTCCTTCTCCGCGCCGAATTTGATGACGCCGTTCAAATTCGTCTGGGATTTTGGGTACCTGCCGAATTCGTTGAAAGATTCGATTTATATATGAAAAGTTATAAAAATCGCTTCCCTTGGCGTATAACGCGTTTGCTGTAGACAAATATACGTTAACCTATAAAAATACTTTAAAACATGTGAAGTCCGCCGACACACATTAAAGCGGCTTCGGTAGATTTATTGTTCCATAACCCCTTCAAAAATAAAACGAAGCTTGTACTCAGCACGCGACGAAACATAATTCACGGTAACAATGTTTTAAATTACTGTATCTTTACAACATAGTCAAATGCAATTTACTTTTGGCTTTAAAAATTAAACATTCTTGAACGTTGATTGTTTCAGTTAATTTAGCAATCTAATGATAAAAGATCCGGACAATTATTAAAATAAAGTATTTTAAAAACAGGAGTACAAATTTTACTTGTAATAGAATTTACATAAACTTTCTCGTTATTTAAACCAGTCGTCTAAAGGTCGACCGTAATTCATAAAATTTTTAAGTTTGTTTATTAGGCTCTATTTCACTTTCAGCACCACATTAACATAGAAAACAGATATTTAATGTACAAATATAAAATAAACGCTTTATTGCTTCGTAATGATTTCTATACCTCCACAGACTACTGAAAAACAACATTTAAAAACACACAAAAATTCACAGCTCAACCAGTCAGTCTGTTAGTAGTTATTTGTTCATTTTAAAATTCTTTGACAACAATTAAAACACATTATAAATGAATTTTAGCTTTCCGCACTCCTTATCCATATAAGCTTTAATTATGACGTATCTCTCACACACATTCTTGTCCTAAAATTGCTTAAAAAGGGGATCAAAGTTTTCCCTTCACGTATTAATTAGATATGCAGTGATATTTAATGTAGATAAATATATTTTTGTGACCATAATTACTTTCCGCTTTCTGTAACAAAAAGTATGAAATATTTTTCTTTTTAAATTTAAAACTTATTATTAATTCACCTGAAATTATAGAGGCAGTAAAATCCACTAGAGAGCACTTAATTTTTACAAAAGCCAAATCGTAACTTTTAACAGCTGCACGCGGTGCACTTGTGGTTTAATTTTAACCGAAATTTTCTGTACAACAAAACCACAACTAGAGTGTTCCGTGTAGCAAAAGCGAATAATTTGGTCGAAAACTTGAATATTTAATAAGTTTTTTATACTAATTGTCATACCAACTTTAATGTAAATGAGGGATCTAGTTTTTAAGGGGACGCGGTGAATGTACGAGTATATAATGAGAAAGAATTATGCGACGCATTTGAAATAATATCTTTCTTTTTTTTTAAAATAAAAATACGTTACCCAGATATTTTGATTTTCACGTGTTTCGTAGAGGCAGTTTACATAAGTAAATTGCACAAGGACAATTATCCAGACACGAAACATTTCCCTCAGCGCCACAACTCAAGTGTAAGAGTGACTGCGGGACTACTACACTGCCACGAGAGTACTTTTCTACCCCGTCTGAAATCGTTTAAGTCATGAGTTAATAGTTTTCAGAGCTATATTTCTGGCCTATTATCACTTCAGCTAATTGATTCGTTTTGTTTTCGTTAATAAGATAATCTTTTTAGTAATAGGCAAAATAAAATATTTTAAATAAATTTGCCCAAAATCTTAAAAAATGACGAATCGCTCACCCTAAATTTCACAAGAAGCGAGTAACACGAACCCGCGTCTTCTTTATGGTACTGTAGAATTGAGGTAATATATAGATAATAAATGTTTTATGTATTATACGTATAAATTTTAAACAGATGTAAAATGACAATCCTGTCCGAGCCTCCCTTTGTTTATTCCCATTTCCTCCCTTTCCAATGCCCCCATTACTACACATGTGTTATTATAGGTTGGTCGCTGCCACCATATCGAGCTATAATTAAAAGTATTTACACCCTGTATACGTATGGATGTAATCATTGGGACCCACTGTTGACATTACATGTTACGATTATTAGAAATAAAAGTTTTATTGAGGGTCTGCATGCCTGTTACTTTGATGTCGTTGAATGTCACAAAATTTCAATATTTAATTATGTGAATAAATATAAAAGAATACGTGAAATATTGAATTATAGAAAGAAAATAAATAGAGGAGAATTATTTCAATATCTTTTACTTTGGAGTATAAAATGTGAAAATAGTGCCGATACGTAATCTTGTTGATGTACATGCGTACTTAGCACTAATGAAATTATTAATTGCAATTTTAAGTGCTTATTTATCACGTATTCTTTGGTGGAGTAAAACTTCGTGAAGATACATAAATGTGTAATAAATTAATATAATATTATGAAAATATTTGCAAACTACCAACCCGAATTGAGACAGTGCGGCAGACATTACTTTTCCTTAAAACCCTGTCATAACTGATAGAAAGCATGTACCCAGTGGTGGGCATTATACATAGGCTGTAAATTAAGTTTTCACGAATCATACACCTCACCTGACGGCAGGTGTCCATGACCATCCCCAACATCTTTGGAATTAATGCTTTATATTCAAACTTACATATTTGATTGTATCAAATTTGGACGTTTTTGGCCATTAAGAGCCAAAACAGCTATTATTTATACAACTCACTGACACAACCGCTCTCCACTAAAGCAGCTAGCAACCGCGTCATGCGATAAAACATGCGACCAATCACCACCTGACGTACGCAGCCGTTTGCTGTATAATAATTAACAACAAACCGCCGTGAAACGTCCCCCTACCCTCCAACCACGCAACAAATTGCTGATCACAGCGAGGGTGATGAACAACCACATTGCGAGGTTGTTTTTTATTAGAGAGCAGACTTAAAGATGTTTAATTTAATCGTTAAGCGAATCTAATTATTTTTTAAGCCTGTAATTGTTCCAGCATACACAGCCATTTATTAGAAGTATGTAAGACTTTGTAGGAGTGGTCGTTGGCTATGTTGTGTCCAGTTTCCAAGAGATGTTTAGCAAAATGGGATTTATCAGGATTGCAATTTCTGTACGCGACTAAATGCTCTTTACAGCATATACCGAAGTTGCGACCAGTCTGACTAACGGGGTGGCATTCGTCACAAACAAGTCTGTAAATACCCAATTTTTGACTAATATTCAACCTATCTTTATTAATAGAGATGTTCCATTCCATGTTGGCGCCGTTTTGTCTAAGGATATTAGCTATTTTTTCAGATATGGAGCCAATATAGGTCAGACTGCTTACATATCGTCGGACACTTCGAAGTTGAACCGCGTACAGAGGGTTGCGAACGACATGCTTTTGTTTATTTTTAATAAGATTGTTAATGAGATTTCTTGAAAATTGTTAAAGATTACATTTAATTATATTAAGCTCTTTTAAATAATTTTTTTTTACTTTATGGAACAGTGAACAGACGATTAATGTAACAATAAAAAGCGGCCAATTTATGTTGCCATGGATGACACGATGACGCGGGGATGACTGTGTAACTATATGTTGTTTTTCGAAATTATCCACGAAAATGTTCTCCTTAAGTGGACATAGAGGAACCCCAAAGCTAACCCTTCTTTCTGTAGATAGAAACGGTTATTAAACTGGAAATAATTTTGTTTCATACAGAGAGAGGTTAGGTTAAGAAGATTATTTGTTTACCCGGGATGTAGACGACGTTTATCAAAGAGATCTACGAGTATACGCAAACAGTCAGGGGATGGGACATTTGTGAAAAGACTATCAACTTCTAAAGATAAAAACATAGATTTAGGTAGATTAAAAATATCTTTAATTGTGGAAATGAGACCTTAACTATTTTTAAGGCTGTTGGATTGAGTTGGATTGAAACCCCAGAAGTTTAATTTTTATTTTTTTATTACATATATATATATATATATATATATATATATATATATATATAATATATATATATATATATATATATATATATATATATAAGTTTATATGAGTATTCGTCTACTTCTTACTCTTACGACGTATATAATATATATTAACAGGGTTTTTACTACGACTTAATTATTACTATGAATTTTATAATATAAAGCAATGGATATGTAGGAATGTGTTTAAGGCGTTTGTATACTTTGTTTGAACGTTTTCCCACACAAGAATTTCTATTTAAGCTTAGAGAGTTTTCCAATCGACCACATCTTAATAAGTAAGCGTCTGCGATGTATTGTGAGATTTCAATTAATTTGTAGAATTGGAACGTTCACTATGTTTATTGGAGTTAAATGATACAAATTTTTCTTAGAAAAGAACAAATGGATGCTTAATTGAAACTGGCTAGCAATACTTTGTAAGAAAATGAAATAAAAATGCAAAAAATCCGAGAAAACTAAATAAGTAGTAGAATTCTGCAATCTTCATCATGTAAAGATAGTTGTGACCCGGGAGGTCAACACCAAAAACTTCCCAGTAGTATGTAAGGGAAAAAGTAGATAACATAGAAAATAGAAATACCTACCAACCCACCATTAAAAATACTTTAAAAAAATTGCTCTGACCTTATTTAGATTCGTTAATAGATTTATCAGCTCGTAGTACGTAGAAGTGGCACGTATTAACTACGTCCAGAAGTCCACTGCTGGACGTGGGTCTCTCCCATTGTAGTCAATATTAACCTCAACCGTCACGCTTGATAATTGACGAATGCAGACATCTCACACACTCCACGTTTCCCCGTCGCCACATTTTACACCATGATTAACGACGTGGCATATCGCCATCCATTGGAAGCCATAAGATTTTTCCAAAATTTCCTATAGTAGTAGCAGTCGTACTCGTACAAAACCCAAGAGACAATGCTATTTTTTTTTATAAAATAAGAACAACATGATGGTTTGTCTTGTTTTTTTTATAAAACAAGACAAACCATCACACAGATGTTAAGTGGAAGCTGTGGCTAAGAGATATGTTTTTTATAGAGTACAGATGACAAACGAGCATACAGATGATATATGGATGCTGTGGCTTATAGATATCACCATTTATTCACGATTAAGAACCAAAATGATAACGCATGCTCTAGTAACAAGGGTCTCCGGTTCTCCTCGCCCACCTTACGAAACACAGCAGCATTAAACTGCTATTTTATGCTAGTATTCTGTGAGAGCGTGGTCCGCCCCCGTCAAGCTAACCCAATGGTATTTTTATATTCATTATATAATAAAGCTGCTTGCTCTACCACGTATAAAATCATAGTAGTATGAATTTATATAAAATTTACATTTATTTAAAGCTACTAGTATCTGTTATTATCATATAAGTTTGTATAGATTCTAGTGTTCAAATGTGAATTGAAAATAACATTCCTTAGAAAGCTATAAACATGTCATTTTTCATTACAAAATAATTTGATATTCGTTGTGTCTTGTAACTGTCTGTTAGAAATGCTGGAATGAAATATTGCTGTGTTGGAAGTGTATTTATCTACAATAATAAAATAATGTGACATTTTGTGTGAAATAATCCTTGAATATTATTATAACTACATTTTTTTACATACATTTTTTTTGGTTCCTCGCCGTAGGGTAGCGGCGTAAAATCTACCACCACCCCTTGTTCGCACCATGACCCAGGAAATAAAAGAAATGGCCCCGATTTCTCGGCACCCCTTTAATGGGGCAGGGGTGCGAAGAATCTCCGGGAGAAAAACCGGCGACGAGGTTCGCCACCCGTCACGTTCTGTCTCCCGGAGGGGCGAAAAGTGGATTGCGGAAACCCGTCTGGCTACGCTGAATGTATGTGGAGGAATGAATGATAAGATGGATGAAGTATGCGAAATGATGAATGACAGAGTAATAGATGTGTTATGTGTGAATGAGACGAAACGAAAGGGAAAGGATACAACTGCACATGGCACGTATACCACGTATTGATCTGGTGTAGACGAGACCGAACGGGCATGCCAGGGAGTCGGTTTCATCCTTTCAGAAAGAATGGGTCAATGTGTGAAAGAGTATGAATATGTAAGCCAGAGGCTGCTATGGATACGAATGAAAGTGGGCTTAAAGAAGCTGTTCCTGCTAGGGGTGTACGCCCCAGACATGTCTAAGCCCACTTACATCCGAGAGCAGTTTTGGGACATGGTAAGGACGGTGTTGTTAAAATGTAAGGAAAATGAAAATATTGCTATGCTAGGAGACTTTAATGGAAGGGTTGGGGTGAAGAGGTCTGGTTATGAAAGGATATTGGGAACGTTTGCTGATGAAAGTATAAATGAGAATGATGAAGACCTCCTCACCGTATGTGTGGAAAAGAATCTTTTTGTGACGAATACTTTTTTTCGTCATAAGAAGATTCACATGTAAACACGGGAAAGAGGTGATGATAGAAGCATGATAGATTTCGTAATTGTGGATGAAAGAATGAGGAGTGCAGTCGTAGATACAAGGGTTTACCGGGGGTCTAACGTAGGGACGGATCATTACTTGGTCTTATGTTGAATTAATGGTATTTTCAAGCGTTGGCGGCATCGGACATCTGTGTCTACCACTGCGTTACAGCGTATAAGAATAGAGAAGTTACAAGATGAAGATGTTTTTTTTTTATATAGGGTAGGGTGACAAACGAGCACACACTCCACCTGATGGTAAGTGGTTGCTGTGACCCATAGACATCTACATCTATCCTCTATTACGAATCAAAATGCAGATGCGTTGTCACCCGTGAGGACAAAGATGAAATGCCTCGTTTCCAGTAAAAAGGGTCTTTCTCTACACTCACCATACGAAATACAGCAGCATTAAGCTACTATTTCACGCTGGTATTATATATATATATATATATATATATATATATATATATATATATATATATATATATATATATATATATATATATATATATATATATATATAGATGTGAAAGAGAATTATAAATGTAGACTAAGAGGAAATATTAGATGTTTGAATGAGTTGTGTACGAATGATTTAGACTTGAATAC
This sequence comes from Parnassius smintheus behrii, assembly GCA_036936625.1. Taxonomy (NCBI): domain Eukaryota; kingdom Metazoa; phylum Arthropoda; class Insecta; order Lepidoptera; family Papilionidae; genus Parnassius; species Parnassius smintheus. Next base: position 46,560,487 of record JAUPFT010000005.1, on the reverse strand, counting down.
TGTGTGGGATAATATTAAGAAAGGTTTGGTGGATGCCGCCACCGAAGTATGTGGTGTAAGTAAGAGAAGAAATGAAAGGAAAAGTAATACGTTGTGGTGGGATGATGAGGTACGGGTGGAAGTTGAAACAAAGAAGAAAGCATGGTTAGATTTACTAGCAACCAAAGCTGGTAATTCTCCTGGTATAAATGATGAGATTGAAAGAAAAAAGGCAGAATTTAGACGTCTAAATAAGAGAGTAAAAGAAGTAGTTGAAAGGAAAAAAAAGAAAGAACGGATAAAAATGATAGAAGGATATCTGATAATTTCCAGGCTAACATAAAAATGTTCTGGAAACTCGTAAGAACTGCCAGGGGAAATACAAAACTGCCTGGTATGAATCCTATCCTGGTATGAATGCTATAAGAAACGAGAATGGATGTATTCTGAATGATGAAGTTCCGAATTTAAACAGATGGAAGGAATACTTTGAAAGCGTTCTTATGAGTGAAGAGTCGTCTGAATTAAATGAATTAGAAATTCCGAAAGAAGTGGAAAGGGGTATGGAGATAAGAGTAGATGAAATAATGAAAGTAATGAAAAGCATGAAAGCAGGCAAGGCAGCTGAATATGATAGAGTATCACTCGAGATGGCTGGAGTTGTAGTGGTGGCAGACCTGCTGTAAACTTTGTTTAATTTATGTTGGGAATTAAAAAGGGTACCGGATGACTGGTGTAAAGCAGTTATAGTACCAATATATAAAGGAAAAGGGTCACAGCAGGACTGCAAAAACTACCGTGGTATCAGCTTGCTTAGTATTGTGTGTTAACTGTATGCTAAGGTGTTAATTGAAAGAGTTATGAAAGAAACTGATGGAAAAATTTGGGATACGCAAGCGGGTTTTAGAAAGGGAATGGGGTGTACAGATCAAGTCTTTTCCATGCGCATGATTGCTGAGAAGTTTTTGGTCAAAAACCAGAAAGTTTTTTGTGCGTTCATGGACTTGGAAAAGGCTTATGACATAGTGGACAGGAATGTGTTATGGCAAACACTGAACTCATATGGGTTGACCGCTGGTTTATACAGGCATTAAGGTCCCTTTATAGGAACTCTAGTGCTTGTGTCAGGATCAATGGGGTCTACTCGGACTGGTTTGGCATCCAAAAAGGTGTCAGACAGGGCTGTGTGGCTTCCCCTTGGCTGTTCAACCTATTTATGGACAGGTGCTTGAAAACTTTGAAAGATGAAGAATGTGGGTTAAGAATGGGCGAGTTAACCGTCAAATGCCTTTTGTATGTCGATGATCAAGTCATATTTGCGTCATCGGCGGCTGAGTTGCAAATGATGGTTACATTAATGAACTGGGAATTAAAAGAAAGGGCAATGAAAGTGAATGCAAGTAAGACGAAAGTGATGGTTATTGAAAGAGAACAAAGCAAAACGGTATGTGAAATAAGAATAGAAGGAGAGTTAATTGAGCAAGTGGATGAGTTTGTGTATTTGGGATGTGTATTTAGCAGGGATGGTAGATATGATAGGGATATAGAACGACGAGTAAATGCAGGAAATAGAGTGAATGGGGCACTACACTCTATTATGAGGAAGCAGAATGTGTCAAAAAAGGCACGTATGGTAATTCATAATGCTGTGTTAGTCCCTACTTTAATGTATGGTAGTGAAAGCTGGGTGTGGCAGAAGAAGCACGAAAGTAGAATAAATACTGTAGAAATGCGGTCTTTAAGGAATATGCTAGGGTCGAATTTGAATGACAGGGTGAGAAATTGCGTGATAAGAGATAAATGTGGTATGCAAGATGATGTTGTGACCAGGATTAAGAAAGGAATGCTTCGGTGGTTTGGTTATGTAGAAAGAATGAATGAGGAAAGAGTGACAAAGCAAATTTATATGGCAGATGTGAACGACCGGGTCGGGAAGGGACGCCCTAGAAAAAAGTTTATCGACCAAATTGGCGATATTTTGAAAATGGGCCACGTTAGAAGTACCCTTAACCGGCGAGCATGTATGCGTAGATATATGGATGTAAAGGAGGTGAAAGAGGTATGTCAGGATCGTGCCAAATGGAAGTCCGTAGTCTCTGCCTACCCCTCTGGGTGACAGGCGTGACTGTTTTATGTTTTTTTTATTATGTTTGCTTACAATATCATTATTAATCAATATTAAGGTGTATTTTTCTATTAATATGTTATTTATCTAAAATCACATTTTGCTGAATTAAGTTATAAATTATTACTTATGACGTTAACGATAAAAAAATTATAGAAACATTAAAAATAAAAGCAGGTATGGTCATGGTGAACTATTGATAAGTGATTTATTATTAAAACGAGTGGTCGTCAAGTGGTTGAAATTCGACCGTAATTCATAAAATTTTAGGTTTGAATATTATGTAAGTTGTACCACACTTTCAATTACACATCAATACATATATATATATATATATATATATATATATATATATATATATATATATATATATATACATATATATTGTTACGAGCTTGAGGTTCGTGACAATAAAAATTGCCGACAAAATTACCTAAATTAACACTTTAATTTACTTTACACAAATTAAAACTTAATAATTAAACACACTAATTCACTTAATTCCGCTCCGAAGCTTCGCTTGTGTCGCCGAGTTCAACTCTGCCCCGATCGCATCTTGCAGCGCCTATTTATTTAAATTAGCAAAGAAGCGTCCCGAATATTCAAGTAAATGCGCGCAAAGGGACGAGTGTGCGAGTATAGATTTTCTAGAAACTTAGTTCTTCGGATAGGGCTGTCGGTTGAAAGATCTGTGATGTCATTTTCTGCAACGCTCTACTCGCTCTCGTTCCTGACACTAGATGGCGCTAGTATATCGTCGACTTGAGCACGTAACACTGCCCCCTCCTAAGACATGCTCGTCCTGAGCATTATCGGCCCCATAATAACGCGCCAAGCGATCCACATGGACGATCTTAGGAGTCCCTCTTGCGCCTTTCTGTATCCGGTAGGTTACATCGTTGATCCTGGTCACAATCTGGTACGGGCCGTACCATTTAGCTTGGAGCTTAGGAGATTTCCCTTTGCTGCGGACTGGATTGTGCAACCACACAAGTGAACCTTCGTCGAACCCTTTGTTGTTCATTTTGCGATCATACCGGGTTTTCATCTTTTCAGACATTTGCTGGCCCGATTGTCTGATGTGCTCATAAACGTCATTCATTTTGTTCCGCAAGTCATTTGCATAATCGGTTATACTGCGTGGAGCATCAGGTGGTATCCCGGTGATCAGGTCTGCAGGCAGCCGTAATTCTCTTCCAAAGTTTGCGAAAGCTGGTGTCACTGCTGTACTTTCGTGAACAGCGCTTCGATATGACAACAAAAACGGTTGTATGTGCTTGTCCCAATCTCGTTGCCGATTGTCTACAACTTTTGCTAGGTACCTCTCCAATGTCTGATTAAATCGTTCTACCATCCCATCAGATTGCGGGTGATAAGAAGTCGTTCTTGTTTTATGAGTACCCATAACTCGACAAGTTTCCTGGAATATTTGAGACTCAAAATTCCTTCCTTGATCGCTGTGAATCTCTAAAGGTACACCAAAACAACAGAAGACTTCATGAACTAGCTTATCAGCAACTGTTGAAGCTTCTTGATTTGGAATGGTGAAGACTTCTGGCCACTTAGTGAAGTAATCCATCACAACCATGAAATACTTGTTACCGCTCTCACTCTCCGGAAACGGCCCCGCCACGTCAATGGCTAGTCTCTCCCATGGTGCACCAACATTGTACAACTTCAATGCACCTCTACTACGAGTCTGAGGTCCCTTTACAGCCGCACAACTTGTACATTTGCGACACCAGTCCTCGACATCGTTTCGACAGTGGACCCAGTAAAACCGTTCTCGGATATTCAGTAGAGTTCGTTTAACTCCCAGATGGCCTCCTGAATAATCATTATGGTACAGCTGTAGAACATCCGGTACTTTAGCTTTGGGGACAACCATTTGTGAATGACAGCTGTCTCCCCGAACATTTTCCCATTTACGGCACAGAACTTCATCCTGAAGCAGTAAACTGTCCCACTGGGCCCAATAGCTTTTAGTGGTCGAACTCATCGCTGAGACGTCGCTCCACTTGGGCTTGGGAGCACTGGCCTTCATCCATTCCAGGATCGGCTTGATGTCCGGATCTTCCTGCTGTGCACGTTGAAAGCTGTCCTTCCACTCGTTGCTGAGGTGGTCTGCCCTGAGCATCCTCACGGATACCACTCCCTTACTCTCTTGCCTAGTACAATGTTTGCAATCTTCAGGACAAGGTCTTCGTGATAATGCATCTGCGTTGCCATGAGATTTCCCGCTGCGATGTTCGATCTCAAAGTCGTATTCCTGCAGTAGTTCAATCCACCTCGCAACTTGTCCTTCTGGGTTTTTAAACTGCAATAGCCATTTTAGTGCAGCATGGTCAGTTCGTAAGTGAAATTTTCGCCCCAGAAGATATTTGCTAAAATGCTGCAACGACTTTACCACAGCTAGCAATTCGCGTCTTGTGACACAGTAGTTCCTTTCCGGTTTTGACAACGACTTGCTGAAGTACGCTATCACGACCTCTTGGTCACCATTACGTTGAGACAACACACCGCCAAGTCCTATATCACTTGCATCTGTGTCAACTATAAATTCTTTGCTTGCATCAGGGTATCCCAAAATAGGTGTTTTGCACAGACGGTCCTTGAGCTCCTGGAATGCGATATTGCCACTTTCATCCCAGCAGAAATGTCGCTTCTCCTCGGTTAGCTTGTGCAGAGGTTTGGCTATATCTGCAAAGTTCCTCACAAATCGCCGGTAATAGGAGCACAAACCCAAAAAATGCTCTAACCTGCGTCTTGTCTTTTGGAACCGGTCAATCCTTGACAGCTGCCATTTTCTCCGGATCCGTGCGGATACCTTCTTCCGACACTACATACCCCAAAAGGTTGACTTGCCGTTTGAATAGTGAACATTTCTTCGGACTCAGCTTGAGATTGGCACTCTGAATCTTCATGAGCACGCGTCCCAGGTTTTCAAGGTGTTCCTCAAACATACGGCCCACGATGATGATGTCATCCAAGTAGACCAGACAGGCATCGCCAATTAGCCCGGTAAGTACAAGTTCCATCAGCCTTTCAAACGTTGCTGGAGCATTCCACAACCCAAACGGCATTACTTTGAATTGCCACAGACCCTTTCCCGTCGAGAACGCAGTTTTCTCCTTGTCCTTAGGGTCAATTTCAACTTGCCAGTAGCCACTTTTTAGATCCAGCGTGCTAAACCCTTTTACTCCTGTAAGCATGTCCAACGTTTCATCAATTCTTGGCAAGGGGTAGCTGTCCTTCATTGTAACGTTGTCGTTCAGACGGCGGTAATCAACACAGAACCGCATGCTGCCATCCTTCTTCTTTACCAGCACCACGGGTGACCACCATGGACTAGATGAAGGTTCAATAACACCATCCTTCACCATTCCCTCAATCATGGTTTCCACTTCCTTTTCACGTGCTACCGGCAATCTTCTTGGCCGCTGACGGATAGGCAATTTCTCTCCTGTGTTTATTTTGTGTTGAACTAAGCCAGTCTTTCCTATGTCAGCATCGTTTGACGAGAATACATCGGCGTACTTGAATAACAACTTCTTCGCCTTGACCAATTCGTTCGGGGAGAGAACACTGCGACAGTCTTCCAAAAGTGTGGTCACTCTCGTTTCTGAATCCTTGCTGGGGGTCCCACTCGATATATATTGGCACCGACGTAACCAATCCACTTCCTCACAAGTGCCAACCAGTGTGCCTTTTTCTATAATCTGATCCCGGTCGCAAAGTTTCAGCACACGTATTCTTGAGATGTCGGTGGTTCTGACCAAGGTTCGAGCTACTTTCCATGGAAGGTCATTGTTTACCCTTTCCACAAGTACACAACGGTGAGCTTGCCCAGCGTTTCGGGGAAGACTAACTGGAACAATCGTTTCCGATTTCGGCGGAAGAACAATCTTCTTAATGCTGTACACGTTTCCTGGTAACGCACCTTCCATAAAAAGTTCCTCCTGTCCACCTTTCAAAACACCTTGCTTAACGTCGATTTCACAACAATTATTCCTCATAAAGTCTAGACCTAGGATGCAGTCGTCCATTATATCAGCCACGATGACATTATGCAGGTAGATCACGTTGCCAAGCTTCAACTCCATCTCCTTCTCTCCACGGACGGGTATACGCTGACCAGTGGCTGTTACCAAATTAATGCGTTCACGGTTGTATGCGGAGTCCCCAAGGAACTGACTTATAAGTTGGGAACTAACAACCGTACGAGAGGCTCCGGTGTCTATGGTCAGTTTACACGGCATTCCGTTGACCTCGCCCTTGATGATTAGACTGTTCCCATCATGGGTTTGTGAGGAGATCCTTGGGGCTCTTTTAACATCAGCCAGCACCCGCCCCGCAGTTCTGGCTTTTAATTGTTTCCCTGCTGCTGCTGGGCGGTGCTGTTGGCCGCACTACCCTCCTGGGATCGTTCACCTTCCCTTTCTAGGGTTCGCTTAGGGCAGCTGGATCGAAGATGGCCCTTTTCCCCACAGCCATAGCACCTTGGGCTGTATCCTTTGTTGCGGTCGCGAACTGTAGCTGCTGCAACCTCCCTGACGCGATGGGAACGATGATCCTGTCGCACGGCTTCCACTTCCAGTGCATGGGCCAAGGCGTCCTTAAGCGTCTCGTGGTGCCCGAGCCTCACAGCAGCTCTGACTTCCAGGTCGTGGATGCCGTCGATGAATGTCTGCACCAGGTTCCTTTCAATGAGCGCAGGTACAGACCGGTATGCTTTTCGCACCAGCTTCTCCACTTCTAGAGCCCACTGCTGCAGGTTTTCGTAGATGCGCTGCACACGATCTTTAAGCTGCGCACGAAAGACGTGTTCCAGGTGAGCGTCGCCATATCTCGCCTCTTTGCTCATAAGTCACTTCCTCACCGAGAGCTTCCGGAACTGTTAAGGCCTGGTCGCGCAGGCCTAGTGTGAGAGCAGTCATGGCCTGACTTTTATTCCAGCCGTTCGCTTTCATAACAGCCTCGAACTGGATTTTGTAGGCCGACCAGGAAGAGGTCCCGTCGAACGGTGGCACCTTGAACCCACGTAGCGAAGGTGCTGAAGCTACTACGGGAGCTGTAGTTCCATCCCCAAGTTTGAGTTCGTTCAGCGTTTACTTCACGTCAGCCATCACGTTGTCAACCCGATTGTTCACATGGTTGGTTCGGGTTTCATGTTCTTCGATTCGGGTTTCAGCTTCCGACAGACGGTTGTCGTGTTGAGCAACCCTATCCTTCACCTGCCTTATCTCTTTCCCAAAGGTAGCGTGAAGGTCCTTCATGAGGAGCATCTGTTCTTCCGACTGACGAGCCTGTTCCGCCTGCTAACGGGCCTGTTCCTCCTGTCCGCTCTGCAGCTGCTCTTTCAACTAACGGACCTGTTCCGCCTGCTGGCGAGCCTGCTCCTCCTGTTGGCGAGCTTGCTCCTCCTGTCGGCGGGCCTGCTCCTGCAGCATCACCATCAGGGCGCCTAAATCAGGTGCCGCAGTTGCAGGAGCTACTGACGGACCGGCATCCGTTGCCGGCCGCTGGCCCTCCGACGTCTGCGGCGTTGCACCACCAAATCTTCGTTGGTCCGTCTCCTGCTGGCGTTGACTTCGGGTACGGACACCCTCCGTTTCCTCCTTAGGTAAAATCGACATTATTTTATCCCACTTCTGACACCAATTGTTACGAGCTTGAGGTTCGTGACAATAAAAATTGCCGATAAAATTACCTAAATTAACACTTTAATTTACTTTACACAAATTAAAACTTAAAACACTAATAATTAAACACACTAATTCACTTAATTCCGCTCCGAAGCTTCGCTTGTGTCGCCGAGTTCAACTCTGCCCCGATCGCATCTTGCAGCGCCTATTTATTTAAATTAGCAAAGAAGCGTCCCGAATATTCAAGTAAATGCGCGCAAAGGTACGAGTGTGCGAGTATAGATTTTCTAGGAACTTAGTTCTTCAGATGGCGCTGTCGGTTGAGAGATCTGTGATGTCATTTTCTGCAACGCTCTACTCGCTCTCGTTCCTGACACTAGATGGCACTAGTATATCGTCGACTTGAGCGCGTAACAATATATTTATATATATATTATTCATTATCATTATATTATTCAAAATATAAAATAATCGCTTTTTTGACATACACTCGACATAATAAAAATATATATTTGATAATATTTTTTATTAAATACGCTATAAAGCTTTTGTCATAAAGATTATTTGAACAATGTCCTACGTAATGGAGTTTTTATAGCACGTGGCGCATGATTTCTCTTGGCGGTAGAATTTATGTAAAAGCGATAGCGAATTTTTTATTGCTTAAATCTTACATAATCCTTTTCATAAATCACATGTCTTCCTAATAAAAGATAGAAGGCGAATAAGTATACAAACGTATATACTTACACCAGCATAATGTATAAAATAATTTTTATTTTATTCAAATATTGCATCTAAGCGTATTCTAATCAAATAAGAAAAATATGATATTTCATTATTTATTCTACTGTCTGGCGTGTAGTGGCGGTAACAGTACGTGTACACTAAAACCGATTTTGTCGGACGATGGCGGACAGAACTACCCGGACGAGTAACTCGGACGTGTATGTGCTTACACTGCAAAAGTGTAGCACTTGTGCCGACATTGGACGTTTTCGGTATTCTTTTCTATTTTTCTATTTTCAATATCCATAGTCGTTTAGATAGATAGACAACACTGACAGAAACAATAGAATAAAAACAAAAAAATATTAAAATAAACTTTATGTACACTCAATTTGGACTGTAGACGCCGACAGTCGGGCGAGAAATCCCAACAAGTTCGGACTCGACGGTTGATCAGCCGTGCATTATCGGACGATGACGGTCGTGTCTTTGTTTTAAATTTATTATTTATTAATGAATTTATAAGACAGTGGTGTTACTTAATTCTAAACTCGCCAAACTTTTACGTTTGATGGCAAGTGGCGTTTTTTTACATAGCAATGAGCCACCTTATGTACTCCTAATATTGGACACAATAATACACAATTATATAGATAACACAGTAATATATAAACCTATGACATCTTGTTGTTATGTTAACTTTATGATCTTATATATCAAGATCATAAAGTTAACGTATATATATATATATATATATATATATATATATATATATATATATATATATATATATATATATATATATATATATATATATTACTTTATTTATACAGGTTGGCCCAAAAGTCGTGGATCAAACGCAACTAGGGGTTAGATGGGGTCATCAGCTGCAAAAAGTTGTTCTACGGGAGGTCCTTAAAGTCAACCCCTGCAGAGTTATAATTTATTTTGTGTTTTTATGAGAAAATTGACTTTTTTTAACTAATTCTTATTAGAATGCCAAAAAATAAACATCCTCTATCTTTTTTATAATTTTCACTAGATTGGTACTGATGAGTCCTTGCGTTAGACATGCTATTTATGGTTGTTTATTGGGTGTGTTGAAGATAATGTTAAGTTTTACGATTATTATTTTTCTCAAATCATAACTTTTTATTTACTTCGGACCCCACTGTGAAAAAAAAATACTCTACCGAAAAGTGACCCTGTATTACAAGTTTTGGCGCATTTAATAGGGATTCTGAAAAGGTATTACACATGGCCATGAGTGGCTCTAATATCTTTTAAAACATTTTACAATAAATGCTCAAAATTCCTGCCTCTGACCATAATACATAATCTGCACCGTCTAATAAAATTCCTACGTAACCTACGGAATGCACTTCTGTTGTTAGTTACTTGTACTCTAGCAAACTCGAGCTTTTGTCGTAGTTCTTGTTCGCTATTGTTCTCTCCTTGGATCTATGGAAATCTAATGGATTTAAATCGGGCGACCGGGGTGGCCACACAACATGTCCGCCTCGACCAATCCACCATCCAGACCAGTTGGGGAAGCGCTCGTTCAAATGATCTCTGACTGCTCGAGCGTAGTGAGGCGGGGCGCCATCATGTTGCAGCCACATTTCTGCTATTCTTTCTTCTGGAACTTCAGCTTCGTTAAGAATATGGTTTAAATTATTTTGCAAAAAATTTAAATACTGAGCACCATTCAGCCTTGCTGGCATTTCATGCAGCATCAACTGCTGGCCAATTATACCAGCCCACATGTTAATACCAAACAGATTCTGGAATCGATCATTTCTTATGATATGGGGGTTTACTCTGGAGTAAAAATGTAGATTGTGGATATTGAATACTCCCATTCTTCTAAAAGTTGACTCATCCGTCCATAAAACCTTGTTAAAGAACTGCGGATCTTCTCTGTGATATCTTAGCATCTCTCTACAAAACCGCACTCTAGGTTCATAGTCACCGGGCAGCAAAGCTTGCACCCTTTGCACGTGGTAGGCGTGATATTTTTTTCTGTTAATGACACGTTGCACCGTCGATCTTGGAATCCCGATATTACTGGATATTTGGCGTTGACTTATACTAGGATCCAATCTTAATTCTCTCAGCACTTCATCTTCATTTTCAAATTGCATCACTGGTCTGCCTGCTCTCATAGCATGCTGACCGGGTAAGACTCCCTCCATGTACGAATTATGTACGCGCATAAAGACCCTGTAATCCGGAAAACGATCACGGTTAGGGTAGCGTTGACGATATTCCCTGGCAGCAGCCCGGGCATTACCGTCGCAAAAGCCATACAGGTAATGCATTTCTGCATACTCCCGTTGGGTGTATTCTCTCCTCGCAGCAGCCATCTGTCCACTTTTGTAGCCAATCCGTCCGATTCACACAGCACTGGTCACAGGTAGGCAATCTATCACAAGTCCGGAAAACAAAGCGTAGGTCAAAGGAAAGAAAGTGGTCACAAGTCGTCGTAAAACCGAGAAAAAGAACACGTGCGTACCCACAGGCAGGAAGCGAGTTACTAAAGAACACTAAACATTCTAAAGAAACATGCTCACGCGCATCCCCCAGCCCCCGCCGCTGCCGGCCCAGCCTTTTGTTTCCTAGAAAAGATATCGCTACCTGAACTGGCGGGCCAACCGGCCTTTTACTGACAAAGGATTAAGTAGTTAGTGTAAAAGAGAGGCAGAGAGTCTTTGTCATTAATTGTATTAATTCTAGTTTATTTTTAAATAAGCCTAACCGAGTTTTATGGTTGGGTTAACTTTGGCCTTGCCATGAATAATCGTCCTAAAAAGATATCAAAGCCACGCATAACCATGTGTAATACCTTTTCAGAATCCCTATTAAATGCGCCAAAACTTGTAATACAGGGTCACTTTTCGGTAGAGTATTTTTTTTCACAGTGGGGTCCGAAGTAAATAAAAAGTTATGATTTGAGAAAAATAATAATCGTAAAACTTAACATTATCTTCAACACACCCAATAAACAACCATAAATAGCATGTCTAACTCAAGGACTCATCAGTACCAATCTAGTGAAAATTATAAAAAAGATAGAGGATGTTTATTTTTTGGCATTCTAATAAGAATTAGTTAAAAAAAGTCAATTTTCTCATAAAAACACAAAATAAATTATAACTCTGCAGGGGTTGACTTTAAGGACCTCCCGTAGAACAACTTTTTGCAGCTGATGACCCCATCTAACCCCTAGTTGCGTTTGATCCACGACTTTTGGGCCACCCTGTATAAATAAAATACCTAATAATTATATATTATATTGTTACGGTTTATTAATATACTAATATAGGCCTGCTGGAAGAAATGTCTTTATGGAATAAGCAGTGCCTTTGTACATAATTTCGTTTTTACCATTTTCCTATCAAAGTATGTTTTTGTTGTACATAAACTGTTAAATAAATAAAAAGAATCGTATTTAGTTCTTTTACCCATCCTGTATAATGTTTTTTAATTTTCTCTTAAGTGATTTTTTACTAATTTTAACTTTTTCTCTTAATAGATATATTTTGTTAAACACTTTAGCTACCAAATACTTAGATCTTCTCTTACCATAATAGTTTGTTATTTTTGGTTGAACCAGTTTATTTTCTTTAATCTTATGTGTGTTGTAGTTGTTTTTAACATTAACTCTATATTCATAATTATAATGATATTCCAGACCTACCAAATAATCAATTTTTTTATCTATGGGAATAATTTTACAAATGGGAAACAACTTATCATAGTCTTTGTTGCATTTATCTTTAATATTTTACTAACTAGAAACTGAACAGTCTTATTTGTATGTCTTTGATATTTTTTAGATATGTAATAAAGGTTCGCCCGCATACAAGAAGTCCATAACTCATTAGCGAGTCGGCAAGTGCAAAGTATACTATTCTTAACGTTTGTTTGTTCAATACATTTTTAAATTGGTAAAGCTTTCTTAGCACTAATCTTAGCCTATTATAAATGTCATTTACGCGTATTCTCCAGTTAAAATTCTTATCTATTGTTAGACCTAAATATTTAAATTTATCCACATATTCCAATCTCTTGCAGTTAAAATTAAATTTATTTCTATGCATACATTCCTATGTATGTCCTATCACTGTTAGATAATCATTTTTACAGATTTAGCATTCCGATTATATAGCGAGTGTATATGCAAACATCTGGTTTTTGCAAGATTTTATATAATGCCATTGTCGTGCGCCCATTTGCTTATATTTTTTTTTAAAAATCACCTGGTATACATTTTTGTACCTCAGCTATGTCCTTGGAGGCATAGACAAGACACATATCAACAGCGTACATGAACACCTTGCAATTATGTACGACATTTGACACACTGTTCACATCCATTATGTATCCTACAGGACCGTACACCGATCCAGTAGGCACACCCAAATCGACATCCGCCTATTCCCCAACCACTTTGGAGATAATTTTGCTTATTTTTCTATTAGTGAGGTAGTTTTTAAACCAATTATTTTTGGGACCGAGTATTCCGCATTCGTCCATTGCCTGTAATAAAATATCGTGGTCAAAAGTGTCAAACGCCTTCTTAAAATCAAAGAAAAGTGCTGCTATTTGTTTGCCAGAATCTAAGGAGTCATTAATAAAATCTGAAAATCTAGTTATGGTTACACCAGCACCACCCATAATACGTATAAAGCGTCCATCAGCATAAATACATAAACGCTGAGTATGTAGTAATTTAAGTAGACTGTAAGCTTAGGATTAAGAATTGTAAAAAGACAATGGGCAGAATAAATTCACATCTCACTCTGTGAACACGTAGTTTTAATTAGTTTTAAATTAGTTCTTAAAAAGCTCTCGGCAGCTCCCGCAACTTGACTGGCGCAGCCGGTAGGATCACCGGAAAAGCTGTGCCACCGTTCGTGAATATCGCGTATCCAATTTTACCCATTTTCGCGCATTGGCGGGCGATTCATACAGCGTGGTGATCCAGCGAACCAAACAAATTCGTCGAGAATAAGGAGCCGTGAAGCTGATGATGGGCACTGCGGGCTGGTGAGTACGACTCTTCACCTCTTTCATATCCCTTAGTGAACTTGGAATTAGACATTTTCCATTTTGACTGTTATTTGGGTTTCAAATACTAATCTTACGTAAATTTTATGAAGTATTAAGTGCAACAAATAATTATTACTTGAATAAAAATTAAAATAATATTAATTTAATTGTAACACGTACATATTATTAAGTCCCATATTACTCAATGAAATTATGGAGTAATATTATATTAAGTATTATAGTACATTATATTAAGTTCTTATTATGTCTACATGTGTTTGTTAATTTAAAGATTACTCGACACGTTAATACGTAATAGGTTAGTACTTATACTTGAATTTTGCTTATACAACATTTGTGGAACTAGTAGAGTTATAATAAATATTTTATTTTATTTCTTATTTTTGTGTAGAACCAGTGAATAAATAATTAAAAATGTCGGAAATTAAACTTATCCCTAATGCATTAACTAAAATAATACCAACATTTAGCGGCGATAAACGCCATTTAAATTTATTTTTGCGTAAATGTGAATACATAATAAATAACTTTAAATCATCCGATGTGCAAAATGAATATATAATGCAAATCATTACTAGTCGTCTTACGGGCGAGGCCGCGTCGCTTATCAGTGAACGGGAAGATATAGAGACGTGGGCGGAATTCAAGGAATTGTTTTTAACTCACTTCGGCGACCCACGTAGCGAAGAATGTTTAGCCATTGAATTAGAAACTTTAAAGAAACATCAAAATGAGAATTATATAGATTTTTGTGGTCGAATACAATCCGTTAACTCAGTGCTATTATCGAAGGTTAATCAAATTGGTGATAAAAACTTAAAAATAAATAAAACTATTATTTACAGTAACACCGCTCTGCAGGTTTTCTTATATAATTTACCTGAAAATATGGTGCGCATTGTTAGGCTGAAAACACCCAGTACACTAGAAGAAGCACTAAGTATAGTTCTAGAAGAAGTAAACTTCTATGACCAATATCAGATGCGTAGTAAAATGTTACAGTCTAGCCATATGTCTAAGCCACAGTCTAGTAGTATACCAGTGCAACAACCATCGTTTAAATTCGCAATGCCAACACAGCCTACGGGTTTTAGACCAATGTTAGCACCAAACCAACCCCCTAGGCAGAATTTCGGAACACCACCTCAATTTAAGTTTGGCATTCCCCATAGTAGACAAATGAAGATTCCATTACCACAAAATAAGCCTCAACAGCAAATGAGTTTCCCTAAGCAATATCACCCACCTCAGTTTGGATACCGACCTAATTTTGGATACCGACCAAACTTTGGATTTAGACTCCAGGGTTATAGCCCCATGCAACCAATGTTACCACAACAGTTTGGTAATTCTCAGCGTTTTAATTATCCTAGTAATAATAATGTGCATAATAAGCCGGTTTCTAATGATACCGATGTTTCTATGAGAACTGCCCCTCTAAAGCCAGGTTTCCGTCTAAATGAATTAGAAATCTATCCATCATACTATCCCTACGATTTTCCTGAAAATTACATGTATGAGGAAACATATGACAATTATTATGAAGATGAATCCGTACAAGAAAATTCTATAATAGAGGTCGACGAAAACAATGATTCAGAGGATAATGACATGTCTGCACAGACTGAAAATTTTCAAGTAAAAGCCTCCGAAAACCACCCGAAATAATAGAATTAAATTGCGACATAAATCTAAAACTACCATACATATATATACCGGAAATAGATGCTAATTTTATGATAGACACAGGAAGCACCCGTTCTTTTATAAGCCCCGATAAAGCATACCAATACTACCAAAATTATATAACAAATGAACCATTTGAAGTTATAAGCACTCATGCATCTAGCAAACACGATCAGGTAATTAAAATTCCACTATTTTCTATATTTCAAAGTAATGACGAACATAAATTTTATCTTTATAATGTCGATTCACGTTATGATGGGTTAATTGGGAATGATTTATTAAAGCAGTTGGAAGCCGTAATAGATTTAAAGAAACAAGTACTTACCACAAATTCTTCTAGAATACCTATAATACACAATAGCTTAGATTATGTTGTAATACTTCCACCACGTTCTGAAGTTAGAGCAAAATTACCTGCTAACATGTTTTATGGCGAAGGAATATTAAATTATACCCGATTCTGTGATGGAGTGCGCATGCCTTCTGCATTGGTAAAATGTGAGAATGGATATGCCACTACAATTATACAAAATACGTTGGATCAACCAATGGAATTATCTATTAAGAAACCTTTTGAAATTTGTGAATGTGTGGATGATAAATCGTATGTTAATTCTATAGATCACTCTGATCCAGAAACGGACCAGTTATTGCTCGAAAATTTAAACAAGTTACGCCTAAACCATATGAATGAAGAGGAAAGACAGAGCATTCGTAAACTATGTGAGGAATACAAGGATATATTTTATTGTGAACAGATACCTTTGAGTTTTAGTAATCAGGTTAAACACTTCATTCGGACTAAAAACGAGGACCCTATATTCACGAAACCTTACAGACAGGCCCCCGCACAAGTAACAGAGATAAACAAGCAGGTCGATAAACTTCTATTAGATAATGTAATTCAGGAATCTTTCTCCCCATGGAATTCTCCCGTACATCTTGTCCCGAAAAAGGCTGATGCTTCGGGCGAAGTTAAATACAGAATGGTCATAGATTACAGAAGGCTAAATGAAATTACAGTTGATGATAAGTACCCCCTTCCAAATATCGCAGACCTTTTCGATAAGCTAGGTAAGAGCACATACTTTTCGACACTCGACCTGGCAAGCGGCTACCACCAAATTGAACTCAATGAAGACGACCGACAGAAAACTACCTTCAGCACCCAAAATGGACACTATGAGTTCCTGAGGATGCCATTTGGCCTAAAGACAGCCCCCGCCACCTTTCAAAGGGCTATGAATAACGTCTTAAGAGGTTTGCAAGGAATCCATTGCCTTGTGTACCTAGACGACGTTATTATCTTTTCTGCTAGTCTACAAGAACACATGGAGAAATTCCGTACAGTTTTTGACCGCTTTCGAAAGACTAACATGAAAATACAATTAGACAAATCCGAATTTTTCCGAAAAGAAGTTTTATATCTTGGACACACCATAACTAAAGACGGACTGCGACCAAACGATGACAAAATTAAAGTAATACAGAACTATCCTCTTCCTAAGACAACCACCGAAATCAAAAGTTTCCTTGGGCTGGTTGGATACTATAGATAATTTATAAAGGACTTCGCGAAAATCACGCAGCCCTTAACGGCGTGTTTAAAGAAAAGAAATAAGATAATTTTAGACTAAAATTATATAGATGCCTTTCATAAATGTAAAGAAATATTGACCAGTGTCCCACTACTACAATACCCGGATCCGACTAAACCATACATATTAACTACCGACGCTTCAAATGTAGCTCTTGGTGCAGTACTGTCACAGGGACCAATAGGGTCAGATAAGCCTATTGCATATGCCAGCCGCACACTTAGTGATACCGAATCGCGATACAGCACAATAGAGCGGGAACTTTTAGCCATCATTTGGGCTGTAAAGCATTTTAGGCCCTACTTGTACGGACAGAAATTTCAAATTTATACAGACCATAGACTCCTTGCTTGGCTCTATTCTCCTAAAGAGCCTAACAGCAAACTAACACGCTGGCGTTTGCGTCTTCAGGAATACGATTTTACAATAATCTATAAAAACGGCAAATAAAATACCAATGCTGATGCCTTGTCTCGCATAAAACTTAATGCTTTAGACGACGCATCAATGGATGTTAATGTGGATGACGATGAGATACAAAAAGTAATACGCCAATTGAAAGAACTAGAAAAATACAGACCTGAGCCCCAACCAGAGACAGTGATAATTTCAGACTCAGACTCGAGTGTGACGGAACATGAAGAATTGTTCGAAGAAAATTACCCTGTACCATCGGTAACTAACAGTAGTAGAACAGACACGATACACTCAAATATTGAACCGGAGTCAAAAGCAATCCCAATTTTGAGCGAGGCAGTAGATACCAAACCAAATCAGATCCTAGTATTTTCTTGGTTCCAAAATAAACTACAAGTCAGAAATTTATCTAGAGCAAAACAAAAAGTATTAGAGGTATTTCTCCCACTAGAAAACGAAGAATTAATAAAACAATTTTTAAAGGAATATATAAAATTTAAGAGTCGATACTTTATTTATTTCGAGAATGCTGAGCACAGGAAATTATTTACAAAAGTTATTATAGAACTCTTTAAGAAGGATGCAGTACAATTCTTTGAAAGTACAGAACGTGTAGTATATGTGGAGGATGAAAAAGAACAAAAAGCTGTCATTCTCAAACACCATGAAGGAAAAACATGTCATCGCGGTGTGAAAGAAACTATGACAAGAATACGCAGAAACTATTATTGGGAAAATATGCAAGACACTGTAGCTGCCGTTATAAATGCTTGTGAACCTTGCAGACTAATGAAGTACGATAGGAAACCAATAAAACCTGTACTACAACTCACATCAACTCAGCATGCGCCTTTTCAGGAACTATTTATAGATCTATTTACTATTGAGAAGAAGTATTATTTAACCGTTGTGGACGCTTTTAGCAAATTAGGGCAGGCCTTAGAGATTGCAAGTCGACAAACCACTGAAGTAGCGCGAGCATTAATTAAATATTTTTCTATGTACGGAATTCCTAAGAAAATATCATCTGATCCAGGCACTGAATTTAATAACGAACTTATGCGTCAGCTCCTATCTATGTATAAAATAGAAACTCATATCACAACTCCCAATAACCCCAATTCGACAGGCATTATCGAAAGATTTCATTCTACTATAATTGAAATATACAGACTTGCAAATTATGAGCAAAAATGCACAGACGCTGCATCTGTCATGACATATTCAGTCATGGCATATAATCATACTATTCATTCAACGACAGGATTAACACCCTTTGAAGTAGCATTTGGTCATACCGTTTCTGGTAAAATATTCGACGTAGATTTTGAAAAGGCATACACACAGCAACTCGTTAAAGACCACGCGAGACGAACCAAATACCTATATAAGTATATTTCCGAAAAAGTCCATACAGATAAAGAAAAGGTTAGGAAAAAGAAAAGCGGGGAATCTGGAATTGATTTTAAAGAAGGCGATACGGTTTTTATTAAAGATATTAACATAAGAAAAAGTAAGGAAAAGCCTAGGTATCAAAAGGCAAAAGTTCAAGGGGATATTGAAAGAAACATAATACCTGTAACGATAGGGAAAAGAAAAACTAAAGTGCACCTCAAAAATGTGAAACGCCCTCCACAGGTTGTTGGCGATCTTCGTGAACCTGAATCTGATGATCCAGACCCAGGGCCTTCAACTTCTAAAGGTTGAGCATAATCCAGGCATGTTACCCGTAAAGCAAGGACAAGCATACAAGGAAGTAGATAAGTGGGTTATAGTTAAGCAATTAGACTTTAGTAGCATAAAAGATGATTTAAATTTTAATATCAATAAATATAAAGAGTTTAGCAGTTTAATAGATATCCATAAGCCATACGTAAATGAGTTTCAAAATATGAACACACAAGTAAATTATTTAAGTAACTTAGCTGTAGAAAAGTTTAAACAACTCATACCTGCGATACGTTTCAAGCGCGGTCTTATTAACCCATTAGGTTCTGTTATCAAAGCGCTTACAGGAAACTTAGACCACAATGATGCAGTAGAATACGACAATCTCATATCTCAATTAAAGACCCAGCAAACGCACACTAATAAGAAAATAACAATAATCTCGGAGATGCTTGACTCCCTTATAAATGGTACTGGATCTTTACAGGAAAATATGAATATTGTAAATGAACGAATGAAACGTATAGAAAGAATTGTAAAATATATAATTACTAAAGACGATAACAGCATATACTCCACATATGTTTTAAGTATGTTTAACATGTTTGTCAATAATTTTAGAACTATATGCTTAATTTTAAGCGAAATTGAAACGGCATTAGCATTAACTAAACTTCACGTTCTACATCAAGCCATTGTTAATCCCACTGAATTATTAGTTATATTAGAATCTATATCTCAAACAAATAGTTTATTGTATCCTATTACTGAAAACAATTTAGGTAATTTAGAAAGATCTATGTCTGTTAAGGCCTATGTAAAAGAAAACCAAATAACGTTCATTATGGAAATCCCTCTGACTGATAATATTACATACACTTATTTTAAAATGTATGCTTTACCTATGTTTGATCCCACCTATAATAGAACAACTGTTATCTTTCCCAAATATCCTTACCTCATGGTGAAAGATCACACGTACTTACCCTTAAATGGCCCATGTAAGGAGATAGCAGCAAACCAGTTCCTGTGTGAGGAAAATGATATCGTGCAGTATCCTGAAAACACATGCATAGAACAACTTATGAACTTCGCATCCAATCTAAGCCTTTGTAAACTATCAATAGTAGAGCTGGAAAGTGTTAAGATACAGTCTATTGGTCCTATTAACTGGATCCTATTTACACAAAATGAAATAGTGCTTACAAAAACGTGTGGCGATGACACTCAAAGAAATGCTGTAAAGGGCACTTACCTCTTGGAAATCGATGAAAACTGTGAGATAAAATTAGGCAATATTAAATTACACCGGAAACGATACTATTCGGGAAAACTGCAATATAAGGTAACACCTATTTTAACTCTACCGAAATTAATAGAGCAGCCCACAAATGCGGAGAAAACAGTGAATTTAAATCGCGTTAATTTGGATGAACTAAAATATCTCTCGTACAAACTGAAAAGTGAAATAGTGAAAAGTGAATGTGAAATCTTAGTGAATAAGAAAAATGTTAGTTTAGCTACTGTACTACTCTATGTTATATTAGTTTTAATTAGCCTTATTATTGTAATTTGGAAAAATAAGTCTAAGCTCTTACATTGTATGCAAAGTCATCGGAATCCAAATCTTGCCGATAACTTTGCAGTTGAGGAGGGAGGAGTTATGGTTACACCAGCACCACCCATAATACGTATAAAGCGTCCATCAGCATAAATACATAAACGATGAGTATGTAGTAATTTAAGTAGACTGTTAGAGCTTAGGATTAAGAATTGTAAAAAGACAATGGGCAGAATAAATTCACATCTCACTCTGTGAACACGTAGTTTTAATTAGTTTTAAATTAGTTCTTAAAAAGCTCTCGGCAGCTCCCGCAACTTGACTATCTTAACAACGCAGTGACCGTGTTGCGCTGATAGAGTCAAATCGTATGTTATGTTGTTCTAAGAACGCGTTTATCTGCCCTACTATAATTTTTTCGGTTATTTTATCTACAACAGATAATATTGCAATGGGCCTATAATTAGCATATTCTAAATGACTTTCTGATTTGTATATGGGACGTATAATTGCATTTTTTAATTGATCAGGGTAAATACCATTAGATAAGGACATATTTATTAGTGAAGCTAGAACAGGACTTACTTTCTGACGTAAATATACAATGTCTTGCGTCCGTATTCCATCTGAGCCGGGTGCTTTCTTACAGGACAATGTTCTTATGACCTTATCTACATCTGACGAAGTCACCCCACTGTATCTATAGCTTACCTCACTCGGCTTTACATAATTATTTCTAACAACTTCAAATTACATACGTGTTTAATTGCCTTTATTTCCTCCGTAAATGTTTTAGAAAATTTGGTAGAAATCTGTTTTATACTATCTGTTTTTCCTAAATGCTTTAAAATAACATCATCCAAGCTAGTTTTATTTTGACCCAAATAAATATGTTTATATTTGTCCTTATTTTCCTGAAATCTCCATTACATTTTATAATTTGTTCCTGTCTATATTTATTTTTTGCCATATTTATTAATTTATTTACATTATTTCTAAATTTTGTATAGACAAATCTCTTGTTCATATTCTTTGAATCCCTTTTCCAAACTCTAAATAAATAATCCCGTCTGTCTGTGTACGCACTCTCTTTGTTTTACAAGTGTTTGATTCGGTCGTCCGAGTTCGGCCGTCATCGCCCGAGCAAATTTTGGCCGATGACGGATTATGTGTATGCGAAGCGTAAGAGTATCCATAACCCCTCTATATCGTTGGCGTCGTAAGATTCGACAAAGGGTAGTAGAATCATGAGACGGTCTGCTGCATATTCCTGATAACAACTGCAAATAATAAAAATGAGAAAGCCAAACGATTCTTAAGCGTGGCAACTATAGACAATACCTGCCATATGAGGCAATCTATAGGGGAGACCATGCACAGTAGTAAACTTTTTATTAGTTGTAGCTTAGACCAAAAAAAAAGAAAGATGGAGAGCTATGTACATTTTAACTGATGCTAAAACCAAGCCAAAAGTGTGTTCAACTTATTGTAATTTCAAAGATCATTTGCAATCGTTCACATGGTTTTTGGTGCATATATGTGCATCCAGCAGTGTCATTTTACTGGCTGATAAAGAAAGAAAGAAGTAAGGTATGAGTGATTGCGTCCAGAAGGTAACTGCGGTTTCGGCATCAATTTAAATGTACGCAGTGCTCAATCTTTCTTTATTTGTTGTTTTCAGGGCTGTAATGATGATGGTTATCACATACAATTTTTACTTAAGGATTAGTATGAATACAAGAGCTTGCACCTTGCAATAAATAATTCAACGTACAACAGGAATATACTATCAGACTGATCCTATGTATTTATATCATGGATGTTAGACGGGAGATGAAGCTGCAGTCGTCAGCAGATTTGACAGCATACAGGCAACTGAACAGACAGAAATGAAAAATAAATACCTATCCAAGCCTATAGATTTAGATGGGGATCCCCTTATTATCTTGTATTGTCATCGATTATTAGGCCTTTTTTTATAATTCTTGTACGTACTTTCTTTTTTCTTCTTAATATTTTTGACCTTTAGCTAGGTCTCTTTCTCTCTATTCATTTATATATATTTATTAATTTATTAGATACCGGGAATCGGAGTATTAATTCATTGCATTTATATTTTATTTCGTGATATTTATCACGCGGTTACTTTATAATTATGGGCCCCCCATTTATTTGGGTATTATATTACATTTTCGTAACATTCATTTCATTTTGTTGGTACATAAACTTTTTATCGTAATTATATCAAGGTAAAAGTGTACCTTGGGTTGTGCGCACAACCTTGAGGTCTATGTTTAAGTCATTTTCAAAGGACTCCAACAATTGTCACTGAGGAAAACTAAGTTCGCACCATGATCCAACGAAGGATGTGACCTCAATGTACCATTATTAAAGGTAACAAATTTAAGACTTCTCTGGTCCCTAACAGTACTAATATTAGTAAACTCATGTACATCACTTGTACTGAAGGCGTTGTTCCCTAGTACCCGAAACTCCTTATTTTATCATCTTATCACGGAAGCATACCCTGCTTGAGGTCTATATGCTTTACTAGTGATGAACGTTCCCGTATCTCTCCATCATTTATTTCTCAAGGTCATCATTTTATTTTCTCTTCATAAATCTTTGTATCGCTTGCTTCTATATTCTTTCAATCTCATTCCATCTCCTTTCAATTAAGCATATCGATTTATTAACATAACCAGAGTTTGGGCCCTAAGCATTGGCTAAGATAATATCCGATAGCCTAATTCCTTCATTCCAATTACTAGCAAAATTACTGCATAGTTCCTGATAATTTATCTAAATATTACTTATATCATCCTGCATACTATTATATTCCTTCTTTACCGAAATCTGTTTTCAACTTTCACACATTCATATCAAAACATCAACATTCTTCAAGAACAAAAAATTAACACAACCACAATTATTCATTGGTTGATCTAGCCGATTACAAATAGTTAAGCTAATGTTTTACTGTTCTTTTCAAATATAAACACCATGCCAATATATTTGAACACAACCTATACAATATACAATTTCCTTTCTATTTAACTTAACACTTTTTTATTCTATCCTTTCTTTTACTTTTTTTTGTACAAACAGTTATTTGTTTCAGTTCCTAAACTAACATAGTAAGATACTATGTTATATAGTAAGGGTTGGCAACCCTACCTATGAAACCCAACGAACATTACAAGCCTAATTTTGTTATACCTTAATTAATTATATGTGTGAAATGTTCTGAATAAATGTTTCTTCTCTTCTTTCAAAGTGAACTAGTGATCAATAAAATCAAGCAACTAGTAATTCACACTACCGTTAAAATATATACAATGATTAATATACAACATGATCGATAGTGTACCTGTTAGAAATCTTTTAATTGCTTTTAATACTTCAAAGGCACAAATAATTATTTTTTCCCCACTTCATAAACTTTATGTTTTGACATCATTAATTCACATCGCATTTTTTGTCATATAAGTTGTTTAGTGTTTGTCTTAGCTTCAATAGTTCATAAGTCATTAGAGTTTAGAGCCATTACCTAAATTCAATAATCATATCTCAAAAAAAAGTATCGAACTACTATACAGTTTTGTATTACAAAATAATAGTTTATTTTATCAAGTCTTTTTTATCAATTGAATACTGGATTTTAATCGTAGATAAAGTGAATGAAAAAGTATAAAATTAATATTTTGAATGCAAGTCAGGAGACAACAGTAGTGTATATTAATGCATCATTCTGTATCAAATGCGTGTAATATTCCGATGCCTTATACGCAAAAGATCACGTCAGCATTGTTTAGAATTTGATGCGCAATATTAATACAAATAAAACATGATATTACATTTCGATTAATTCTAAATAATACACAAAATATTGCAATTTTCACTATTAATAAAATATATCAGTTAATATTCTTTTGCATTATTAAGTCAAGATGCGTTTTAAATTAATATTATACATCGATCAATTTATATTTTAAAAAATTTATTCATAAGTTGTCTTTTATCTGATAGCAATAAAATAAAGTTCCTCTTTTTCATTCGTTATGTTAAATATTTTAGAACCAAATAGATAATTAAAGTAATCACGCTAAAATAATAAGGATATGAATATACAAATAGCACTTGCTTTCTATTGAGAGTGTTCCATCTATTAAATGGACAAAATGAGTTAAAAAATAAAAAAAATGGTAAAAACATATGATTTATGACTAAAGTTATTATATTTTTTTATGAAATTAGAATTTTAAAAGATATAAATAATTAAAATCACTCACCTTAAAAATATAATCATATAATTTGCATTTTATACAGTAATTATTTTGTAGATACATCAAGCATATTTTTTACATTACAGTCTCATTAAAAAAAAAATTATGTTTCTTGAAAATAAAATACTTCCTGTTTTCTTGTACGTAATATGGAGTACACGAAAAATCCAGTCCTCCTAAAAACTGGCCACTCGATTAAATTCATGATAATTTAAAATAAAAATAGCTTCTTTTTGTTTTGCGTGGTTGTTACGAGTTTTTGAAAATTGTGTATATATCTTGATAATATAAAATTTCCTATGTGAACACCATTGCGTATTTCAATTTAGATCTTCTCAACCAATATTCTTTTTATCTGGAGTGAAAAAGTTATTTCTCTCATCTTCTTTTCTCCTTTTTGATGCCTCTTTGCCTTTTGGTTTTATACTTCTTATGTTGTAATTTTATTTTATAAATATTTATTCACAATGATATTACTTTTTGATGGCTGGCTCTACACGACTTTTTAATTAATTTTCTCAATCCGGGAATGTGTCATAACTTTTAGTTTAACAATTTTGTATGTATTTGTTATAGCTTTATTATCGGTGATCAGCTGGTGCACGCCGCGAGCGGAGTCGCGCGCGCACCGACCGGCAGGGTCGCCATGTAATGTTGGAAGGATGTCAATGAAAGAGAGACGTGTTTCTCTACTCAATACTTTAATTATACTGCTCTTATTCTAAACTTAACACAAATATATATTGACGTGGGGCTGCACTACACTACAAGATCTCCAAATGCATGCGGCAGGTGATTGAGCGGAACCAGCGCTCCAAAGTCTTTGCCAGAGATCTATCTGCCGGAAAGAGCCAACTGTCAAAGCTAAAGACTGAGTGGGACACCTGAGATTTTGAGTGAGATTGAGAGGTTCTATGGGCAGCTGTAAACATCATCGTTGGAGCCACACGCAAGTGTGAGTAACGATCCAAGAGCAAGTCTTATCTGACATTATTTCGGTGACATCCCGGACGTCATGGCTCTCCAGCACCTTAAAAACGGCAAGTCCCCGGGCGAGGATGGAATTACAGCGGAGCTTCTGAAAGCGGGTGGAACACCGGTACTTAAAGTCCTTTAGAAGCTCTTTAATTCCGTCCTCCATGGTGGCACTACTCCCGAGGCGTAAAGCAGAAGTGCGGTGGTCTTGTTCCTCAAGAAAGGTGACAATGCTCTCTTGAAGAACTACAGACCGATATCCCTTCTGAACCGCGTCTACATGCTGTTTTCGAGAGTCATTGCGAATCGTCTCGCACGCAGACTCGACGACTTCCAGCCTCCCGAACCAGCTGGTTTCCGCAAAGGCTTTAGCACCATAGACCACATTTATACCCTTCGGCAAATTGTACAGAAGTCCGAAGAGTACAATCTGACACTTTGCCTGGCGTATATGGACTATGAGAAAGCCTTTGATTCCGTCGAAATTTGGGCGGTGCTACAGTCTCTTCAGCGGTACCAAGTTGACTGCCGGTATATCGAAGTGCTGAAGTGTTTGTACAGAAGGGCTACGATGGCTATCCGAGTACAAAACCAGAGTACAGGTATACCTTAGAACCTGAAAACGAAATTGTACAACCAGTGCGTGTTGCCAGTGATGACATATGGAACTGAGACGTGGTCTTTCACTGCTGGCCGTATGAGGACACTCAAAGTCGCTCAGTGAGCTATGGAGAGGGCTATGCTTGGGGTTTCTCTGCGTGATAAACTTAGAAATGAGGATATCCGCAGTAGAACCAGAGGGACCGACATAGCCCAACGGATTAGTAAGCTGAAGTGGCAATGGGCTGGCCATATAGCTCGAAGAACCGACAACCGTTGGGGAAAAAAGGTTCTCGAGTGGCAGTCTCGTATCGGTAAGCGTAGTGTAGGGCGATGATATATATGTATATATATACATATATATATATATATACATATATATATATATATATATATATATATATATATATATATATATATATATATATATATATTAAAGTTTAAACAGTGTGTGGAAAATTATATCATTTTAGCCAAAAGAAATTGTCGTAATAGCATTAAAACGTCAACAAAACCGTGCATAGATCCATACACGGACAGCTTTTGTACCGCGATACAATTCAGTAAATCTCCTGCTATTTATATCACGTGGAAGTAACGAAGGTTTCCGTTGTTGTTGAATTTAGCGAGCACGTAGGTAACGTTACGAAAGTCATATCAGGTTTGTGTTTTCGCTGAGATTAAATTTTGTCAGAACTGGGCGGTGTATAAGTGATGATTAATAACAAAGGTTCGCGAACATTCTATTTAAAATAAGAGTCAAGAATTTATTTTTATGGGTTTGCATTTATATAAAAAATTCTTACATGTTTGTTTTCAGCACCTATTTTATTGAATAAGGGCGACAAGTGAGCACGCAGTCCACCTGATGATAAATAAATGCTGTGTCGCATCTATCTAATATCTAAATATCTACAACCTTTCATCATCAACCAACCATTGTGGGCTAAGATGGAATGCCTCGTCTCCAGTTAAAATAATCTCCGGTTCTCTACACTTACCATATGAAACACAGCAGCATTGAGCTGCTCATTTACGCCATTTAGCTATATTTCTGTGAGTGTGGAGTGCTTCATTGGCCGAACCAACCTAGTCGTGCTACAACCATAATATTATAGTTGCAGCGTCACTTTGCGATGTAGCAAAAGTAAGTATGTAATCGATTAAACGTCTGGGTAAAATTAAATGAACATAATATACTCGTAATACAATGAAAATAATTTATGATGATGTGTTTAATTAATAAAATTATCATGTTTAACTGTGATCAATAAAACCCTCATTAACAGTCGCAAATTTAATGAAATTTATTTTAACTTATTTATTGAGTTTACCCTGATGTTATGATATATAAATACTATCATAACGAGTTACGAGTCGTCTTTTACGATAAGCACAGGATGAAACAAGGTGATGGATTATATTAGGCCACCATCACGGGATCACTACGATTGCCATTTAACTAAAATCCACTTGCCAATAGAGACAATTCTCTCTAAAGGACTATGTCTACCTTTGGACTTTTGCGGGCTGAGGATGAAGAAGGGTATTTCAGAAGTGGTTTGCAGAGACTAGGTCGATGTTAAAATAAATAAATAATTGCGATATCATATCTTTTATATATGTTTATTAAATGCGTAGAATTTGTGTCAATATACATACAATGTGCAACCGCTTGTGGGATTAACTTCTCCTCTCTTTTCTTCTTCTTCTTTTTCTTTATCAGCTCTTAAAAGTCCACTGTTGGACCTCTTCTGTTGTAAGAACAATTTACATTAATCGTAACGCTTCGCAGACAGTAGATCTGAGTTTCAGAAGTCTCGCTCCTCTGACGCTGCAGCATGTCGCCGTCTGGGTATTTTACGCCTGACGTAAACGAAATTATTACGTCACCAGCTTTTGGAAGGTTTAAGATTTTTCTAATATTTTCCGTAGTTGCCTCTTGCAATGTACACGGAACTTCTAACGGCCTTCACATATCTGCTATGAAGAAATTGTGTTATATAACGCAATAATTTTTTTTAAATTTTAATTTAAAAACATTGCCCCTACTGTAAGATATTCTCCTGTATCGTTATGATATTTTGAACTTCCACACTCAGAATAACTGTTTGCAGACGGTACAAACACTCGAAATTAGATTAGACGCGGTATTACATACAGAAATGATTGGTTCACGACACCACATGGTTGAAACGGAAACGGTTTTAAAAAAGAAACATATAGATCGTATTCGGTTAAGGGAGCGTAAATGACTTCGTTCAGGTACAGCGCGGGAAAACAGCGTCGCGCTCGACTCGGGCGGCGTGCCCCAGTCGCCGGTGAGCAGTTAAGCAAGGTTTAGACTAAGCCAGAAATGTTGGTGCCAGTCCTCAGACAAGCCAGCGCTGGCGTGGCCCGTGTTGTTTAGATGAGGCCAAATGGATTTATTTTATTTTTAGATTATTCTTGTAAATCTTTGCATTAAATTAATGTTTTTTAAACTTTAACCGAAAATAATGTATATCATATAGTACATACATCAAATATAGGAATTTGTACAATATCACTACTAAAATTTTTACATTACAAATTATTTATTCGGCGCGGGGGTTGCGGGTCACGCGGGCGGAGGTCACTGGCTTGAAAAATAGGCAGGCGCTCTATTCCCGCTAGTGCTAGCAGTCAGCGCTGGCTTGTTTAAAAAACTGTTTATACGAAGCCAATAACAAGCCAGCGCTGGCTGCTAGTGAAACTGGCAGCCAACAATGGCTTCGTGTAAACCTTGTTTTACGGAATAATAAATATTAAAATAATAAATGGAAATAAGAAAGGAATTGAAAAAAAAGCGAGTTAAAGTAGCATTTTCAGCAGCAAATCCACCTTAAATTCAGTTTAATAATATTATTCCTAAATAAGGGATAGCTGATAAAAGATTAGTATAACTGTCGACCTATTAGGCCATTAGCGATATGTTTTGAAATCGATTAGTTGTAAGGAGTGTAACGTGTAATCTCTTTTACCTTTTATGTAGTTTATAGCTTCTAGATTTGTTTTTTTTAGGGAGTGTTGCTTAACTGAGTGTGAGGGTGTAATATATGTGTATTTTAGGGTAGTTACTTTTAATTGTCGCATAACCTCAACATGAAACATTTATAACGAAATTTGCGTGTTAATAATGTTGTAGTGTTGACCGTTGACCGACCGTTTATATATATATGTGGTGGTCCAATCCCTGGTCAACACTACAACATTATTAACATGCAAATTTCGTAATAAATGTTTCATTAATAATTAATCATTGTCATTTAATCGAGCCGTATGCTTTAATTGTGATCTACTCAAACGTGCGTCATGCTTCGCTTGCACATACATTTATCTATACAATAGAACATTATGTAACAGTTGTAATTATGGAATTGGTTATAGTATTCGCATATAAGTGCTTTTTTCGAAGCATCAATTCAATTTGTTTGTAAAATTTTCATTTATTGATTTAATATTCGCGTATAAGAATAGCTTATTAAATAATAACAGATATATTGAGAAAAAGATGACATTATGTAAATTCGTTGTGTATAAAACATACACATATAAACGTAATAAAAGAAAAGAAAACTTTTAAAATACAACATTTAAGAATAGAATGTAACCGCGAAGTGGACCGAACTCAGCCTTGGCTTTGATAATCATGGCATTAGTTTTCTGTTCGGCTCACAGTGGATGTTTTTGTACACTTCGAGTTACTTAAAATTCAGCCCACAACCCAAGCCTTGAGTCAACTCTGGCTGCTGTGTGGAGAGTGCGTTTGTGGGTGTAGTAGAGGTGCAGGTAGTAAACACAAACACATTAATATTGTAATTTAATCGATGCAACAAATATTTATGCGCAATATTACAATTAAAATAGTTTTTATTTTAAAAGTTATTTTTAAGTTAAATTACCGTGAAGAATGGATCTATTTAGCTATATACTTACTCAGGTCATAAGTTTTGTCAAAAACTTTTAATAAAATTAATGATACACTTTTTGAAACTTTTTCATTATATATATATTATATATATATATATATATATATATATATATATATATATATATATATATATACAAAATGAAAGGTAATTTAATTTAGAATACAATTTTATTTACATTATTCAAAATGCCCTCCTGCCTATTTTGAATACATGCCTTTAATCGAGGCGGCTTATCATCAATCGCAGCACGGACCACACTCATATCTAATTCTGCCGCTGCTTTAGTCAAAGATGCTCGGAGAGATTCCAAATTCCGATGAGGTTTAGCGCAGACTTTTTGCTCCAAATGTTGCCACGTAAAGGTAGCCGCACACGCTAGGTTATAACCGATGGTTATGCTAGTTATGCTTGCACAGTTCAACTGTGCAAGCAACGTGTGTATGACTTAATTTCTTGCCTGCGCAAGCAAAATTAAAAATATAGAAATTGATATTTTAACCGATCAGTTATGCTTGCGCAGGTCGCTTGCGCAAGCATAACTGAACGTGTGTGGCAGGCGGGCTTCAGTCATCCAGCAAGTGCAGAGGGGAAACGAAATGCAATTTTCGAATAATTTTTTGAATATATAAATCGGAGCCCTATATATGGCGATTTAAGGATAAAGAGATCATGATCGAAATAGAAGAGCTGCAGCATATGAAAAACTTGTAACCAAATTAAGAGAACTAGAGGCCAATGCGACAAAAGAGGATGTTGTCAAAAAAATAATGCGCTACGAAGTAATGCAACTTTCAGGAATAATTTTGCTTAGAGCTTGCGATATCAAGGCCGAATATTTTAAGCATCCTTATGGCCGTCCTGTAGCAAGGAATCTCTGTGTCACAGTTAACCTCTCGTTTGGTGATATAGCGGTTCTCATAATGGTGTCCTGCTTTTTAATTAATGGAGTCACTTTTGATAAGAGCGTAAGAAAAGTTTTTTCGTCCATTCGTAAATAATTACGGTAATCTTTCGGATAATATGTTAATTCCTTTAGTAAGTTGACATGGCTCTATTTTCTCCTCTTCTGTAACTACTTTTTACACCATTCTGTACGGTTTTGTTGCTTAGATTTTTTTCTTCAAAATTACAAATAATAATTCTATTAGCGCTATTGCGTCGACGTCAACCACCGCTGCCAGTGCCATGATGGTGACTGAGAGCTTGTGCAGGTTTGTCGTTACGTGTGTGTGCCCTATGAAACTTGGTCGAGCCTGTCGGTTTTGCTCGTACAGGCAAAACTGTGACTACCTAACAATTCCATGGGCGGTCAACCAGTTTTGCGTGCTTCGTGCACTATGAGCTGGTGCCGAGTCCTGTCGGAATATCCAATGTTACGTTTACGTTTACGTAGGTTTGTTTGTTAGGACGATATTTTGGTACACATCGGCGCTGGTTTTTACACTTTTTTCGCAGAAAAATACCTTATTTAAGCCCGAATGTGAGACTCCTAGTCAAACTACGAGTGACGAAGGATCACGTGCTCGTTGAATTCTCGGAATACGCGTGCGGGCTTCTTCATTGCTGTGGGCATACACCTTATCATTTAGCTTATTATAACTTTCTTCGATGTTAAAAAAATTTTCATCCGAAAACAAAATTTTGCGGTATATTTTACCGGCGTAAGGCCGGTACAAAGTGCGGGATCTATCCAGCCTATTTTTTTTAAACGCTCGTTCAAAAAATGTACGGTCTTTTTACGATAAGCTCCTAGTCTTAGGTTTTCATTGATCACTCTTTTGACCGTGCTTCTGCTTAGGCCCATTTGAAAAGCCAAGATTTTTGTATGCGAACAATATTTCGTTGGATTCGCGCTTTACCTTCTTTGGTGATCGCGGGTGTCTTAACTGTACGAGGTCGTCCGGTCTCTCTCGAAGTCGTAATTTTCGAAACTTGAATCTTCAGTGAATTGTTTGATAGTGCGATAAAGAAATCGTAGGGTTATTTTCAATTTTTGTAGAATATTGAAAATCTCTTTTGACGCGTAAACACAACGCTGCAACGCGATAACCGCTATTCTATCTAAGAAGAAAGATCTTCGACTTCGAATATTTGAAAATGAATGAAAATTAATATCTTTTTATTTTCGGTAAGCGCAAACGTTTTTTTAAAATTGGTGAAGTTCATCTAGCCAGTATTCAAAACATTTAAATAATAAAGATTTGACAGAACTTATGACCCGACTAAGTATAATCAGCAACAAAAATCTACCACATTCTTACTTTGCATTATTCATAAAAAGAAACAAAAAATAAATTGTAAAATTAACCTTTATGTATCTTTTAATACAGTCAGTAGCATGATAGGCCTCTTTAATTTAAAATGATTTGTGGCTTACTTAGTACAAGTAGGCAGAATGATGATTGGAATAATTGAAGGACCATTAAGTTTGTGAGGTGCCTGTCCTCACAAACTTAATGCTGCTCCAGTCACAGAACTGGTTTATTGATCATCAGAGACCACTTGACTTTCTTATTTCAACATGATATCAAATACCTATTCGATATGTCAGCAGCGGATAAAACTTACTTTTCTTCACGCACAATCCCTAACGGTGTAGCCAGAGAGAACAGATCGCCAAGTGTCACGATCTTTACATACCTCTAGCGGAAAAAACCGACATTTAATAATGTGGTTTGAAGCCAGTGTAGTAAAAATAGTTTTTTAATAAATTTAAACAGCCTGTAGTCATGTAACAGCGACATAAGAGACTTCACTACTTCATATTGGATTTCAGAGGCGGTAAAAGGAAACTGAAACAGAGGATGGGCAGCGGCATCTTCCTAAAACAGTTTAAAATAAAAAAAAACTACAATTGTCTACCCTTCTGCTAAGCATTTCAACTGTAGAAAATATCTTCTCTGTGAGTTAATCAATGGGGGATGTCTATGTTCACCAGTAGAATGTTGATTGACTGTAATATATATATATATATATATATATATATATATATATATATATATATATATATATATATATATATATATATATATATAATTAAACATCTACATCTGTCCTCCAATAAGAAGCAAAATGCGGATACCTTGTCTTGTGTATTCACTCCTGCGGATTAAAATGGAATATCTCGTTACGTTGCTATTTCACGTTGATCTTACTTACTGAAATATGTACACATTCTTCAAATAAAAGCAAAAACATACAGTCGAATGTAAAACACGTCGTTATTTGAAGGCGGTTAAAAATTTCATTATAATGTGTAACAGAACTTATGGCCATGCTAGGTGTATGTATTAAATGGCTTTCTTTTTATTACTATTTTATAAAATAAGAGTAGCAAGCGAGCACATGGTTCACCTGCTGTGGTGGTAAGTTGATCCTTTGGCCCATGCACATCTGTCATCCATTGGAAATCAAATTGCAGATGCGTTGTCACCCACCACCGCACCACTTCACAGAATTAGTAATTCATTTAGTGTAGGGCATGTATACGCTTTTACAACAAAATCCCAGTAAAGTTTAAGTGTTTTATTAAAGAAAAATAGTAAAAAAAGGGTTATTATAATATTAAAGAATAGATAAATAAAAATAACCCCTGGTAAATGAAGCGATCACCACCATGATGGTTTTATTAAAACCCGTTAAAAATTTAAAGAACAAAATAATTTTTTGTACAATTTTTAAATGAAAGGGATACGACATGTAAAAGAGATGATTGGAAAGCTCTCCTTGCAAGTGCACTTTATGGTTTTTTCTTTAAAGAAAAAGACAGAAATAATGAGAAATACTAATGAGAAACGGTGCAGGCTGTGCTTATTAAGTTTTTTTCATTATCGTTTTTGTTGTGTTTTGTTATTAAGCTGAGTAACTAATAAAATAAATATGGCTAAAGTACACGTGTGTTGAAACTAAAATCTAAATTTAAAGCTTGTGATCACACCCACACACACACACACACACATACACAAATGCAAGCACACGTATACAATTATATAGTAATAAATTAAAATTAAAAAATACATTATTTTATTTTTACATACGTTATGAAGCAATTATTAGCATAATAAATTGTTTAAATAAGCTTTTTCTAAGTGATATTGTAAATATCCAACACTTTGGTCCCCTGACGGTATTGAGCACATTATTTTTTGAACTTAATGGAATCTGTAAGTGGAAAGGGCTTTGACTATCATTACAATTGGGGTGATTTATTTAATAATTGATTATTAAGGGTACTGACCACAATATTTAAAAAATCGTGACTTTTAATCCATTCTCTGATAATGTACTCGTAAACTGTCTCAATCTCTATTAAAGTGTAGGAATTTAATGGTTAAATAAACATGAAAATAAAATAAAATTTTGTTATATTTTATGAACACGAAGCTCGGCCTTTGATCTGGTGAAAGGACACGCGGGTATTATCGTTTTACAACGAAATCGTAACCTAGCGCAGTATTTCTTTGTCGATAATATTTTTTGTAATTCCTTCGGGTGCTAGAATCCCCAGGCTACTCTGTGCGCTTGCTCTGGATCACGCCACATACAACTGACTGTGGAAGAAGCAGCTTTCTCTCAAGTTTACTCTCGCTACCCGAGTTTGACCTTGAGCTTTGTTTATGGTTATGGTGAAACAAACTTTGATAGGAAAATCCACTCTCTTGGATTCTAAGGGGTAATTTGTTGGTATTAGGTATTATTTGAAGCGACAGTAGCCTAGTGGCAGGGCGCGGACCGCGAACTCAAAAGGCCGCGGGTTTGAATCCACCATTCGACTACTGTCGTGAACCACTCCTAACACAAGCATTTTCAGCTTACCAGGAGTGGTTAAAGGGAATATTATTTAATATGATTACTAATATTTAAAAAAAATTAGGGGAATTTTAGGAATGAATACAGACTCTCCTCGAGAACAACCTGTCAGTATAGTTGCCTTGACTACATTGCGATGCAATGTTTTCACTTGCAATCTGGTGCCTTTGCATAATTTTGGTGGATTTATATTGCGCAGAAACATAATTGTCGCTCCAACTCTCAATTTTAATATTTGAGTTGGGAGACCGGGAGGCTTCAGTGTATTCAGGAACTCGACCGGATAATGAATGGCATCATCGGTGTTTATCACCGAGTCCATGGATTTTGATATTGATATTTACGGATACGGATATTGATGTCCAACCCCTTCGAATGATTTCAAAAATATTTCATTTACGACTGAGGCTTGGTCATTTTTTGGTGTTAGGATGGCACGTTCGCATAACTATTCTGCAGGTTTGTGGTGAATATTATTAACGTTTGGGTAAATTTTAGCTATATGCTCTTCTACAGTGGAAACAATTGTACCTAACTCTGTAGGGAAAATTATATTATTATCCAGTTCCGGGAAACCACCATTTCCTGTGTTGAGCAACAGGTCTGAGAACTGTCCGACAGTAACATCTCCCCTAAGATGGACTCTCATATTTTTGGCAGACTCAGTTTTGTCTTTGAAGGCCACAAATGAGACCGCTTCACGCACTATTTAATTTCGTGCGCTCGCGTTCCTCTGGGCACTCTACTGGTAAAGTCTGCCGAAAATCGCTTGCTAACAATACAGTTACTCCTCCAATTTGACAATTATTATTACTAATATCTTGTAAAGATCTATTTAGGGCTTCGAAACTCCCTTTATGAGCCACAGTACTCTCATTTCAAACAATTAAATTCGTTTTGCGGAGTACTTCTGCTGTATTATTTTGTTTGGGTATAATGCATAGTGGGGTTTCGGTGTATTAAATCGAGAGGAATTTTAAATGCGGAGTGTACAGTTTTACCTCCTTCCAGCAGAGTTGCAGCTTCCGGACGATGCGACCGCTAAGGTGATATCACGATGGGCAATGTTTTAAAATTAAAATTAAAAAAAATATTGCGTTATATAACACAATTTTTTCATAGCAGATATGTGAAGGCCGTTAGAAGTTCCGTGTGCATTGCAAGAGGCAACTACGGAAAATATTATAAAAATCTTAAACCTTTCAAAAGATGATGACATGATAATTTCGTTTACGTCAGGCGTAAAATACCCAGACGGCAACATGCAGCAGCGTCAGAGGAGCGAGACTTTTGAAACTGGGATCTTCCATCTGCGAAGCGTGACGATTAATGTAAATTCTTCTTACAACGGAAGAGGTCCAACAGTGAACTTTTACGAGCTGATAGAGAAAAAGAAGAAGAAGAAAAGGGAGGAGAAGTTTAGTTCACAAGCGGTTGCACATTGTATGTTTATTTTAAACGTTGCGCACTAGCGCTACAAACCTCGTGTGAAATGCCCTTCTTCATCGTCAACCCTCAGAAGTCCACAGGTAGACATAGTCCTTTAGGGAGAATTGTCTCTCTCGGCAAGCGGATTGCTATCCAATGGCAATCGTAGTGACCGTGTAGTGGTGGCCTAATAGAATAGTTTAGTTAGTTACCTAGTTTCATCCTGTGCGCATCGTAAAAGGCGACTCGTAACAAGCATTTGTATATCATAACATCAAGATAAACTCAACAAACAAGTAAAAATAAGTTTTACTAAATTTACGACGGTTAGCGAGGGTTTTAATAATCACGATTGAAACGTAATAATTTTATTAATTAAACATATATTCATAAATTATTTTCACAGTGTGAAGGAATACTACGAGTATATTATCCTGTTCATTTAAGTTTACCCTTTTGTTACATCTCAGAGCGACGCTGTAGGTCTATTGTGGTTGTAGCACGAATTGGTTGGTTCCACTGATGAAGGACTGCACACTCAAAGAAATATCTCAAAATAGCGTAAAATAACAGCTCAATGCTGCTGTGTTTCATATGGTAAGTGTAGAGAACAGGAGAATCTTTTTACTGGAGACGCGGTATTCCATCATAGCTGACAGTGATGATAACGCATCTGCATTTTAATTTTTAATCGAAGGTAGGTATAGATGTCTAATCAGCACATAATTTATTTATCATCTGGTGGACTGCGTGCTTACTTGTCCCACTTATTCAATAAAATAGGTGCTAAACAAAAAATGTGAAATTTTTTATATAAATGCCAACCCATAAAAATAAATTCTTGACTCTCTCGGTTATTTTAAATAGAATGTTTGCGCACCTTTGTTATTAATCCATCACTTATGCACCGCCCAGTTCGGAAAAAATTTAATCTCATCCAAAACACAAATCTGATATAACTTTCGTAAAGTTACCTACGTGCTCGCTAAATTCAACAAGAGCGGAAACCTTTGTTACGTCTACGTGATATAAATAGCAGGAGATTTACCGAATTGTATCGCGGTACAAAAGCTGTCCGTGTATGGATCTATGCACGGTTTTGTTGACGTTTTAATGCTATTACGACAATTTCTTTTGGCTAATATAATATAATTGTCCACACACTGTTTAAACTTTAATATATATAGAGGATAACTGGTGTACATAGGATATTTCTGTTGTAACTAGAATCAGCTATTGCAAGGTGCAAGCTCTTGTATTCTTACCAATCCTTAAGTGAAAATTGTATGAGATTACCATCATCATTACAGCTCTGAAAACAACAAATAAAGAAAGATTGATCGCTGTGTACATTTCAATTGGTGCCGAAACCGCACTTAACTTCTGGACACGCAATCACTCACACCTTACTTCTTTCTTTCTTTATCAGCCAGTAAAATGACACCGCGGGATGCACAAATATGCACCAAAAACCATGTGAACGATTGCAAATTGATCTTAGATAAACATAAGGGCGTGTTACTACTACAAGTTGAACATGGTTTTGGCTTGGTTTAAGCACCACTTAAAATGTACATAGCCCCTCCATCTTTCTTTGTTGTTCTAAGAACAACTAATCAAAAGTTTACTACTGTACATGGTCTCTCGTATAGGTTGCGTCATATGGCAGGTATTTTCTATAGTTGCCACGCTTAAGAGTCGTTATGAATTCTCATTTTTAACTTCCCAGTGGGAAGTTATTGTAATGGGTCCGATTTTGCAAATTCGAAATTTTAACATATCCCACGTTTCAATATGTTTAGTCTAATAGTATGGTTTTCAAGAGGATGTCCGTGCACATGTACGTTTGTATGTTTGTTCGGATTCAATTTTCGCCTCGTGTATCTCGAGAATAAAGGAGTAGTTTAATTTATCGCATAATTATGTAACTTAGACCTAATTAAATTTTGAGCAAAATCGGTCAAGTCGTTTTTTGCGCCGAATGAAAAATTGTATAAAATATTAAAACATATGCTATTTTTTTATTCTTTCCACTGGGAAGTTAGTCATTTGGACCTTTCAGGTCGCACCTAGACCGCTTTTATTATTATTTTCAGTTGTTAGCAGGAATATGCAGGTGACTCTCTCATGATTCTATCACCCTTTGTCGAATCGTACGACACCAACGATATGGAGGGCTTATGGATACTCTTATAGAATAGAATAAATAATAAAATATCATATTTTCCTTATTCGATAAGAATAAGCCTACATTTAATATTTAAATAAAATAAAAATTATTTGATACACTATGCCGGTGTAAGTACATTATGTGTCTGTATGCTTATTTGCCTTCCATCTTTTATCAGAAAGACATTTGATTAATAAAATAGATTATATAAGATGTATACAATAAAAAAATTCACCATTGCTTTTACATAAATTCTCCGCCAAGAGAAATCACGCGCTACGGGCTATAAAAACTCAATTACGTGCGACATTGTTGAAGTAATCTTTATGACAAAAGCATTGTAGCGTATTTAATAAAAAATATTATCAAATATATTTTTTTATTACTCTAGCGTATATGCAAGAAGCTGGTTAAGAATACATGTACATATGTTTGTCCACAGCTGGACATAGTCCTTAACAAGAAAACGCTGGATGTCACATTTTCTGGAAGAGTTTCCTATTTCAAATGTTCCTTTTTATTCAAGTCGTCAAGGCAAAAAAGCGTTTTTTTATATTTTTTATGACATATATTATTTTATATATTGATGTGTAGTTGAAACTAAAGTACAACTTACATACTATTCAAACCTAAAATTTTATGTATTACGGTCAAATTTCGACCACTTGACGACCACTGGTTCTAATAATAAATCACTTATCAATAGTTTACTATGATTTTACTTTACTTTTATGTCTCTCATGCCATTTTTAAGTTTTCTCTATTTTCTCTTATCCTTAGCCTCATAACTGGTAAGTTAATGCAACAAAATGTGATTTTAGATGAATAAAATATTCCTGGAATAATACACATTAATATTGGTTAATAATGATATTGTAGAGAATGGTAATTATAATAATATGCGGGGATTATTTAACACGAAGTGTCAAATTATTTTTTTATTATAAATAAATGCACTTCTAACACAGCAATATTTTATTCCTGCGTTCCTAACTAACTGACAGTTACAAGACGCTACGAATATAAAATTCTTTTGTAATGAAAAATGACATGTGTATAGCTTTCTAAGGAATGTTATTTTCAACTTCACATTTGAACACTACAATCTATACAAACTTATATGATTTTTTAATTCTTTTTTCTTAATTTGGGGACTTAAGTTATTTTTAACATGCCAGTCCCATTGTACATTATAACTAAATAACACACTACAATTTATTAAA
Organism: Parnassius smintheus behrii; assembly: GCA_036936625.1. Lineage (NCBI taxonomy): Eukaryota > Metazoa > Arthropoda > Insecta > Lepidoptera > Papilionidae > Parnassius > Parnassius smintheus. Next base: position 46,520,556 of record JAUPFT010000005.1, on the reverse strand, counting down.
TTATTTACACAAAATATTAACAAAATATATACCATTTGTGCAGAATTTTACAAAAAAAAAAATTGACAACAGACACTAGTAGCTTTAAAGAAATGAAAATTTTATAGGAATTTATACTATTATGATTTTATACGTGGTAGACGGTTTGGCAACAGCAGCTAATCTTTTGTTTCAGTTTCATTTTGTCGCCTCCATTGAGTTATACAACACTAGAGGAGCAAAGCACATTACCGCGCGTCGTAAAAAGTGTAACCACTATCCAAACGCGACGACGTAGCTTTGAAACTAATAACAATTTTAAATAAAAATATATCTATCTCACTTACACGAGTTGCGAAAACAATATCGTCGCTAAGATTAGATAAAGATAGACACACAAACATGAAACGGCGGGTTGGTGTGGCTTACTATATGAAATTTTACCTAAAATACGCAATAAAAATGAGTTTTTTTTAAGTTGAGTTGTTTATTTTATGTTTATTTCATACATATGTTTGTACCTAATAATTGTAGAAATATAATTACAAATTGCTGTGTGTATGCGTGTGTAAAATACATTGATTTCTTATCCTCAACGGCATTTTCACTCATCAATCCCCACGTAAAAACTTTATTTCTTATAAATAGAAATCTGACATCAGTCAGATTTCTATTTATAATTTTTATCTTATATAAATTAGATAAAAATTACGATAAACAATATATCGGTAAACATTATATCGACAAAATTATTCGCGGATAGACATTTACAGCTCTAGTATAATCCTAGTAACTATAATATCTAACTATAGTACCTAATAATTGTACAAATAATTTAGTTTAAGGGGAAATTAAAAGAAAAAGATTATAATCATTAATTTTGTACGTGGTAGAGTCATACTGCAGTTATATTAGTAGTATAGTTGTAGCACGAATGGGTCGGCTCGACCGGGGAAGGACCACGCTCTCACAGAATAACAGCGTAAAATAGTAGCTTAATGCTGCTGTGTTTCGTATGGTGAGTGTAAAGAACCGGAAACCCTTTTTACTGGAAACGAGGCATTCAATCTTAGGCCTCACGGGTGACAGCGCATCTGCATTTTGATTCGTAATAGAGGATAGATGTAGATGCCTATGGGCACAGCAACTACTTACCATCAGGTAGACTGTGTACTCACTTGTTACCCTATGTTATAAAAATATTATAATTGATATATTAGCTACGGGCGAATCTCGAAAGAGTAAGAGTAAATTAGTAGCAAATCGATCGAATACTAATGTGGGATCCATTAAAATCGCACACGTATGAAATTTATGCAAAAGAATATCCTCAAAACGGTTCACAATTGACGGATATTTCTTGTAATATACTAACAAAAGTCAAGATAACAAAAAGTGCAATAAAGCTTAAAAAATCCTCCTATATTTAATTCGCCAAATAAAGTTAGGAGTTCAGTCAAATATCAATACACAAAACTAATAAAAAACATCGTTTCTTATAAGATTCTTGTAGAGAACAAAAATAATTCTTTCAATGAATTTAGTTTTTGACTTATTTCCTTATAAGGTACAAAAAATAACAAGGTCCAAAATATAAACTGCTGAAGTATATTAAAAGAAAACATTGTACTATCCTTTGTAGAAACAAATTGACTTTGTTTTGAAAGTAATCCGGGATTTGTCCCTGAGCGTCTTAGTTAAAAAAATAATAGATTTTTGTTCTCTTACAGGAATTACGGTTGATAGTCAATTATTTCTCTTTAAAAATCACTTAAATATGAGTATAAATGCATATTTATTCACTTTAATATGTATACTGGTAGGTATTAAATAATTATTATTAATTATTATATATTAGCCCGTAATGATTACTATGAAATATTATAATATTACCTACGATAAAAATAAGTTATGATGTCGAGTTATATACATCTTCTCCTTCTTCATCTGCATTAGGCCATCAAAGTCTACTGCTGGAGGTAGCCCCTCCAGTAGTACTAACATCTCCCGAATCCTGTTCGTGAATCGCTAGAAAACTGCTATTAGTAAACGCAGCTACTACTACATCTGTGTAACTTTGCATTAGATATTAAATTTCTAGGCTTCTTCATCTCTATACTAGTACTCATACTTGGTTCCGCAGCATAGCAGCAGCTGTTGCGATCGACATTGATTTTTTGCAAAGAGGGCTATAATATAAATTTATCACTAATATACAGAGTATACGTTACCATATTATGTGACATTAACACATAAATCTGTTGCTTTTGTTTTTCCCCAACTTACATGATTAAAACATATGCTGCTTGCAGGAGAAAGTTATTAGTCAGAGTGTACCCACCGAAGCCGAACGACGATATATACTAATTAGGGCGAAGCTGCGCTATGTGTGGTCAGTTTGGAGACGAACTGTCTTACGCACTGGCATGGAGCCAGACGAAGAGTTTACGCGATTGTCTACTCGTCTACTAGGGACTGAGTATTAGCATCTCCACTTGTCTCCACTGTGCGTCGCTGTCTGTTTGTTGGATTTACCACACGTTCAGTCTTGAACGCGCCATTAATATATGAGACATCGCCGTCCATAGTAATCGTGGCCACTTAAGCAAAGCGTAAAAGAAATAGATGAACAAAGTAATTCTATTGGTGGTTTATGACACGTGTACTGTACGAGTAAACCCGTACATTTTTATATGTTAGCGTAATTGGAGCGCGTGCTCGTGTTTGACGTCTTTATAATAAATTCAGTACCTTTAGCACGGCGTTACGATAAACAGTGTTTTATTTTATATCCTGTAAACTTACTCCTCACTGGTACTCCTCAGCAGCATTTAATCTTGCATTGCATTGCTTTATATACTTGCATAGTTACACATACATGTACAAATAGACACGTGTACATAAGAACATACCTTAGAATAACGTCAAAAATATAATTTACAAACATTCTGTAGTCTTGCGTCGCCAACATCATCATTATCATCATTACAGCCCTTCCAAGCCTTTTTACAGCCTTTACAAGTCCACTGCTGAACATAGGCCTCCCCCAAGTAATGCCACAAAGCACGGTCCTGAGCCACCTGCATCCATCGACTTCCTGCATATCTTACCAGGTCGTCACTCCATCTAGTGGGGGGTCACCCTACACTACGCCTACCGGTACAAGGCTGCCACTCAAGAACCTTTCTTCCCCATCGGTTATCTTGTTCTTCGAGCTATATGGCCGGCCCATTGCCACTTCAGCTTACTAATCCGTTGGGCTATGTCGGTCACTCTGGTTTTACTGCGGATATCCTCATTTCTGAGTCTATCACGCAGAGAAACTCCGAGCATAGCCCTCTCCATAGCTCGCTGAGCGACCCTGAGCGTCCTCATACGGCCAGCAGTGAACGACCACGTCTCAGATCCGTAAGTCATCACTGGCAACACGCACTGGTTGTACAATATAGTTTTTAGAGATTGAGGTATACCTGACGAGAATATATGTAGTAATTTCCCATACGCTGCCCAGCCGAGTTGAATCCGTCGATTGACCTCTCGGTCGAAGTTGGACTTACCTAGTCGGACTATTTGTCCCAGGTAAACGTACTCGTCAACAACTTCGAGCATAGTGCTCCCAACAACTACCGGCATAGGTGTGACATGGACATTGAACATGATCTTTGTTTTGTCCATGTTCATCTTAAGACCTATCCGTTGGGAGGCACTATTGAGGTCATTGAGCATAGTGCTTAAGTCCTCCAGCGATTCTGCCATAAGGACTATATCGTCGGCAAATCGAAGGTGAGTGATGTACTCGCCATTGATGTCAATACCGTATCCTTTCCAGTCCAGTAGCTTGAAAAGGTCTTCCAATGCAGCGGTGAAGAGTTTCGGGGATATAACGTCACCCTGTCTTACACCTCTCTGCATTTGGATAGGTTCCGAGCTCTGGTTCTGTACTCGGATAGCCATCGTAGCCCTACCGTCCAAACACTTCAGCACTTCGATATACCGACAGTCAACTTGGCACCGCTGAAGGGACTGTAGTACCGCCCAAATTTCGACGGAATCAAAGGCTTTCTCATAGTCCACATACGCCAGGCAAAGTGGCAGATTGTACTCTTCAGTCTTCTGTACAATCTGCCGCAGGGTATGTATGTGGTCTATGGTACTGAAGCCTTTTCGGAAACCGGCTTGTTCGGGAGGCTGGAAGTCGTCGAATCTGCGTGCGAGACGATTCGTAATGACTCTCGAAAACAGCACGTAGACGCGGCTCAGAAGGGAAATCGGTCTGTAGTTCTTTAAGAGAGCGTTATCGCCTTTCTTAAAGAACAAGACCACCGCACTTCTGCTCCACGCCTCTGGAGTAGTGCCACCATGGAGGACGGAATTGAAGAGCTTCTGAAGGACTTCAAGTACCGGTGTTCCACCCGCTTTCAGAAGCTCCGCTGTAATTCCATCCTCGCCTGGGGCCCTGCCGTTTTTAAGGTGCTGGAGAGCCATTCTAATCTCGCTCAGACTGACGTCCGGGATATCATCGGAATAGTGTCGGATAAGACTTGCTCTTGGATCGTTACTCACACTTACGTGTGGCTCCAACGATGATGTGTACAGCTGCCCATAGAACCTCTCAATCTCACTCAAAATCTCAGGTGTCCCAGAAACGATGCTGCCACACTCAGTCTTCAGCTTCGACAGTTGGCTCTTACTGGCAGACAGATCTCTGGCAAAGACTTTGGAGCCCTGGTTCCGCTCGATCGCTTCTTTAATACGAGCTGTATTAAAGTTACGTAAGTCTCGCCGCATGCATTTGGAGATCTGTCTGTTCAGTTGCCTGTATGCTGTCAAATCTGTTGACGATTGCAGCCTCATCTCCCGTCTAACAGCCATGAGATTAAGAGTGTTTGGAGAGTTTTTGTGTTCTTCTGCGGCGGGTCTTGCAGAACTTAGCTCCGACCGCATGGACAGTTTCCGCGAGCTTGTCATTCATATCGTCCACTGAATTGCAATCTTCTAGACACTGAAAGCGGTTACGTAACTCGAGCTGAAAGTTTTCGGGATTCTGGATTAGAGCACGAGGGGGACGGAGCGTTGACTTCATTAGACGAGACCTCTTCAACTTCACGTTTAGGTTCAGTGTGCCTCTAACCATTCGGTGATCGCTGCCAGTTTTCACCCTTGCGATCACTGAGACATCACTGAACAGTTGGCGTCTGGTCGTCATAATGAAGTCAATCTCATTTTTTGTCGAACCGTCGGGGCTCGACCAGGTCCACTTCCTGTGGGGCCGCTTCTGGAAGAAAGAGTTCATCATAAAGAGTCCCTCTTTCTCCATAAAGTCGGCCAGCTGCTGGCCCCTTCGGTTCCGTTGCCCTACTCCAAATTTCCCTAACTTCAGCTCACCGTTTTCTCTTGTGCCTAGTTTTGCGTTGAAGTCTCCCATCAACACCGTGTATTGAGTTTTGGAGGAATGCATGGCTTTGGAAATATCCTCATACATTTCCTCCACCTCCTCATCGGGATGTGCTGAGGTTGGTGCGTAAACCTGTATGACCTTCAGCGAATACCGTTTAGTGATTCTGAGTATCAGGTACGCGACCCTCGTCGACACACTCCCAATCTTTACAACGTTGTTGACGAGGGACTTGTGGACGATAAATTCGACACCTCCTTGGGACAGATGGTCGCCCTCCCGGTGATAGAACAAGTTGCCGGATTCGAGAATCACCGTGTCCTCCCCCTCTCTTCGGACCTCGAATAATCCTATAATATTCCAGCGCAACTTGTCTATCTCTTCTTCCAGCTCCAGGATGTTCTCGTCAGTTCTCAGAGTGCGTGCGTTAAATGTTGCCAGGTCGAGTCGTCGTAGGTGGCAACCGAACCTCCACCGGAGATTCTTAGCACCCCCTGCCCCGCCGTTACCATGGTCGCCACTGTAGCCAGGATTAGCGGGGCCGCCGGGGACTGGGGGCCGTCTATTTGTGTAATTGTTCATGGGGGGTATATTGCCATAGTTGCCACGCTTGGCGAGCGGGTTGGCAACCGCAGTTTTTTTTTGTCGTACAGTTGCTGTTATCAGGAAGATGCTGCTGCCCATCTCCTGCCTGTGTCCCTCTGTTTTTTTTTTTTTTTTTTTTTTTTTTTTTTTTTTTTTTTTTTTATAGAAGAGGGGGCAAACGAGCATGCGGCTCACCTGATGTTAAGTGACTACCGCCGCCCATGATCAACCGCAACACCATATCTGTCGCCTATTACGACACCCACGGGAAGATATGGGGTAGTGGATATTCTGAACCGCCACTACACGGAAGATTCTTGAATTATTTGTGCAATATCTAAGTACACACGACGGCATATTTTATAAAAAGATTTTTTTTAAAATCAACACAACACGTGACAACTCTACAAGCGCCTAGCGAATGACTGATTAAAGTGCGGTGCATGCACCGCAGTTGAGTGGAACAGAGTAGCTGAATGCAGTGTCGCCTCTAGTACGTAGTACATAATAGCTCAATGTTCCCTCGCGACATTTTTCTTAAGGTTCTTAAGGTTTTTTCCCCTGGGTTCGTGATAGAATCGTGCATGGAATTCAGCAAAAAAAATCGCTCGCGTACTTTAGAATTTTTAAACGAGGAATTAATCCATGGAGCTGCCTGTATATAAAAGTCTACACTTATGAGTATAATCAATTTTAACTATACAAGGCCAAATCATGACATATCGTGAAACGAGAGTTTCTTCAAGTATTTTATCTTATTTCTCTAGAGTTAATAAAAATGGTTACCCGTTTCTTTGTACAGCGCGAAGGTAAGATTTGTTTATAAATATACTGAATAAAATGTTTTGTTATTATTTAATTAGGTTTTATGTTACATTTTGCATTAAGGAATCACTCGTGTGAAGTGGTAGAAAAGTGTAAAGTTCGGTTTTAGGCAAAACCTTTATAAAAAATTGTAAAGTTCAACAATATAGTCCTTCCCGCTGCTTCAAAGACTTTTGGTGGTCTTTATATGTCCAAGCGACAAAACTATCCCTTAACTCTAGGTAATTATTTTAAGAAAAATCAAGTAAACATTTTCGTTTCCCGATGCAGACATTAATAAATTTGTGTAATAGTCTATGATATAAAATAGCATGGAAGAAGTACTTGAATGCTCAATGTAGTACTAAAATGTTTTATGGATAGGTAAAGTCCTAAGCTTTCTTGTTTTCTTCGTCAGATCTGCCTGATTAGTTACGCTTGGCTTTGTGTCCCGGTTCCAATTTGTTTATTCTAAGGAAAGGAAGCCATCTATCTCATAGTCACCTCTTACGACGTAAAGTAGCCAAATAGAGTGATGAATTCTCTTCGGGCGCTTGTACACCCTAAAAAAAGTCGCCGGGTCGATGCAACAATTTGTGTCATTTCTACACAAAATCTGTTTACAATACTCCAGCGCTGACAAAGAAAAAAATCTTGTCTGCGCTAGACACGACGAGCTCTGTGTTGTTGCGGTGCAGGGAGGGTCGGTGTAGGTGAGATCTTTCGGATAATTTGAGTACTATTGTACATGCGTGGATGTGTTTATATGCAAGTACCCAGTTTATTACGCGGGATTCGGAATGGAATCAAACGATACGACTGACTTGCTTATAAGCTTAATTGAGGCACGACCCCTGGGACAAAACCTTTGAAATATATGAAGAAAAGAGGGAAATATTTATTATCATAGACAGCGATTTTGAATAACAAACTTGACTAGTGCACCATTCCCTACGCACGACTGATCGAAAACAATTTCATCGTTTAAACTTCTCTATTTATCTTGTCTGAAGCAGACATGACAAATTTTTGTGGCTAAATCCGACTGAATTCTAGTCGTATACACCATGATGAATTGGTTCTATCTGCCACAGACACGGTAAAATTTCTTAGGGTGTACAAGCGTTCTACACTTCTACCGCACTCTTAATTTCTGCAAAACTATATATTCTTCATTTTTTTATTAATCAGCGCTTAAAATATATTACATGTTGTATTTGCATTTTTGCATCTTAAAGTTTTCAATATTGAATTTTAAATATGAACTGGGTTTATTGTATTTTTGGCTTTTTATATGTTTTACCCTATTTTTGTCGTCGCATATACTAAAATAATTAGAAAAAATTAATTATTAAGGGTTATTAATCTGATATTATTTTTAATTAACTTTGATAACAACACTGCAGCGTAATTAGTGATGAGTAATTACAAAATATAGAAATGCTATAATATAGCCATAGATAAAACTCCCTGAGCAGCTTTTAACACTTAGGGTGTCTTGTCGTAATTTGTAGCACAAGTACTCGCTATCGGGTCCACTGGACCCAGTATAAATCATAAATTTACTGCAAAACTGCTTAATAAATGTTAGCTTTCTAATGGGGATTCAATTGGTATTTTTATATAAATATGGTAATATTGAGCCTTTTCCAAGCGGGAATGGATTAATTAATAAGGAATTGATTGGTGTGAACCCAGGTGACATAGGGACGATTTAATGTTCTTTACCTCTTAGAGCCGTTCCTTATGTACTACTAACAACTTTTTTTTGCTCTGATGAATATTCATTCTTCCAAGAGACACCTAAAAGAACTAAGCTACTAAACTAACACAACGAAAATAAGGGTCCTAATTAAGACGATCACGCCATAAATATTACAAAAGGCCTATTACTGAACCATTAGAAAGATCATTTGGAAAGATAAAATATATTTATTTATCCTGGTCACATTTATGGATATACGATATTTTATGCAATAACAAAAATGATTGGTTTTTGAGTCTCTCGATTGTCTCAATAAATATTAACGTTAATTAAAGGTAAAAATAGACTTCAAAGAACTAAAAAAAATGTGAAGTCGGTGCCAAGACATTATACAACATGTAACAAAAACCCTGTGGTTCCCGTTAGGGGTGTTATCAGAATCCGTATCCAAGCGTATAGAAATATTTTTTTTTCAAAAAAAAAAACTCATTTAAAAAAATTATTTTTAACGAAAAAAATATTAATTTGCAAATTGTATGTGGTTTTGTTTCCTCTAACTCGCACGAATATCGGTAATGCGGGGACTTTGACAATCCTCTACTCCTCGGCCAATGCAGAGATAATAAAACCACAATTTGAAGAAAAAAATTTTTTTCATTAAAATTAATTTTTTAAATGTGTTTTTTAAAAAAAAATGTTTCTACATGCTTGGATACCGACTCTGACAACGCAGTTAACGGGAACCACAGGGTTTTTGTTACATGTTGTATATAGTCATATATTTATGAATTAATTTTTTGATTTAAGTTGTTTCAAGTCACCTTTATTTTTTTACTCTTTTGTTTGAACTAAAAATATAAGAATCCAAGAGAACCTCCTTCTTTTTTGAATTCGGCTAATAACTATACTATATATTGAATTTAATGATTTATGTATATGTTACCGGAAATGTATGAAATCTAGGAATTGTATACAAATCCTAGGAAATTTATATAATTCCGAAGTTATTTAGGAAATGTATAAAATATTGTTTCAAAAACTATTTAATACATAAATGTCCTAGAAAATGTGCACAATTCCTAGGAATTGTATATAATTCCAATCGTATCGTATTAGGAAATGTATAAAAATAATGATTTCTGTAATAAAACACGTTGTTAAAATGAGAATAATAATTTTTATTAAAGCACTCGTTGAGACAACAGCGTTCAGGTAACAGTCATTTCGTAAAATATAATAATCTTCATATTATCTTACTAATTAAAGCTTCGAAAATCAAGTATCTAGGAACTTTTAAAATGTATTTATCACAAAATCGACTTATATTATTCTCATAAAGTCAAACTTTCGTTGGGTAAGTAATTAGTCTGTTATTTAAGTAATTATAAATGTCACAATATTAAAGTAAGACTTTATATTATATAAAGAGTCAGTCCATATGGCTATTTATTTTTGCAGGGTAAGCCGGAATGGCACTTGGAAGTACACAATAATTTATTTTTATAGCACAGACATCTTGCTGTAGTACAGTTTTTCTTGCAATGGCACTTTTTAAATCCCTGGCCGGTTCCAGTGGATTGTACATAGGTTAGCAACTGACCGTAGTGTTATCTCCGTACTCGGTACATCCTCTGCATCAAGAAGAGCTCTTGGACACACATTAATCTGAGATCGAGAATATAATTGCTTTAAGATTCCGTTCTTGGTACCAATTTGATAAAGCTCATCATCGGTTTTAGCCAAAACTACACCTATAATATTTCGGGCATCACCACGTCCTCTGTCAACCACTGGAACTGCAATTCGTACAGAAGTGCCAATAGGTACAGGAGCAAACTTCTTTTCACTCGATTTCAGCATTTTTTCAGCCTGATGTTGTAGGTTTTTCTTAGCACTTTGACGATTATCTTGTACTTTATATTTTTTTGAACATAATAGACACAAAACTTTAGATCCAAATCCTTCATCAGATGATTCTTCAGCAACAGCGCAAATAGCGTGGATTGTACATCCACATTCTCTACATGTATGAGCCTCTGTAGTTTCTTGTGAACAGACGCTGCATTGGAGGGTGCAAGCTGGAGGTTGCGTATTTGTTTCGCGTTGATCTGAATCGTTGTTAGAAACTTGACTTGCCTCCGTGTTCACCTTAGAGAATTCACATACAGTGACTTCGGGATCTTCTTCTTTTTTGGTAAGGTCCTGTATAATTTTCTCCAAATCTTCTTCAGTTTCTACATTTTGCGTGAAATCATTGGGTAACTGTAAACCAACTTTTACTTTACACCCAAAAAGTGCCTCATAAGGAGATTGCTTAATACCAGCGTGAAAAACTCTGTTTTTCATGAATTGCACAAATCTCAAACCCTCACTCCAATGTGAATTATTATTGTCTTGCATCCACGTGGTCAACATATTTTCAATATCCTGATTTGCTTTTTCCACACTCCCCTGACTTTGCGAATGCCTGGGTTTACCATGAATAATTTTTAAAGTAGGCCAATATGTTTTTAAATTCTCAATAATTCGGTTGGAAAATTCTCTGCCGTTATCAGACTGAAGTATTGCAGGAGCACCAAGTAGAGTAAATATGTCCAATAAAGTGTGAGCCACTTCCTCAGCTCGTTTTGTTTTAAGTGGTTTTAAAACAACAAATTTTGTTAAATGATCTTGATACACCATTATAAATTTGTTATCACCGTCGGGCTGGGACTGAAAATCTATCAGATCCACTTGGCATCTAGAGTTAAACTCTGACGATATAATAGGCTTTACAACAATGCCTTTTTTGATGTTTTTTTGCTTTTGTTGACAGGGTTCACAAAGTTCAAGATAAGTTTCTACATCCTTACGTGTTATGTTTTTGTAGTGACTCCCTACCTCTTTCATCATACGATCTCTTCCGCCGTGACCAATTTGAATATGTGCCTCGTGTAATATGTCGAATAACTCGCTATCACATGCGTAATAAATAATAGTGCTTGTAGTGTCTTTAACAGGAAAAATAAGCTTACTTTTCTGGTCAATGGTAAGCACATCGTATCGCCGCAATAACCAATAATCACGAGAAGTCTTTCCGGCTATTATTTTTGCCGTGGAAACATCTTCAATTAACTCTTTATAACGTTAATCTTCAATATAAGCAGTGTTCTTAGCGTTTGTTAACGTTCTTAATGACGCTAAAGTACTATAAAATCGCTCTTTCATAAGCGCGATGCGTGATTCGGTAGCCATTTTGAACAACAGCGACGTGCGTACACTCTGACAGTTAACGCGGCACTAGCGAGATCGCCTGATCAGACAAAACAATACCCTCCCCTCGCCCCGCTATCCCCGCATACCCATTGATATTTCAAATATTTACATTTCCGACTGCTATTTAGACAATGTATAGATTTCCTAGAAAATGTGTCTAATATAATTTATTTTACACATTTCCGTGCGATTTTAGGAATTACATACATTTCCTAGGAATTGTATACAATAACGGATTACATACATTTCCGGTAACATATATAGCACTGGCTGGAGCTGGCTTTGCCTGGTAGGGCAAAGTGGCGTCATTTAGGTTTGAAATGATCAAAGACCGTTTATTATATCAGTATTTGTTTTCTTTTTTCAAGAAAATTTATCCAAGTTTCTGGGATAAAATATATGTCAATGCTCATCGTTCATCTCCTAATGATGTAAATAATCCCCTGAGCTTAATATACTGACAGATATTTCGATATTACAGACAGACACTTATGTATATATATATATATATATATATATATATATATATATATATATATATATATGTATATATATGGATATATATTCACACAGTTCCATTATTCGGATTGTATGTAATCATCATCGCAATGGATTGTCTTGTTTATAAAATGTCAGTTTAATATTTACTGATACTTTAAAAGAAATCTTCTTACTGGAATAGAGATGACAAAAGAAAATCTGCAACTATCTCATTTTGGTCATTAAACGCTTAGTAGTACAGTGGTTTAGAATTTAGCTGCTTGTACTGCAGGTCGCACTTTTGATTTCGATACGAAACAAGTATTTACAAATAATTGTGCTGAATCTGGTTGTTTTTTCATGTGAAATTTGACTGTCTATCTTATTCTTAGTGTGTGTGCGTGTGTGCTGGGGTGGGGAGTATAGTTTTCATTTGCTTTAATTTAATTAGCAAATAATTAGAATCGTGTGAAATTAGCAATAAATTTAAGATACTATCAGACAAAAACGTTGTGCATTTAGATCGCTTCAGCTATGTCGTCCGCATTGTCCACGCCGAATCTGATAATGAGAGTAGAGCCCACCAATATGCACTAATATCGCGACAGACTCATTGCTCCATAACCATTTCAAAAATAAAAGGAAGTTTATCTTACGTTACCTCGCTAGGCACATGCACCTAGCGAGGTAACGTAAGATTAACTTCATAACCTTAGTTTTTTTATACAGAAATTAAATTCTTACAGTCATTACATACAAAGATAGGAGCAAAATATTGTTTCGATTGTGTAGCCAAGAGCATATAATTCTTGAAACAATTCTGCTATAACATTAACGGTAACGATGTTGTAAACCACTGGAGTTTTACAGCATAGTCAAAAGGCTTTTAAAATGAAACATTCGTGAACTTTTATTGTTTTAATAAAGGAGATGATCTTGATTCCATACAAGCTTGGGCCTAGCTTGGATAAGGTTTAAATATGTTTTATTTTGAATATTTAAACATTTGCTATTGACGTCAAAAATATTATTTGCAGGACTTGGGCTTTTGTTTTTATTTTATATTTTGTGAACTATGCTTCTATAATGCTGATAGAGTTATCCGGCCAGTGCAGTGCATCAATGATGTGTTTTGAAGCAAAAATGGATGGCTTCAATGCATTCAAATAAGATGCAATAAAATTACTTCCCTGTTACGTAGATTCGGTGCTACGCCCAAAGTATTTGGAAGTTTATATCTCCAATATGCTAAGTTTGACTCGTAAATATATCTACATTGGTTGTGGGTCATACTTGGAAAAATCTCCGTTATTTATTATTCTTTGTTCACGTATATAGCCGCTGTGAGATTCAGAAACTTGATATAAAGATTAATATTATAATGTTATAAAGAACAGTATAACATTCAATATGACTTTAATGGAGTCGTAAGTTTTATTTTTCTTGAATTTTATACTGTATAACAAAGCTTATGTAGGAGTGTGTTTAAGGTGTTTGTATACTTGATTTGAACGTTTTTGTAAAATCGCAATTGTAAAATTTATTTTCAACTCAAAAAAGAATTTCTATTTAAGCTTAGAGAGTTTTTCAATCGCCATCTTAATAAGTAAACGTTTGCGGTGTACCGTGAGATTTCAATTAATTGGAAGCATTGGTACGTACACTATTTGTGTAGAAACAATTTGATACAAATATTTGTTAAGAAAGAACAAATTGATGCTTAATTGAAACTAGCAGTACTTTGTAAAAAAAATACAAATAAAAAAGAAATCTTAATAACATTCATGAAATCTGTTATCTTTATAATGTAAAATAGCTGTGACTCGGGAGACCAACACCAAAAACTTCTCAATAGTATGTTATATAATAAATAGACAACCTGGAGAATATAAATACCTACCAACCTTCGATTAAAAATACATTTCAAAAATTGCTCAGACCTATTTAGACCCACACAGAATGACCCACCCGTATAGATTCTTCTTCTTCTTCATCAGCTCGTAGAAGTCAATCCCGTTGTAATCAAGATTTGCCTTAACCGTTACGCTTGTCAGGCGGATTGACGAATCCAGTACCAGACGTCTCACACCTTTGACTCCGCATTTCCATTTTATTTATTTCCGCATTTTAAACCATGATTAAAGGCATGGTATACCGTTATCAATTGGAAGCCTCTTTCTACATGAACAAACCACCAAACCCTCCCTTTCTTAATCCCGGCCACAATATTTTATACGGGGTAGAGCTATGCTGCAGTTATATTAGTAGTATAGTTGTAGCACGAATGGGTCAGCTCAACCGGGGAAGGACCACGCTCTTACAGAATACCAGCGTAAAATAGTAGTTTAATGCTGCTGTGTTTCGTATGGTGAGTGTAGAGAACCGGATACCCTTTTTACTGGAAACGAGGCATTCCATCTTAGTCCTCACGGGTGACAACGCATCTGCATTTTGATTCATAATCGAAGATAGATGTAGATGTCTATGGACCACAACAACCACTTACCATCACGTGAACTGTGTGCTCGTTTGTCACCCTATCCTATAAAAAATATCGTCTTGCAAAGCACATTCTTCTCTTATCCCGCAATCTTTCACCCTTTCATTCAGATTCAGTACTGACATACTCCTTAATGACCGCATGTTCTTCAGAATTCTAATCCCGTGCTTCTTCTGCCACACCCAACTTTCACTAACATACATTAAAGACCTGGGACTAACACAGCATTGTTAATTGCCATACGTGCCTTTTTTGACACATTCTGACTTTCTACAATAGAGTGTAGAGCCCTATTTACTCTAATCCCTGCGTTCACTCGTCGTTCTATATCTCCTCATTATATTTTTACTATCCTTGCTAAATTCACATCCCAACCAACTCGCTTTCTATTCTTATTTCACATATAGTTTTATTTCTTCTCTTTCATAAACCGTTATTTTCATCTTACTTGCGTTTACTTTCATTCCCCTTTCTTTTATGTAACCATCATTTGCAACTCGGTCGCCGACGACCCAAATATGACTTGAATATTGGCATTTATTTTTATATTCATCATCGTATTGTTTAGGAATATATTTATAGCGATAAAATACGGAATACGTAGCAGGCAGTTTAATCGCTTGATGCAGACTGATAATTCTTACCCTACGCGTTTAAATTATTATGTTATCACATTATAAAAACACCACAGATCGCTCCGTCAAGAGTAAAGAATTATATAATAAAATATTAACTGTACCTTATAAATATGAATCTTAATTCTAGTGTAACGGACACCCCTTGAATGCTATCTGACAGCCTGGTTGGGCATGACTTGTACAGAAACAGATTCTAGAGGAGTTGAGTCCGTCAAGACTTTATCACTCAACTAACCGCTAGCAGATTGATATGGTCAACGCTGACGGTAATCTTCTCTAGTTGAAATTTCAGCGGTTGTGAAAAGCTACTTAAGAAATCGTCCAAAGAATGAGTACATTTTAAGGTGTTTTGAATATTTTGTTCTTTGCCATATTCAGAGCAGTTCCAGAAGAATAATCTATGACGCCACTATCGGTACAAGATATATCGCCATTTAAATCATCTTGTAATGTACAATTTCCTTTATTAGCTCCTGGACCTAGATGATCAATATGTTTTTTTAAACTTTTACATGGTTTTTAAATTTTTACTATATACATTCTAGAACCAACTTTCTTAATATATTCTTTCAAGTTTTCACACATGCTTGGATCCATTATTAGGGAAAAACTTAAATTAACTATACTTTATCGTCAATAGCAAATGAAGTAGTACGATGGCCCCCGCACTGTTCACATTGAGAGATCTATTGAGACGAAACATTTTTTTAACGGCAGATATCGATGACAGCGGTAACGATTCTGTAGTGATAGATAACAGGTCGAGCCGATACCGCAAGCAGTGCCCTGACATGAACTGAGCTGGGGGAAGACTGGTTGTGCAATGACGACTGTTTCTATAATCTCGGCCTATAAGGCCTGACCGAGGTTTAGTTATTATCCACCTGGCAAAGAAATAGCGCTAAATGATGCAAGTCATATTCCAATATGATATTAGGTATCTTTTCATCGCTAAAAAAAGGCCGCTCACCCTGGCTCCTACTTTCCGGAATGTATCTTTGGAGTAGGTACACTGATCGTCTTCAGTTGTTGGGGGGGGGGGGTTACATTTTCTTCGAACCTCAACTATGGGCGGTTTATTGAGTCCAGGGCCAAAGCAGCCGCAAAGAAACTACTTTACGCCGAGATAGCTTCTTAACTTATATAAAGTCAAAAGCAAGTCCAATCGTGCGTGAAGTACTGCTGTCACATATGGTCTGGTGTAGCAAAATGCCACCCGGCAGCGTTCGACTCACCGGAGAGACGTGTTATGAGGCTCATTGGTGACTTTAATTTGGTTGAAACCTACCTTGTCAGCACAAGCACAAGCGCAGAGTAGCCAGCCTCTCGGTATTCTATTAGATGTATTTCGGTGAGTGTGCGCAGGAATAGCACGCTGTAATTCCTCCCTCTCCTTTTCCCTTTGGACGACCAGGCGGTCGGCTCGTCTTCGCCACTTTCTTGTCAATATTCCACGCATTAGAACCAAACGGTTTGATTCGAGTTTTTTAATATGTACAGCAAAGGAGTGGAATAATTTGCTGGCGTCTATCTTTCCGTCCGAATAGTGACGCGAAATGTAAACAAACTTCATAAAATAATGTTATGAAATTTCATTACATAGGTATATCAATTTCTATATAAGTAATTATTATGAGTGTTACTACACACTATGGAACTCACTTCTTTCTCTGGCAAAGTCAGGGCAGTCGCTGCCAAATGTGTACTCTACACCTATTAGGAACACAATTCTGTCTCAGTCAGAGGATTAATGGTGGTGCCTCGGTTGCCGGTCTGTATCCCTTATTTTCTTAACTTTGCTGCATTTTGCAGGCCCTGCTTTTAAAATCTCTCCATACCTACAAAATAAATAATTATTAATTCAAGTAAATATATGTGTATAAGCCATTAGTGGTAAATCTGGAAAATTGTTTGATAGAAACTTAACTGTTGTCCACTGCTCCGGTGTTTTCTAATTCAGTTGGGGAGACGAGGTCTCTTGCCACTCGATATGTATCTTAGATCAGCGCCGTTAGTAACGGGGCCCGTCGTTTCACACCAGACTCACGAATTTCCTCGGAAATCTTATACGCAGTACAGCACTGCTGAAAACGACTTTTAAAAATATTCTACATATTTCTGTATGCGATGGTCGAAAACAAGACTGCCGCCAATAATAACGTTTCCGCCGTTTGATGTTTTTATCCAATCGACTTAATTAAGGTCACTGTTAGTCGATACAACTTCATTACGCGTGAATAACTATATTGCCGCGAAATTGTACCGCTTAGGAATACATTTATACCAATAAAATACGGGTTACGTAGCAGGCAGTTTAATAAGCGATTAAACTGAGATAGTTGCAGACTGACAATTCTTTACCTCTCGCTTATATTATTATAACATCACATTGTAAAAACACCACAGTCATATTATGTATCTGCAGGCTCTATCGCGTTATTGTATGAATTTCTATCAAATTTTCATTTCTTTAAAGCTACTAAGTGTCTGTTATCAAGATTGTATATATCAAGATATTCTAGTGTACAAATGTGAAATTGAATATAAAATTCCTCAGAAAGCTATATTTATGTCATATTCCATTACAAAAGAATTTGATATTAATTACAATTACCATTTATTACAATATAATTATTAATAAATATTAGTTTGTATTATTCTAGAATTATATAATTTATCTATTATTACATTGTGCCGAATTAACTTACAACTTATGACGCTAATGATAATGATAATGATGAAACTTAAAATAATCTAGAAAAATAAAATGGCATGAAATACAGAAAAAAGCGGGTATGGTCGTAATAAAGTAAAATATGTAATTTATTATTAATTGTAATAATATAGTGGTCGTCAGCGGTCGAAATTCAACCGCCATTTATTAAATTTTTAGGATTGTACATTAAGCAAGTTGTACCTTACTTTCAAATGCACATCAATATATAGAACCACGTACGTATTATACAAAATATAAAATAAACGCTTTTTTGCCTTGACACACACTAGACACATTAAAAACGGCCAAGAGCGTGTCGGGCCACGCTCAGTGTAGGGTTTCGTAGTTTCCCGTCCGTCACAATAAGTGTTCCCACTTATGAGTTTAAAGGTGGGTATCCATTATGTTCGCACTCCGCGCTCCTGCAACTGCTCCCGGTAGTGGGTACTGTGGTTTCCATCCAAGTTCAAAATGATTTTCCTAGAAAGTCCTTATAAAGTTCTACTTTTCAGATTTTTTTCATATTTTCTAAACTTATGGTTCAAAAGTTAGAGGGGGGGGGGACACATTGTTTTTTACTTTTGGAGCGATTATTTCCGAAATTATTGACATTGTCAAAAAATGATTTTGGTAAACCCCTATACATTTTTAAATACCTTTCCAACAATATATCACACGTTAAGGTTGAAATTAAAAAAAAAAATCACTTCCCACTTTACATATAGGGAGGCTTCCCTAATAAAACATTTTTCCAATTTTTATTTCACCACTTTGTCGGCGTGATTGATACACATATTGGTACCAAATTTCAGCTTTCTAGTGCTAACAGTCACAGAGATTAAGCGAGGACGGACAGACGGACAAACAGACATGGCGAAACTATAAGGGTTCCTAGTTGACTACGGAACCCTAAAAATGAACATTTGAAATGCAACATGAGATCAAAAATGTGTACATGTCCCCTTACATAGCTTCTTGTGTATACAAGTGAGTTATAAAATATATTTCATAATATTTTTTGATCCGCTGTGATAGCTTTTGTCATAGAGATTAACTTCAACAATGGCGCGGGTAATGGAGTTTTTATCGCGCGTAGCTAATAAAACTCGTTTCAAAATGATTTCTCTTGGCGGTAGGATTTATGTAAAAGTGATGGCGAATTTTTTACTGCGTAAATCCTACATAATCCATCTTATAAATCACAAGCCTTCTTAATAAAAATGGAAGCCATATTACGTACAGGTACATAATATGTCAAATAATTTGTATTTTATTCAAATACTGTATGGAACCTTATGCATATCAAATGAGAAAATAATTTATTTTATTATCTATTTATTATCTGGCGTATAACATCTTCCTGATAACATCTAAATAATAATGACTTTTGATAAGCTGTAACTCAGAGTAACAAAGAAAGAAAATTGGATGGCTACGTACATTTTAAGTGATGCAAAAACCAATCCAAAACTATACGCAACTTATTGTAATAACACGCTCTCACATTCATAAATATATCTAAAACTATTTATACCATTCACATGAATTTTGGTGAATTTATGTGCATCTAGCTTTACTAGCTGATAAAGAAAGAAAAAAGTAAGGTGTGTGTAGTGATTGCGTGTTCAGAAGTTAATTACAATTTTTTATTATATATAATTAAAATATTTGCAGCTACACGATGCTCAATTTGGTTTCCGGACTGGGCTTTCAACAGAGAGTGCCATCTTGGCCCTAAAGCGAACTGTTGAGTACTACACGGACAGAAAAACACCTGTGTATGCCTGTTTTCTAGACTTGTCAAAAGCCTTCGATATGGTTTCCTATGAAATATTGTGGAGTAAGTTGAGGAAAACCGGAATACGTTTTTTACGTTTTTTACGTGGTAGAGCCATGCTGCAGTTATATTAGTAGTATAGTTGTAGCACGAATGGGTCGGCTCGACCGGGGAAGGACCACGCTCTCACAGAATACCAGCGTGAAATAGTAGCTTAATGCTGCTGTATTTCGTATGGTGAGAGTAGAGAACCGGAGACCCTTTTTACTGGAAACGAGGCATTCCATCTTAGTCCTCACGGGTGACAACGCATCTACATTTTGATTCGTAATCGAGGATAGATGTAGATGTCTATGGGCCACAGCAACCACTTACCATCAGGTGGACTGTGTGCTCGTTTGTCACCCTATCCTATAAAAAAAAAAAAAAGAGTACCTGCTGAACTTGTTGCCATGCTCGAGTATTGGTGTACCAAGACTCGAGCATGATACCAATACCAATTTATTTGATTGTTGTAACAATCAAATAAATAATGTCAAATGGGCAGATACGTTTTCCGATATTTATAGGCTAGAATATGGGGTGAGACAAGGGGGTTTAAGCTCACCGAACCTATCCAGCCTGTACATTAATGACCTAATCGGTGAATTGAGCAGCATGTATATCGGATGCTATGTAGATGGAGTTTGTTTAAACAATTTAAGTTACGCCGATGATATGGTGCTGCTGGCCCCGTCTGTTAGCGCTCTTAGAAAATTGTTACGCGTTTGTGAGGATTATGCTGTTAGACATGGTTTAGTATACAATGTTAAGAAAAGTCAGTTTATGGTATTTAGAGCTGGAAAAAAGTGTCCAAAGAATGTGCCTCCTATTTTGCTTAATGGTACTGCCCTAGGAAGAGTAAAAGAGTTTAAATATCTAGGCCACTACATAACTGAAAATTGTAAAGACGATATGGACATCGAGAGGGAGCGAAGGGCACTGTCGATCCGTGGAAATATGTTGATTCGTAGGTTTGCGCGGTGCAGCAAGGAAGTTAAGATTACACTCTTCAAAACCTATTGTCAATCTTTTTACGCATGCAGCTTATGGACAACGTATACAAAGCGCGCTTACAGTGACCTTCGTGTTTTATATAATAACATTTTCAGGGCCCTGTTGGGGCTGCCTCGATTTTGTAGCGCATCAGGAATGTTTGCAGAAACACGAACAGATGACTTCTTCGCAATAATACGTAAAAGAGTGTACTCGCTGTTGAGCAGAATACGTGGCAGCCGCAACAGTATAATGAACGTGTTTGCAGAAAGATGTGACGGGCATATGCTAGAATATTGGAACGATTTGTTGAAAAGTGACTACTCATATTTAAGAAACTAACATTAGTGTTTAAGGTGCACAATTACTAACAACTTATATGGATCTATGTCTGAAATAAAAGAGTTATTATTATTATATTATTAATTACGGTTTCGACATAAATCGAAATGTACAAAGTTCTTCTTTCTTTGTTGTTTTGAGGGCTGTAGTGATGATGAGATAAACTCATACATATTTTCTTTTAAGGATTGGTACGAATACAAGTGGTTGCACCTTACAATAGCTAATTCTACGTACTCGTACAACAGGATTTTCTATGTACAGAAGTGATCTTTTATATATTAAAATTTGAAAAGTAAGTGGTAAATTATTTCATTTAAGCCAAAAGGAATTGTCGTAAGAGAATTAAAACGTCAACAAAACCCCGCATAGATCCATACACGGACAGCTTTTGTACCGCGATACAATTCAGTGAATCTCCCGCTATTTATATCACGTGGACGTAACAAAGGTTTCCGCTCTTGTTGAATTTAGCGAGCACGTAGGTAACGTTACGAAAGTCATATCAGGTTTGTGTTTTGGCCGAGATTAAATTTTGTCCGTGCTGGGTGGTCCATAAATGGTGGATAAATAACAAAGGTTTGGGAACATACTATTGAAAATAAGAGTCAAGGATCTGATTTTTTGGGTTGGCATTTATATAAAAATTTCTTACTTGTCTTGTTTAGCACCTATTTTTATAGAATCACGGTAATAAATGAACACACAGTCCACCTGATAATAAGTGTATAGAAATGTACATTTATCTTCGATTAAGAATAAAAATTCAGATTCACACCCCTTATAACTAACATGGAATGGCTCAATTCAAAGCAGCATTAAGCAGCTATTTTACGGTAGTATTCTCTGAGAACGTGATACTTCCCTGGACGAACCAACTTAGTCTTGCTGCAACTGCTGTATAGCTTCAGCGTAGCTCTACCATGTAACAAAAGTAACTAAATAATATACTATAATAACAGTCACTGTATAGGGGTTTCATAACTAAAATTATTCTATTTCAAGTGTGATCATTAACGCTACTCAGATCAGACTCGCTACCCGTCGAAAATTTTATGAAACTATCTTTTATTTATGTATTGAGTTTACCTTGTTGTTATGATATACAAGTGTTTGTTACGAGTCGCCTTTATCGACAAGCATAGAACGAAATGAGATGACGGATTCCATTAGGCCACCACTAGACGGTCACTAAGATTGCCATTGGATTGAGATCATTGGTTATTGGATTGCAATATTCTTGCCAAGCGAGACAATCAAGGTTAATTTCCCCCTAAACAGGAGAGGCAATGAGCCCCTACTGTTTAGTGTGGATTTAAGTTTGGAGTTAAGTGTGGATTTCTGCGGGCTGATGATGAAGAAAAGTATGTTATAAGTGGATTCGGTGCAGTTGATCAATGTTTAAAATAAATAAATTACTCGCTTTATCATTTTGTGATTATTAAGTGTATAGAATTCATATTAATATACGAAAAAAGGAACTCCCGTTAAATCTTAACGCGTTATGCGTTAAGAAGATTTAATTTTGCCTAAACAATATATTGCACTACTTACCACAAGCTCTTAAGCTAAACGAAATTGGATTTTGCCCAAGCAATGCATTTGCAAGGCTTTCAAATCAAAGACCTGTTTTACGAAAACAAGATCGCTGTGTTTGTTATTTAACTGAAATATATTTAAATGAACGAATGTTTTACAAACGGATCTAACAATCACTAATTGGTTTAAAATATTGTAATACCATTAAATTAAATTAGTGATACGATCTTTAAATAAAGGTAAATATTTTATATTACGAATTGTCATAAAAGAATATTTATCTGTTTACTATTGGAAGCCCGTTATACACACTAACTAAACTTAATTAAGTTACTATATTACTCCATATTATCTCGTGGGCGTCGTAAGAGATTGAGAAAAGAAATAGGAGATGGGCAGCAGCATCTTTCTGAAAACTACACGATTAAAATAAGCAGTTGCTGACCCGACTGTCAAGGGTGAAGTCTATGGTATGGTAAAGTAACCCCTCTACGAAATAATCTGTGAGGACAAGAAGATCCTGCAGCTGGAAGATGAGATAGACAAGTTGCGCTGGAATGTTATAGGATTATCTGAGGTCCGAAGAGAGGGGGAGGACACGGTAATCCTCGAATCTGGAAACTTGTTCTTTCACCGGGAGGACGATCATCTGTTCTAAAGAGGTATTGGTTGTATAGATTGTGAGTATGTCAACGAGGATTGCATATCATGTACTCAGAATCACCAAACGGTATTCCATGAAGGTAATAGAAGGCAAGGATGAAACTGGCAGCGATCACCGAATAGTGAGAGGCACACTAGGTTAGTGTTGGGACTTGAAGTTGGGAAGGTCACGTCTAATGAAGTCAATGCTCCGTCACCCTAATGCTCTAATCCTAAACCCCGAAAACTTACAGCTCCAGTTGAAAAATCGTTTACAGTGCCAAGAAAACTGTAATGAAGTAGGTAGTAAAAATGATAAGCTTGTGGAAACTGCTCATGCGGTTGGAGTTAAGTTCTGTAAGACCTGTTGCAGAAGAATAGAGGAATTCTGCAATCAGACTCTCAATTTTATGGCTATTAGATGGGAGATGAAGTTGCAGTCTTCAGCACATTTTACAGAATACAGGAAATTGAAAAGACAAATCTCCAAATGCATGCAGCTGGACTTACGCAACTTCAATTTATCTCGTATTAAAGAAGTGATCGTACGAAACCAGGGCTCCAAAGTCTTCGCTAGAGAGCTGATTGTTAGAAAGAGCTAATTGTCGAAGCTAAAAACCGAAAACACTATTCCGATGATATCCCGGACGTTAGTTTAAGTGACATTAGAATGACTCTCCAGCACCTTAAAAATGGCAAGTCGCCGGGCGAGAATAGAATTACAGCGGAGCTTCTTAAAGTGGGTAGAAAAGCGGTACTGAAAGTCCTTCAGAAGCTCTTCAATTCTGTGTTCCATGGTGGCACTACTCCGGAGTCACATGTGCGGTGGTCCTGTTCTTCAAGAAAGGTGACAACGCTCTCTTGAAGAACTATTGACCGATTTATCTTCTGAGCCGCGTTCACGTGCTGTTTTCAAGAGTCAATACGAATCGAATTGCACGCAGGCTTGACGACTTCCAACCTCCAGAGCCAGCCGGCCGAATTTTTATCCCACATGGACAATAAATATTGTTCGCGCCTAGGTTGACGTTAGGTACCTGGCACTAGCGCCATCTAGTGTTGGGGAAAAAGAGCGAGGAGGGCTTTCTAAAAAACGTCATTCTTACTTTCAACCAACAGCGCCATCTAGTATCGAACAGAAGAATTAAGCTTTTTAGAAACCCCACACTTGAACTTTCCGCGTCTGGTCTGTCGGCGCCCGTATTTACTAGAATATTCTGGATGTTTCGGTGAATTTGGTGAGACAAGCGAAGCTTCGGAGCGAAATAAAGCGAATCAGTGTGATTAATTATTAGTATTGTAAGTTTTAATTGGTGTTCGGTAATAAAAGTGTAAATTTTGGTAATTCAATCGGCAGTTTTTACTGTCACGAACCTCAAGCTCGTAACAATTGGTGTCAGAAGTCGGATAAAATCATGCCGATTTTACCTAAGGAGGAAACGGAGGGTGTCCGTATCCGAAGTCAACGCCAGCAGGTGACGGACCAAAGAAGATTTGGTGGTGCAACGCCGCAGACGTCGGAGGGCCAGCCACCGGCTGCAGGCCCATCAGTAGCTCCTACATCTGCAGCACCCGACTTAGGTGCACTGATGGTGATGCTGCAGGAACATGCTTGCCGACAGGAGGAACAGGCTCGCCGACAGAGGGAACAGGCTCACCGACAGGAGGAACAGATGCGTCAGTTGGAAGAGCAGATACTCCTCATGAAGTACCTTCACGCTACCTTCGGAAAAGAGATACGGGAGGTGAAGGATAAGATTGCTCAACATGACAACCGCCTGTCGGAAGCTGAAACCCGAATCGACCAAGTAAACAATCGGGTTGACAACGTAATGGCTGACATGAAGAAATCACTGGACGAACTCAAACTTGGAGATGGAACTACAGCTCCCGTAGTAGCTACAATACCTTCCGTACGTGGGTTCAAGGTGCCACCGTTCGACGGGACTTCTTCCTGGTCAGCCTACAAAATCCAGTTCGAGGCTGTTATGAAGGCGAACGGCTGGAATAAAAGCCAGGCCATGACTGCTCTCACACTAAGCCTGCGCGACCAGGTGAGGAAGTGACTTATGAGCAACTCATTGAGGTATTGAAGGCGAGATATGGCGACGCTCACCTGGAACACGTCTTTCGTGCGCAGCTTAAATATTGCGTGCAGCGCATCAATGAAAACCTGCAGCAGTGGGCTATAGTGGAGCTCAGGTGGAGAAGCTGGTGCGAAAAGCATACCGGTCTGTACCTGCGCTCATTGAAGGGAACCTGGTGCAGATATTCATCGATGGCATCCAAGACCTGAAAGTCAGAACTGCTGTGAGGCTCGGGCACCACGAGACGCTTAAGCACGCCTTGGCCCATGCACTGGAGGTGGAAGCCGTGCGGCAGGATCATCGTCGCGTGGCGTCAGGGAGGTTGCAGCAGCTACAGTTCGCGACCGCAACAAAGGATACAGCCTTAGGTGCTATGGCTGTGGGGAAAGGGGTCATCTTCAATCCAGCTGCCCTAAGCGAACCCTAGAAAGGGAAGGTGAACGATCTCAGGTAGGTAGTGCGGCCAACAGCACCGTCCAGCAGCAGCAGGGAAGCGAGTAAAAGCCAGAACTGCGGGGCGGGTGCTAGTTGATGTTAAAGAACCCCAAAGATCTCGATCTCACAGACTCATGACGGGAACAGTCTAATCATCAAGGGCGAGGTCAATGGAATGCCGTGTAAACTGACCGTAGACACTGGAGCCTCTCGTTCGGTTGTTAGTTCCCAACTTATAAGAAAGTTCCTTGGGGACTTAGCATACAACCGAGAACACATTAATTTGGTAACATTCACCGGTCAGCTTATACACGTCCGTGGAGAGAAGGAGATGGAGTTGAAGCTTGGCAACGTGATCTACCTGCATAATGTCATCGTGGCTGATATAATGGACTACTGCATCCTGGGTCTAAACTTTATGAGGAATAATTGTTGTGAGATCGACGTTAAGTAAGGTGTTTTGAAATGTGGACAGGAGGAACTTTTTATGAAAGGTGCGTTACCAGGGAACGTGTACAGCATTAAGAAGATTGTTCTTCCGCCGAGATCGGAAACGATTGTGCCAGTTAGTCTTCCTCGAAACGCTGGGCAAGCTCACCGTTTTGTACTTGTGGAAAGGTTAAACAATGACCTTCTATGAAAAGTAGCTTGAACCTTGGTCAGAACCACTGATATCTCAGGAGTACGTGTGCTGAACCTTTGTGACCGGGAACAGATTATAGAAAAAGGCACGCTGGTTGGTACTTGTGAGGAAGTGGATTGTTTACGTCGGTGACAATATCTATCGAGTGAGACCCCCAGCAAGGATGCACAAACGAGTGTGACCACACCTTTGGAAGACTGTCGCAGCGTTCTCTCCCCGAACGAAATGGTCAAGGCAAAGAAGTTGTTACTCAAGCACGCCGATGTATTCTCATCAAAAGATGCTGACATAGGAAAGACTGACTTAGTTCAATACAAAATAAACACAGGAGAAGAATTGCCTATCCGTCAGCGACCAAGAAGACTGCCTTGCCGGTAGCACGTGAAAAGGAAGTGGAAACCATGATTAAAGGAATGGTGAAGGATGTTGTTATTGAACCTTCCTCTAGTCGATGGTGTTCACCTGTGGTGCTGGTAAAGAAGAAGGATGGCAGCATGCAGTTTTGTGTTGACTACCGCCGTCTGAACGACGTTACGAAGAAGGACAGCTATCCCTTGCCAAGAATTGATGACACGCTGGACATACTTATAGGAGTAAAGTGGTTTAGCACGCTGGATCTAAAAAGTACCTACTGGCACGTTGAAATTGACCCTAAGGACAAGGATAAAACCGTGTTCTCGACGAGAAAGGGTCTGTGTCAATTTAAAGTAATGCCGTTTGGATTGTGCAATGCTCCAGCAACGTTTGAAAGGCTGATGGAGCTTGTACTTACCGGGCTAATTGGCGATGCCTGTCTAGTCTACTTGGATGACATCATCATCGTGGGCCGTACGTTTGAGGAACACCTTCAAAACCTGGAACGCGTGCTCATGAAGATTCAGAGTGCCAACCTCATGTTGAGTCCGAAGAAACGTTCACTATTTAAACGGCAAGTCAACTGGGGTATTTAATGTCGGAAGAAGATATCCGCACGGATCCGGAGAAAATCGCCGCTGTCAAAGATCCAAACGACAAGAGGGCCGGTTCCAAAAGACAAGACGCAGGTAAGAGCATTTTTGGGGTTGTGCTCCTATTATCGATGATTTGTGAAGAACTTTGCAGATATAGCCAAACCTCTGCACAAGCTAATCAAGGAGAAACGACATTTCTGCTGGGATGAAAGTTGCAATATCGCATTCCAGGAGCTCAAGGACCGTCTGTGCAAAACACCTATTTTGGGATAGCCGGAAGAAAGCAAAGAATTTATAGTTGACACAGACGCAATTGATATAGAACTTGGCGGTGGTTGTCTCAACGGAATAGTGACCAAGAGGTCGTGATAGCGTACTTCAGCAAGTCGTTGTCAAAATCGGAAAGGAACTATTGTGTCACAAGACGCGAATTGCTAGCTGTGGTAAAGTCGCTGCAGCATTTTGGCAAATATCTTCTGGGGTGGAAATTTCACTTACGAACTGACCATGCTGCACTAAAATGGCTATTGCAGTTTAAAAATCCAGAAGGACACGTTGCGAGGGGGATTGAACTACTGCAGGAATACGACTTTGAGATCGAACATCGCAGCGGGAAATCTCATGGCAACGCAGATGCATTGTCAAGAAGACCTTGTCCTGAACATTGCAAACATTGTACCAGGCAAGAGAGTAAGGAAGTGGTATCCGTGAGGATGCTCAGGACAGACCACCTCAGCAACGAGTGGAAGGATAGCTTACAACATGCACAGTAGGAAGATCCGGACATCAAGCTGATTCTGGAATGGATGCTCCCAAGCCCAAGTGGAGCAACGTTTCAGCGATGAGTTCGACCACTAAAAGCTATTGGGCCCAATGGGACAGCTTGCTGCGGCAGGATGGAGTTCTGTGCCGTAAATGGGAAAATGTTCGAGAAGACAGCTGTCATTTGCAAATGGTTTTCCCTAAAGCTAAAGTACCGGATGTTCTACAGCTGTACCATAATGATTGCTCAAGAGGCCATCTGGGAGTTAAATGAACTCTACGAAGATCCGGAAACGGTTTTACTGGGTCCACTGTCGAAACGATGTCGAGGACTGGTGTCACAAATGTACAAGTTGTGCGGCTGTAAAGGGACCTTAGACTCGCAGTAAGCGTGCATTGAAGTTGTATAATGTTGGTGCACCGTGGGAGAGAACAGCAATTGACGTGGCGGGGCCGTTTCCGGAGAGTGAAAGCGGTAACAAGTATTTCATGGTTGTGATGGATTACTTCACTAGGTGGCCAGAAGTCTTCGTCATTCCAAATCAAGGAGCTTCAGCAGTTGCAGATAAACTAGTTCATGAAGTCTTCTATCGTTTTGGAGTACCTTTAGAGATTCACAGCGATCAAGGAAGGAATTTTGAGTCTCAAATATTCCAGGAAACTTGCCGAGATATGGGTACTCATAAAACAAGAACGACTTCTTATCACCCGCAATCTGATGGAATGGTAGAACGATTTAATCAGACATTGGAGAGGTACCTAGCAAAAGGTGTAGACAATCGGCAGCGGGATTGGGACAAGCACATACAACCGTTTTTGTTGTCATATCGAAGCGCTGTTCACGAAAGTACATCAGTGACGCCAGCTTTCGCAAACTTTGGAAGAGAATTACGGCTGCCTGCAGACCTGATCACCGGGATACCACCTGATGCCCCACGCAGTATAACCGATTATGAAAATGACTTGCGGAACAAAATGAATGACATTTATGAGCACGTCAGACAATCGGGCCAGCAAATGTCTGGAAAGATGAAAACCCGGTATGACCGGAAAATGAACAACAAAGGGTTCGACGAAGGTTCATTAGTGTGGTTGCACAATCCAGTCCGCAGCAAAAGGAAATCTCCTGAGCTTCAAGCTAAATGGGACGGACCATACCGGATTGTGACTAGGATCAACGATGTAACCTACCGGATACAGAAAGGCGCAAGAGGGACTCCTAAAATTGTCCATGTGGATCACTTGGAGCGTTATTATGGGGCCGATAATGCTCGGGACGAGCATGTCTTAAGAGGGGGCAGTGTTGCGCGTCTAGGTTGACGTTAGGTACCTGGCACTAGCGCCATCTAGCGTCGGGGAAAAGAGCGAGGAGGGCTTCTTAGAAAACGTCAATCTTGACTTTCGACCAATAGCGCCATCTAGTATCGAACAGAATAATTAAGCTTTCTAGAAGCCCCACATTCGAATTTTCTGCGCCTGGTCGGTCGGCGCCCGTATTTACTTGAATATTCTGGATGTTTCGGTGAAAAAGTGTATTTAAAAGGCGCTGCAAGACGCGATCGAGGCAGTATTGAATTTGGCGAGACAAGCGAAGCTTCGGAGCGAAATAAAGTGAATCAGTGTGATTAATTATTAGTGTTTTAAGTTTTAATTGGTGTTCGGTAATAAAAGTGTAAATTTTGGTAATTCAATCGGCAGTTTTTATTGTCACAAACCTCAAGCTCGTAACAACGTATAAGTTTCAGACCAATATGGGACAAGACTGTTAAATTGATACACTTGTTAATTTACATATTTAACTATTCACATATATACCTAAACGATTACAACCTCATAACTTAAATATATATCTATTTCTAACAAACATACTCGTTTATTTTCATTTATAGTTTAATTTACGGATGCGTTGACAACTTTAATTTTGTTTAACATGGTTACACTAATCTGGAATCACACAACTCGCTAATCACTGCTGACGAGTGGAGCCCGACACATATGCTGTGATTCAGGCAACTAAGTTACAAATTAGATCTTTTTAATTTTAAATAAAGTACCAAAGTAAAACAGAAATACTTATTTTCTTTGTGATATTATAGTTACGATTTGGATTGGTTGGAAAAAAACTGACTATGAGAGAAAGAGAGAAAGAAAATGTTCGCACGCACTGCTCTCTATGGCTTTTATCCCTTGCTCCTCCCGTCCACCTCCCCCAATCACAGTTTTCGTAACGCTTTCGTCACGCGTTCGCCAGCTTACTTCTCAAGTCAAGCGTGCGAAAAAAACTAAAAAAAAAATTCAAAATCTGCTTTTTGATTTGGCTCAGATCATATTTTAAGTACGGTTTTGCTTTTTATTTTAATCCAGCCATTAATTTTTTTCAATGTAAGAAGGTCGTTAAAACATATTTTTAAACCGATTGCCAATATTTTCATTGTAGTTTTTGTTATATTAAGTATGCCTTAACTTAAATCATTTCATTTTGGTCTTTGGTAAAAAAAAAACTCATTATTACTCAAAGTTTGAAATATTCGAGAATGAAACAACGCAGTGAATTACTAGCTACTTATGTATAGTTAATGTCATTAAGCGTTCCATTTCGTTTACGGTGGATTTTGCGAGTTCGTAGAATTAATTTCTAAAGTCATATCAGTGTTGAATTTCGGGGAGAATAATCATTGTGTGAACTTAGTGGTGTATGAAAACGTATATTTAATTAGCTAGTGTTACAGGTTTATTACATTAAGGTCATTAGTAATATTATTGCGTATATTTATAATTCACTGCTTGTTTTAAACCTCCATGACCAGATTTCAATAGCAAAAAATAAAATAAATGTATCATGATTGATTACCACACTATGATTTATTATTATTAGGAACAGAACCTAACATTATTTTTGTGTGCTTTACTTAGAAAAATCCTTGGAAGCGTTATACTTATCTTAGACTTCGTTTTATAAAATTGATTTAAGTCATCGTACCCAAATACAAGCATTCTAAATTCCAAATTCTGACAAACAGGGTGGTGAGTTTAATAAAAATTATATTAACTAGCTAAAAATTTAAAATATATAGCTTTATAGCTATATATTTTAATTTTTTCTACATATAGCTAAATGAAATCTGACCTCTGGAACGTAGAAGGTATACATTGAAGAAAAATTCAACAAAATTGCGATATGTACTTTTGAACAACAAATGATTGTATGATACGTGGAGTCGTGACTAAGAGAATTAATCACCCAACTATTAGAAACGCCAGAGGAATATAGAAACATTTGTTAGATGGCTTTTTAACAGACGCAAAATATCTAGACCATCACAACATATCTAGATAAAGCAGCATCAGTTACGAGATGACTTGCATTGAGATCGTTAATTCGTCTACCAAGGATAATCCTCCTCCTCACAACGGAAGAGACATTAAAGATAGGTAATACCTAAAAATGTCTTTCCTCTACTTCTATAACGTAACATTTACCTTACATTTTATATATCGTCTTCTTTATCAGCCCGTCAAAGGCCACTACTGAATTGTGTAACTCTCGTCGTACTCTCATTGAGATATCCTTCATGCAGGAAATTTAAAGAATAGTTAAGTAATGATCTAAAGCTGTAGTGACCGAGCTGTACTTTTAAGAAATCATGATCCCGTATTCACCTCATTCTTCCTCCAAAACCGAACCGACTATAACTTTTATTTATCTGGCTCTGTTTGTTTGTATATTTCTCTTTTTTTGTTTCTAAAATTTGCTTGCTGGATGTCTGAAAACGGCGGTATAACTGGACGCTTTTAGAGTTTTTGAAGGTTTCTACTTTTTATAAATATTTTATTCTCGAAAGAGAAATGAAAATATAAAAATACAAAGTTTGTAGATATAGATTGCAATGTAAAAATATTTGTTCTAGTGTCATTATCCAGGGAGAAAACAGAAGAAAAATTTGTGTGTATATACGACACCCGCCAGGCGATGTCAAGAGGATGACGTGTTTTGTCGCTGCTGCTCGTCTCCGGTCAAATTAGCTTACGTCTTACGTTATATCATCTTTATCTCTCTAAACAACATATTTATTAATTTATTTTTTAACAATATAGACAAAGTGCTAGAAAAGACATCAAGAAAAATATTAAATGAGACTAAAAATTAATGCTGAAATAAAACGCAAAATGAATCCATATAAAACATGATTTAAAAAGTAACAAATGTGGTTATAGAACTGTATTATTTTCTGGTAATTAAAAAGACAAAACTAAAGACGCATAATATTAAAATGAATATGCACAAAAAATCTATGTTGCTTCAAATTTTAAATTATAATAATTAATCTGTGTGTGAGCTCCGGTGTAACAGTATCCACCATCCCTTTTCTTATTTAGGTCATATTATGTGTTTATATTATCTAAGAAAATTAACTGTGGGTGTCGTGAGTATGGAAAATTTCAAATGCGTTTACGCCACGTGTAAAATACCCAGAACATTCAGACACCTGGTAATGTGATTGCCCCTCAACTGCATTCTACGTCTACAAAGCATGGCTATAAAAACAAGTCCTCCCTATAGCGAGAGGAGATTGTGACCAGCAGTAGACTTTAACGGATTAAGAAGAACATTTTTTTACTATTTTTGTTTACTACCGACGCTTTTATTTCCTACTAGTAGATTGTTGAATCACAATTAAGCAATTTAATTATAACAACCGGTGTTCTGATTTTAACATTATTACACACAAATGTTAAAAACAACTTGTGTACATTGATATAAAATAGCTGTTGTGAGAAATCATCGCATTTTTTTTTTGATTTTTTTAAACTGATGTAAGATATTCCGATAAAGATTAGATGTACAAAACTATTTATCAAGAGCTATTTTTATTTAATTTAATTTAAGCAACGACTTGCAACTAATATTTTCACATCATATTTTATGAAATAGAACCTCGGACGAATATTTCAGTGGAAACAGCCCTATTTGTTACTACGTGACGTGACGTTTAAATAATATTAGTTACTGAAAAGATCTATAAAATGGCTGTAACAAATATTTATTATTTACGTTGTCCGAAGAAAAACGTACCCGTAGTATTAAAATTAGAAACCAAAATATTTTTTATACTACTGTAATGTATGATCTAACCGAGGCACGATAGCTTTTGGTCTAATTTGATACAAAATAGTCGAAAAAAATCCGAAAGGTCTAAATATTGGTACCCCTGGCGCATTCGCTTCACATTTCGCGAATAACTTACCAACGAAACACTTACTTATGAACGGAAATAAAATAAATAATGCGGTTTAATCACTACCAGGTTTGTTTTTGATATATTAAAAAAAATATACCGTATGTATATTTACGGCAGTTTTATTAAGAATTATAATATAAAGTTTGTCCCAGACTAAACAGTGATTCCCATGGCGCGTCACAAAACTACCCACATCCCTAGTGAAATGTTCTAGAGGAGTGCCTCCGCGTCGTCGCATGAGCGCTGCTAGTAGCGTTTCGAACACAGAACACCTAATATAGCGGAATTAAGTGTTCTGTGGTTTCGAACGTAGTTGCGGAAGATTGCGCCGGTCGTTGAATTAGGATGAAATTACGAAGGTAAAGATATGATTCCCCTGGTTTTGTTTCGTTAGGTTGTTGATTACCCTGAACACGTTTACAAATGTAATTTGAGTTTTAAGGATTTGTTGACGTGTGTTAATGGAACAGCTTTAATGATCATTATTTATTTATTTCTTTGTTATTATTTAAAACGTATTGTTTATATCAGAATCGATAAAAACATCCCACTTCTTGATTCCATTGGCATCGATCATCTTGGTATTTGCCATCCTTATGGAATCCATACCAATCCTTGTGGAAACGACCAGGGGCACAAACACCAGGGGTTTTTCCGAAACAATAAGACTTAGGAATCTTCAAGAAAAGAGCCTACTCCTTTTTTAAAGGCTGGCAACGCATTTGCAATTCCCCTGGTGTTGCGGTAATCACTTACCATCAGGTGAGCCGTATGCTCGTTTGCCCCCTCTCCTAAAAAAAGCATTTCATTGATTTGCTATTAACCCCATCTAATCCGGAACTAGTATTTGTGCTTAAACTATCTATTAAATTGGCAATTTCTTCCGTTGTACATGGCTGTAACTGTGTCAGTGCGATTGACTCGGTAGTGTTTGGCAGAATCGCTGGAGAACTTAAGCACTACGCACTATGACCTCAATAGTCTTCCCAACGGATAGGTCTTAAGATGAACATGGACAAAACAAAGACCATGTTTAAAGTCCATGCCACACCTATTACTCGTAACAACTTCGAGCACTATGCTCGAAGTTGTTGACGAGTACGTTTACCTGGGACAAATAGTCCGACTAGGTAAGTCCAACTTCGACCGAGAGGTCAATCGACGGATTCAACTCGGCTGGGCAGCGTTTGGGAAATTACGACACATCTCCTCGTTTACACAGGTTTACCTCACATTACACAGGTATACCTCAAAACTTGAAAACGAAATAATACAATAAGTGCGTGTCGCCAGTGATGACTTATGGATCTGAGACGTGGTCCTTGCTGTTAGTATGAGGAAGCTCAAGGTCGCTCAGCGACCTATAGAAAGGGATATGCTCGCGGTTTCTCTACGTGATAAACTTATAAATGTGGATATTCGCAGTAGAACCAAAGTGAGCGACATAGCCAAACGGATTAGTAAGCTTAAGTGGCAATGGGTCGGCCATGTAGCTCGAAGAACCAACAACCGATGGGGATTAAAGTTTCTAGTAAAGTGTAGGGTGACCTCCCACTAGATAGAGTGACGACCTGGTAGGACACGCGGGACGTCGACGGATGCAGGTGGCTCAGGATCGTATTTGTGACATTCCTTGGGGGAGGCCTATGTTCAGAAGTGGACTGGTGAAGGTTTGTAATGATGAATGATGATGATTTTACAACCACTAAAGCTGGAAACACATGGTTCACTAAGTATATGATAATGATGCCACCATAATTTTATATAAATTAAATACAAAACAAAAATAAGGTACCGAGGACATGTTGACAGGTCCAAGTTTTGTGACCGCTAAGTACCGAGGACATGTATACATGTCCGCATTACGTGCTGCTATTTTCGTCATTAATTGATATAAAAATACAGTATATTTTCGATTGAACACTATTTCATTCGATTCTGAACGAACTAAAGAATATTCTGTAGCATTATATTCACTCGGTTATATAGACATCATCAAATATAACAGCCATTCGCTTTTGCATGCCGGTACGGTGGGTTGCGTAATCGTTGAAGTTTTGTGATTGTGATTTTAGTTGGATTTTCTTTCAAAAAAACTGTAAGTAATGTTATTTATCTTTACTACGTAATGTTTTTGAATGATCTAAGTTACAACAACAGTAACTTTTTATGTTTCAATTGATAAAAAAGTAGAAACAAAAAACCTCTACGCGAACAATTCATAACGATCAAGATTTCTAATAAGATAATAATAGTATATTTCTTATTCGAATACCATAGTAAATACTTTTACTAGGAATTGCTAAATGTTATATCTATATGATTGTATAAGAAAAATAAAGGAAGACACTATAATATATACACAAAAAGGTTTTGAAAATGATGTTACAAAGCGCGCGCAAACTGTCTATTGTCGAATTTTTTTGCAAATGTTTGCAAGTGAAAAAGTAGAATTATTATAATTATTACATGCATAATTTTGATTCATTTAGGAAGAATATGTTTTATTGATTGTAAGGACATAAAAGTAAAATAAAAACTTACGATATTTCATTCATAAAACAAAATTTATTGTCAGTAAGTACACTTTATAAAGATCCGTTAGAAACAAAAGAGCTGTATATAATAAAATAAACATTTAAATGTTATGGTTATTGTTTCTACTTATCGAAAATCTTATCGGCTTTAAATAACTGTAACTAAAACCTCTTTAAACACAAATGAAAGGTCGTGAGAAACATAAATATTTAAAACAAGTGCCGCCAGCTGAGGTGACGACAGATGGCCCGGTACAAAGCTGTTTTTTGTTATATGGCGGCCGCAGTAAGGGAAAGGTTAAGACTGTTTAGCGGCAGAAATAGAAAATGGGGTGTTAGTTACCCAGACAGACGCCTAGGAATCTACCATCTACAGTATAGTGTAACATTTGAAGTTATTTATATCTTGATTAAACTAATTTTACGGATTTTATCGCGTTTAATTTTAATTTTAATTATTTTAATTTTAATTTTTAATTTCCGACGTTTCGGGTGCTTTCCAGCACCCATGGTCACGGGGGACTGAGGTGACTGTATGGTGACAATAAGCAATAATTAAAATAGCTGAAGATACTCAGGGTTTAACAATAACATTGGGACGTCAGTCACCTCAGTCCCCCGTGACCATGGGTGCTGGAAAGGACCCGAAACGAACCAATTATTATTCGAACCCGACGAACAAATTAAAAATAAAAATAATTAAAATTAAAATCAAACGCGATAAAATCCATAAAAGTAGTTTTAATCAATGTGTAGTGTTCGCGTAAATATAAGAAATCATTATTTATACCTTTTATCATTTAATGCATTTTATTATCATTATTAAGTCTCTATTAACTATTTAGAAATATAATTTGATCTTAATAGTTATACTTATAAAAACTAATAGATAAACTTTAATAAATATGTCCAGCTTTTGACGACCTAGGAAAAGATAGATAACATTTTATTTTACACAAAATAATAAGTATGAACAAAAACGGAGCAAAAAAATTGTGGTACAATGGGCGGTCTTATCGCTACAAGCGATTTCTTCCAGACAACCTTTAAGGAATTGATAATATTACATATAACATTGTACTACATTCATCAATATTACTTACTTTTTTTGACGGTAGGATCGGACTAAATAAAGCGAATTATTTACTGATCTATAATAATTGTTGTTGAATACTTAGTACTATATATATATATATATATATATATATATATATATATATATATATATATATATATATATATATATATATATATATATATATATATATATATATATATATATATATATATATAATGTATTTGTTACCTTTTGGTAGTTGCTTTGAAACATTTTTACTAATGTAAATCTCTCTCTTTCACACTGTCGGCGGGTTGGGGTTCCATATATTTATTTTTCATACTTTTTGTTATTTAATAGTGACAGCGTGTTTTTCCTCATTATTTTTTTCTTTGACGTCGCTTATTACCGCACAATGGAAAACATGAAATATCGGTATATTTACAAGTCCGAGTTTTATCGTGACATCAGTGCTGCAGAAACAGCTCGAAGGATTAATGATGTTTATGGCGCTGGTGTCGCAAAAGAAAGCACGGTACGTTTTTGGTTTCAACGTTTTCGTTCTGGAAATTTCGATCTTCAGAACCAACTCCGTGGACGACCGGAGACCAAAGTGGAAAATAAAGAATTAATGGCTATTGTGGAAGCGGATCCATCACAAAGCACTTCAGTGATAGCTGCAAGCTTCGGAGTAAGTGATAAAACTGTATTAATCTACATGAAGCAAATCGGTAAATTAAAAAAAACTTGAACGATGTGTACCTCATGAATTGAGTGAATCGAACTTGCAAACACGCGTGGACTGCTGTGCTACTTTGCTCAATCCACACAAAAATTAAGGGATTTTAAATCGAATCATTACTTGTGATAAAAAGTGGATACTGTACGATAACCGGAAGCTCTCGTCGCAATGGCTGAACGCTGGAGACCCAGCCAAATACTGCCCTAAACGAAAATTGACTCAGAAAAGTTACTTGTGTGTGTTTGGTGGACTAGCGCCGGTGTCGTTCACTACAGCTTTCTAAAATCTGGCCAAACGATTACGGCAGATATCTATTGTCAGCAACTGCAAACCATGAAGGAAGAACTAGCTGCTAAACAACTGAAATTGGTCAATCGGCCTAGGCCACTGCTGATTCACGACAACGCAAGAGCACACACTGCACAACAAACAACCATTAAGTTAGATGAGCTGCAATTGTAGTATCGGCGACATCTACCGTCCTCCCCGGATCTTGCTCTAAAAGATTACCATTTTTCTGGAATTTGGACAACTTCTTACATGGAAAAAAATTCAACTACGATACGGCAGTCCAAACCGTCTTCAAAGAGTTTATTGATTCTCGCTCCCATGGTTTTTTTTAGTAAAGGGATCAATGAACTACCTATGAGATGGCAAAATTGCATAGACAACAACGGTGCATACTTTGATTAATTAAATATATTTTACAAAAAAAATTGACTTTATATTCCTCCCCTACAAAACGCCAATTTCATATGTAAGGACCTATTATGATAATCATAATAATATTATATTGTTAAATTATCATTTAACTGTTATAAATCAAATTAGCGCCCACGCTTAATGTAGCGAAAGGGTCTAATTGAGGGCCAAGTTCACTTTCACACTTAAACTCACCACGCATATGTAATTTACAATCGCCGCGTTCAAAAAGTATATTAAACAAGGATTTTTTAAAAGGTGTGATCATTAATCTTCAGGAACGTATAGGTGGTAACCACCGCGTGGTGGCGGTGTAAGAACGTCCACCACCTCATACCGCCCCGTGGGTGTCGTAAGCGGCGACAGAATGAAATAAAGAGAAAATAAGCAGAAGCGTCTTTTTAATAACAACTAAATAATAAAGAACTAAGGTTGCCACTCCACTCGCCAAGCGTGGTAACTAAGACAAATGTCACCTTATGAGGCAATCTATGAAGGAGCCTGTGTTCAGCAGTCGCTGCAATGATGATGATGATCATCATGAAGCTACATTTTAATTTGAATTCGAAAATCTTCCTTTCTTTACCGATCTACTAATGTGTAAAAGAGATAATTTTCTTTAACCTTACGTAACCTTAACGTAACGGACGTCTAACACGTCGTATTTTACGTCTCGCTTCAACCAGATGGATATACCGACGTCTATCGGCAGAAGATGTAAAATTATGTATATAGCAGAAGTTGTAAAATCTGTTTGATATAAATTGCCTCTAAGGATACCCGTACTAAATGAGGTGATGTATTCTCTTAAACCGCCATCACGGGCAAGACTATTACTAACCGGATTTATTATCTATTACCGGCATTAAATTTTGCAAAAAAATTGGTGACCCTGCAGGGCATTCTTGGAACTTACCGCTAATTTCAAATGCAAAGCGCTAATAAAAAACGTTTTTATTTCAAATTCTTTCTCCTTCGATATCTCACGAACGAATGAAGTAATTTTTATTTTCGAAACGGCATTCGACGTAATTTTTAAGGCTATGAACTGATTAGTTTTTCAAATGGATCGGTAAAACCGGTTTAAAAGTTATCCCAAAAAAACAGTTTTACAAAATTTTTATTTGTTAGATTTCTCAAAAACTACAAAATGCGTCCTAATCAGTTCATATTAATTATCACCAATGCTATGAAAGGTTTACATACTTACACACACACACACACACACACACACACACACATACGCACACGCACACGCACACGCACACGCACACGCACACGCACACGCACACGTACACGCACACGCACACGCACACGCACACGCACACGCACACGCACACGCACACGCACACGCACACGCACACGCACACGCACACGCACACGCACACGCACACGCACACGCACACGCACACGCACACGCACACGCACACGCACACGCACACGCACACGCGCACGCACACGCACACGCACACGCACACGCACACGCACACGCACACGCACACGCACACGCACACGCACTTGCACTCTACTCTGGAATCTTGCATTTTTAGCTACTTTATGTAAATCAATCGAGACAGTGTGGCCGCCACAAAAAATTAAGCATAATTAATAATAATTCTAATGATAGAGAGAGAGAGAAATACTAAAAAGGAAATCATATTCTATTAAGCGAGTTATTATTATATGTTATAGTATTTATTAACTACATTAAAAATTATCATCATCATCATCATCATTACAGCCCTTCACAAGTCTACTGCTGAACATAGACCTCCCCAAAGTATGTCATAAAACACGGTCCTGAGCCGCCTGCTCACATCGATTTCCCGCATGTCTTACCAGGTCGTCACTCCATCTAGTGCCACTCGAGAACCTTTTTACCTCATCGGTTGTCGTTTCTTCGAGATATATGGCCGACACATTGCCACTTCAGCTTACTAATCCGTTGTTCTATGACGTTCACTCTGTTTCTATAGTGGATATCCTCATTTCTAAATTTATCACTCAGAGAAACCCCAAGCATAGCCCTCTCCATGGCTTGCTGAGTGACTTAGAGCGTCCTTATACGGTGAAGGCAGTGAAGGACCACGTCTCAGTTCTATAGGTCATCACTGGCAAAACGCACTGGTTGTACACTCTGGTTTTCAGGATTTGATTTATACCTGACGAGAAGACACGTCGTAATTTCCCGAATGCTGCCCAGCCATGGTGAATCCGTCGAGTGACCTCTTGGCTGAAGTTGGACTTACCTAGTGAGACTATTTGTCCCAGGTAAACGTACTCGTCAACTACTTCGAGTTTAGTACTCCCAAACAACTACCGGCATAGGTGTGACTTGGATGTTACACATGATCTTCGTTTTGTCCATGTTCATCTTAAGACTTATCCGTTGGGAGACACTATTAAGATCGTTGAGCATAGTGCTTAGTTCCTCCAGCGATTCTGCCATAAGGACTATACTGTCGGCAATTAGAAGGTAAGTAATGTACTCGCCATTGATGTTAATACCGTATCCTTTCCAGCCCAGTAGCTTGAAAACGTCTTCTAATGCAGCGGTGAAGAAAAAACATATCGGTGTTACTAAATTAATTAATTTTGTCTTTTTTATAGGAAAAGGGTGACAAGCGAGCACACAGTCCACCTGATGGATGACATCTATCCTTGTTTGTGAATCAAAATGAAGACGCGTTGTCAGCCTTGTGGACTAAGATGGAATGCCCTTTTCCAGTAAAAAGGCTCTCCGGTTCTCTACACTCACCATACGAAACACAGCAGCATTAAGCTGCTATTTTACGCGGGTATTCTGTGAGAGCGTGGTCCTACCCCGGTCGAGCCGACCCATTCGTGCTACAACTATACAATTAATATAAAAAAAAGTGTCTTCCAAAATAATAAATAATAAAAAATCCCTTCCCTTCATAGTTCTAAATTCAAGTTAGTTTATATTTGCTACATACATGAGGTTTATATTATAATGAGTAATATTAAAAAAATAGAAGTTTATAATTTGTTTCATTAGACGACACTGAATCAAATTGAAATTTTTTATAAGAAATATGTTGGCTGGATTGTGCATGTGCTTATTTCTTGTTATTTCGTATTTTTAGTGTTTTATCGTAATTGCTTGTGTATAGTACTAAACAGAGAGCTCAAAAATTTACTTTAAGGTATATTTTGTCTGGTGCAGTGACAAAATAAATAAAAGACTTATAAAATAATATGTTAATTTCAACCCTATAATTTTTATGATTGTTTGTAGTAAGTCACTTTCTACATTATGAGCAGACAACATGGAATTTTATAACATCTCACGTTTTGGTGCTATTTTATTTTCAAAATATCATCTTGTTTAAAATTGTGAAATAAATATTTTAACAATACTGAAAATCTTTCTTTTTAACAAAATACTTAATAAAAATAACCATATGAAAGGAGTAGTATAGAGGTATATAATATATTTACGTTAGAGATTCTTATCTATTTCCGTACATACACGCTTATCTATGGATCTCAAAATGTCGGATTCTGATGAAAACTCGATTTTCGAAAGTTTGGTGAAACCAATAACTTCCCAATTTTCAAAAATTTTCAATTTTCTTAGCGGGAAGTTAAAAAAAACCTTTACATTTCCAACATAAAAGAATAACCCCAAACAACCATCTATTGAACTAAAACTGCATTTGTTTGCACTGCATTTGTTTTTAAGCTTGTGTAGAATTATTAACCTGCATCTTTATGAAAGCGTTGTTGGAATAGTATCCGACAGGAATCTGTTTTTATTTCTGATGGAATTCATAATGAAATGGAAATTATTTGCAAAGTATTATTTTTTATTTGTGTAAATTTACAATGTCATTAAAATATTGTAATATTTTAATAATAATAAAATTTTAAAATGTAATTTAAGCCCCGACTTTGGCTTTACAATCAGTCCTAGTTTGCTACTGTTTGAGCGGAGGACTGCGGATATTAATACAGCTGAGTGAACTATAGTTCTTGCGTGGAGACATCTTTTTGTTTCGCAAGTTTTTGCAATCGCTGCGCCAAAGAGCCCATCATCGAGAAAAGCAGCTGTTGCCAAGGCGACAATCTATTGCCGAGATTCCTATTGGTTGGCAACTTAGAAACAAGTTCTGTTTATTGTTACGCCTGCGCTTTCCAATCGAAGGGAATTTTTATATGACATATATTTAAAGACATTTCCTTTTTCTTTAAATGATTAATTTATTATAATGCCGTGTTCATATATAAATGTAAATAATTGTGTTGGTGCTGTAAGTAAAATATTTCTTTTTGTATGCTCTTGTTCTGTAAGTATAGATTTATTACTTTTCTATATTTTTGTTGTTTTTGTACATATCTGTTTAATGTAAATAATTTGCATGTCTCTGGCTGATAGGCTTTCCTCAAGGGAGAGGTCAGCGGTGGCCGCATCACAACGACTCGTACAGTGTACATCGTACAGTGCAGTACAGATTGTTCACAACCACGCTTTTTCAAAGAGCAAAGAGTCCTAAATATTCATAAAACCAGAACCCACAAATCACTACAAGTCCAAGATTACCCCCCCCCCCTCCCACCAAATAGATTGCCCATCAAACGAAAACATTTCCTTAAAATTAAGCCATTTAAAATTCAATTGTCCAGTCATAAAAAGAATACCAAGGGGTGCAAGAAATAGTGTCGCCCTCTCATTGTCGTCATGCATCAATGACATAGTAAATAAAAATGTTGGAAAAAATTACTCACTTTTTCATATCGTACACTACACGTTGCTAAGGATGATGAAGGCAAAGGCATCTCTCTCACGCAAAGAATAAAAGATAATTGCTTTAGCTCAGTAAACTCGGTCGACAATAGTAACACACAGAATGAATTTATAAATAAAATTAGCTACAATAAAATTAAAAAAACTGAATCAAAGTTGAACGATGGCGATTTGAGAGGTGCAGCTCGCCTCCTTTTCTCGAGTGATGCGGTGGCCCCTGACACTCCGGAGACTTTGTTTTCCCTGAGGGCTAAACATCCACTTCCATCGGCTCCCTTAAAGTTACCGGATGCTCTTAACCCCTCTGAGCGTACACAGGAAGACACTGCTGAGGAGGTACAGGCTGCGATCGATTCCTTTAGTAATGAATCGGCCAGTGGTCTTGATGGTCTTTCACCTCAACATTTGAAAGATCTTCTAT
Organism: Parnassius smintheus behrii; assembly: GCA_036936625.1. Classification (NCBI taxonomy): domain Eukaryota; kingdom Metazoa; phylum Arthropoda; class Insecta; order Lepidoptera; family Papilionidae; genus Parnassius; species Parnassius smintheus. Next base: position 46,476,820 of record JAUPFT010000005.1, on the reverse strand, counting down.
CAGGTGCTAGGGGAAACACTGGCCAAGACCTTCTAAATGTCTTGAAGCAGCTTGTAAATTTAATGCTTTCCGGAAAAGTTTGCCCAAACATAACGCAGATACTTTACGGGGCAAACCTGTGCGCCCTTAAAAAAAAGGATGCAACTATTCGACCCATAGCAGTTGGTAACACAATTCACCGCGTTTCAAAGGTTTGCTGCAAACATATCCAGCCAGACCTCGCGGCCATATTCCAGCCTGTGCAGCTAGGTTTCAGGATAAAAGGCAGATGTGAAGGGGCTGTTCATGCGGCGCACACCTTTCTGAAACAAGGCGGCGGCGAGGTGCTGCTGACGGTGGATGCTGCAAATGCGTTTAACTCAATAGATCGAGGAGCTCTGCTGACACAGGTAAAATAAAATATTCCATCCATATACCATTACCTTTGGCAATGTTACAGTTCACCATATTCACTCATGAACAAAAAACACCAAATTTTATCCGCTGTTGGTTGCCAGCAAGGTGACCCGCTTGGTCCCACAATTTTTAGTCTGGCAATTTATCCATTTATTTCTGGTCTCAAATCCAAATTCAATATCTGGTATTTAGATGATGGAACACTGGGAGTGTTGACGTGTTAAGTGCTTGACGATTTAACCAGTCTTATTGCTACTTTCAGTTCTATTGGCCTCAAATTGAATTTTTTTAAAATGCGAACTTTTTGTTAATGAGAATTTACCCACCTCCGAAAAAGATCAAATTATTAGCAAATTTAACTCCCTAGCCCCAAATATAATAATAATTAACAGCAAATCGCTTCGCCTTATAGGTGCTCCTATTCTGTATGACTCCTTTCAATGCTTTGTGAGTAAATTGATTTTAAAATTTGAGGAGTCATCCAGTCGTCTAAAAGAAATTAGCCCACACATGGCATATGCCATACTAAAATACTGTGTTTTTGTGCCAAATTTTACGTACGTGCTGCGGTGTTCAACTCTTTGGATGCACGTCCCATTTTTAAATCGCCTCGATGATATTATAAGGAAAACTATGATAGAAATTCTAAATTGTCCATTAAATGAAAATTCCTGGGTTCAGGCCACTCTTCCGATTAGACTTGGTGGTCTAGGCATCAGAAGAGTTTCCAGCGTAGCACTTCCGGCTTTCTTGTCTTCAGTTCATAGCACGTCAGACCTCATTGGAACAGTTTTTAACCCATCACTCGTGCTTGGCTGAGGCCAAGGAAGCCTGGATCAATAAGACCGGGCCGGACCAAGTTTTTCCAACAAACCCAGCTTCGCAGAGGCATTGGGATGAGCCACTCTGTATCCAGGTTCAAAAAACCTATTAAACTGTGCGAACTCTACAGAGCGAGCCCGTCTTTTAGCATCTGTGGAGAAGGAGTCGGGCTATTGGTTGAATGCGCTGCCCTCATCGAATATCGGTACACTCTTGAACAGTACTACTTTCTCACTTTCTATCAGCCTGAGATTGGGTTTAAAAACCAATGAGTTCCATCGCTGCCGCTGTGGTAAAGAGGTCGACATTCTTGGCCACCACGGCCTGGCATGCCAGCGAAGTGCTGGTCACATCCCTCGCCATGCAGCCATTAATGACGTCATTCGACGAGCCTTAACCAGCGCGATTTTAGAGCCAAACGGTATATTGCGGGACGATGGCAAGAGGCCTGATGGAATGACGCTCATTCCATGGAAAAAATGGGCGCTCCTTAGTATGGGATGCAACTTGTGTTGACACATTAGCGCTATCACATCTTACAGCGACTGCACAGAAGGCAGGCGCTGCTGCTGCTGTTGCCGAGTCTGACAAGAGGCACAAATATGTAGCCCTCGGAAAGGCATACATGTTTGTGCCGTTTGGTGTAGAAACGCTGGGGTCGTGGGGTCCGGATGCAAGACGTTTGTACAGGGATATCTCATCACGCCTTGTCAATGTCTCTGGTGACCCAAAAGCTAGAAGATATTTTGGTCAGCAGATCAGCCTCGCAATACAGCGAGGCAACTCAGCCAGTCTTCTGGGCACACTGCCAACAGACGGCGGCGATTTAGCAAGTATTTTTTACTTAATTTAAGCGTTTTATGCTGTATAATTTTGTAAAATACTATTTTCCTTTAACTTGTATATTATGTTAATTAGAAATATTTGTAATATTGCTATAAATTTAAGATTATAGTTATTTTTTCAGTTTCATGTTGGCAAGATTTTCTTAAAATAAAATTTAGGCTCCCACACTACGATTTTGTCATGTATGGTGGAAGCAGTTTACAAACATAAATTGCACAAGGACAAAGATGAACTTTGTAAACAAATATTTGTTCCGTGCGAGATTCGAACCCACGGCCCTTAGCTTTAATAATAATGCTAAGCCACTTACACTTTCCATTTTTTATGTCTATGCCTTGATTAATTTGATGCATTTATCATTTAAAATTATAATGGTGCAAAACTTCGTGGAAATACTTTTCCAAAAAATATTACATACTCAAGTTAAGGTAATACGATACATTATTAAATATGATTTTTTGACACTAATATTTATATGTACTTTTTTATTAACTTCAACTTAAAGTAGCTTCTGCTGCTCACCTTTGACGGGTAAAGTCCCTGTACAGCAGTCAATTTTTGATGATCTGTTATGACAGAGAAGGAGAAAATAACCGCACTAATAATTTCTTCTTTCAAGAATTCTTTATGAATTTCAATTTAAAACCAAGTGAAATAATTTTCTACTGTCCTGTACTTTCGTAAAGGAATTGGGTTTTCTTCTAAATTTTCTTTTAACTTTTCGCCTATATTCTTGGTAAACTTTATTAGTTTTTTTTATTACTAAAAGATAGTTGGTTTAAGTACTCGTAATTGCTTCAGCTTTAAATATTAAATTAAGCTCTTTTAAATTGACTCTCGCTTTGTTAGTAATGAATTTAATAAATATTGTACAATAATAATGTTCAGCGGCTGTGTAGTTGCGGTGCAATAGATCCATCAAAGTTTTTGGTTATTTTTTTATATTTTTTTGAGAAATTCGGATTTTATTATTTACAAACCTTGTCTGCGTTGAGCTACAAATATTGCTGTAAAAAATATGTAAATTGGCTTACGGGTTACGGAGGAGATAGATTTCAAAGAATCGTTTTCTTGCGCTATGGCAGCTCCGTACGCTTCGCTCGCTTGCTCCAATAATAAAGCGTACTCCGTTATTATACCCCTCAGTTTATTTTTATTAATTTAACAGATTTTTAGACTTTAATTACATTTTGCATTAGTGGGTTTTCGTTTTGCAGTGTTACTTGTAAAAATCAAGCGGAAAATTGTATTTAAAATTTGGGTTAAAATAAAATAAATGCTTTAAAATGTTTCCAGCCTCAAAAGATAAGCTTGTATAAACACGTACCTAGTTTAATAACTAGGTACGTGTTTATACAAGCTTATCTTTCAATTTTAAAATTAAAATTTTAATTTAGTGAAAATAAAGTTAGCCTTGTGATTTTAGTAGGATTGTCACCTGTAGTGTTTTAAAAGCATTACATTTTAATATTGTTCAACATTCTTTTACTATATTTTATAATTTTTTTATTGTTAAGTGCTGATTTACCAGAGAGTGAAACATCGGAAGGATACCTGTATTTCTTAAAACTAAAAATAAAATTGTGAAGAATGTCGATACGAAGGCGTGGCGGAAGTTTCCTGTTTTAATACTCTCTGAGAAATGAAAGAAGCCTGTTCCCTGCTATGGGACGTATATCAGATAACTTTATTTATGGTATAAAATATTCGAAATTACCAGAAAAAAATTACTGGCCAGGGCCGGAACAGCTATTTAGTAGCCAAATTGCAAACGCCGTGATTACAAACCTGTGATATCAAAACAGGCATCGTAAGAAAAGACTGTGGGAATGGACTTATTTCGAGAATAAAATGTTGATGTTAATGATGATAATGATAATTATGAGATATACTGTTAGGTGAGTATAAAATAGTTAAATGAGGAAATCGTGGTAAGCACATTGTGTAGTACGTAATCAAAAACGACACTGTCAAAAATATTTTTGTGTAACCAGCCTTATGGCGGTTTTTTTATGGGAGACAGGGCAAATGAGCATACGGCTCACCTGATGGTAAGTGATTATCGCCGTTCACGAACAACTCTAAGATCAGGGAATTTGCAGATGCGTTGCCGGCCTTTTAAAAAGTAGTAGGCTCTTTTCTTGAAGGTCCCTCAGTTGTATCGGCACGGTACGGTACGGTACGGTACGGTACGGTTCTGATGGTAGTTTATTCCACAAGGAAGTTGTGTGATGAAGAAAACGTTTTGTAAATCGCACAGTGGTGAACCGCCGGTCATCGAGTTGGTACGGATGTTATCGCGAGTTTTGTCGTGATGTGCGATGGTGAAATTATGCGGCTGGAATTAGTCCGAACAATTACTGTGAGTACACCCGGTAGGAAATGCGATCAAATACGCAAATAGATACAAAATCTCTTAGCAGTGCCAGTGAGTCAAGCCGATGGAAATGAGCTCGGTCGCCGACGATTCGAACGGCTCTGTGCTGGATGCGATCAAATGGAAGTAACTGGTACTGGGGAGCTCCTGCTAGATATGTAATAGAGATGGGAACAGTATTCCATTTGCGGCCAAACCTGCGCCTTGTTAAGTTCAACAGTGGAAATCTTAATGATAATAACAACATAAAACACTTACGCCTGTCACCCAGTGGGGTAGGTAGAGAATACAGACTTCCATTTGCCACGACCCTGACTCACCTCTCTCGCCTCTTTCACATCCACATACCTACGCACACATGTTCGTCAGTTAAGGGTACTCCTAATTTGGCCCATTTTCAATAAATCGCTAATTTGGTCGATAAATGTTCGCCTAGGACGCCCCTTTCCGAATCTACTATTCACTTCTACAGCATATTTTTTCTTGGTCACTCTTTCCTCATTCATTCTTTCTACATGACCAAACCACCGAAGCGTTCCTTTCTTAATCCTAGTCACAACATCATCTTGCAAACTACACTCTTCTCTTATCACACAATTACTCACCCTGTCATTCAGATTCAGTACTAACATACTTCTTAACGACCGCATTTCTACTGCGTTTATTCTACTCTCGTGCATCTTCAGGGATCAACATAGCATTGTGAATATCATACGTTAATTTTTTTGACTTTTTAAAACAGAGTGTAAATGGGGCCCCATTTACTCTATTTCTTGCGTTCACTCGTAGTTATATGTAGCTATATGTAGCTGATGTGAAGCATTAACGTTCCGGGAAGTCTGCAGTTTGTGATCATATCCTAGATGGCCCCAACCATTACATCAGATTTGATAGACCACAAATCCTCGCGAAAGAACACCGATTCCTACCAAGGATGATACGTGAGGCTATTGAAATTAAAAAACATCCTAATTTCAACAGAGAAGGAGGCTGGGTACTACCACCTGCTTGGGATCCTATAATCAATAAAATTAAAACTAAACCCAAGCATACCACTGCAAGACCTCAGGACATAGTCAGTTCATTTTGCATAGATCGGACCATAAACAATAATTAAAAAAGCTGAAGGTACTCCGGGTTTAACAATGACATCGGGACGTCAGTCATCTCAGTCCCCCGTGACCATGGGTGCTGGAAAGCGCCCGAAACGTCGGGAATTAAAAATAAACGCGATAAAATCCGTAAAAGTAGTTTTAATCATGTGTAGTGTTCGCGTAAATATAAGAAATCACCACATTCTTCAACTTTAAAATTTTCCAAACAACTGTTCATAAATAGGTTGAACAGCCACGGCGAAGTCACACAGCCCTGTCTGATACCTTTATGGATGCCAAACCGGTCCGAGTGGACCCCGTTGATCCTAATACAAGCACTAGAGAATATGTATCAAGCCAGCGCTCAACTTAAATGAGTTCAGTGTTTGCCATTTTGGTTTTTGGCCAAAAACTTCTCCGCAATCATGCGCATGGAAAAGACTTGATCTGTACATCCCATTCCTTTGCTCATCCATCCATCCCTTTCTAAATCCCACTTGCATATCTCAGCCATTGACAGGCCTGTTGGTCTAGTGGTTAGTGACCCTGACTGCTATGCCGGAGGTCGTGGGTTCGATTCCACCCAGGACAAATGTTTGTGTGATGAGCACGATCATTTGTTCTGTGTCTGGGTGTAATTTATCTATAATATTTATGTATTTAGAAATATATAAGTATGTTTATCAGTTGTCTAGTACCTATAACACAAGCTCTGCTTAGCTTGGGACTAGATGGTTGTGTGATAGTTGTGGAATATTATTAAGAAGGCTGATACCACGGTCGTTTTTACAGTCCTGCTGCGACCCTTTTCATTTATACACTGAGACTATTACGGCTTTGCAACGGTCTACCGGTACCCGCTTCAGTTCCCAGCATAAATTATACAACGTGTGCAGCAGGCCTGCTACCACTTTTTCTCTAGTCCTTAGCATTTCGAGTGAAACTCTATCATATCCGGCAGCCTTACCCGCTTTCATGCTTTTCATTGCTTTCATTATTTCATCTGTACTTATCTCGCTACTTCTTTCCTCTTCTTTCATAGTTTCTATTTCATTTAGTTCATACGTCATGTCCTCACTCATAAACACGCTTTCAAAATATCCCATCCATCTTTTTAAACTCAAAACTTCATCATTCAGAATACAGCCAATCTCGTCTCTTTTAGCATTCATTATAGGCTGTTTTGAATGTCCTCTGGCAGTTCTTACGAGTTTCCAGAACATTTGGAAGTTATTCAATATACTCCTATCATTTTTTTCCGTTCTTTCTTTTTTTTTTTTAACTACTTCTTTTACTCTCTTATTTAGATGTCTAAAGACTGCCCTTTTTCTTTCAATATCATCATTCGTACCGCTAAAATGACCAGCTTTTGTTGCTAGTAAATCTAGCCAAGCTCTTTTCTTTGCTTCAACTTGCATACGTATCTCATCATCCCACCATAACGTATTATTTTTCCTTTCATCCTTTCTCTTACTTACACATACTTTGGTAGCTGAATCCACTAAACTTTTTTTAACATTTTTCTATACATTTTCCAAGTCTAACTCATTCATACATTATTCATCCCAACCACTTAAATTTTCTTTTAGTCTACATTTGTACCTGTTTTTCTCACCTTCATCTTGTCGCCTTTCTGTTCTAATACACTGTAATGCGATGGTAGACACAGATGACAGATGGCGCCAACCTGAATAGACCATTAGTTCGGCATAAAACCAAACAGTGATCCGTTCCTACCTTAGACCCCCGGTAAACCCTAGTATCTACCACTGCTGCCCTGATTATTTCATCCACAATTATGAAATCTATTACGCTTCTATCATCACCTCTTTTCCAAGTACACATGTGAATCCGCTTGTAGCGAAAGAAAGTGTTCGTCACAAAAAGATTATTTTCTATACATACGGTGAGGAGGCTTTCACCATTCTTATTTATACTTTTATCACTAAACGTTCCAAATATCCTTTCATAACCAAGCCTCCTCAACCCAACCCTACCATTAAAACCACCTAGCATAATAATATTTTCATTTCCCTTCCATTTCATTAACACCATCCTTACCTTTTTTACGTGGTAGAGCCATGCTGCAGTTATATTAGTAGTATAGTTGTAGCACGAATGGGTCGGCTCGACCGGGGAAGGACCACGCTCTCACAGAATACCAGCGTGAAATAGTAGCTTAATGCTGCTGTATTTCGTATGGTGAGTGTAGAGAACCGGAGACCCTTTTTACTGGAAACGAGGCATTCCATCTCAGTCCTCACGGGTGACAACGCATCTGCATTTTGATCTTTAATGGAAGATAGATGTAGATGTCTATGGGCCGCAGCAACCACTTACCATCAGGTGGACTGTGTGCTCGTTTGTCACCCTATTCTATAAAAAAAAAAAAAAAAAAAACCATTTCCCAAAACTGCTCTCGCATATATGTGGGCTTAGACATGTCTGGGGCGTAACCCCTAGCACAAACAACTTATTTAAGCCCACTTTCATTCGTATCCATAGCAGTCCTATGCTTAAAAATTCGTACATTTCACACATAATAACAACAATAATAATAATATTGATAATAATAATGGCGATGATAAATTCAAATAATCTACACATATCTAGTGGAACAATTTACACAGACGTAATTGTTATAATGCAAAAATATCTTAGAGTTCCGTATTTGGAATTGATCAGTACGACGGAGAAAAATGTTGCTTTGTTTCCACTCTCTAGATACACATACATTTCAGCGACAATTATATACTGAATCTGAGCTAAATTGTATTGATGCTTAAGCTTAGCGAGTATTCTTCCATCTAGAGACTTTCGCGATTTGAAATTATCTATGCAGTTTTAAAACGTTTCTTTTTCCGTAAAACTTGACGTGTACCAAACGTATTTACATAATATATATTTTTTAGGGAAATATGAGTTATGATGTATATCTCCTACTTTTATATTATTTTTATTTTTAAGTGTGTTAAAAACGTTCGCCTTAATTAAATGAAACTAATTTTTATGGATTTTATTGCATATACGTAAAAATATCTCGTCAATGCTTAAAAATATTTCCGTATAATATATAATATTCGTTTAAAAATTTAAAAAACCTTTCATGTCTTGTTTTAGAATACTACTTTAAAGGAGTGAGTGAAGAATCGTTAATATGAATGCTCTATAATAAACTACTCGGTATGATAAGATCCGATATTAGAATAAGTGGCGACTTAATCACTCACTATCGATTATGGCGTATATATTGCAGAAAGAATTCGCCAAGTTGTGGCAGAATTGTTACAAGACTTTAGATTTACGTTTAAAGACGTTAGATTTACGTAGAAAGAAGATTCAGTCTCAACGGATAGGTCTCGTATTCTATCTTTGTAAGATGAATATGCATAAGATAATGTCGTTTCTATTAATGTTATTTTCATGTGATTGTGTAGTTCCTACGTTGAATTAATTTAAAAAAATTAATCGATTTCTTGATTCTGTCCACCGGTGTAGTTATTTTAGTACAAGTGAAGAAAGCTGTGTTGCCGAGAGGCTCCCCTATTTCCATCACGTTTCAGAAATGTGTGTGTGAACAACCGGAACGTATTCCGGCATGTTAATAGGAGTATTGTAACATTGGATTTCTCGCGTACTGTGGAGAAGTGGCGAGCTTTCCTGTATATTAAATAGCATTTCAAAGTATTTAAATATTGATATTATTATCAACTTCATGTAGCGTAAGCCTATCTTAATGATACGTAACATAAATTCTAACAATAAAGTTCAAATAATAGAACGCGTCTTGTTTGTAAGGACATATTAAACGTTGAATGGAATCTATAATGCAGCAAATATAACTGCAACGCAGCACAGATATAGTATATGAGCATGAAATTACATTTACTATTGCGGTCTGCAAGTTTTCACAAGTGCTGTTTAAAATTCTTGTTAACGCCCACTGGGGATTGCGCTAGAAAATTGAAACCAGTGCACGGTCACGTAACTTAATGCATACATATTTCATGATATAAACTTACAAACTCTATAATCTATAATCCATATTAGACTAAACCACTTCTCTTAAAAATATTTCGACGGACGAGCTTGCCAAGCATCTCCTTAGTTATATCCGAGGGATTAATTTTTGCCAAATCTTTAATTATCATTGTGCTAAAATACGCTTCCGGACCACATTAACTTGTGGTACACAACTTAAATCATCAGCCAAAGATAAGCCGAAGTTTTAACCTGCCTAGCATATTATTGGGTCCTTACATATGAAATTAGCATTTTGTCGTACTGACCACTTTGATCTGAAATATCTCCTCTTTGGTTAAGAATTCCAAATTCAAATTTATAAATTCATTTAGCTGGTACATTTGTGTTTTGAAAACAGTCATTTATTTGTTTTTTATTCATTATTTTTTTCTTTGGCGTCGCTTATTACCGCACAATGGAAAACATGAAATATCGCAATACTTATGAGTACGAGTTCTACTGTGGCATCAGTGCTGCAGAAACAGCTCGAAGGATTAATGATGTGTACGGCGCTGGTATCGCAAAAGAAAGCACGGAGCGTTTTTGGTTTCAACATTTTAGTTCTGGAAATTTTGACCTTCAGAACCAACTCCGTGGATGGCCGGAGACCAAAGTGGAAAGTGAAGAATTAAGGGCTACAATGGAATCGGATCCATCACAAAGCACTTCAGAGATAGCTGCAGGCTTCGAGGTGAGTGATAAAATTGTATTAATCTACTTGAAGCAAGTCAGGAAAGTAAAAAAAAAAAACTTGAACGATCGATACCTCACGAATTGAGTGAATCGAACTTGCAAACACGCGTCGACTGCTGTGCTACTTTGCTCAACCGGCACAAAAATGAAGGAATTTTAAGGCGAATGATTACTTGTGATGAAAAGTGGATACTGTACGATAATCGGATGTACTCGTTGCGATGGCTGAACCCTGGAGACCCAGCTAAATCCTGCCCTAAACGAAAATTGACTCAGAAAAGGTTACTTGTGTGTGTTTGGTGGACTAGCGCCGTTCAATACAGTTTTCTAAAATATGGCCAAACGATTACGGTATACGCCTATTGTCAGCAACTGCAAACCATGAAGGAAGAACTAGCTGCTAAAGAACCGAGATTGGTCAATCGCTCTAGGCTACTGCTGCTTTACGACAACGCAAGACCACACACTTCACAACAAACAACCACTTAGTTAGATGTGCTACAATTAGATTGTCTGCGACATCTACCGTACTCCCCGGACCTTCGGAATTTGGACAACTACTTACAAAGAAAAAAATTCAACTCCGATGCGGCAGTCCAAACCGCCTTCAAAGAGTTTATTGATTCTCGCCCTCATGGTTTTGTTAGTAAAGGGATCAATGAACTACCTATGAGATTGCAAAAGTGCGTAGATAACAACGCCGCATACTTTGATAAATTAGATATGTTTTACAAAAAAAAAAATTGACTTTATATTCCTTCCATACAAAACGCCAATTTCATATGTAAGGGCCTATTATAAATCCACGGCGTTTAGAGTAACATTAGGTTGATTTTGATAGTCAAGTCAATATGTAATTTTTCTGCTCCCTTTGATTATGTACAACTTTTACGTGTATAACCCGTGTTTTGACAGGGATTAATATTAATCCATGACAGCTCCCCCACTGATGAACTGCAGTGAGATCAAAATTCATTCTGTCCACAGATGAATAGGTACATTTAAACTAAAATGTTGATACATCTGGACGTCATATGCGTACAGGCGATACTTGCTGATGGCTTTATTACGGAGACAAGTGCATTGACAAATACAGAATACTACGGAGATATGACACCGCCAAGGAACACCAGCAGCAATGTCACATTAATTGGAGAAGTTATCATCAAAATGTGTGTGTTGTCGGCGTCCCTGAAGTTAGGACCATTGTACAACCGATGCTGTTAAATTTAGGAATTTCAATCAGGGGCGTTACTGAAGTCCAGAAGTACAAGAATAGTAAGTTGACGATTATCCATCGCTAGGTGGTCGGAAACCAGTCCAGTCTAGGGTCTATGACTGGATTAAAGTGATTATTTTTGTTTAGAAATTTTGTGAGTTGGCCATGAACAAACTTTTCAAGAATTTTGGAGAAAAAGGGAATATAGATGTAGGCCGGAGAGTTATTTTTGGCGACAGGAATTGAGGATGCTTCTTTCCGTTTGGTGGGTTAGGTGATCCAACATCGGCATAACCATGTCACGTCCAATACCATCTGTGCCAACAGCTTTATAGGATATGACGGATACAATTTTTTATTTCATCATCAGTCACTGGTTCGAAACAGATAAGAGTCCAACATGGTAAAGAGAAAAAAGTTATATCTTTAATGATATCCCTTTTGACTGTTGATTCAATTGTAACTGGCAAAGAGTAAGTGTTTATTGAGGACTGGTAAGTTAAGGGAATGACCAACATTCGGTTTGGTTTTACCAAAGCCCATGCTGTGCAAGAACTTCCATATATTCTAGGTTGAGCAGTTAACAAGGGGGAAGGTCAAGAGTACTCGGATACCTAGACGTGCATGTATGAAGAAGTTAATGAACATGAAAGAAGCGAAAGAGGTATGTAAGGATCGCGACACTTTGCGATCTGTTCTCTCTGGCTACCCCGTTAGAAATTGTACGTGAAGATAAGTATAAGTAGTAAGCAGTTAACAATAATATTGTGAATGGTTCGGCGTTTGATATTTAGTATTACCTGGTTGCAGCGATTTCGTGTCTTTTTTAATCTTTCCCAGTATTCGTCATTAGGCGAGCATTAATGTTTTCTTTTTAGGCGGTCTTAATAAGGTCTTTCTGTAATAAGATGTCATTATAATGTTATTGAATACCTGCAGTTTATTGTCAATGTATTATTACTATTATTATAAAAGTCTGCCCAATTAGCATTGCGAATCTTATAATTTAATAGCTGGCGATTCACGTGGACAAGGTTACACTGAAACACAATTTTGGGATAACTAAGCGAATCAGGCGTTACTTTGCGGAAATCCATTAATTACTTTGCAACCATCCGCTCAATAAAATAAAATGATGTGTTAGAAGAGCGCCTCCCGCCCTCCCTCAATTGCGAGTACTAATCCCAGCACCACTGCTTCCAACACCACTACTCGCAACACCACTATTCTAGGAAAGACATACCATCGACGATAATACGACACGTCTTTCGCCCCTACACAGTCTTTCAATTTGATAACAGTTTCACAGGGTTTCATTATGGTATAATTTTTTTTAAAGAATAAGGGTGACAAACGAACACACAGCCCACCTGATGGTAAGTAGATGCTGTGACCTATAGACCATTTATCTCCAATTAAGAATCAAAATGCAGAGGCGTTGCCAGTCCTGAGGACTGAGATAGAATGCCTCATTTCCAGTAAAAAGGGTTTCACAGCACACCCTAATATAGCTGCAGCGTGGCTCTACCACGTAAAATGATGATAAATGGTAATGTAACTGAAAATGGTAGAGTGCATAGATTTAAATTAGCAAGAGCATATTCACTCTTTACTTAAAGTCATTCACATAATTCATTCATTACAACCTAACAAATGTCCAAAAATCTAAAAGTTGGCAATCTGTTGGCATCATATGTAACCAAATTATCATATGAATAATTACCATAGTTACCATGCTTGAGAGGCGGGTTAGCAGCTTTATTTCGTTATTTTGATTTATTATCAGGAAATGCTGCTGCCCATCTTCTGCTTCATTTTTTTAATAGAAAAAGTGGAAAACGAGCATGCGGCTCCCCTGATGGTAAGTGAATACCGGCGCCCATGAGCAACCACAACACCAGGAGAATTGCAGATGCACTGCCGGCCTTTTAGAAAGAAGTAAGCTCTTTTATTGAAGGTCTCTAAGTCGTATCGGTCCGGAACGTTATTTTTCTCTATCGCCTCTTACAGCACTTACGGGATTATAAGGAATACTGTATTATGCTGCCACTAGAAAATAACTCTACACTGTAATCGTGTAGAAAGACAGGTGCTAGCAAATCAGTCCACTCTATGATATGATTTTATTGATGTGATGTGAGGAAGCCTGCTCTTGTCTTAATAGTCCGTTCCTTAAGATTTGAGTCGGTGTTGAAAAAAGTATATGCTATTTTAATAAAAGGGTAATAAAGTTTTAGAGCCACGTGATTGTAGGTAAATGAAAAAGAAGCTACGTGTTTATCACCTCTCAGGAAGAGATATGTTATTTTATAACCTTCCAGTCGGAAAACATCAGATTTCAGGTCTGTATTCACTTTAATTAGTGATTAGTCTACACGTGTAGACAGTGATTGATTGGTGTTAATTTTTATTAGTTATTAGGTGATTAATAATTTGCGTAGTAAAGTGATTAGGAGCGTGTTGTCCTTTTGCGTGCTGCGTGCTGCGCAGTATGTCCTTCACTAAACACGTCTTGACAACAGTGTTTAGTGTTTAGCGTTTAGCGTTGGACGCTCGCTTGTGTTGCAAAATGGCAAAGTGGACCGAAGACATAACCTATAAATTTGTGCAGGAGTATCTAAAAAAGTGAATTTATTTACTATAGTAAATACCATAACTGCAAAATTAAAGGAGCCCGAGATGTCTCTGTAAATGAAGCTATGAGAAGCTACGTATAAATGAAGCTATGAACATACGCGTATTTGGAAGTAAAGAAGTTTATATTAAAATCAGAAACTTGAGATCTACATATTCGCCAGAGGCAACGGCTTACAGCTGATTTTACTTTACACAGGCAATAAACAGCACTACTTACACTATACACTTGCGCTAATCACCCGCAATCTAATCACCAGCACTTGCACTTATCAAAATGAATACAGACATTTAAATTAATTTGTGAGGAGTAACTACTTAGGTTATACTCCTGTGAAAATATTTATAAAACAATGTGAAAAATGCAAGCTACACTAGCACATTAATGTTTCGTGTCATCTGCCCCATTAGAGTTATTTTATTTGTTACAACAATTTACTGCACTACAATATTTCAATTTTTATAACTTCGGTACGGTTTTATTAGGTTGATAAAGATTTTCAGTGTTGTTCCTGAAAAACGGGTGAAATAAGAACCAAAAAATAAAATAGTTATAAATTATAACTATACGAATTGAGCTATGGTTAAAACGATAAACCTACACAATGGTTAAAAATAATTTTTCATTTTGTCTTCAAAAATTTACTTGAAAGTGAAATAGTGTCTGCGAAGAAGCTTACGACAGACTTACAACAACATGAGTGACATATGTTCCAGTTTATGAGTGGAGAATACGAAAAAAAAAACAAAGAACTCTACCGCAAAAATCGCAATGTTTAAAATGAGCTTTAGTTTTGAATTAATTAACGTAAATTATGTTCCAAGGCGTAAAATTAAGTCCATTAATATTATGTAGTAAATAGCATGGAAGTTTGTGTTAAAGTCTTCAAGGATCAAAACATATTTATATTTAATATAAAATAAGGTAGTGCTAGCGATGAAAGAAATTATAATCTGTTAATAAAGCTAATTTAATTAATTCATAAACTTTATAAACAGCATGTTACCTTCCAACAAAGCAATTTTGGAGCTAATTAACGAAACTTGAGTCTTTATTAACACGGACGCCTTTGAAAGAGGAAAAGAAAAAATAATTTAATGAGATTTAAATAAGAGTCAAAAGAAAAAGAATGACGATTAAATTTAAATTGTTTGCTATTTTTATAAAAGAAAATGTTACGGTACTGACTAGATTCGTATTAACACCACAAAATCTGCAAATTTATATACTCGGGAGATATTCGGTTGCCGTAAATTTCTTTTCGTTAGCTGTAAATTTGTTTTGTAGTTTTTGGTTTGATATAATGTTTCAAAATCCTAATCTTAGGTCTTGAGGTCCTTACAGGAATGATTTCTATAAGGTGCAACATTTTTTTACCTTAAAAATAGGAAGAGATGAATCATTCGGGGAGCCCTTGGGAATGAGAACGGTATAAATTTTGTTATTCACTAGCTTTTTGCCCGTGGCCTCGCTTGTGTGGGCTTTAGGTTAAAACATCACCAAAATTAGTAAAATTGAATCACTTGTAGATTTAACTCGGTATATGTGTCTGTATTATGTAAATAATTAAAACTTGGCTACATAATATGCTATAAAAACACATAAGTGAGTTTATCAAAATTGAAATAATGTCATACGGCTTTTTATATCGGGCCTGTCTTTCGATGTGTCTTTATGAATGGTAAATTGTCCTGGTGCGTTGTGTTCATTTACTCATAATAAAAATTAATATAGTTTTGGCCAAATAATGTTCCCCGTGCTTTGTGGCATTACTTGGAGGAGGCCTATGTTCACCAGTGGACTTGTGAGGGGCTGTAATGATGATGATGATAAAATAATATTGAATTTCACGGTCTTTTATAAATACACCACAAAGTGTTTATTTGCGATATTCAAATAAAACCATTTACCCCATCGAATAATAATTGGCACCATAAAATAGATACCAGTATTTTTTTACGTTCGAGTAGACTGAAAATGCATAAATGTAGTTCTGTTTACGTTATACGTGTGTGAAGAACTATATTAATGAACGGGAGTAGAAGCATACAGAAGATAAGCAGCAGCGTCTTCCTGATTACAGATCAAAATAATAAAAAAATGCAGTTGGCAACCCGCCTGCCAAACAAAGCAACTACGGTAAATATCCAAAATGTTTGGCAACCTATAAGAGAAATCGAAATGCTGAATGAATTATATTAGTCACGTGGGTGCTGTAAATGGCGACAGATGGAAACTGAAACAGGAGATGGGGCCAGCATCTGCCTGATAACATTGTCAAGTATTAAAAAACTGCAGTCGCCAACCCGCTTGCCAAGCGTGGCTACTACTGCAAATATCCGGCCTATTTGACAAACAATGGATTAAGCCTATGATCATTAATAGAAATCAATATTAAAAGTAAAAAAGTAGCAGTCTACATACATCCCACACCTGGGCATAGGCCCCAGCGAGATTTAGGACAAAAAATAGTTAATTGAGTAGATTCCGAATCTAGTACAAACGAATTCACAGTTCCGAAATATTTTTTTACTTCTCAAATATGCAGGTTTCGCAATGTTTTACTTCACTACCGAGAACGTGATAAAACGACACTTCAAATTGCAATTAAAAGATGAGTGGTGTCGGTGCGGATTGAATTTGGGTTGCTTACGTAATATGAAATTTACGTTTGGATCGGTTCAATTATCGGCTTTGACAGATGAAATTCAAGATTCTATCAGGGCAGTTCTTTTTATAAATAAAATAAATATAAGCCTGTGTTTAAAATTTGCTGATTTTGATATTTATAGCACTTTTTCCCACGAACCAGTTCATTTACACATGTGAGTTATGAAACCGTGACTGTCACAAGAATTTTAAGTCTGAAAGTATGAAAGCTATCTTAATATATGACAGTTTTAAAATTCTCATTAAGCAGTATAAAAGTAAAAAGCAACTTACATACGTCTTACAACTGTACACCGAGCTCCTAATTACCCATATTGTGAAATAGCGGTTTTCACATGTCCACGATTTTTTGAAATCTAATCAGAAATGAAGTTTTCAACGCGAAGTGTTTCTTCACCACTTCACTGAACACGTGGCAAAAATCAAATAAAACTTCCTTACGAGTTTCATTGATCCTCACGGGAATCGTACGTTTGTTCCTATTGTAACGCTTCCCCCCTCTACATAAAAAATATTATATTAAATATAATAAATATAATTAATTTACCCCTTTTCGATAAACTTGCATATATGTGACCAAGATAAATAAGATATGTTTTGATCTTTCTAAATGATCTTTCTAAAGGTTTAATAATAGGCCGTTTGTAATATTTTGGCGTGATCGTCTTAGTTAGGACCCTTATTGATGTTGTGTTTGTTTAATAACTTAATTCTTTTAGGTGTCTTTTGGAAGAATGAATATTCACTAGAGCAAATGAAAGCTGTTGGTCAGCAGGGCAGACAGTCTGCAGCCCCGTAATGAAGGGACCCGACTTGGGCAAAGCTACTCAGGCGTGAGTCAAACCAAGAGCGCCATTGAGAATAGCGTCCCACCAAACAACCATCGCAGAGACGCAATGCTGCAGAACGCAAGAAGCATCAATACGACTATCGTCGTGCTTACACAATTCCAAGGTCCCCCATACATCCCAGTAGACATCATCACCCGCATACCTCCATCGACCACAACCACAAGAGTGCGTCGAATCAGGCGCAGCACACCCGCAGATCCATCACAAGACGCAACACCGCAAGTAGCAGTAAGCATCAATGCAACTATCATACGGATGGCGCCCCCTCACAACACACCCACATGATCCCTATCGACTTTGGTAACAAAGTTTGTATTGTTGTTATATAAAAAATATCACTAACGTATTGAAAAGGAACCAGGGTGCGCAAACGCTAAACTGAGAAACAGAAGGGAGGAATCGAGGCTTCTCTCGATCCGGCCTCCTATAACGCCTACGTTGGGTTCGGGAACAACGTATGTGATCTCCGCAACGGAGTAACACACGCGGGCGATAACCTCTTCCTTTTCAGAAAATAATAAAATAAGTAAATACTTTTCCCTATCCCTTCCCTACACTTTTTCTTTCTTCTTCTTATTGACTGCTGGTCTTGCACTTTTCCCAAAGTTTCTCCGAACTTTCCCGAAACTTCCCCGAACGATTCCCGAACTTTTTCCCGAAGGATTTCCGAACGAATTGCAAGAAAACTCGTTTACTGAGCTACCACAGAGCTATACGCGAAAGTGAGCCGCGCCATTCGTGCGCTTGCGCAACTCAATTACATCAATTTGTTCTATCACTCTCTCACGGTTTTCTCAATAACTTTATTTGCATATCACAAAAAACCTTTTATTTATTTAACAAAATATGCCTATTTTACTCACATGTTCAAAGTTGGAATTTCTTAAATATTTAACATAGAAAGTTAAAACAATGTTTTCCACTTGAAATTATGCATATCTTAACCAATACAATAGTTTAATTTACACTTTTTCTATTCATTTCACTATTAAAACACTTTTAAATTTTTTATACAAAACTATCATTATTTCACTTATTCACAAGAATTTTCACATAAAACAACACAGAATTCACCCCCCCCCTACACGTACAATCAATCTGAAATGTTTTACAAGTCACTTTTACACAAATTGCTGAAATTGCAAATATTTAAATTTCTACGTATTTGGCCTCCTAAGTACGTGGCTAGCGTGCGTCTATGAACTCACACTATTTGAACAACTAACTTTTGCACGACTATCGACTATCAGTAAAAATGGAACGTCTATTATCAACAATACTAGGTGAATAAATGATTCTACACAATTCTCAAACGTTGAAAACTATTTCTAATCAGATTCTTATCAGTTATCATGTTTCTTATCAAATAATATAAGTGAATGTTTTCATAAATCAATCAAAGAAAATAGGCATTTGTTTTCATACAAAACATATCAAACTCATATAAGACAATACTTATGCAATTAATTTCCATTAATTCTACTTATGCACAGCTATCATCTCGACCGGAGAACAAATCCTGTAACATAATTTATATCTTAAAATTCCCTATATGAATTTATTAAGAGATATTACTAAGAAAACGATAAACTATTCCGGCCTGAGAGTCGAACCCAAGACCTTCATATCATTAATTCGATATTTCTTCAAGATTCAACTAAGCATTTTCTTATAGGAATATTGTTGCTTGATAATTTGCTTTTAGAAGCTATTCGTAATCGGTTAACTAATAAATTGAAATATTCTTATAGGCGCGTCGCCAACAATCTCCCCCCCCCCCGTGCATCAGCACCATCATTTGGGAGGCGTCGCGGGTACCAGGACTATTATTCTGGATGTAGGTCTCCTCAAGATACCTGTGCTAGTAATGACGTCAACCACTCTGGTGTGACCGTCTGGTCCCGGTAGCGTCCTACTAATCTTGCCTTTGGGCCACGTATTTCGTGGCAACGAATGATCTATTATCAAGACAATATCACCTTCCTTACGTTCCATGAACCTTCCGTTATTACCTGTTCAAGGTATTAAAGTGGGCATGTATTCTTTTAGCCATCTTGTCCAAAAATGGTCGGCTAACCTCTGTGCAGATTTCCAATTGAGTTGACCCGTCAGATGTTGCTCTAAAAATAATCCAGGTGGTCGATCACCATATGAGCGCCCCAGAAGAAAATGATTGGGTGTCAAACCCTCTTCAGGACTATCCATACTGAATGTTACCAGAGGTCTGGAATTTACAGTATGCTCTGCTTCTAAAAAGTTAAGTTGTAATCCTGGCAATATTCTGCGATATTTGGGTTCCAAATTTAGTGTCACTGTACCGACTTTGCACCTTGGTATGGTTTTTTCAACTAGCTGCTGGCACCGAGATCCGCACGGTCTACCTTGGATAGAGTATATGCACTCGGGACCTGCCAAGATTTGGTAAGTTTCACATTTATTGCATTTATCGTTAACGGACACGTGAATGAAACGCCCCAACGTTTTTCGTGTCGCCTTCCTATAGTCACACTCATAGGTCCGAAATAATCTACGGCTGAGCACGTAAAAGGTGGTTCATTGTGAGCTATTCTTTCCAGAGGAAGATTTCCTTGTGGCACGTTCTGCGGTTTTGACCTGTATGTCCTGCACCACTGACAGTGATGTGACACACTTCGTACTACGTTACGCAAGTTCAAGACATAAAATTTTTGTTTCACCTCATTCATCACCGTCTGGTGATTGGCATGCCCAAAATGATGATGAACTTCTCTAATCATCATTTTAACGATTTCGTGTTTACCGTCTAATACGACAGGTTTTCTACTTTCCTCAGTCAAATTGGACTTAAAAGGTAAACGCCCATTCAAACGGAGTAAGTTATTGTTACGAGCTTGAGGTTCGTGACAATAAAAATTGCCGATAAAATTACCTAAATTAACACTTTAATTTACTTTACACAAATCAAAACTTAAAACACTAATAATTAAACACACTAATTCACTTCATTCCGCTCCGAAGCTTCGCTTGTCTCGCCCAAATCCAATACTGCCTCGATCGCATCTTGCAGCGCCTATATATACAAATTAGCAATGAAGCATCCGGAATATCCAAGTAAATGCGCGCAAAGCGACGAGTGTTCGAGTGTAGATTTTCTAGAAACTTAGTTCTTCGGATGGCGCTGTCGGTTGAAAGATTTGTGATGTCATTTTCTGCAAAGCTCCCCTCGCTCTCGTTCCTGATACTAGATGGCGCTAGTGTATGGCGTTGACTTATTCACGCAACACTGCCCCCTCCTAAGACATGCTCGTCCTGAGCATTATCGGTCCCATAATAACGCACCAAGCGATCCACATGGACGATCTTAGCAGTCCCTCTTGCGCCTTTCTGTATCCGGTAGGTCACATCGTTGATCCTGGTTACAATCCGGTACGGGCCGTCCCATTTAGCTTGAAGCTTAGGAGATTTCCCTTTGCTGCGGACTGGATTGTGCAACCACACTAATGAACCTTCGTTGAACTCTTTATTGTTTATTTTGCGGTCGTACCGGGTTTTCATTTTCTCAGACATTTGCTGGCCCGATTGTCTGACGTGCTCATAAATGTCATTCATTTTGTTCCGCAAGTCATTTGCATAATCGGTTATACTGCGTGGGGCATCAGGTGGTATCCCGGTGATCAGGTCTGCAGGCAGCCGTAATTCTCTTCCAAAGTTTGCGAAAGCTGGTGTCACTGCTGTACTTTCATGAACAGAACTTCGATATGACAACAAAAACGGTTGTATGTGCTTGTCCCAATCTTGTTGCCGATTGTCTACAACTTTTGCTAGGTACCTCTCCAATGTCTGATTAAATCGTTCCACCATTCCATCAGATTGCGGGTGATAAGAAGTCGTTCTTGTTTTATGAGTACCCATAACTGGACAAGTTTCTTGGAATATTTGAGACTCAAAATTCCTTCCTTGATCGCTGTGAATCTGTAAAGGTACTCCAAAACGACAGAAGACTCCATAAACTAGTTAATCTGTAACTGTTGAAGTTTCTTGATTTGGAATGGCGAAGACTTCTGGCCACTTTGTGAAGTAATCTATCACAACCATGAAATACTTGTTACCGCTTTCACTCTCTGGAAACGGCCCCGCCACGTCAATGGCTATTCTCTCCCATGGTGCACCAACATTGTACAACTTCAATGCACCTCTACTACGAGTCTGAGGTCCCTTTACAGCCGCACAACCTGTACATTTGCGACACCAGTCCTCGACATCGTTTCGACAGTGGACCCAATAAAACCGTTCTCGGATCTTCAGTAGAGTTCGTTTAACTCCCAGATGGCCTCCGGAACAATCATTATGGTACAGCTGTAGAACATCCGGTACTTTAGCTTTAGGGACAACCATTTGCAAATGACAGCTGTCTCCCCTAACATTTTCCCATTTACGGCACAGGACTCCATCCTGAATCAGCAAGCTGTCCCATTGGGCCCAATAGCTTTTCGTGGTTGAACACATCGCTGAGACGTCCCTCCACTTAGGCTTGGTAGCACGGGCCTTCATCCATCCCTGAATCGTCTTGATATCCAGATCTTCCTGCTGTGCATGTCGTAGGCTGTCCTTCCGCCCGTTGCAGAGGTGGTCTGTCCTGGGCATCCTCACGGATACCACTTCCTTACTCTCTTGCCTACTACAATGGTTGCAATCTTCAGGACAAGATCTTCTTGACAATGCATCTGCGTTGCCATGAGATTTCCCGCTGCAATATCTGATAGTAAAGTCGTATCCCGGCTGCTGCTGGGCGGTGATGTTAGCCGCACTTCCCTTCTTACATCGTTCACCTTCTCTTTCTAGGGTTCGCTTAGGGCAGCTGGATCGAAGATGGCCCCTTTCCCGACAGCCATAGCACCTAGGGCTGTATCCTTTATTGTCGTCGCGAACCGTAACTGCTGCAACCTCCCTAGCGCGAGGGGAACGACGATCCTGCCACCGCCAGGCAGTGCCGTTAGCTGCACTACCCTCTCGAGATCGATCAACTCTCCTTTCTACAGTTCGCTTAGGGCAGCTGGATCGAAGATGGCCCCTTTCCCCACAGCCATAGCACCTAGGGCTGTATCCTTTGTTGCGGTCGCGAACTGTAGCTGCTGCAACCTCACTGACGCGATGGGAACGATGATCCTGCCGCACAGCTTCCACCTTCAGTGCATGGGCCAAGGCGTCCTTAAGCGTCTCGTGGTGCCCGAGCCTCACAGCAGCTCTGACTTCCAGGTCGCGGATGCCGTCGATGAATGTCTGCACCAGGTTCCCTTCAATAAGCGCAGGTACAGACCGGTATGCTTTTCGCACCAGCTTCTCCACTTCTAGAGCCCACTGCTGCAGGTTTTCGTTGTTGCGCTGCACACGATCTTTAAGCTGCGCACAAAAGACGTGTTCCAGGTGAGCGTCGCCATATCTCGCCTCCAATGCCTCAAGGAGTTGCTCATAAGTAACTTCCTCGCCGAGAGCTTCCAGAACTGTTAAGGCCTGGTCGCGCAGGCCTAGTGTGAGAGCAGTCATGGCCTGACTTTTATTCCAGCCGTTCGCCTTCATAACAGCCTCGAACTGGATCTTGTAGGCTGACCAGGAAGAGGTACCGTCAAACGGCGGCACTTTGAATCCACGTAGCGAAGGTGTTGTAGCTACTACGGGAGCTGTTGTTCCATCCCCAAGTTTGAGGTCGTCCAGCGTTTTCTTCACGTCAGCCATTACGTTGTCAACCCGATTGTTTACTTGGTCGATTCGGCTTTCGGCCACCGACAGGCGGTTGTCATGTTGAGCAACCTTATCCTTCACCTCCCGTATATCTTTTCCGAAGATAGCGTGAAGTTCCTTCATGAGGAGCATCTGCTCTTCCTTATCGCGTTGTAGTTGCTCTTCTAAACGACGGGCCTGTTCCTCCTGCCGGCGGGCCTGTTCCTCTTGTCCGCTCTGCAGCTGCTCTTTCAACTGACGGGCCTGCTCCTCCTGTCGGCGAGCCTGCTCCTCCTGTCGGCGAGCCTGCTCCTGCAGCATCACCATCAGAGCACCTAAGTCAGGTGCTGCAGATGTAGGAGCTACCGACGGGCCTGCAGCCGGTGGCTGGCCCTCCGACGTCTGCGGCGTTGCACCACCAAATCTTCGTTGGTCCGTCTCCTGCTGGCGTTGACTTCGGGTACGGACACCCTCCGTTTCCTCCTTAGGTAAAATCGGCATGATTTTATCCCACTTCTGACACCAATTGTTACGAGCTTGAGGTTCGTGACAATAAAAATTGCCGATAAAATTACCTAAATTAACACTTTAATTTACTTTACACAAATCAAAACTTAAAACACTAATAATTAAACACACTGATTCTTTTTATTCCGCTCCGAAGCTTCGCTTGTCTCGCCCAAATCCAATACTGCCTCGATCGCATCTTGCAGCGCCTATATATACAAATTAGCAATGAAGCATCCGGAATATTCAAGTAAATGCGCGCAAAGCGACGAGTGTTCGAGTGTAGATTTTCTAGAAACTTAGTTCTTCGGATGGCGCTGTCGGTTGAAAGATTTGTGATGTCATTTTCTGCAAAGCTCCCCTCGCTTTCGTTCCTGACACTAGATGGCGCTAGTGTATGGCGTTGACTTATTTACGCAACATTATCTTCTCCTATTTCCATAGATAATTTACTTAAGCGTGAACTTCTTTCAACGCTTTTACCTGCTTTCAAGCATTTTATTTCCAAATGAAAACACTCGTCTTGAACGAACTTCCATTCAGCTTTTTTCAAGAGCGCTATGTCCAACGCGCTATTGGGTCCTTTAACCGACTTTGCTAAAATTTCGTTGGAACACATAGCCGACTTTTCGTCTGCGTTGTCGGGTCCTTTAACCGACTTTATTAAACTCTTGAATTTTTCTACCGCTTGTAAGGTGCGTGTAGTTGCCCCAAGGAATTTTTTAAAGGTGCTAAATCGTCCGTAGTCGGGTAGACTTAACGGTTCTTGCTTTCTCAGCACATTTACGCCTTTTGGCGATTTTTCTTCACCTGTTTCTAAGCTATTTATGGTGTCCACTTGTTTGGGCCATAAATCAGGACTTTTCCTGAGGAATTCAGGTCCTTGAAACCAGCGATGACTTACATCGAAGGTGGAAGGAAAATTTCTAGTGGCATCGTCTGCCACGTTTTGTGACGATGGAACCCATCGCCATTCACATGGTTTACTGTGATCTTCGATCTCAGGCAATCGATGAGCAACGAATGGTTTAAAAGCGCGAGGATCTGACTTAATCTACTCTAACACTGTACGTGAGTCCATCCAAAATACTCTCTCGGATATCTCGTACTTGCTCTCTTCAATAACTGATGCAGCTAGCCTGCTGCCCATAAGAGCTGCTTGCCATTCAAGCCTTGGAATAGAAATTGGTTTCAGCGTCGCTACTCTCGCCTTTGCAGCGATCAGCGTAATCCGCCTCTGTCCTAGCTCGTCCGTGGTGACGTAATACACCGCGGCAGCGTATGCTTTTTCACTAGCATCCGTGAAGGTGTGTAACTCTCCCTTGCCGACGCCTTCAGCAACGGGTCTAGGTATTTCTAAATTACCTAATTTATTCACTTCCGATATCCATTTACAAAATAACACGTGTAATTCGTGTGAAACTTCTTCATCCCAAGAGATGCCTGTCCTCCATACTTGCTGGATTAGCGACTTCCTTTCAGCTCGATAACCGACAGTCTATGGATAAGAAATGTTCTCTAGTGACAATAAGACAGGTGTAGGGCGGCTTTCTACTAGGTGGAGTGACGACCTTGTAAGAGGTACAGGAAGTCCATGGATGCAGGTAACTCAGGACCATACTTTACGGTATTCTTTGGGGAGGTCTATATGCAGCAGAAAACTTGTTATGGGTTGGTAATAAAGATGACGAATTTAACAAGGAGCACGTATGTGAAGATATATGGGTGTAAAAGAAACGAAAGAGGTGTATCAGGATCGTGCCAAACGGAAGTACGTAGTCTCTATCTATACTTTTGGGTGATGAGCTCGAGAGTTTTTATATGAATTTGAATATGATTCGGATAAAATAGGTATTTTTAAATTTGATAAATTTGTGATAAATTTTGCAAGGTCTCGTGAAGTGTTAGTTTTTTTTACAAAAAGAACGTTAAAGGAGAATACCCATAGATTGTAAGATCTAAAGTAATATGTAAGTTTTAAATCACCTTACTTCCTTAAACCTAACCTACGTATATAGGAGTTTTGAACGAAGTTTCAGTGGAAAAATAAAGCTTCTTCAACTTCTATTCTAAATTAGTTAGTAGTTAGTTAGTAGTTTTTGTGGAAACCTTTTACAAATAACGTGACGGGTGTAAACAGAAATAAATATTCACTGATAAATGATTATATAATATTTAAATGAATTTAGAACCATCTGACTGTCTGAAATTATGTAGGATGAACGAAAAATATTAAATTATATATTAATATATTAGCACACCTACGTCAAATTTTCACCACTCCATGGGTTGACTGATAGAGAATGCCTCAAGGCATTAAGTCCACCCTTTGTATTCTTTTGTTTTAAGTAACGCAATAAAGAATAAATAAATAAAATAAATAAATGTTTCTCGGCTAAAAGGACAACCCAACTAAAATTTTAATATTTCTTTTACTTTTTGAAATCTAGGAATCTTGAAATATAAATAAGAGGTAGCCATAATTACAGCCTACGAAGAACATACAGTCAGTCATCGCCTTTAATGTTGTCGAAAAAGCCGATATAAATTATAAATTGTTTGTCGGAACGATAGTTACGAAACGAAGTGATAAAAAAATAAAAAAAACTTATTTTATTTTATTTCACGTTTAAACAAATTCCTGTATGTTGAAACTGGTGAACTGGTTTTAAAGCCTTATCTTTAAATGAGGACCACGCACAGTTTTTTTACCGCATATGTAGTGTGAACTATTTTAATTTTTTTGCGTGACAGGCCAACTATAACGAACAGCTCCCTAGCGACTAACAGCTGCTCGGGATCGGGAGCAAGTCGACCGCGTTTCGCCCCGCACCCCACCGCACGATTGCCCCGTCTAGACCTTCGATGACCTACATATTATTAGTAGTAGTTAGATTATGGCATTACGCCACGATTATGCCACGCTTGGCAAGCAGGTTAAAAACACATTTTTTATTTTACCTGTGTCTTGGCGGAGTAAGAATATCTTCTACCCCATATCGTCGCGTAGATGACACCCACAAGAGGAGAGGAAACTAAACTAGGAGATCTGCAGCAGCTGAAGAAAAATAAATAAGAGATTTTCAATATACAATTATGTTATAAAAGTAAATGAATGTTATGAAATTAATTGTAAGTAATATTAAAATGTAGAGCCATTATCCTCCCTTTTGTGTGAAGGTTATTTTTTATACAAATTATATGTTACGATCCAAATAAATGTTATTTATCTATATAAATTTTGAAGAAATTGAATCGCCCCGCCGTACAGTTCATATTTTATATTTTAATTTGCCAATGGAAATTATTACTCCGGCAGATCAGTCTGTGATTTCGTGAGACAGTTCTGTAATATGTTTTAATCAGAAATAATAGGCGCTTGCCGTAAATTTGGTGACACTAAGGTCAGTCCAACACCGTCTTCCATTCCGTCTCTTAAACGAAAAATCGTTTAAGAGACGGAGTGGTATTATGTACCTATGTACTGTATTTGTACATAACAAATTAATGAATAGTATATTGATCCCTTATCTATTCCATATATTTACACTGTTAGTTGCAGTATTAAGTTCATCATTACAGGCCCTTCACAAGTCCACTGCTGAACATAGGCCTCCCCCAAGGAATGCCACTAAGTACAGTCCTGAGCCACCTGCATCAATCGACTTCCTGCATGTTTTACTGGATCGTCACTCCATTTGGTAATGGGACGCTCTACACTTCGCCTGACGGTACGAGGCTGCCACTTGAGAACCTTTCTTCTCCATGGGTTGTCGTTTTTTCGAGCCATATGACGGGTCCATTACCACTTCAGCTTACTAATCCGCTGAGCTATGTCGTTTACTCTGATTCTACTGTAGATTTCATTTACTTATTTATTTACATCACGTCTTAGAACGATAGGTCATTCCTGGCAACACGCACTGGTGGTACAATCTCGTTTTCAGGTTTTGATGTATATATACCTGACAAGAAGATATATCATTACCTCCCGAAAGCTGCCCAGCGCAGTTAAATTCGTCGTTTGACCTCTCGGTCGAAGTTGGAATTACCTAGTCGTACTATTTGTGCCAGGTAAATATACATAGGTAAATATGCATACTCGTCTACAACTTCGGGCTTAGAGCTCTCGACAACTACCGGCATAAGTGTTACATGGACGTTACACATGACGTTAATTTTGTCCATGCTCATTTTAAGACCTATTCGTTCAGAGACACTATTGATGTCTTTGAGCATAGTGTTTAAGTCCTCAATAAATTCGGTATAGTGCCAGTTAAGACTTGCTCTTGGATCGTCAACTGTACACGTTATCATTGTGGCTCCAATGGTGTTGCCGTAGAACCTTTCAATCTCATTTAAAATCTCAAATGTCCCGGAAATGATCCTACAACATTCGTTATTCAGCTACGTTAGTTAGCTCTTTATGTTAGACAGATCTCTAGAAAAGATTTTGGAGCCTTGGTTCCCCTCGATCACGTCTTAAATACCAGCTGTATTGAAGTTGCGTAAGTGCATGCTTGCTGCATGCTTTTGAAGACATAACTGTTCAATAGCCTGTGAAAAGGAATTCGGCTCGCAAGGACCAATTGAAAAGGACACAACGGACGGAAACTAAGAAACAGAAGGGAGGAATCGAGGCTTCTCTCGATCCGGCCTCCTGCAACGCCTACGTTGGGTTCGGGAACAACGTATGTGATCTCCGCAACGGAGTAACACACTAGGGCGATAACCTCGTTCCTTTTCAGCAAGTAGGTTCAGACGGGGATTACGGGTCTTCCGAAGTCGTCCCGGTCCCGACGCCTTAAGTCTTCGATGTGGACTGTATAACTTAAGGGATCTTGGGAATGAAACAGCAATTATCTTCAAACCGTTCCGTGAGAGAGTAATCAATTTTCCCTATACTTTTCTTCTTGACTGCTGGTTTTCACTTTTCCCGAAGGATTTTCTTGTTTTTCCGAACTATTACCCCGAACGAATTGCAATAAAACCCGTTCACTAAGCTACCCCCAGAGCTATACGCGAAAGTGAGCCGCGCCATTCGCGTGCCTGCGCAACTTAACAACATGAATTTGTACTATTACTCTCTCACGTTTCACTTAATTTCTTTATTCACATAAATCACACATAAACACAAGTTATCTATTTAGATAGCACAAAACAATATCTACACCATGATATACATTATTTTTCCGTATTACAAAAATCCTTTAATTTATAAAACAAAATATGCCTACTTTACTCACAAATTCAAAGTTCAAACTTCTTAAATATTTAACACAGAAAGTTAAAACAATGTTTCCCACTTGAATTTATACATATGTTAACTAATACAATAGTTTAATTTACATTTTCTCTATTTATTTCACTATTTAAAACACTTTTAAATTTCTTATACAAAACTATCATTATTTCACTTATGCACAGGAATTTTCACATAAAAATAACACAGAATTCACCTTTTTAGCACGTACAATCAACCTGAAATGTTTTACAAGTCATTTTTACATAAATTGCTGAAATTACAAACATTTTAAATTTTTACATATTCGGCCTCCTAAGGGCGTGGCCAGCGTGCTTCCGTGAACTCACACTATTTGAACAACTAACTTTGCACGGCTCTCGACTATCAGAAAAATGAAAGTCTGAAATACACTTAATTTTAACAATATTAAATAAACGAGTGCTTCTACATAATTTTCAAACAGTATGAAACTATTTCTGATAAGACTCTTATTCGTTATCATGCTTCTTATCAGATAACAATACAAGTGAATGTTTTCATTAATCAATCATAACAAATAGGCATTTGTTTTCGTACAAACATATCAAACTTATACACGACAATACTTATGCAATTAATTTCCGTTATTTCTGTTTGTGCACAGAGTGATCATCTCGACCGGGGAACCAATCCGATCCCTAACTTCACTTTAATATTCCTTTGAATTTACATCGTTAGAAAGATGATTTCAACCGGGGAACAAATCCGGTAATATAATTTATATCTTAAATTCCTTATGAATTTATTAAGCGATATTACTTAGGAAAACGAACAAACTAGTCTGGCCTGGGAGTCGAACCCAAGACCTTCTTATCATTAATTCGACATTTCTTTAAGATTTAACTAAGCATTTTCTTATCAGAGCGTCGTGGCTCGATAATTTGCTTTTTATAACTATGCGTCATCGGTTGACTTAATAAACTGAAACATTCTTATAGGCGCGTCGCCAACAATCTCCCCCCCGTGCGTTAGCACCATCATTTGGGAGGCGTCGCGGGTACCAGGACTATTATTCTGGATGTAGGTCTCCTCAAGATACCTGTGCTAGTAATGACGTCAACCACTCTGGTGTGACCGTCTGGTCCCGGTAACGTTCTACTAATTTTGCCTTTCGGCCACGTATTTCGTGGCAACGAATAATCTATTATCAAAACAATATCGCCTTCTTTAGGTTCCATGAACTTTCCGTTATTACCTGTTCGCGGTATTAAGGTAGGCATGTATTCCTTCAGCCACCTTGTCCAAAAATGGTCGGCTAACCTCTGTGCAGCTTTCCAATTGAGTTGACCCGTCAGATGCCGCTCTAGAAATAATCCAGGTGGTCGATCACCACATGAGCGTCCCAGAAGAAAATGATTGGGTGTCAAACCCTCTTCAGGACTATCCATACTGAATGTTACCAGAGGCCTGGAATTCACTGTGTGCTCTGCTTCTAAAAGTAACGTATGTAGAACCTCCTCGCGTGGGCTCTTTTCTCTGAGCGTAGCGGTCAACGCAATTTTAATCGACCTTACTAACCTCTCCCAGGCGCCACCCATGTGCGGTGCTCTCGGAGGTATAAATTTCCATTTAATATATTTCTTAAATGACTCATTTTTCATGCCCTCATGGCATTCTTCGCATGCTTTCAATAATTCCTTATTCGCAGCTTTGAAATTTGTCCCGTTATCGCTGTATATAACGGCCGGTTTTCCTCTTCTGGCGATAAATCGCCTCAACGCCATTATCATTGACGCTGGTGTCAATGAGGCTGCTAATTCCAGATGTACTGCTCTGGTAGTCAGACACGTGAATAAAACACCCCAACGTTTTTCGTGTCGCCTTCCTATAGTTACACTCATAGGACCGAAATAATCCACAGCTGAGCATGTAAAAGGTGGTTCATGATGAGCTATTCTCTCCAGAGGAATATTTCCTTGTGGCACGTTCTGCGGTTTGGATCTGTATGTCCTGCACCACTGGCAATGATGTGACACACTACGTACTACATTACGTAAGTTCAAGACATAAAATTTCTGGTTCACCTCATTCATCACCGTCTGGTGATTGGCATGTCCAAAATGATGATGAACTTCTCTAATCATCATTTTAACGATTTCGTGTTTACCGTCCAATATGACAGGTTTTCTACTTTCCTCGGTCAAATTAGACTTGAAAGGTAAACGTCCATTTAAACGGAGTAAGTTATCTTCTCCTATTTCCATAGATAATTTACTTAAGCGTGAACTTCTTTCAACACTTTTGCCTGCTTTCAAGCACTTTATTTCCGAATAAAAACACTCGTCTTGAACGAACTTCCAAATTAATAATTCCGCTTTTTTCAAGAGCGCTATGTCCAACGCGCCATCGGGTCCTTTAACCGACTTTGCTAAAACTTTGTTGGAACATATAACCGACTTTTCGGCTGCGTCGTCGGGTCCTTTAACCGACTTTCTTAAACTCTTGAATTTTTCTACCGCTTGCAAGGTGCGTGCAGTTGCCCCAAGGAATTTCTTAAAGCTGCTAAATCGTCCGTAGTCGGGTAGACTTAACGGTTCTTGCTTTCTTAACGCATTTACGCCCTTTGGCGATTTTTCTTCACCTGTTTCTAAGCTTTTTATGGTGTCCACTTGTTTGGGCCATAAATCTTCAATTTGCTTCTCATATTCCTTTTTCAACTCGCTATTTTTGTCGAGCTCTTTTTCAATATTCAACAGGCGACTTTCAACCTGCGCTCTATTCGACGGCATGCACTCATTGTCTGTGCGCCATAACAAAGCAGTCTCGTACCTATTATTAGGTATACGACGTACCGTTTTGTTCAAAATACTTAAGGCTCGTACTTCTGGGTCGTTCACGGGCTTTCTAGCCGACACTCCCAGAGATTCCAAACTAAAATATTCCTTGATCAATTTATCCATATCTTCCTCCTTCTTGGTGGAAATGTGGTTAATGATCTTGATCGGTTTAATACCACCCGATATGTGACCATGTAAAACCCATCCAAGTTTGGTGAGCGATGCTACAGGTAGGTTCTTACCTCCTGAAATTAATTCACGAGTAACTATGAGATGCCAATTGTCCTGACCAATTAATATGGTAGGTTTGGACCTCTCATACATCAACTCATCCTTAATCGGTGTCAAATGAGAACACCGTTGCAATAATTCTCGGCTTACCGACTGCGGAGAAAGGTTAAGTGACTTAATTGTTTGTACACTTATCTCTTCTAAGTCGCTCGAGTAAATGCCTTTTATCTTAATGTTTAAGCGATACGAACTGTCGTCGTTAATTCGCTTACCTCCCACGGCTTCGATACGTAATCCCTCTTTACGTCCGCGAGGCGCTAATTTCTGAGCCATACACTCCTCTATGAGTGTCATGGTCGATCCCTCATCCAGAAGAGCTGTTGTCTTGACCTTTCCTCTAGGTCCATACAACTCGACCGGTATAATCTTTAAGTATGCACATGCCAGTGCATTCACTGTACTAACAGTTGTAATCTGAGCATCCTTACCCCCCTCGTCCCCTTGTGGCGAGGTTTTTTCTTTGGGGTATCGGTGTAGCATTCGATGATGTGACATTCTACATCCCTCTACACCACATTTTTTCGCTTTGCACTCTAACCTCCTATGGTTAGGTGACAAACATTGGAAACATACTTTCGCCTTTTTGACCGCTTCCCATTTCTCGTGAATATTCATGTCCTTAAACTTGTAACAACTCACTATAGAGTGTTCCTTGTTGCATATAACACACTTATGTGTTACCCGACTTACAGGCTTATCCTGGGTTGTCATAACCGCCTGTCGGTTGTGCCCTTTACTATTTCGGCGTTCTAGACGCTCGCTCGACTTACTTCGGCGCATATAGCGCTCGCTCACGGCACATCTGCGTACACCTCCCTTTGCAGTGTGTACAGTTTGCTTCCTGAATTCAGGACGCTTCCTTTTTTCAGGCGCATTTTCATTGTTTAAGGACGCTCCAAATTGTTCACTCAATAAATTTAAAAACTTGGCCATCTTCTGTAACTCTGGCTCCAAAGGATACTGAGCTCGATATTCAAACCATTTAAATTTAATCATAGTTCCGAGCTTCTCCACTATGCGGCTCACTAACTCCGGTGAGTACAAATACTGTGGTTGATTCAACGCTTGTATCGTGGCAACCACGTTCGTAATACGACTTGCAAAAGATCCTATATTCCGGCAATCTTCTGCCAATCTTGGCATACGCTTTACATTCTCGATTTCGGCTAGAATGAGCATCTCAACCCTACCGAATCTTCTTTCGAGAGCGTTCATTATTTCTTCCGGTTCACACAAAGTAAACAACAACGACTTAACTGCTTCCTTAGCGGTGCCCTTTAATGCCCTCCTAAGGCGTGCGACATTTTGCACCCCTGAAAATTGGCTTCTCGTGTCTTCAAACACCGTTTTGAAAATTATCCATTCACCCGGGTCTCCATCGAACACCGGTAATTCCTGGAGGAAATGAAGCTGGGAAGACTTATCTTTACCAGCTATTTTTATTGCACTCACAATCGCTTCGGTCAATTCTGACACCTCACTCGCGTGTGTTTTCTGTGCATTTCCTTGGTTGCGCTCGATCTCCGCCCCTTTGCGGCGTGATCCTTTACACGCTTCCTTATCAGTAACATCGGGTTGTGCTACACTAACCGGCGCGCTCATTATGGTCTGCTGAACCCAACTCCTTACGAAAGGTTCCACCTGAGTATTCCGCTCTTCATCATCCTCACTCGAGTCGATCTCCTCTTCTCGGTTGAGTCGTGCCAACTCCAATTGAGACTTGGCCAAGGCAGCAGCTGCCTGTGCTCGTTCGAGCTCTGAGCGTTCGAATTTAATCCGCGCCTCTAATTCGGCTTTCAGCCTCGCCGATCGCGATGACCTACTACCTCTTTGTGACCCTTTATCACTAGTGTGCCCGATTACTGTCCTTGACGATGCCGCTTCTTCGGTCCTTTGACCTACTTTTTCGACCACCGTTTCACTCCTGGATATAACGGATTGTTGTGCGGTACTGGCCTGCGTACCACTGGTGTCCGTCCTGTTGCTTGTCGTTGCCACGGACGTCCCTGTGTCCCACGTGCATGTGGACGTGTCGGTGGTGGCTCCACTTGGAGGAGTTGCTCCATTTGACGCAGTAGCTGTGGTCGCTCCAGATGGTTCCGCTTCTTTAGCTTTTCTTGAGAGCCCTGTCCTTGTCCTGCTCCCTTCGCTTCTCCCTGTCTGGTCTTGTGCCTTCTTCATCTTGCAGGAAGGTGATTGTTGGCCTACGGTCCCTAACTGTCCCTACGGTCCCTACAACCCCTTACCTACAACCCTTCTACACCCCAACCTAACACCACTACCCCTCCCCCCCCTTTATCTCCCAACCTACAACCCTACTACCACCCTAACAGCCCTATCAGCCCTATCAATCCTGGACGGGGCCTACCGAGGTGAGCCGTCCAGGGATGGAGTCGTGCAGGAATGGAATGGAGGAAAGGTTTAGGAACTGTCCCGCCAAGGAATATGACGAAACAGTCGAGCGGTAGTGCAAGCGCAGTCTCGCTCGAGAGAACTGCTCCACCCGAAGGTGTTGTGCCAGAGCCCAACCGTTTGGCACCGTTAGGTGGTCGGGATGTATGCTGTGCTCGCCGCCCAGTTGCCGGTGACGCCTCGTCCAAGCGCCCTCCTCCGGCCGCGATGCAGTCAGGTGCCCACGCGCACCCTCGCCCGGCAGCAGCAGCGGTGGATGCTTCGTCCAGCACCCTGATGATCCGACAGGAAAATGCCGGACACGGTCGTCCGACAGGAAATGCCGAGCAGGCTTGCCCGACAGGAAAATGCCAGACACGGTCGTCCGACAGGAAAAATGCCAAGCCCTGCTTGGCCACGATGAGTGCCTTCACAAGACACCTGCGCCCGGCTGCGATACGTGCCCCATGCGAGCACACGCCCCCGGCCGCAATCCCGGTTTTCTTTCTTCCGGTAGTTCCAGGTCCCGTCCTTCAGCGCTGACGTCCTGGTCTTCTGGCCTTTGGTCCTATTGCTTCAGCTCAAACCTCCGGCTTCCTTCGGTTGCTGATCTTCACTCGGCTCCGAAGGTCTTCTTTTTTCCTCAACCAGCAGTCCACAGCTGGTTCCTTGATCCAGCTGGCGGGGTTCGGGTGGTCTTTAATCCGGCTCCGAAGGTCCAATTGAAAAGGAATTCGGAAGGTCCTCCTGATCCGGCTGCGAAGGACCAATTGAAAAGGAATTCGGCTCGCAAGGACCAATTGAAAAGGACACAACGGACGGAAACTAAGAAACAGAAGGGAGGAATCGAGGCTTCTCTCGATCCGGCCTCCTGCAACGCCTACGTTGGGTTCGGGAACAACGTATGTGATCTCCGCAACGGAGTAACACACTAGGGCGATAACCTCGTTCCTTTTCAGCAAGTAGGTTCAGACGGGGATTACGGGTCTTCCGAAGTCGTCCCGGTCCCGACGCCTTAATTCTTCGATGTGGACTGTATAACTTAAGGGATCTTGGGAATGAAACAGCAATTATCTTCAAACCGTTCCGTGAGAGAGTAATCACTTTTACCTATACTTTTCTTCTTGACTGCTGGTTTTCACTTTTCCCGAAGGATTTTCTTGTTTTTCCGAACTATTACCCCGAACGAATTGCAATAAAACCCGTTCACTAAGCTACCCCCAGAGCTATACGCGAAAGTGAGCCGCGCCATTCGCGTGCCTGCGCAACTTAACAACATGAATTTGTACTATTACTCTCTCACGTTTCACTTAATTTCTTTATTCACATAAATCACACATAAACACAAGTTATCTATTTAGATAGCACAAAACAATATCTACACCATGATATACATTATTTTTCCGTATTACAAAAATCCTTTAATTTATAAAACAAAATATGCCTACTTTACTCACAAATTCAAAGTTCAAACTTCTTAAATATTTAACACAGAAAGTTAAAACAATGTTTCCCACTTGAATTTATACATATGTTAACTAATACAATAGTTTTATTTACATTTTCTCTATTTATTTCACTATTTAAAACACTTTTAAATTTCTTATACAAAACTATCATTATTTCACTTATGCACAGGAATTTTCACATAAAAATAACACAGAATTCACCTTTTTAGCACGTACAATCAACCTGAAATGTTTTACAAGTCATTTTTACATAAATTGCTGAAATTACAAACATTTTAAATTTTTACATATTCGGCCTCCTAAGGGCGTGGCCAGCGTGCTTCCGTGAACTCACACTATTTGAACAACTAACTTTGCACGGCTCTCGACTATCAGAAAAATGAAAGTCTGAAATACACTTAATTTTAACAATATTAAATAAACGAGTGCTTCTACATAATTTTCAAACAGTAGGAAACTATTTCTGATAAGACTCTTATTCGTTATCATGCTTCTTATCAGATAACAATACAAGTGAATGTTTTCATTAATCAATCATAACAAATAGGCATTTGTTTTCGTACAAACATATCAAACTTATACACGACAATACTTATGCAATTAATTTCCGTTATTTCTGTTTGTGCACAGAGTGATCATCTCGACCGGGGAACCAATCCGATCCCTAACTTCACTTTAATATTCCTTTGAATTTACATCGTTAGAAAGATGATTTCAACCGGGGAACAAATCCGGTAATATAATTTATATCTTAAATTCCTTATGAATTTATTAAGCGATATTACTTAGGAAAACGAACAAACTAGTCTGGCCTGGGAGTCGAACCCAAGACCTTCTTATCATTAATTCGACATTTCTTTAAGATTTAACTAAGCATTTTCTTATCAGAGCGTCGTGGCTCAATAATTTGCTTTTTATAACTATGAGTCATCGGTTGACTTAATAAACTGAAACATTCTTATAGGCGCGTCGCCAACAGCCTGTATGCTGTCAAATCTGCTGAAGACTGCTGCTTCATTTCCAATTTAACAGCCATGAGATTAAGACTATGGTTAGAGAGTTTTTGGGTTCTTCTGCAACGGGTCCTACAGAACTTATATCCGACCGCATGGACAGTTTTCACAAGCTTGCCATTCACATCATCAACTGTATTGCAGTCGTTAAGTCACCGAAAATGATTTTGTAACACAAGCTTAAAGTTTTCGGGGCTTAGTATTAGAGCAGGAGGGGGATGGAGTTTTGACTTCTAACTTAGCGTTTAGGTTCAGTGTGCGTCTCACCATTCGGTGATGCCTGCCAGTTTTTACCCTCGCAACTTTTTTTTTACCTCACAACTTACTTTTAATTTTACCTTTACCAACTTTGGGAATCCTTCCCTGCTACTGGCTCACGTACATCTTTCCTTTCATCCTATCCCTTATTAAATTTCAGTACTTGCATATCGTAACATTTTCACATCTATATATTTATATTCGCTACTGACAAACATCGAAAACACGTTTGCCTAAGATAGACAATTAGACAAGTTAGCCCACAATCAACCTTTTTTTTTTGCGGATGGAAAATCATCTAATGACGCCCTTCGCTCCGGGTGGAGCGTAAGGGAGTGTCAGACTTATACTGACTAAAAACCATCCGTGTTCCTTCAGTGCCCTTACGTTCCGGAGCCGCGATATCTCTTTCGAACAGCCCGCAGCCCCGGCAGGCGTCGGCCCTTCCGGGCCCCTTCACGCTGCTGACAGCTCTTTGAGGCGCGCGTGGAACAAAATGCGCCGTCGACACGGCCTGTCGTCATTAGACGGACGGACGGCGAGCTACCCATTGCTCGCCGTCCACAGGCCCGCGCCTACGGTGGCCGGGGGCCACGACGTAGCCCCCGACGTCCGGGGCGTCTCCCGCGGCGGCCGGGGAGGAAAGCTGCTGCTCTCTCTTTCTCCCACTCCGCCACCTCCTTCGCTAGCATCACTGCTTCGCAGAAGGTGGTGACGGCATCTCATTCCGTCTCGCTCCGGACCATGGCTTCGACCAGGGCCGGACGCGAGAGGTCGCCGCCGCCGGCCCACAATCAACCTGATGGTAAGTGAATGTTATAGTCCATAGACATCTACATTCATCCTCAATTAAGAATCAAAATACAGAAGCGTTGTCACCCGTGAGGATTGAGATGGAACGACTTGTTTCCGGTAAAAAGGGTCTCCGGTTCTCTACATTCACCACACGAAACATAGCAGCATTAAGCAGCTATTTTACGCTGGAATTCTATGAGAACGTTGTCTATTCCCTTTCGAGCAGATCCATACCTGCTACAATACAATAATATAGCTGCAGCACGGCTATGACACTTATATGTTACGAGTATGTAACTTTAACAACTTATCACAAGTTTACAAAAAAAAAATTATACAAGCAAGGCAAGGGGTCGCTGACCGTATAAGCGATACCCTAGTGCTAAAATGCTACTCCCAATCACCAGTCTGTAAGACTTAAGTTAGGAATTTTCAGTGAATAATGCTATTTTTTGTTGTTGCAACATCACTATCAAACCAAAATTGTAAGCAGTTATGCGTGATTTCTTTTCTCCTTAAAATAATCTTTATATTATGTACTGTACAGGATCAATAAAAGAAGTTAATTGGAACAATATTGTGTTAATCATCTCATTTATATTAATCCTATTAGGGGTGAGACGTCGCACGTGTTTCTGATGACACTCCATAGAGGATAAGACAGTGCATGTATCAAATTAAAAAAGGTCAATAACATGAAACAAGATATTCTTTTCTAATAAGAAGAAACGTGTGGATTTTTTTTTCGTTCAATTCTGTGCTTATTTAACCAAATAACATATAGACGATGTTTTCACACTAGGAAACATTTTCTACAAAATTTGGAGATTTCTACAAAAGGTGGATTTTAATTACTTAAAACGGGGACGGCAATCGTCGTTAAAAGCACGTGTGTGATTTCTAATCCGCCTTCCAAGCAAATTTGTTTTACAACAAGGAAGGCCCTGTCCAACAGTTACTATCACGGATTGACTAAAAAAGAGAAGTACTAGATCAAAAAGACAATATTTAAAATTATTTTGTCTTGTTTTCTCTCAAATTAGCTACTTACATAAAAAACGAAAGCACGGAAACGTTGCTTCTAACTTTATAATATACTTTATAATAAATTCTCCCTTTAACGGGAGAGTCTCATGTACAGCAGTGAACTTTTTGGACTGATATAAAGAAGAAAAAGAAGATATATAATATTATTTTGTAATTTTAACTGTAGTGAAACATTAAAAAAATACGAGCTGTTAGTGTTTATTAAGGATCCAAAGCGAAAATGGAATAAATAGCAACAAATTCAATTAAGCATTCGGTAGAATACCGTGCTTCAACATTCAATATCTATTCAGCTTTTTATTGTAAAAGTCGTAGCAAAAATTTCCCTTATAAAAATCATGTTCAGAGACGTACAACAAAGGGCCTTTTACAACAATGCTGTAAAAGGTATACAGGTGGTATCGAACATTTTCTTCAGTTATGAAATAGCTATAGCCAATCACAGTTAAAACGTTTGTCGTATTCTACATTTACTTCCTACTAGGTGGTAGGATTCCTTTCTTGCATGGGAATCCATCTGCTGTTAAATAGCAGTTGCACTATTGTGCTCCTGTTTGAATGGTAGAAGTAGAGAGCACACTAAGAATGTGAGAAATTCTATTTTAGTCCTATGCGGTGACAACCCATATGCAGTATTCTTTATTGGATGGATTCCGTTTACCATGGGTTGCAGTAGCCATTTACCATCAGATATGTTATGAGTTCATTTGTAACTTCTATTTCATAAAAGAATACGATTTTAATATTGCATCATCAGATCTTCAAAATCGTGGCAGATTGGTTATTCCCCTGCGACTCAATTTCAACTGTCCACCAACACTATAAGCGAAGATACCAGCAAACTTTAAATAAATAAAGGCTACGGATGCATTGTTACCCCTTGAGGAGTAAAGAGTAGAATTTTACATATTTTAACAAAGGCCTGTATTCAGCAGTGGTTTTATGATAGGTACCACATCTTTAACAGGATTTTCGCTTGGTATGTTTGCGTTGCAGCAGACTTTTGATCAATGTTTAATGTTCAATGTTCTTTGTGATGTATAGATAAGAAGTCAGTCTGAAAATATTTGAGCGAAGGTAACTATTTTTCGTGGGCATCCAGTTAAGCTTTCCCGTGGCATCTATTTATATATTTTATGTACGGATCTCCAGAGAAACTGCAAAAACTCCAGAGAAACTGCAAAAATGGTTTATATAAATAAAATATACCTTATATTATCTAAAGAAGTACCAATAGTAGTAAAGCAAAAAACACCAGGCAAACGCAAAATCGAAAGACAAATTATGAAATTACGTATTATGGAATATATTTTTTTTTACTTTTTACACAAAATGAATCTCCCCAACCCCAATTTTGTGTGATCAGGCGCGATGTGAACATATAGTATGTAAAAATGATACATAGCCTGATAATTGAATATGAAAACTTTATTAAAAATAAATTTTCAATGATAGTGGGAACAAAACTACTATTTCATGTATTTAAATTATTATTTTTCAACGTATTTGATTGCATCTATTTAGCTTGTCATTACACCAATTAACCAAACAATTTTAAAAGCGACAATATTTCACGGTTTACCGGTATCAAAAAAAATTGTGTTACATCTCTAGTGCCGTTATTTTTACGCATTAATATTTCTTTAGTTTTGTTTGTAATATTCACAAAATATAAATAGTTTCGACTTACTGGTGAAAAGATATACCACTTTAGTCTAATTTCAAATCCGGCTGTCTTTCCGACATGTAATTATTACACAATTCGGTATTTTTAAAATAAATTGCAACCAGCAACGCTTGACACAAAAATTTTGCAGTATGAATTAACATTTTAATGGCTACACGGGCACCACCCACTTCCCCGTTCTATTGTGTATGTATCTGGGGGCACGGCAGTGCCCCCGCCAAGTCGAGCGCGAAGCAAACACTGCCGTACCATCCTTTACTGGAACCATTTCGCCGCATTTTCAGGCCTCTATTTGAGAACCTCTGGATAATACTAGAACGCAGAAATTTTCGTCATCCAGTAAACTATAATCACATACTTAAAATCCAAAATTTCCAGTCTGTAGGTCATTTAGTTCCGAAGTTAAGCGAAAGCAAAGTTTCGCATTTCAGACACTCACTCACTCACTCATGATCATCAAAATGGAACTAGTACTTCCCATAAACTCAGAGAGCTGAAATTTGGTACAGAGTTAGGGTTTAATGGCCACATAAAGGGAAAACTATAAAAACTAGGATAATCGAACATCTGGAGTACCTGGTGATCCTGATCAAAAAAGACAAGAGCCCAACCAAACTATTAGAAGAGATTGACATACCGCCTTTACAAAAAAAATATTCAACTTGGTGGGCCGCTTCATTTGATGTCAAAAATCGAAGGTCTAAAGTATCTGATGAAGAACCCTCAGCTGGTCTCAGCTGTATTAGAGATATGGTAATGCCCCTTTCTACCATTGGTACATAAAAATCTACTGTCATTGCAAAAATCCAGCGTAGTGGGACACATCTAATTTAATCT
Source organism: Parnassius smintheus behrii (assembly GCA_036936625.1). Classification (NCBI taxonomy): domain Eukaryota; kingdom Metazoa; phylum Arthropoda; class Insecta; order Lepidoptera; family Papilionidae; genus Parnassius; species Parnassius smintheus. The sequence goes on along the minus strand of JAUPFT010000005.1, from coordinate 46,435,141 downwards.
AGCCTATAGCGTCCCACTGCTGGGCGAATGCCTCCCCTTCTGCTTTTAATACGCATATAAATAAAATTAAAGGAAAACTCTGGATAACACTAGATTGGCTTTTATACTTATACTTACAAGTTTACAAGAAAAAATAGTCGAACGATTAACTTTATTCTACTCGAACATTACTCAAATTCCTTTAAGGTACCGTGGACATGAATTCATCTCGACGAGACCGTTGAGTACCACGACAATGAATTCATGTCCGCATTACGTGCTGCTATTTTCTTCATTAATTGATATAGAAATACAGTATATTTTCAATTGAACACTATTTCATTCGATTCCGAACGAACTAAAGAGTATTCTGAAGAATTATATTCACTCGGTTACATAGACAAAATCAAATATAACAGCCATTTGCTTTTGTGCTGTTGGTGCTGTTAGTGGCGTAATCGTTGAAGTTTTGTGATTGTGATTTTAGTTGGATTTTCTTTCAAAAAACTGTAAGTAATGTTATTTATCATTACTACGTAATGTTTATGAATGATCAAAGTTACAACAACAGTAACTTTTTATGTTTCAATTGATAAAAAAGTAGAATCAAAAAACCTCTACGCGAACAATTCATAACGGTCAAGATTTCTAATAAGATAATAATAGTATATTTCTTATTCGAATACCATAGTAAATACTTTTACTAGGAATTGCTAAATGTTATATCTATATGATTGTTTAAGAAAAATAAAGGAAGACGCTATAATATATATACAAAAAGGTTTTGAAAATGAGGTTACAAAGCGCGCGCAAACTGTCTATTGTCGAATTTTTAGCAAATGTTTGCAAGTGAAAAAGTAGAATTATTATAATTATTACATGCATAATTTCGGAAGAATATGTTGTATTAATTGTAAGGACATAAAAATAAAATAAAAACCTATGATATTTCATTCATAAAATAAAATGTGTTGTCAGTAAGTACACTTTATCAAGATCCGTTAGAAACAAGGAGCTGTACAAAATAAAATAAACATTAAAATGTTATGGTTATTGTTTCTACTTATCGAAAATCTTATCGGCTTTTAATAACTGTAACAAAAACCTCTTTAAACACAAGTGAGAAACATAAATATCTATAACAAGTGCCGCCAGCTGAGGTGACAAAGCTGTTTTATGTTACGGCGGGCGCAGTAAGAGAAAGGTTAAATAAACAAATTACACTAGACTTACCAGAAGATACTGTTTGTTTACTACCGACTAGAAATATGCTTATGCAGTTAAATAATGCTATGTTAAAAGCGATTCCGCACCCCAAGATAAAGTTAGTTGCTAAAGACATTGATTTATATAACACTAGATCAGTAATAACCGCGCCAAAGCGTTGCCACTGCAAATATGGCCACAGCCATATGCCTAGCTAACGTGAGTTCATTGTTCAATGTGACGCCGACAGAGTTGAGCCGCGGCCAAAAATGGGTAAATGCGTAGTGAAAGAATGCTATTTAAGGTCACAAAAACGTAATAAATCAAGCGGAATCACTTTCACACATAATTTTAAGTTCTTGTTTTCATATAAACGTAAAAAACCTCAAATAATTAAATGAAATAATAAAATAATAAAATATTGCCATTTAGGTTCAATGTTGCCATTTTTCCGCATTTGTGTTTATCCTACATTAATGGAAGACTATATAATTAATGGATTAAGTTAATTTGTTACCTTTGATTTTAAATATTTTGGAAATTATAATAAAATTTACGTTTTAACTTTCATACAAAATAATTAATTATTCTTATTTTAGTTTATTAATGAATTATCTATTAAATATATTTTATTACCTATTTTATATTAATAATTTTATATTATTTATAATTTCTTATAAATGTTATATTAATTATATTTCATTACCTATTTTAAAATTGTTTGATTTATTAGTACCATAAAAATACGTTTTATTTCATCATTATGTTTACTTCTATTCATCTGATAAGCTTTGTATCCTTTTTTTTCTAAGGGGACGTAATAAAGATTTTAAAATAAAATATACTTTTTGATATAAAAACAATTAATTTCAGCTTAAAAAAAACTCATTTTTATTGCGTATTTTAGGTAAAATTTCACATAGTAAGCCACACCAACCCGCCATTGCATGTTTGTGTGTCTATCTTTATCTAATCTTAGCGACGATATTGTTTTCGCAAGTGAGATAGATATATGTTTATTTAAAATTGTTATTAGTTTCAAAGCTACGTTGTCGCGTTTGGATAGTGGTTATACTTTTTTCGACGCGCGGTAATGTGGTTTGCTCCTCTAGTGTTGTATAACTCAATGGCTAAAGATTCCTTGAATTATTCAAAATGCATGATAACGAAAGCCCGGGCGTGTTTACAAAAATATGAACGTGATGCGTCGATGACTGCTGGACTGGAAGAAACTATAACCATTAAAGAGGGAGCTAAAGTAATGCTTACGAGAAATATTGATGTTAGTTTAGGTTTAGTGAATGGGTCATTAGGCGTTGTACAAAAAGTGAGGTGGAACCGGGAAGACCAACCAAAGCCTAAACAATTGGTAGTAAAATTCGCTAATAATTTGATTTACGAATTATTGCCTATTAAGTCAAAATTTGAGATCATACCCCGGGCATACGTGTACAGGGAACAATTCCCAATCAGTGTGGCGTATGCCCTAACAATTCACAAGAGCCAAGGTCTAAGTCTAAAAAATGCCCTCATGGAAATTGGCACCTCCATATTCACTTGTGGCCAAGCCTACGTGGCGCTTTCACGAGTAACCAATCTTCATGGGATGCACCTCATAAATGTTGACTTCAAGAGTATAAAAGCTCAAGCTTCAGCGATCACCGAATACAACCGGCTTAGGCGTAAATACCGCGCCAATCTTTCAGATTTTAAACCGTCTAAAAGAATAAATAATGAAAGCGAATGGGCAATGCGAAAAACTGTTGCTACTGTACAAGAATCAGAACCGGAAAAAAAGAAAAGAAAGATTTGTAATAATAAAAAACTACTCCTAAAAAGAAAAAAAAATGCGTCGAATAAGAAAATCTAATAAAATAAATCAATGTGCCCACGTTTCTACAAAAAGAAGTGAAATCCCACCAAAAACATTCTGTAAAAAACTAGCCAAGTCTCGATGGAGCTGCTTGTTTATCTCTAAAAAGTAATGAAATCTAGACAAAGTCGTGCCAAGTCTAAGGTTCCTTACTGCGATTTTTTTATTATTATAGTTAATGTTGTGTGACTTGGCCGTTGAAGGGTACACAAGGGTACAAAACCAGGTGCTACATGACACCCTTGCACCAATCTGTCGCCAGAACCGCTACCCATTGACGATAGAAAATAGCCACTTGGAAAACGTTGATTGAATAACCAGTCAATTGTAGGTTTGATAAAGCTGCGTATTTCAATAATACTTTTGTATGGGCGAGCCTTAAACAAACAGTATAAAAAATTATTTCCAGTACAGGCGGACTTCGAATCACTGATAGAAGTCCGTCTGTACGTCTATTTTATGTTAGATGGGTGGTCGATTTGACGCCTACAATTGACTGGTTATTCAATCAACGTTTTCCAAGTGGCAATTTTCCATCGTCAGTGGATAGCAGTTCTGGCGACAGATTGGTACAAAGGTGTCATGTAGCACCTGGTTTTGTACCCTTGTGTACCCTTCAAAGGCCAAGTCACACAAAATTAACTATAATAATAAAGAAATCGCAGTAAGGAACCTTAGACTTGGCACGACTTTGTCTAGATTTCATTACTTTTTAGAGATAAACAAGCAGCTCCATCGAGATTTGGCTAGTTTTTTTACAGAATGTTTTTTGTGGGATTATAGTATTCTATTTCTATAATTTTAACTGTTGCGTAATAATTTAAACTACGCCGACAATCCACGTTTGACTTTTTTAAAACAGTGCCATCTAACGTAAAATAGGAAAAGTAGTAACATTTTTCCTACAGTTACTAATAAATTAAATAATATAAATAACTTACATTTATATGACTAAGTAATTAAATTGATAATCGATTTAAAAACTCTAACGGTAATTTTTTAGTTCTTTTATTTCATTTTAGTAGGAATTAATAAAATTTATAGTACCTAACTAATTACTACTTAAATAGATAATAGTAGCATCTGTCGAAAATCATAAAAAATGAGATGTTTCTAAGTTTTATTTAAAATTTATAAAAAGTTTTAGTAGGTATGTATTAGGTTTTTATCTATAAATATACTGATAAATACTGAAGTTATTGCAAAGCTTTTATTTTCCTTATAGTTTAAATAAAGATATTTTATGTACCTAGGTGGATTGAAAAGTACTCGGCCTAACACAGATCCATTCAATTCTAAAAATCAAATCTACCCACATTATATAGTTCAGTTCAGACTAGTTCATTGTGTGAAGTTCGAAACGTGTGCGATAATTAGTTGTGATTTTATAAATTTATTAACAAAGTAATCGGACATAATTTCCGCGAATGGAGCAAATCGAGCAGCGTGCCGTCATGAAGTACCTCCATAAGAAGGGGCTATCATCAAAAGCCATCCATGATGACATGGTCAGTACATTAAGCGATTGTGCTCTGTCATATTCATCCGTCAAAAAATAGATAGCAGAATTTAAGCGTGGTAGAGAGAGTGTGAAAGATGAACCCCGCTCTGGAAGGCCTTCGACGTCAACTACTGACGAAAATATTAAAAAAGTACTTGATTTAATAATGGGAGACCGCAGATTAAAAATTAGAGAGATAGCCGAGATTATAGGCATCTCTTATGAACGAACTCAAAACATCATTGTCAACGAGTTGGGTTTCCACAAGGTGTCTGCGAGGTGGGTTCCGCGACTGCTTTCAGTTGAACAAAAAAGGACGCAATTGACTATTTCACGCGACTGTTTGGAGTTATTTGAAGCCGATGCAGATGATTTTTTGAATCGTTTTGTTACTATGGACGAAACATGGGTTCATTACTGTACACCGGAAACAAAACAACAATCAAAACAGTGGAGAAGACCTGGTTCACCATCCCCTAAAAAGGCTAAGTCGATTTTGTCGGCAAATAAGGTGATGGCTTCAGTATTCTGGGACTCGAAAGGTGTGATTATGATTGATTATCTTGAAAAGGGTCGGACTATAAACTCTGATTACTACTGCACCTTAATACGTCGTTTACGAGAGGAAATAAAATAACAACAAAAACGTCGAGGAATGCTCAGAAGAAAAGTCCTGTTTCATCAAGATAACGCCCGTGTTCACACGTCAGTACAGTCAATGGCTGAAATTCACAACTGTGGCTTTGAACTGTTACCGCATCCGCCGTATTCAAAGATTTTCGACAAACGACGAGGTCAAAGCAGCTGTAGACGCATATTTTGACTCTAAGGAAGAATCATTTTTTTCAACGGTCTAAATGCTTGGAAGGGGAGGTGGCAAAAGTGTATTGAACTTGATGGTGATTATGTAGAAAAATAAAAATATAACTGATTTAGTATGTGTTTATTTTCTTGGTTAGGCCGAGTACTTTTCAATCCACCCTCGTATGTATTGGCCAGATATTAGAACTAATAATATCATAAAGTAGTCGATCATTGTGTGAAATGGTGGCATTTCATAAAATTTTCGTCCTGAATTCAGGAAGCAAACTGTACACACTGCAAAGGGTTGTGTATGCAAACGTGCTAAGAGCGAGCGCTATGAGCGCCGAAGTAATACGAGTGAGCGTCTAGAACGCCGAAATAATAAAGGGCACAACTGACAAGTGGTTATGATAACCCAGGATAAGCCTGTAAGTCGGGTACCACATAAGTGTGTAATAAGTAACAAGGGGCACTCTATAGTGAGTTGTTACAAGTTTAAGGACATGAATAATCGCGAGAATTGGGAGGCGCTTAAAAAAGCGAAAGTATGTTTTCAATGTTTGTCACCTAACCATAGGAGGTTAGAGTGCAGAGCGAAAAAATGTGGTGTAGAGGGATGTAGAATGTCACATCATCGAATGCTACACCGATACCCCAATGAAAATACCTCGCCGCAAGGGGACGAGGGGGGTAAAGAGGCTCAAATTACAACTGTTAGTACAGTGAATGCACTGGCATGTGCATACTTAAAGATTATACCGGTCGAGTTGTACGGACCTAGAGGAAAGGTCAAGATAACAGCTCTTCTGGATGAGGGATCGACCATGACACTCATAGAGGAGTGGATGGCTCAGAAGTTAGCTCCTCGCGGACGTAAAGTAGAATTACGTATTGAAGCCGTGGGAGGTAAGCGAATTAACGACGACAGTTCGTATCGCTTAAACGTTAAGATAAAAGGCATTTACTCTAAAGACTTAGAGGAGATAAGTGTACAAACAATTAAGTCACTTAACCTTTCTCCGCAGTCAGTAAGCCGAGAATTATTGCAACGGTGTTCTCATTTGACTCCGATTAAGGACGAGTTGATGTATGAGAGGTCCAGACCTACCATATTAATTGGCCAGGACAATTGGCATCTCATAGTTACTCGTGAATTAATTTCAGGAGGTAAGAACCTACCTGTAGCATCGCTCACCAAACTTGGATGGGTTTTACATTTTAACCACATTTCCACCAAGAAGGAGGAGGACATGGATAAGTTGATCAAAGATTATTTTAGTTTGGAATCTCTGGGAGTGTCTGCGCGAAAGCCCGCGAACGACCCAGAAGAACGAGCTTTAAATATTTTGAGCAAAACGGTACGTCGTATACCTAATAATAGGTACGAGACTGCTATGTTATGGCGCACAGATAATGAGTACATGCCGTCGAATAGAGCGCAGGTTGAAAGTCGCCTGTTTAATATCGAAAAGAAGCTCGACAAAAATAGCGAGTTGAAAAAGGAATATGAGAAGCAAATTGAAAATCTCATGGTTAACGGTTACGCAGAGAAAGCGAACCATATTTCCATTTCCCCACGCACGTGGTATCTTCCTCACTTCGCAGTGACTCACCCACAAAAAAAGAAAATAAGAATAGTTTTCGACGCCGCCGTTAGTCGTGAAGTCGTTGTTTGGAGTTCTGCTACGATTCAGAGAAGGAAGCGTGGCAGTGATGGCAGACATTAAAGAAACGTTCCTGCAAGTGAAAATCCGGGAAGAAGACAGGGATAGCCTTCGATTCTTATGGCGGCACAAGCGTGACGCGCCACCGGAAGAGTATAGAATGACGTCACTCATATTTGCAGCGGCATCATCACCATGCATCGCTATATATGTGAGGAATAGGAATGCGCAGGACAACGCACATATCTATCCAGAAGCAGGTTCCGCGACGGAAAGCAATTTTTATATGGATGACTATCTACAGGCATTTCCGACGTGACGACGGCCGAAAGGATAGTGAACGATATGTATGAATTACATAAACGTGCTTCTTTCCAACTGAGGGGATGGGCTAGCAACCGACCCGAAGTTTTATGTAAAATGGAAAATAAATATAAGAGCGACTGTGCTTCGCTGGGAGATAAAGAGCACACAGAGCGCACTTTAGGTTTGATTTGGAATATCAAACGGGATATAATAAGTTTCTCCATAAATCTTCGTAACACACTGGAAGACGTGATGGAAGGTTTACGACCACCTAAGAAGAGGGAGATAACTAGCGCTGTGATGTCAGTTTTCGATCCTTTACGACTCGCATCACCCGCCGACCCTTTGCCCTTCAGCTTACTGGTAGGACAAGGGTTTTCTTAATTTACCCAATCTTCAATATAGCCAATTTCTTTTTATTTAAAAAAAAACGTTACGCCACATTAGGATTATCTCCTGTATCGTGGAGGCAGTTTACATACATAAATTGCACAAGGACAAACGTTCAGTTCCGGAACAATTACTTTTAAGCCATACAAATACTTGTTTCGTGTGGGATTCAAACCCGCGGCCTTCAGCGCTATAACTTTTTGCTAAGCTGCTGCGCCACGGAACCATCAATGCCGTCATGCTTGAGTAGAAATACCTAAAAATTTAAGTAATAATTATGGTATATAAACGTTGCGACCGTTGTTTTATACAGTACACATCGTTGATATGCAGTTAATTCTTGAACAAACGCATTAATGATTACACGGTGTATAATTTTTTCAGACACCCTCGGGACGTAATGCGTTGATGGTTCTGTTACGAGCTTGAGGTTCGTGACAGTAAAAATTGCCGATAGAATTACCTAAATTAACACTTTCATTTTCTTTACACAAATTAAAGTTTAAAACACCAATAATTAAGCACACTAATTCACTTTATCCGCTCCGAAGCTTTGCTTGTCTCGCCAAATTCAATACTTCCCCGATCGCGTATTGCAGCGCCTTTATATAGGGGTCTTCCACGAAAACATCCAGAATATTCCAGAATATTCAAGTAAATACGCGCGCCAACCGACCAAGCGCAGAAAATACGAGTGTGTGGCTTCCAGAAAGGTTAATTCTTCTGTTCGATACTAGATGGCGCTGTTGGGTGAAAGACGAGTCATGTATTTTCTGGAAAGCTCTCCTCGCTCTGTTACCCGACACCAGATGGCCCTAGTGCCAGATATCAACTTAGCCGCACAACACCGCCCCCTCCTAAGACATGCTCGTCCCGAGCATTATCGGCCCCATAATAACGCGCCAGGCGATCTACATGGACGATCTTAGGAGTCCCTCTTGCGCCTTTCTGTATCCGGTAGGTTACATCGTTGATCCTGGTCACAATACGGTACGGGCCGTCCCATTTAGCTTGTAGCTTAGGAGATTTCCCTTTGCTGCGGACTGGATTGTGCAACCACACTAGTGAACCTTTGTCGAACCCTTTGTTGTTCATTTTGCGGTCATACCGGGTTTTCATTTTTTCAGACATTTGCTGGCCCGATTGTCTGACGTGCTCATAAATGTCATTCATTTTGTTCCACAAGTCATTTGCATAATCGGTTATACTTCGTGGGGCATCAGGTGGTATCCCGGTGATCAGGTCTGCAGGCAGCCGTAATTCTCTTCCAAAGTTTGCGAAAGCTGGTGTCACTGCTGTACTTTCGTGAACAGCGCTTCGATATGACAACAAAAACGGTTGTATGTGCTTGTCCCAATCTCGTTGCCGGTTGTCTACAACTTTTGCTAGGTACCTCTCCAATGTCTGATTAAATCGTTCTACCATTCCATCAGATTGCGGGTGATAAGAAGTCGTTCTTGTTTTATGAGTACCCATAACTCGGCAAGTTTCCTGGAATATTTGAGACTCAAAATTCCTTCCTTGATCGCTGTGAATCTCTATAGGTACTCCAAAACGATAGAAGACTTCATGAACTAGTTTATCTGTAAGTGTTGAAGCTTCTTGATTTGGAATGGCGAAAACTTCTGGCCACTTAGTGAAGTAATCCATCACAACCATGAAATACTTGTTACCGCTTTTACTCTCCGGAAACGGCCGCGCCACGTCAATGGCTATTCTCTCCTATGGTGCACCAACATTCTACAACTTCAATGCACCTCTACTACGAGTCTGAGGTCCTTTTACAGCCGCACAACTTGTACATTTGCGACACCAGTCCTCGACATCATTTCGACGGTGGACCCAGTAAAACCGTTCTCGGATCTTCAGTAGAGTTCGTTTAACTCTCTGATGGCCTCCTGAATAATCATTACGGTACAGCTATAGAACATCCGGTACCTTAGCTTTAGGGACAACCATTTGCAAATGACAGCTGTCTCCCCTAACATTTTCCCATTTACGGCTCAGAACTCCTCCTGTAGCAGCAAGCTGTCCCACTGGGCCCAATAGCTTTTAGTGGTAACACTCATCGCTGAGACGTCGCTCCACTTGGGCTTGGGAGCATTGGCCTTCATCCATTCCAGAATCGGCTTGATGTCCGGATCTTCCTGCTGTGCACGTTGTAAGCTGTCCTTCCACTCGTTGCTGAGGTGGTTTGCCCTGAGCATCCTCACGGATACCACTTCCTTACTCTCTTGCCTAGTACAATGTTTGCAATCTTTAGGACAAGGTCTTCTTGACAATGCATCTGCGTTGTCATGAGATTTCCCGCTGCGATGTTCGATCTCAAAATCGTATTCCTGCAGTAGTTCAATCCACCTCGCAACTTGTCCTTCTGGATTTTTAAACTGCTATAGCCATTTTAGCGCAGCATGGTCAGTACGTAAGTGAAATTTTCGTCCCAGAAGCTATTCGCTAAAATGCTGGAACGACTTTACCACAGCTAGCAATTCGCGTCTTGTGACACAATAGTTCCTTTCCGGTTTTGACAACGACTTGCTGAAGTACGCTATCACGACCTCTTGGTCACCATTCCGTTGAGACAACGCACCGCTAAGTCCTATACCACTTGCGTCTGTGTCAACTATAAATTCTTTGCTTGCATCAGGGTATCCCAAAATAGGTGTTTTGCACAGACGATCCTTGAGCTCCTGGAATACGATATTGCGACTTTCATCCCAGCAGAATTGTCGCTTCTCCTCGGTTAGCTTATGCAGAGGTTTGGCTGTACCTGCAAAGTTCTTCACAAATCGCGATCCTGTACGTGTTCACAGACTGCAGACTTCCTTTTTTTTGAGAAGTTTTTTCTGAGACTTTTTTTGTGAACACGTACAGGATCGCCCCCGTCACTAAATCAGATTTGATAGACTGCAGATCCTCGTTAAAGAACACCGATTCCTTCCAAGGATGATTCGCGAGGCTATTGAAATCAAAAAACATCCTAATTTCAATAGAGAAGATGGCTGGGTGTTACCATCTGCTTGGGATCCTATAATAAATAAAATTAAATCCCAACCCAAGCATACAACTGCAAGACTTCAAGATACCATAAGTTCATACTGCATAGATCGGAACAAAAGTTAAATTTTAATCTATGGTAACCGCGGTTAACTATTACATATGGACGTTGAACATCTCAGTCTCAGTGACCATGAGTGCTGTAAAGCGTTCGAAACGTCGGGTATATAAAAAGTTAAATATACGCGATAAATTTCGTAAAAACTAGTATTATTTCAATGTGTAGTGTTCGCGTAAATATAAGAAATCACTACAATAATGCTCTAACCTGCGTCTTGTCTTTTGGAACTGGCCAATCCTTGACAGCTGCGATTTTCTCTGGATCCGTGCGGATACCTTCTTCCGACACTACATACCCCAAAAAGTTTTGCCGTTTGAATTGTGAACATTTCTTCGGACTCAACTTGAGGTTGGCACTCTGAATCTTCATGAGCACGCGTTCCAGGTTTTGAAGGTGTTCCTCAAACGTACGGCCCACGGTGATGATGTCATCCAAGTAGACTAGACAGGTATCGCCAATTAGCCCGGTAAGCACAAGCTCCATCAGCCTTTCAAACGTTGCTGGAGCATTGCACAATCCAAACGGCATTACTTTAAATTGACACAGACCCTTTCTCGTCGAGAACACGGTTTTATCCTTGGCTTAGGGTCAATTTCAACGTGCCAGTAGCTACTTTTTAGATCCAGCGTGCTAAACCACTTTACTCCTATAAGTATGTCCAGCGTGTCATCAATTCTTGGCAAGGGATAGCTGTCCTTCTTCGTAACGTTGTTCAGACGGCGGTAGTCAACACAAAACCGCATACTGCCATCCTTCTTCTTTACCAGCACCACGGGTGAATATCATGGACTAAAGGAAGTTTCAATAACACCGTCCCTCACCATTCCTTCAATCATGGTTTCTACTTCCCTTTCACGTCTTACCGGCAATCTTCTTGGCCGCTGACGGATAGGCAATTCTTCTCCTGTGTCTATTTTGTGTTGACCTAAGCCAGTCTTTCCTATGTCAGCATCGTTTGATGAAAATACATCGGCGTGCTTGAGTAATAACTTCCTTGCCTTGACCATTTCGTTCGGGGAGAGAACGCTTTTTTTTTTAACATGGGGAAATGCCTACGCATAACCGCCTCGCGTGGGCAAGGACGGGTTATGTCGGACTCGCACCGACTAAAACCCCATGGTGTTCCACCTTCGTCGCATATTGGCAGGGCTACGGGAACGCTTTCGCACACTTCCGCGGCCCTACCAGCGACTGCCGCCCCATGGCAGCACCTCCTCGGGAGAGGAATATTCCTCCCCGTTCTCCTTCCCAAGTAAGGCGCACCAGAACACATGGCGCGCCTTCCTCCACGGCCTCCAATTACATCTGCGCAACAGACGCCCCCGCGCCCGATGCGCGAAGGCCATGGGGCCAGGAAAAACGAGCACTTAGAAGTACTATCCTTCTCAACCCCAGCGGCGGATCTGGTCTATGGCTCCGCCGCCAACCAAGATTCGGCTGCGGAGGATAGGGAGAGCGGCGCCTCACAATACCGACAATCCTCTCCCCCCGCAGCCCCATCACCACCGCATCAACGGTGCGTCCCCGTTTGAGCCGCGGAGGATAGGGCGAGTGGCGCATCGCCATACCAACACTCCCCTTCCTCCGCGACTCCACCTCGGCTGCAGCGGTAGAGGGTGCGTAGTCCCCACTCGCTGCAGTCCACCAGCACACATCCGAAGTGGGCTTCCCAAGCCCACTTCGGATGTGTGCTGGTTCAACAAATGTGCGGAGTTCCCAAGGAACTGACTTATAAGTTGGGAACTAACAACCGTACGAGAGGCTCCAGTGTCTACGGTCAGTTTACACGGCATTCCATTGACCTCGCCCTTGATGATTAGACTGTTCCCATCATGGGTTTGTGAGATCGAGATCCTTGGGGCTCTTTCAACATCAGCCTGCACCCGCCCCGCAGTTCTGGCTTTTACTCGTTTCCCTGCTGCTGCTGGGCGGGGCTGTTAGCCGCACCACCCTCCTGATATCGTTCACCTTCCCTTTCTACGGTTCGCTTAGGGCAGCTGGATCGAAAATGGCCCCTTTCCCCACAGCCATAGCACCTAGGGCAGTATCCTTTATTGCGGTCGCGAACCGTAGCTGCTGCAACCTCCCTGACGCGATGGGAGCGAAGATCCTGCCGCACGGCTTCCACCTCCAGTGCATGGGTCAAGGCGTCCTTAAGCGTGTCGTGGTGCCCGAGCCTCACAGTAGCTCTGACTTCAAGGTCGCGGATGCCGTCGATGAATGTCTGAACCAGGTTCCCTTCAATGAGCGCAGGTACAGATTGGTATGCTTTTCGAACCATCTTCTCCACCTCAAGGGCCCACTGCTGCAAATTTTTGTTGCTGCGTTGCACGCGATCTTTAAGCTGCGCGTGAAAGAAGTGTTCCAGGTGAGCGTAGCCATATCTCGCCTCCAACGCCTCAAGGAGCTGCTCGTAGGTCACTTTCTTACCGAGAGCTTCCAACACAGTTAAGGCTTGGTCGCGCAGGCCTAGGGTGAGTGAAGTCATGGCTTGACTTTTATTTCAGCCGTTCGCCTCCATGACGGCGTCGAACTGGATTTTGTAGGCCGACCAGGAAGAAGTCCCGTCTAACGGCGGCACTTTGAATCCACGTAGCGAAGGTGTTGTAGCTACTACGGAAGCTGTTGTTCCATCCCCAAGTTTAAGGTCGTCCAGCGTTTTCTTCACGTCAGCCATTACGTTGTCAACCCGATTGTTTACTTGGTCGATTTGGGTTTCAGCTTCCGACAGGCGGTTGTCATGTTAAGCAACCTTATCCTTCACCTCCCGTATCTCTTTTCCGAAGGTAGCGTGAAGGTCCTTCATGAGGAGCATCTGCTCTTCCTTATCGCGTTGGAGTTGCTCTTCTAAACGACGGGCCTGTTCCTCCTGCCGGCGGGTCTGTTCCTCCTGTCCGCGCTGCAGCTGCTGCAGCATCACCATCAGAGCACCTAAGTCAGGTGCCACAGACGTAAGAGTTGCTGACGGGCCGGCTTCCGTGGCCGGCAGCTGGCCTTCAGATATCTGCGGCGTTGCACCACCAAATGGTCTCTGGTCCGTCTCCTGCTGACTTTGACTTTGGTTACGGACACCCTCAATTTCTTCCTTAGGTAAAATTGGCATGATTTTATCCCACTTCTGACACCAATTGTTAAGCTTGAGGTTCGTGACAATAAAAATTGCCGATATAACTACCTAAATTAACACTTTCATTTTCTTTACACAAATTAAAGTTTAAAACACCAATAATTAAGCACACTAATTCACTTTATTCCGCTCCGAAGCTTCGCTTATCTCGCCAAATTCAATACTTCCCCGATCGCGTATTGCAGCGCCTTTATATAGGGCTCTTCCACGAAAACATCCAGAATATTCCAGAATATTCAAATAAATACGCGCGCCAACCGACCAAGCGCAGAAAATTCGAGTGTGCGGCTTCCAGAAAGCTTAATTCTTCTGTTCGATACTAGATGGTGCTGTTGGTTGAAAGACGAGTCATGTATTTTCTGGAAAGCTCTCCTCGCTCTGTTACCCGACACCAGATGGCCCTAGTGCCAGATGTCAACTTAGCCGCGTAACAGTTCTTTTACACCATCACCACAATATTAAAAGTGAAATTAGTTACAGCCTGCGCCTCTAGACTTAGCACAGGCTTCCTCTTACTTCTCAGAGGGTTTCTGGGCAAGGTAGATCAGCTCTTAAATTGCTATTACCTTGGTACCGGTGGGTATCAAATCCTAACGTAATGTGATTAACAAATATTCATCAAGAAAATATGTCACGCTAATAACGCCACGTAAAATTTGCTGGTTTCCATAAAACTGCAATGTAAATAAAAGATAGAGAGTTGAATCGGTTTCAAAGGAATAATAAATCTCCCTGCGGATTGCAGATCATCAAACTATTTGAATTAACACGATACGCTGCGGACGATAACTCGTTAAGATCATTTAAAAACTCCAACAGCGGTTTTTGAATTAATACCGATATGTATTTTTTACATTTTATGCAGAATTTATTTTCTAAATTTTGATTAATATGTGACTTGACAATTTATTTAGTAATTAAATATTTAATTAATTTTTAATCAAGCAATCAATATTATACTTATATATTTAAATATTTTATATCAAATGCATGCATGCCGTTCACCGTATAAAGGCAGTGTAAGAATAACGTCCCGTTGGTTACGTAAGAGGTGAGAAGGAAATTGAGTTACGAGATGGGCAACAGCGTTTTCCTGATAACAACACAAAATAATTAAAAAAAAACTGTTATTTCCCTCCCATAAAGCAACCCATGTTCAGGACTACTATGTTCAGCAGTAAACTTTTCATAGGCAGGTAGTGGATGATGATGAAGGCAAAATCGTCATCATATAAACCTTACCAACATTTTACATTTACAGGTAACAATACAATAGTAAGTATTATTTGCCGTACCGTATGGATTTGCTTTATGTAGGATGGACAATAGTAAGTATTATTTGCCGTACCGTATGGAATTGCTTTATATAGGAGGCTCACGATTTAGGCTTAGGGAACGATGTTTAGTTTAGAAAATAAGACGCTCTATGACAGAGGCCGATGTCAGTGGACTGTGTGCTCTTTTGTCACACGCATACTATAAAGAACGGGGTGCTAAAGTGGAACGCATCCGAGCAATAAGACCTTGAGGAATAAATAGTTCTATTTAGATTAAAAGTTTACATCGCTTTGATAGCTCAGGGCGAGTAAATATTACAAAAGGCGAGTATGTACCAAAAGCTGGTACCAATGAAAATGTTAGTTTATAATGTAAACGCTAATTATGTTCCAGCGTAAAAGGAAAAATATCGTGAGGAAACCTGCATGCCTAAGAAATTTTCAGGACATTTGAGTCCACATACTGAAACAGTCAGTTAGACTAAATGCTCCTTAACCTTCTCAGAAATCCAAGAAGGTATGTCTAGTAGTTTCACGTAAATAGGCTATAACTTTACTTTTGACGTGACAACGTCTTATAAATTGGTTTGCCGGGTGACACTTCAAGAAACTGCGTTACGCTCCGCTCACGTTATGCGCTCACAATGAGAGCGAGTGAGAGGCACGCGTCCCTTCCACTCGGGCATGGTTAGCCCGCCTAAGAGCGAGAGAGACAGACATAAAAAGTGTTATTTCATCCTTCTTCCTACTATACGAATGAATGTTCACATTAAAATTATTTTACCACTCAAAGTCGTTGTCACGTAAAACTTTCGCCCGTATACCGACTTTACAGGCAACCAATTTTTTTTCTTCCTACCTTTATTCCAAGTTATTTGGTATATATCATATCTTTCTTTTCCATTCTCATCTATTAGTCGTCATCTCTTCGCTCACTCCTTCCCTGCGCATATCATTTCTCACACAGACCATTCTTCTTTTCTTAAGCCTCCTTCTATTCTTACATCGATCCACTTTCACAGCCAACATTTTTCCTATTTCTCTATAACATTACCTACTTTATAATTCGAAGGGTAGTACAGACATAATTATTTTAAGTTAAAAAAGTTGACTTTCAATTGTACTATAAGTAAGAAGAGAAGATTATTTTTATATTATAAACAGTCGAGTACGATATAATCCGGGATTGCCATCCAAACAAACTTGATTTATCTTTTCAAAGGCATACACAATCCTTTATGAGCCTGATCATTATTTTCTTTTAATATTCTTCAATACTAAATTTTGGAAGTTGTTTTCATTTGCCTCTATGTGAAAAGTTTTCGTCTTATGTGACTTTATTTATAGTAAATCGTCTCTATTTTCACGAATGGGTTGTAACACGAATGGGTTGGCTCGACTTGGGAAATACCACGTTCTCAAAGAACACTAGCGTAAAATAGCAGCTTAATGCTGCTGTGTTTCGTAAGGAAAGTGTAGAGAACAGAGGACCCTTTTTACTAAAACCGAAGCATTCTATCTAAGTCTTCAGTGGTGATAACCTAACAACAAGACAAGTACCTCCAGTCAATCAAATTGCTACACATAATTTGCTAACATTATGAATATGAATGTGTCGAATATAGCATGATGCACTCTCATTTGTATTTTCATATATATATATATATATATATATATATATATATATAAACCGCATTTCTTAAATAATAGGAACTGTATTTTATACGCTGTTGTTTAATTCATTTCAAATGACATAAGATTTGCAATGCACAAACGGCGTACGGGCTATCCTACAAAATCCATGTTAAGTATTTCTAGTTTATATACCATCATGCATGGCAGAAATATAAACGAATTATTCGATATTGGGATGAGTAGGTAGGTTTACATTTTGGTAAAATTTAAAATGTGAAGTACCTATCTAAATGAAATTACAAATCAACTGCCGCCCCCGTAAATCACGCCAAAGTACCCTCATTAGTACTCGTAGTCATTATTAAAAATATACTCAGATAAACTAAAGCAATAAAAATCATTCACTCGTAAAATTTTAGTATTCGATAAAGCTGCAAGATCAAATTAAGCTGTTTTTATTTCGTAATACTAAGGTTTATGTAAAAACATAATAGACATTTGAGAAGTAGAAATATTAATCTAGAAATGAATTTTTTTCGACGAGTACCGCCCATGATTGAACCTTGCTGGTAATTAGTGACGAAGAAAATAGCGAATAATAAATTAATGTAATTGAATGAAGCTTGAAGATAAGATGGATACATAACTCATTCATTCCCGTGAATTACCTTTTTATATTTTAGCTTTGATTCCATTACAAACCAATCATATTCTACCAAGTTACACATATCAGGATATTCAAGGCCGAAGAACTAGAGTACACATCATTGCAAGCAATTGCAATGATGTGTACTCTAGTTCTCATTTGTTGTTGTTCATTGCAAAAAAATTGGTAATGGAAAATTACTCACAAAGAAAAGAGTTACGTAAAAATCAATCTCCCAGGAAAATTGTTTTCGTAGCGATGCTCTTTTATCAAAGAAGAAAAATATCAGATATTCATGAACAGTTTCACAAGTAGTAGAAATATGTTGCAACGTATATTGGTTGCAATACGAAGTTTGGCTGGAAAACAAAAGTATCAAAAATAAAAGTGTAAGTAGGAAAAATTCATTGGGCTTTTCTTTAGTAATTAAAACGTATCGCAAAAAAAGCCGAAGCATATGTTTTATTTATTAGTGTTTTCTCTTAATATTAAAGTGCTTTTTTCACGTAATATTACGGTGTAAAAATAATAGACCAAGTTTAATGAGAATAGTTAGCGTGTTCTTGTCAAGTTGACAGTAAACCACCACCACAAATGAAATCACTGCATGTTCGGCGGTACTTCTTTTGCAGTTATTGATGAACGTGTATTGAGTTTGCAACTTTATTCATTAGAAATAGATTAATATCTATAATGAATCAAGTTTCATATAATTAAGATCACCCTTCATTTTAATCGCAGTTGTATTGTTCCGTTTATAATTAAAGTTATATTAAAATTTGACTGTTATGTCTCCACTAGCCGACGTAACGATTTCTGATTGATAATCTCGTACCAGTAAGTACAGTGAAGAATAGCTCCTCCTTACCCCAAACACTTCACAGAATGAGCGACTGTGCTGTCGAGGCATGCAAAGAGTTACTTAGGTGGTCTCAGGATTGTGTTTAATAAATCCTATGTTTGGCTGTGGATCTGAGATGAGCTATAATTATATTAATAATAACTTTTGTTCTTAGAAAGCGTTTATCCTATACTATTAAACGAGCAATTCTTGTATATATGTATATATATATATATAATCGGGATCTCGGAAACGGCTCCAACGATTTTCATAAAATTTAGTGTCCAGGGAGTTTCGGGGATAATAAATCGATCTAGCTAAGATTTATTTTTAGAAAATGTCTTTTTGTCCGTGTTTTTAGGCAATTAAAAACTGCTACAATATAGTTAGAATAAGAAGGTAAATTTTGACAGTTTGATAATGATTATAAATAGCTTATTGGTATAATGGGCGGTCACAAAATCGTAAAACCCCGGTTCGAGCCCAGACCGACCGACCGACTTTTTTATTTTTTTTTTAGTTCTTTTCTTTTTTGAGAAAATCTATTTTTTTCGAGCCCTTTTTTTAGTATTTTTTAAAAACACGAAAATTTAAATAAAAATAATTGCACTCATGATTTTTTATTCAAATAACCAGTTCAGTTTTTTCTGTTATGTCGCTAAGATCAAAAAATATTATTTATAATTCATCAGTATGTAATTTGTATCTAAATATAATTTCCAAAACACACGAATTTAAAAAATCGAGCGAAAAATACCGAGCAAAGCTCGGTCAACCGGGTACTAAATAAAATAATAAAACATTGAGAAACATATTATATGTAAAGAATTCTCCACTATACATTTATAGTTATAAAGGGGTTATTAATATAAATAGTTTGCGCAATGAAACACAAAATTTTTCAAATTAATTTTAAATGTTATAATAAACTTTGATTTTCTTTAAATTATCGAAATTTCTTTCGTAAGTATAATCTCATTACTACGCCGTTGTTATACTTTTTTATATTGCTAACATATTTTAGGTTACAAAATATTGTCATGAGGAAAATTACATATCGCAGTTCCGAACTTATTCTTACCAGCAAACGATTTCCATCACAGTTATATTCATTAAGGTTTTTTTTAATAAAGTTAATTGATATAATGGTAAGTGAATGTCGTGGATATCGTGGGCCTCAGACAGTCACACCTATTCTCAATTAAGTACCAACGTTGTTACCCTTAAGGACAAATATAGTGTGCCTCGTTAGCGGTAAAAGGAAATAAATCAATTCTGTTCTCAATTTCCTGTTAATTTCTTTTAGGTGGAAACGAGATTCGAAGTTAACAAGATTAATAATATTAATTAAAACCAGGAACTTATCGCTGTCTCTTACGCGAAACTAATTATGAACAATATATATATATATATATATATATATATATATATATATATATATATATATATATATATATATATATATATATATATATATATATATATATAAAGTTTTGACGTATAAGTTAATATTCATTAAAATTCGAACATGTTTGAAGATTGAGTTTAATTTTATTGTGATAACAGAGTGTGTAACAAAATGGCTTACTTTCACGTGAGACAAATGTGTTTAACTAGTATTATTTAAATGTGTAGTGTTAGCGTAAATATAAGAAATCATTATGTAAACCAGTACGGCCTAGTAATTGCAAATGAAATACGCCGATTAGAAGATCTAATCATCTTGCAGAGGGACGTTACACTTGTCTGATGGTAACATCTGACCAATCTTCTTCGGCGGTTTGAAGTATGTTTTAATGGAAGCGCGCTTCAAGATGTAGCCAATTATGTCAATGACTCCTTTTACATATGGCAGTACAGCAGGTACACGCTCGACTGTGGCCGGCTTCACTCGTTCACAGTGACGTAGGCACGGGACCAGAAGCTTGTTGTGATGCAAAACTTGCATGACGTGGTGGTGCTCGGCAGCCAGGTGGTTAATGTCACAGATCCTTCGTGCTCTCTGAAAAAAAGATTTACCCACGGTAGCTAACTGTGAAGGAAGGTGGTAAGAATCACCATTTAAACTCACTGTCACTAACAAGATTGCCTACATCTTGAAGCGCGCTTCCATTAAAACATAATTCAAGCCGCCGAAGAAGATTGGTCAGTTTTTACCAACAGTCAAGAGTAACGTCCCTCTGCAAGATGCAAGAGTATACAAGCTTGATTGTGAATGTGATCGCTCCTACATAGAACAAACTAAAAGATCAATTAAATCCTGCGTTAAAGAACATATAGCTGATGTGAAGAATCGACGCTCCGTGAAGTCTGCAGTCTGTGAAAACATATAGGATCGCCCCGTCACTACATCAGATTTGATAGACCACAAATCCTCGCTAAAGAACACCGATTCCTTCCAAGGATGATTCGCGATGAGGCTATTGAGATCAAAAAACATCCTTATTTCAATAGAGGAGATGGCTGGGTGCTACCATCTGTTTGGGATCGTATAGTAAATAAAATTAAATCCCAACCCAAGCATACAACTGCAAGACTTCAAGATACTATAAGTTCATACTGTATAGATCGGAACAAAAGTTAAATTTTAATCAATGGTAACCGCGGTTAACTATAACATCTGGACGTTGAACATGTCAGTCCCCCCGTGACCATGGATGCTGTAAAGTGCTCGAAACGTCGGGTCTTTAAAAAGTTAAATATACGCGATAAAATCCGTAAAAACTGGTATTGTTTTAATGTGCACTCTTCGCGTAAATATAAGAAATCATAAGTTACTCCGCCATCTATCGGCTTTTGGTAAAACAGCCGATCAAATATAGTTATGAATTTCCTTTGCTGTTTACTCTTAATTTTACTGTGCACAAATGCAAGAAAATTGGAAAATTGTATATCTCGTACACATTCATGTAGTTACTGAACAGTATACCTAAAATAAAGGAATATTTTACATATTTTAACTAGAATACATTCATTATTACGATTTAAAAAATTAAACTTAGTTGAAGTTACTGTCCGAAAAGAATTGAATTGTTGCGAAACAAGTTGATTGCAAATACTAATTGTTGAATCTCTACTTGTTACATGCTGATTTAATTGCACATTGGTATGATCCAGATTAGCATTAATGCTCGTCATTCTAAATTAAGTAAATTATGAAATTATAATAAACAAGAATTGAATGTAAGTGATAAAGTGAACTAATCACAACAATACAATAGTTTGACCGTGTAGTAGCGGTGTAAGAATATTCACTACTCCATATAGTCTCATGGGTTACATAAGAAGCGCCAGAGGGAAACAAACCAGGAGATGGACAGTACAATAGGTTAACCATGTAGTAGCGGTGTAAGATTATCCACAACTGCATATAGTCTCATGGGTCACATAAGAAGCGCCAGAGCGAAACAAACCAGGAGATGGACAATACAATAAGTTAACCGTGTAGTAGCTGTGTAAGAATATCCACTACTCCATATAGTCTCATGGGTCACATAAGAAGCGCCAGAGGGAAACAAAACCAGGAGATGGACAATACAATAAGTTAACCGTGTAGTAGCTGTGTAAGAATATCCACTAATCCATATAGTCTCATGGGTCACATAAGAAGCGCCAGAGGGAAACAAAACCAGGAGATGGACAATACAATAAGTTAACCGTGTAGTAGCTGTGTAAGAATATCCACTACTCCATATAGTCTCATGGGTCACATAAGAAGCGCCAGAGGGAAACAAACCAGGAGATGGACAATACAATAGGTTAACCGTGTAGTAGCTGTGTAAGAATATCCACTACTCCATATAGTCTCATGGGTCACATAAGAAGCGCCAGAGGGAAACAAACCAGGAGATGGACAATACAATAGGTTAAACGTGTAGTAGCTGTGTAAGAATATCCACTACTCCATATAGTCTCATGGGTCACATAAGAAGCGCCAGAGGGAAACAAAACCAGGAGATGGACAATACAATAAGTTAACCGTGTAGTAGCTGTGTAAGAATATCCACTACTCCATATAGTCTCATGGGTCACATAAGAAGCGCCAGAGGGAAACAAACCAGGAGATGGACAATACAATAGGTTAACCGTGTAGTAGCTGTGTAAGAATATCCACTACTCCATATAGTCCCATGGGTCACATAAGAAGCGCCAGAGGGAAACAAACCAGGAGATGGACAAAACAATAGGTTAACCGTGTAGTAGCGGTGTAGGAATATCCACTACTCCATATAGTTTCGTGGGTGTCATAAGAGGCGACAGAGCGAAACAAACCAGGAGATGGGCAGAAAAAATCAGTCTCGAACTTTATGGCAAATATCCCCCTCATGAAGCATTCTATAAACAGAATATGTTCAACTGTGTACTTTAATAGGCTGTAAATAATTAATAAATAAATAAATCCAATAGGAACACAAAACTCGGTCATAGTTACGTAACTGTTAACAAAATAATTGCATAAGATATAAGATAGAAATACAAGAAAGCTTATATGCAAATTAAGTAATCAATAAATTCTGAAAATTGCGTAAAAAATTATTACTTTATTTCCAAAAGTAAAGAAGGAAAATGTTTTTAATTTACGTTAGGAACAAAGGAAAGATTAACAAATGTTTTAAAATTAAGCAACAAACTTATAAATCTGCTTCATGACCCTCAATGAATTACTTTCCCTTTATAATTCGCGATATTCCTTTGTTTTAATTACTTCGCCTTATTGGACCTTCGGCTTTTTAGAGATAAGCTGTTTCACTTAATGTTTGCGAAACAATTGGATATATAGATAAACTAAACAAATTTTTTAATTTTATAAACTCATAATCTCATTAGGATTGACGTACTGTAACGATTCCCCCCCTCTATATAAAAATATTATTATATTAAGTATAATTAATTCCCCTTTATAATAAAAATTACATATATGTGACCAGGATTAATAAAATATGTTTTGATCTTTCTAAATGATCTTTCAAAAGGTTTATTAATAGGCCGTTTGTAATATTTTGGCGTGATCGTCTTAGTTAGGACCCTTATTTACGTTGTGTTTGTTTAATAACTTCGGTTAAAAGAAATTTATTTCTCATAAGAACATACAATGGTTCACTTAAAATGAGATACAAAGTAATTATATACTAAAGTAAAACTATCGCATCTACCTCTAGTTCTATCTACCACTAGATTAAGATTATTTACTATGTCAGAAAAGATTACACTGTGCGTACGTATTTCCTAAGTTTACTTTTAAACAATTTCATGTTATTGCAATTTTTTATGTCATCTGGTAGTTTATTGAACAGCTATGCTCCCTCAAACAACAAAGTTTTTTTGCCATAATTAGTTCGTATAGTTATTAATTGTAGTTTATTTTTACTTCTTAAGTTGTGTGTTGTTGTTTTTTTATGTAATTGTATGTTTGATTGAATAGAATTAGTGGTAATGTTTTTTATTAGAGTGCAATTGCAATAAATGTATAGTTGTGTAAGGTTTAGCAAGTTAGTTTTTTCGTATAGTACTTTTGTTGGCGTTAGATAGTGATAGTGGAATAATGTTTTGATAATTTTATTTTGTGTCTTTTGAAGTGGATTTAGATTTGTTTTAGCAGCTGATCCCCATATCTCAATTAGATATTCGATATGTGATTTAACTAAAGAGTTATATATGATTGTACGAATCTTTTCCGGGATACAGTTTGCGACTTTACGTAGTGCACATAGTAATGACGTCAGTTTTGATTTGACGTGATCGATATGCATTCTCCAAGTGAGTTTATCATCTACCAATAGACCTAGATATTTTTCCTGAGTTGAACGTTTTATTATTTTATCTTCAATAGTAAGATGTGCAAACTCTGGTAAAGGTTTATTCTTTGTAGAAAACATCATGAAAGATGTTTTTGACATATAAATTGTTATATTTTAACCATTCTCCGAGTAAGTCAAGATCTTTTTGAGCATAGGTTATAATGTTGTGAATAGATTTATCGAAATAGAAGAGACATGTGTCGTCGGCATATAATGTTAGGTGACCTATTAGCCCTAATTTGTTTATATTATTTATATAGATTAAAAACAATAATGGACTTATAATTGAGCCTTGAGGACAGCCGTAGGATACGTTTTTAATCGAGCTGGTAAAATTATCCATTTGAACAACTTGTCGCCTATTATGTAAAAACGATGTAAACATTTCGAGGGCCTTGCCTGTAGCGCCTATATTGTTTAGTTTCTGCAATAATTTATGATGGCTTACTGTGTCAAATGCTTTTTTTATGTCAATAAAAATCCCTAAAGCGATATTCTTTTGATCGATTTGAGTTTTAATTTTTGTGATTAAGTCTACTGCAGCTGTCAGAGTGCTCGATTCGGAACGAAAGCCATATTGTTGGTCAATTAAAAACTTCTTTTTTATTAGGTATTCATTTAGGCGGTTATAAAGTATTCGTTTAAATATCTTTGATATAACAGGCAAGACAGAGATTGGTCTGTAGTTACTTGGGTCAGTCCTACTTCCGGATTTAAAAATAGGACTGACCTTAGCAATTTTAAGTGTGTCGGGAAAAACACCGCGTGTCAAACACATATTTATGCAGTTCGTTAGCCTCTCTACAGTTATAATTTTCAGACATTTAATCGCTTTGGTGCTAATGCCATCTAGACCAGTACTAGTGTTGGTATCAAGATAGTCGATTATTTTTGATACTTCAGTGATATTACAGGGTGTAATAAGTATCACATAAACAGCGTGTTATCGCTGTTTATGTGATACTTATTAGGAGTTTTGTTAGCCAAGTCCGAACCTATTGAGGAGAAAAATGAGTTAAATAAGTCACATATTGAATTACCTTCTGTTATTAGTCCAGTATTCGATATTAGTTTGGGAGGAGCACTGCTGTCTCTAATTTTGTTTAACGCTAAGTTATTAATTATCTCCCACATTTTCCTAGGTTTATTGTAATTGTTATGAAATAACTTATGATAGTAGATTTTCTTGTGTGTCTTGATAAGGTTTTTCACTTTGTTCTGCTCTTTAATTAAGTTTTTTTGTAGATTATCGTCTTTTGGGTGAAATTTAGTCTGCTGCCATAAGTTGTTTCGTAAATTTATTGAGTTTATTATATCTCGGTTTATCCAGTTTTTTTGTGGAGGGTTAAGAATTTTTGTCTTGCTTACTTTATTTTTGTCTATTTGTTCTAACATAAATCTCTCTAGGTAGTAATAGTCATTTTCTTCATTAGTGTATTTGGCTTTTAAAGTAGTGTTGTATAACTTTTCGTAATCAAGCGCTATATATTGAACTCAATATGTGTCTTTGTTGTTAAGTTGCTTATTTCAAAAAATATTTGCTTACGATCAGATAGGCACGATTCAATTATTGAGAAACTAAATGAGTGATTGTTTATATTCGTACATACATGGTCCAGTATAGTGCTTGTGGTGGTGGTTTCACGAGTACTATACAGCCTATTAATTTTATTCAATATTTCATATCCAATTTCTTTTATTTCAGCTAGGTATTATGTGACGTTACTATCTGTATTAAGTAGATCAATGTTAAAATCTCCAAACACAATCGCCCTTCTCCTCCGTTCCAACTGTGAGGAATATGTTTCTAAAAAGTTGTTTACATTAGAACTTCCAGGTTTGTATATTGCACCGATGTTTAAAAATAGTTTATCTATGTATATCCATAAGTAGTGGTTTCCATTTTCACACAATTCTTCCGTTATATCGTATTTTATGCTATTATGTACGTAAATTGAAACGCCACCACCTTTGTAATTTTGTCTTTAATTGTAAATATGTTTATAGTTTGGTATCTGATATAATTTTGCGTCGGTTTCCGAAGTAATCCATGTCTCAGTAAAAATTAACAAATGTGTAGTCACCGGTATTGCTTTTAATATGCATTTTATTCCGTCGAGTTTCCCAGCTTTGCGAATACTACGTAAATTAGCATAAAAAAATCTTAAGGAGGACGGGTGCAATGGAATGTTTTCGTAATTGTTTACAAATTGATGGCTTAATCTATCCGTATTTTTTCCGGTTTGTGGTGAAGCTATAATTGGTTTTTTTGATGGGTTTTGTTTATAACAATTGAAGGTGTGCCTTTTATATATTTAATAATAAGGTCATTTTCGCCTTTTTCTGTTCGTTTCTTTAATTCTTCCTTCAATTGCCTTAAATACTGTTTTTGAGCTGGCGTTTGATCTGAGTTAACTTAGTTCTTTTAGGTGTCCTTTGGAAGGATGAATATTCACTAGAGCAATTGAAAGCTGTTGGTAGTGCCTTATAAGCTAAGTGAACCCCGTTCACGAAGACAGGGCTCGAGAAAGGTTAAGAACATAAAACGTTCCTATTCCACTTGTATCAGGTTTACATTATTAATTATCCCTTCCCGCTCGGAAAAGGCTCAAAATATATTTATACAAAATATCCGATACAAGGGCTTCGCTCTCCCACATTTATTTAAAAAAAATGTAGGGGAGGCACACAGCCCCACACACGCCGTGTACGGTGAGCGCCAACCATTTTGATGCACTCCCCCCCGAAGGGAACGCTAATTCGGGAACTGGACCGTAGTCCACAGCAAAATAATTGGCGAACTAGTAAAAGAGGCTTGGCCCCTTGTTAGTGCGTAAGCACAAACATCGACCGAAGTCGCGCATGTCAATGCGTGTGAACGCCATAAAGAATACGAACGAATCCAGCCACAGTGAATGTACGTCACACGGTTTAGGCAAATAGGCACACTGGCCGTAAACCCGCTACTACTGAGCGCTACTACCTGCTAGACCGCCGCTCCTGCAGACGTGATGTAAATGTATGGCATCACCACCAATTGCATGATCAGCACGGCTACTAGCCGCAGGGCGTGTCATGAGTCTACCGCTCACCTCAAGGGAATGGGGTCCCACGTTGTGCGGCTTTCGGCCGCAGCCTTGAGAGTCTCCTCAGATCCTCCCGCCAGCTACCACCCGCACAAGGTCGACACATATGCTCCACCAACCAATACAACGGCAGATATAGCCAAAAGGCAGTTATAAGATAAGAGTAATAATTCGCCATCAGAAAGGGTTTGTGTCACTTACGTTGAGTAAATGCATTTTCGATCATGTTTGTCTCACCCACCAACAAGTTGCTTTCAATCATTCAAAGGTGGGAAAGTTACAGAGATATAATATTATGTTGTTATATAAAACATCGTGGAGGGCAGACAGTCTGCAGCCCCGTAATGAAGGGACCCGACTTGGGCAAAGCTACTTAGGTGTGAGTCAAACCAAGACGCAGAGAGCGCCATTGAGAATAGCGTCCCACCAAACAACCATCGCAGAGACGCAATGCTGCAGAACGCAACAAGCATCAATACGACTATCGTCGGGCTTACACCATTCCAAGGTCCCCCATACATCCCAGCAGACATCACCACCCGCATACCTTCATCGACCAGAACCACAAGAGTGCGTCGAATCAGGCGCAGCACACCCGCAGATCCATCACAAGACGCAATACCGCAAGTAGCAGTAAGCATCAATGCAACTATCATACGGATGGTGCCCCCTCACAACACACCCACATGACCCCTATCGATTTTGGTAACAAAGTTTTTATTGTTTTTATAAAATAAATATCACCAACGTATCATAGTAGCACGCTACTAAGACGCCAGTGAAGAAAACTCAACGTATCATAGCGCTAATGCACTAAGACATGAAGTTAAAAGTGCTACCAAACACACTCATCATCCCAATCCGAAATATATACGACGCTATGCGCTACTACGCCGCCCACAAACGGTATGGGTGTGCGATGTCCACGGGAAAGCCGTATTGCTACAACAAACTCGCTTACCACCGGCACTAAGATGATATGTCTAGGACACATCGGTTAGCTAGTCCAAGTTTACCTCGGACCAATTGCTCGTGAAGCAGCATACACGCCACCATAATATTCCTTTTCAAGTCCCTATTAAGGACTAGTCATTTTGCTACAGTACTAGGAGCAGTCGATCACCCGACCACTCCATACAATGCTTATGCATCAAGGAGACCTCCTATAATATTGCTTTTGTATCATAGACCTTACTTTCATAAGTCATTCATATATAGGATTCAAACCCACGACCCTACTATTGTAATGCAAATTCATCATGGAGACCTTCTACAGTATTGCTTTTGTATCATAGACCTTACTTTCATAAGTCATTCATATATAGGATTCGAACCCACGACCCTACTATTGTAATGCATATTAATCATAGAGACCTTCTATAGTATTGCTTTTGTATCATAGACCTTACTTTCATAAATCATTAATATATAGGATTCGAACCCACGTCCCTACTATTGTAATGCATATTAATCATAGAGACCTTCTATATATAGTATTGCTTTTGTATCATAGACCATACTTTCATAAGTCATTAATATATAGGGTTCGAACGCACGACCCTACTATTGTAATGCAAATTAATCATGGAGACCTTCTATAGTATTGCTTTTGTATCATTGAGTTTAATATCATAAGTCCCTAATATAGGACTAGTCATTGTGCTACAGTACTTCAGGCAGTCGGGCTCCCGACCACCCCATATATATGTACAACTGCAGGAATGTATCTCCGGCAGCTCCTCCATACAAGACGTCTATACATGAACACCTTCAATAACTTAGGAAAATTTTCTTTTATACGTGAACTCCTACCACAACTTAGGAAATTTCTTTTATACGTGAACTCCTTCCACAACTTAAGAAAATTTTCTTTTATACATGAACTCCTTCCAAGACTTAGACAATTTTTAACAAATTTTCTAATTATAATAATAATAATAATAATATTCCACAACTATCACACAACGCCATCTAGTCCCAAGCTAAGCAGAGCTTGTGTTATGGGTACTAGACAACTGATAAACATACTTATATATTTCTAAATACATAAATATTATAGATAAATTACACCCAGACACAGAACAAATGATCGTGCTCATCACACAAACACTTGTCCTGGGTGGGAATCGAACCCACGACCTCCGGCATAGCAGTCAGGGTCACTAACCACTAGACCAACAGGCCTGTCAAAATGTCAAAATTATCTTATAAATAATGTTATTTATCTTTATTTTTATAATATTTTCGACTTGTATTTCTATTAATTATCTTATTTTAAATATTTTTTCAAGTTTTTAAATAAATTTATTTATTATGAAATATTTTGAATTTAATTTACTATGTTGTCTGATATATATTTATATTAACTTTATGTTAATAATGTAATTTTATTGCTTAATATATATATATATATTTTAAGACAATTTTTGATGCCCCTTTACATTGAATTTAATTATTAATAATAATAATGGGCCGTCACACTACCAACAACGGTTCAAGCGGTGGAAGAGCCTATCCGCCACGACTCTAATAGTCTGATGAAACTTTAATATTGTAATAGTTGATAGAGCAAGTAGATGAGTTTGTATATTTGGGTTGCGTATTTAGCAGGGATGGGAGATATGATAAAGATATAGAACTACGAGTGAATGCGGGAAATAGAGTAAATGGGGCCCTGCATTCTATTGTGAAGAGTCAAAATGTGTTGAAAAAGGTACGTATGGCAATTCACAATGCTGTATTGGTCCCTATTATAACGTATGGTAGTGAAAGTTGGGTGTGGCAGAAGAAGCACAAGAGTAGAATTAACGCAGTAGAAATGCGGTCGTTAAGGAGTATGTTGGGGCTGAATCTAAATGACAGGGTGAGAAATTGTGTGATAAGAGAAGAGTGTGGTTTGCAAGATGATGTTATGACCAGGATTAAGAAAGGAATGCTTCGGTGGTTTGGTAATGTGGAAAGAATGAATGAGGAGAGAGTGACAAAGAAAATTTATGTTGCAGAAATGAATGGCAGAGTCGGAAAGGGACGTCCTAGGCGAAAATTTATCGACCAAATTGCCCAGAGATGGAAACAGTATTCCATGTGCAACCGAACGGGTGCCTTGTAAATTTGTAGGCAGTGTGCCGGCATGAATACTGTTCCGCTCTGCTGAGCATGCCAAGCTTTTTGAGGTCAATTTGGCGTTCTCTTCCAAGTGACTACGAAACTGCACGTCACTCGATATGTCGATGTCTAGGATTCTGGGAATTCCTCTTAAGCGCCATAATTAGGTAAGAGGGTGCTACTTACGCAGTAGAACGTAACTGTTTATATATTTTGTTTGTTTTTTTTATTTAAATTACTCGTATTTTAAGTATGACTAACTGTATTTATTTTATAAATGAAAATAATTTAAATGTAGTGTAATATTACCTATACCTTTCATAATATTGTTAAAAGCGGTCCTTTGTTGTAAGTCTCTGAACAACATTTTTACGAGAAAAACTTTTGCTATGACTTTTACCATAAAAGGCTGAATAGATATTGAATGTAGAAGCAGGGTATTCAAACGAAAGCTTTATTAAGTGTGTTGCCATTTATTCCATTTTCTTTTTGGATTAAGGATCCATATAAATACTAATAATTTGTATTTTGATAAAAATGTTTGTCTATAGTTCTAAATAACAATACAAAAATAATATTCATATATCTTCTTCTTCTTCATCCGCCCAGAAAAGTTCACCGCTGGACTTGAGAAAGAAAAAATTTGTTTAATCGGCACTCTTTGTAGACGGATTGACAAACGCATTATGATACGTCTCCCACAATTTTCATATATCTGTAAAAAACAATATTTATATACATGTGTGTATGTTTTCATAAAAATAATAAATGTTTAAAGATATAAATAGTTTGTTAATCCTTCAAAAGCTACGGCATTGCAGAGATGAAACTACAAAAAGAGACATTTCATATCTCGATGCGTACTTTGTTCCTTAGCTTTGTTCTTTTAAATAAGCAAAGCACGTTCTTTTCGACGACATCATAAAAAGAAAAGAGTGTATATGAAAAAAAATCACCCTACTATAGTTGCATTTAACGTGAACATCAACTAGCATATATAGATAAACGAACAGTTACTTAACTACTGTATTCCATGAACACCTGCAGCCAGCTTTAAGCAAAGACGGCCACAGACGTATTGTCAGCTATAAGAACCTAGATGGAAAACTGACTCTTCACATCATTAGAACACAGCGGTGAAAACAATGCTATATCACGGTAGAACTAGGTAACAGCGTTGTACTTACCCGGTTGAAAAAGAAATCCTAGTCAAAAAGAAAAGCCCACTACTTAGTAAGGTATTCCATCACCAAGTTCGTGGCGTACTCAGATTTGCTTTTTTCTCATGTGCTCCAAAACTTTTTCGCCTATCATATGCTTCAGTTGCAATAGGTGATAATTTTATTGGCTCTTATTAGAAATCTTATATTTTATTCAAATTTTAAATAAATAAAAATAGGGAATACCTACAAAGATTCTTTTGTCGTTTATTCTCCGGTTTGAGGTTTCAAAATTTTTTAAACGGATGTATATAAAATGATGAAGCTTGATAAAAAAAAAATCAACAATAGCGTAACAGTTCAAAATCAGGATGGCTCATAATTAAAAAAAAGTATGCGGATATGTGTATGTAACCATTATAATATATTTTCGTTGAAGATATGAAAATTATATATAAAATTTTGAGATATGCTCCGTCCTTCTCTTTCATCGAAGTATAAATGCGAAGTCTTGGAAAAGAAAGGAAATATAAAATCAATGTGAAATAATGTGAAATGTAAAATCAAAGTGACAATATGAATAGTTGAAACGATAATATGTTTTTTTATTAGGTACTAGCTGACCCGGCGAACTTTGTTCCGCCTTAATGGCAATAAATAAGCAGTTTGTGTTTTTTTTATTGGAAAAAATACAAAAAAATTAAATACCTACATTAATCATTCATTATTATTTCTGTATTTTAGTACATAGGTTGCTCTTCACTTAAGTACCTTGTGATACACGACATTTTTTGTTTTATTATCAGGCGCAAAAACAAACAACGCAGATGGTCTTCCGACCCGTGAACATGCCACGTATAATTGACCATGGGAAAAACATGAATGTTCTAGATTTCAACCACAAACTTTTAAGGATTGGCCTTGTGATTTGTTGATGGTCATGGCAAATGCAAGACGTATCGGAAATTGAAGTCTTTTAAATTCAAACGGCGTATCGGTTGGGATCATCGGGATCCTCGGAATAAGAACTTCCTCACCTTTGAATTTTCCTATCATTATCGTAGCGTAAATTACATTGTTCATCAATTTTCTAACCACCAAACGCGTACCGTTGCACAGTTTTGGTTGGTTTATGTTTCGAAGCATGATTGCTACGGAGCCAACCTTTAGGCGTAAATTGTGCGGTGGTAAGCCCGGCACGTCCAAAGAGTTTAAAAATTCAATTGGATAGTTGGTGGCTTCATCTTCATTTGTGACGCAGTCAATAGATTTGAATGAATGCATTGTTCCAATGATCTTATTTTGAATTATGTACTTCAGATCATCTACATCTTTATTCTTAGCCGCTAAAATTGCTCGCTCACTCAACCATTCATTATTTTTGTAGTTAGAAATAATGTTCGGAAATACATTGTTGATAAGTTCGTCTTTTGATGAGACAAAATTACAGAAATTATTTGGAAATGATATTAATCCGCTCGATTCATCGACAGGTACTTGACCATTACCGATAGTCAGCAATTGCTCCGAGAAATCTTCAGCAGATGTATCATTAAGCAATGTAACTCTCATGTTTGTTGTCAGCTGCAGTTTCTTCACATAGCGCCATAGATTTGACGATTTGAGGCAAGCGTTTATTTCGTCGGCAGCCGTAGATCTTGGAATTACTGGCAGTATTTGGCGGAAATCGCCAGACAGTAAAATCATTGCTCCTCCAAAACATCTCGAGTCTTTGCGTAAATCTTTTAATGTTCTGTTAAGTGCTTCTAATGCACGTTTATGTGCCATTGTGCATTCGTCCCAGATGATGATTTTCGATGCCGCTAAAACTTTGGCCATTGCTGAGTGTTTTGCAATATTACACGTTGGTTCTTCAATAGTTTGAAGATTTAACGGTAATTTTAATGCTGAATGAGCCATACGGCATCCTTCTAACAATGTGGCTGCTATTCCAGAAGAAGCAACCGCAACCGCTATGTTGGATCTCGCCCGAACAGTTGCTAAAACTAACGACATGAGGAATGTCTTGCCAGTTCCACCAGTGGCATCTAGGAAATATAAACCACCATTTTCATCATCGATTGCCTTCATTAAAGTATCATAAACTTCCTTTTGTTGGTAATTCAACAGGGGTACATTCGTTTGAACTACTAAATCTAATTCCTGGTGATCATATTCACGTTCCCGTTCCAATTATCGATTAAATGCGTCATTCATTTCACGATATGGCGCTGGCATTCCTAACCTGATTAATAAATTACCGCACATGAGGTAACACATATCTTCGATCAAGAGTAAAGCACGATTATGTATCTCCTCATTCATTTCAATATCGTGATTTCTGGAACTGACACGAATTTGATGTAAAATATCTTGTGACATATTATCCTTGTATTTGTGCCACAGGTTACATGGGTTTGATGGAAAACATATCGAAATTATGATAGCGAATAATGTGCGTATCTGACTTGGAGATGCAGAGATAATGGCTTCAGCGATTGTCGTATCCCAATGGGTATCGTTTTCTAATAAGTTCAATTCTTCACATGCAGCACGATATGTTGGGAATATTACACGATTAACAGTTCGTAGTGTCTCAAATGACTTTGGCCCACGCACATTTAACAGCAACAACCGCAAATAGAAACATTCATCATTTTTTGGATGAACAGTATAAATACGACCAAGAGCATCAGTAGAACGCACATCTGGATACCCAGGAACCGCATCGCCTTGCTTCCGTCTTTGAAAATTCTTCGATGAAGCATTCCAAGTATAATAACGTGGCATCTCCGAGTAAAGCAAAGTTCGTGCAAACTGATCGCTTTGGCAGATTGCAAAAAAACTGGTCAATGTAGTTGCTGGAGGTGTTTCAGCACGTTGCGTAGCATTCGAAGCCGTGAAATATACTCGTTGACCATTCTCCAGATGCACCGCCAAATGCATAACAGTAGGATGACGTTCGTGAATGGGAAATGCGAATATACGCCAAATCGCTTCATTACAGTTCACATAACGACCAACTTGATAGCGTGAAATTTCATCGTTGATATTCGAGGATTGCAATCCAAAAACTGCCATATCACTGCCTTTCGTGACATATTTGCAAATATATTTTATGGACTTAACTGAATTACAGTATTCAACGTTGCAATGTGTCTTGAACGTTTTAGAAATAAGTGGCGAATATGGAACAATCCAACTGTTGTCGACAACGAAATCCATTCTTTTCACTTTCGTTGTGACAGTTCGACCGTTGTCATCTGGTGATCGACGCCGATACAGCGGATAACCATCGTTGCCAGTGACAGTCTCCGCCGTTAATTTCCGTGGATATCGTTTAGAGCACTTTCCATCGACCATGCAAGGTGATTGGGGATTGATGGCACCACACGGTCCATGAATCGTATTAGTAGTAACAACATCATGTAGGTCTGGATCGACTTCATGATCAGGAATCTCGGCACATATGATATCATGTATTTGGTCAGGCTGAATTCTTTCCACTAACCAAATAAGAATGTGTGCGTGCGGCAGGCCTCGCTTTTGCCATTCGATTGAATACATCCAGCATCGAGTGTCTCCAAAGACGCGTTGTTTTTTTTTATAGAAGAGGGGGCAAACGAGCATGCGGCTCACCTGATGTTAAGTGACTACCGCCGCCCATGATCAACCGCAACACCAGGAGAATTGCGGGTGCGTTGCCGGCCCTTTAGAAAGGAGTAAGCTCTTTTCTTGAAGGTCCCCAGGTCGTATCGGTCCGGAAAAATCGCCGGTGGTAAACTATTCCACAGAGAGGTTGTACGTGGAAGAAAACTCCTTGTGAAACGTACAGTGGTGGACCGCCAAGCATCCAGATGGTGTGGATGGTATCGGGACGTTTGCCGTGTAGTGCGTTCACGAAATTTGGCGGCTGGGATTAATCCGAACAATTCCTCAGAGCACTCCCCGTGATAGATGCGATAAAATACGCAAAGAGATGCAACATCTCTTCGCAGCGCCAGTGAGTCGAGCCGATCGGAAAGCACTCGGTCGTCGACGATTCGAGCCGCTCTGCGCTGGATGCGGTCAAGTGGAAGGAGCTGGTACTGGGGAGCCCCAGCCCAGAGATGGGAACAGTATTCCATGTGCGGCCGAACCTGCGCCTTGTAAAGTTGCAGGCGGTGTGCCGGCATGAAATACTGTCCCGCTCTGCTGAGCACGCCAAGCTTTTTAGAGGCCAATTTGGCCTTCCCTTCCAAGTGACCACGAAACTGCACGTCACTCGATATGTCGACGCCGAGGATTCCGATACTGGCTGAGGCAACAAGGGGAGTGCCTTGAAACTGAGGGGATACGACAAAGGGGTTCCTTTTAGGGGTTAACGCGCAAACTTGTGTCTTCTGGGGGTTAAACTGGACTAGATTTAGTCGTCCCCAATCCGAGACTCTGTTCAGCAAAGACTCGACTTCAGACACAAGTTTGTCCCGGCACTCGGAGACGTTTTCCCGAGAAATATTGGCTCGGCCGGTATAAAGAGCATCACCAGTGCTGTCATCCGCATAGCAATGAATGTTACGGGTATGCAACATATCATTGATATGCAGAAGAAACAGCGTTGGCGATAGCACGCAGCCCTGTGGAACACCAGCATTAATATGCTTGCAATCGGAGCTTGCACCATCTACAACGACCTTGATGCTCCGATCTGCAAGAAAGCTGGTGATCCAATCGCACAATTTCTCGGGAAGCCCATAGGAAGGGAGCTTCGAAAGAAGCGCTTTGTGCCAAACCCGATCGAAGGCCTTCGCAATGTCCAAACTAACGGCCAATTCCTCCCCCTTGAACTCTACTGCCTCCGCCCATCTGTGAGTGAGGTAGACCAGAAGATCACCAGCTGACCGACCACGGCGAAAACCGTATTGGCGGTCACTAATCAGCTGGTGATCCTCAAGGTACCTCATGAGCTGGCAGTTTACAATGGACTCCATTGTTTTGGAGAACAAGGAGGTGATGGCGATTGGCCGGTAGTTGGACGGGTCTGAGCGGTCGCCTTTTTTAGGGATCGGGTGGACGAAAGCCGTCTTCCGTGATTTTGGGACTACGCCTAGGGAGTAGGAGTACCGGAAAAGACGCGTTAAAACCGGTGCCAACTCTGGAGCACACGTCCTCAGCACAGCATCACACCGCGGGATGGTTGGCGGCGTACTCCCCCCGTCATCGAGAGTCGAGTTAGACGCAAAGAAAGAGCCTAGAAGATCGGCTTTCTCCTTTGCAGTATGGGCCAGTGAGTCGTCCTCCCTGTGCAGAGATGGCTGACAGAAATTCCCCTGGACAGCCTTGGCGAGAGACCAGAATGCACGGGTTCCAGAAGGAAGGCAAACTAGTTTCTCGCCAATTCTGCCTATATGCTCTGACTTTGCCTTGGCAATGACTCTTTTGAAGGACCTAGAGGCGGAATTATACTTCTTTTTTAGAGCGCTGGTGTTTAAATCTCGGGACGCTGATGCATCAACCCAGGCTTGGTAGCACTCCTGCTTATAGCATGATGCTATTTTACAGGAGCGACCAAACCATGGCTGAGACTTGCCTCCAATGGGCACCACAGAGGATGAAATAAAAAGTTCCATACCCTGAAGTACCACATCAGTAACAGAATCCGCAACAACGTTGGGATCATCCGGCGAGAAGCAAACCCGCCCCCAAGGGTAGGATGCAAAGAAAGACCGCATCCCATCCCAATCGGCTGACCTATAGTGCCAAACACGGTGGCAGCCTGCAGAATGCAACCGCGATTTCAGCGTGAGTGGCACAACACTCCGGACCAGATAATGGTCCGAGGAGCCTAAAGGGGCGTCGACGGAAATCTGATATCCGTCCGGGTGAGAGGTCAGCAGAAGGTCCAACAGGGAGGTGGAGGATCATGCACCTTGCATGATCCTCCACATCTGGAATCCGCGTAGGCGAAGTAACCAGTTGCGTCAGACCATATGCCAAGGCAAAATCATGAACAGATCTCCCCGCATGATCGGTTAAACGTGATCCAAGCCATTCGGCGTGATGGGCGTTAAAGTCGCCGAGGATCACGATCTCTGCGGAGGGGATCTGCTGTAGCAACGAATCTGCAGCCATTTGGACGTGGTCGAAGAGTCGGTCTGTTTTGGCATTACCGCTATGGGACCTATAGAGGCACCCGTAGACGCGCGGATGGTCGTCGCTGTCTACGCGTAGCCAAAGGATGGACAGGTCCGAACCTTCAAGTCTGCCGAGGCGTCGAGAACAGATGTCCTCTCTGACGTAAACGCAAACTCCAGCTCGAGGCACAAAGGAGTGTTCCAGTTTGTACCCCGGGTAGGAGAGATACGAGATATCAGCCGGAGAGGACACCTGCATCTCGGTAAGAAAGAGCAGAGCCGGCCTCGCCGTCTCGAGATGGTAGTGGACGGCGTTTAGGTTAGAGTGAAGTCCCCTGATATTGCAGAAATTCATGGACAGCGTGGCAGGGGTCGCCTTGGTCTTGTTGCTCCGTTTGCCCCGAGCAGTTGTAGTCTTGAGCGGAATTTTGCCCCTCCCCCCAGAATACGCGGGGCAGCCTGAGCACCCACGCTCAGAAGTGGAGAAACATGGTCGTGGATGCTCAGCAAGGGATTCTCCAGGGGTGCTGGTACCCTCCTGGGGTAGTCTATCATTATTTAATTCCGCTACCATGTTGATGGGGGGGGGATTTGGGCCTCCGGCCATCTGCACTCACCAGACGAAACGCGGAAGCAGAGCTTCCACTTCACGCCGGTATTCTGTGAGGTCGTGGTACCACCCCGGTTTGAGCCGGCCCATACGTGCAACAGCAAAGCTGCCGCGTGGCTCTACCACTGTTATATTGTTATATTATTTATTATACTGTTATATTGTCCCTGATGAACTTTATTGTTTAACAATAAAGTTCATCAGGGACCGAATTTTTTGCCTGAATATACGTGCTGTGATGTCGTGTCTATCACTTGATGTTTGTTCGGGAAGCAGCAATTGAGTAATTTCTATCCATTTTGGATTACAGGTGAAAGTAATAAAGAGATCTGGCCGAACGTAATGACGAACATATGTCATTGCATCTTGTGCGTATTCATGCATATGACGTGGACTACCAATGTACGTCGCCGGCAGAATAGTTAATCGACCAATATTAGCTGCATTTTCTTCAGTACTAACTGCATCACGTAAATGGATGTACTCCTCAGAACGCAGTTTGGCTTGTTTCAACCTAACGAATGTTAAACGTTCCGTTTCTATTTTTACATACATGTCAGCGCAATACTGCTGAAAAAATCGACGAAACCGCAGCAAATAGTTGTCAGCATTTTGACGGCTCATCAAACGATATGCGTAATAATTCATTGAGCTAACTTTCTTTGTAGTTTCATCACCTGAATTAAAAATTTGATAATTAACCATTTCAAAGGCAAATTTCAAAGGCAAAAAATACAGACATTAACCATTTTTTTAATAAGCATTATTTGAAATCAGTGTCTTTCACAAATAAATGAAATAAATTATGATACTGATACTCACCATTCAATGGATTTATCATTTTAATATTAAAATAATATCCATCTTCTCCTTGCCAAAACATCAGCGGGTATTGCAATGCGTCATATGATCGATTAGTTTCAGATATTTGTTGCAGTTGCCCAGTATCGCGACGTGTAAGCACAATATCGCGTTTTTCCAATTGTTCACCAACAATCAGGATGGCAACTTCGTCTAATGTTGGAGCATTAAATGTGCGTTCGTGTGTTCCAGATGGTCCTTTATCTGCTTTGATGACAACTTTATAGTCATCACTTGGCATGCGCTCTAAAGCATTCTTAAACAACCTGACCAATGCATGATGTTCATGAAGCAGACACTGCAAGTCTTGAAGAATTGCTCGCTTCATTCCAGCATTGATCCTAGGCGTCGATCAAGTTGTTCTTCCATGTTGCCCATGAAATATATTTGTAAAAATTTATTCTGTGTATCTTCGAAAGGTAGTAATGATCCAATTCGATAGTGAATCTGTCCTTGTATCTACAAAATAAAAACCACACAGTATTAACTGGGTTATAAACACTTTTTTCGGTGGGAGAGTAGAGTTCAGAATTAGCAAATATAATACATACCAATAGATAAAGTAAGTTATTTTTTAACTACATTATATGTAAGTACAAAAATAAGTACCTTAAATGTCAGATTAAATCCTCGTTCTTCGATAATATCTGCTGTATCTGATGACGTCATTTGGAAACAACCATTGTATTTTTGAGTGTTTGCAAGAAAGTGGCGTGATTCTTGTGTTTCGCCACAAAGCAATGAATACAATGGCTCATGTGGCGGAGTCAACAACGGTAATTTCACTTTACCTTATTCCACTTTAAAGCAGCATAATCCAGCCGTTTCTCCGGAAAACTTTAATGCACCACAATACTCACAAACAACGTCCATTTGCCCAATAAAAACGCTAGGATACAAGCTGTAATCATTGCTGCAATCGTATCGAAACGCTGCTCGATTTAAATCAGCACTTGATAAATATCTTGTTTTGCGTCGCAAATTATCTATCTGTTGACCTCTGTTGTTCGCTCGACGATTCCGCATTGCCAACCGAGCTGTTTCACGGGCTGCTTCACTTTGCTCTCGTGATTGAGAAGCACGAAGTCGAGCCATACTATCGCGGCGCTGTTCACGTGCAATTTCTTGTTCTTCTTCAGTCCTTTCATTTGCAGTATTTCGTATTCTTCTTGCATTACGGCTTTGTAGGGAAAGATTCGATCGTCTTGCTCGCGGCATTATTAATTAAACTTCACTTCACTTCAATTCACCTAAAAATTTATTTCAAAACTCAAATTTTTCAACCATACCGAGTTTTATAGTTCACTTCACTGTTTATACGAATGGGCAATGGCACTATCATTACATTATAATTGTTAATTTCTTGTTCTTCTTCAGTCCTTTCATTTGCAGTATTTCGTATTCTTCTTGCATTACGGCTTTGTAGGGAAAGATTCGATCGTCTTGCTCGCGGCATTATTAATTAAACTTCACTTCACTTCAATTCACCTAAAAATTTATTTCAAAACTCAAATTTTTCAACCATACCGAGTTTTATAGTTCACTTCACTGTTTATACGAATGGGCAATGGCACTATCATTACATTATAATTGTTAATTATTTATTTAATAGAAATAGTTTGAATATTGATTTCTTACAAATATCAAATTGTCATCTATACGTCATTACATAGCTGTCATTATACGTCAATTACATAGCTATCATTTGCGTTTTGTTATTCCAAGTCTGATTCTTTTTTGTTATACCACGTTTTATAGTGACTGACGTTTCATATCAAGTCACACGGGAACGCTGTCGAACGGGATAAAAAGTATCTTATGTCCGTCTCCTGGCTCTAAGCTACCTCCATACCAATTTTCACCCAAATCTGTTCTGCCGTTCTTGAGTTATAAATGGTGTAACTAACACGACTTTCTTTTATATATATATATATATATATATATATATATATATATATATATATATATATATATATATATATAGATTATTAGGTATATCTCGTTAATTCCAAAACAGGGTTTTTCCATGTGTCGTGGAGATGTTTCACTTAACAAAAATTCACATAAGCCGTATTCAAACCCGGGACAATTATTTGTGGACCAAACAAACTCAAGCATAGGTGGACCTGGTAAGTGATGCAGGAGTCGACGAATACAGGAATGCAGGATTGTGCGTTTTGGCATTTTATGTTCAGCAGTGCACTTCTGATGTATAAATGTAACACAGGCTAGAAATCAAACGCGTAGCTACTGCACTTGGTGCTGATTTTCACGTGATTTCAATAAATTTTAATTTACAAGGAGGGACAGTGTAAAAATTTTACTATTATTATATATTTTCCTATGTAGATGCATTATGGATTAAATTCAAGTCGAAAGTTAGAAAGTAGTAGAAAGTTAAGAAAGTGTTTCATAATGAGTGAGGGTTACAACGCGATGATACTTAGCGCAGAGATGTAAGAATACAACCTGACCGCCTGGTTTCCTCTAACGATGCCTGCGGGAAGATATAGGGTAGTGGACATTCTTACACCGCCAATGCACGGTTTATATATATGCTTTATATCGGCTACATAAAGTGAATAAGGTGATATGAGATGTTTCTAGACCAAAAATTAACTTCCGATAAATATTATGAAAGAATGCACTTAGAAATTGATTAAAATAAAAACAAGCGTGGTAGCTATGACAATTATGTCTCCCGTATATGAATCTTTGTATATGAGGCCTAATTTTTGCTAGATTGTAATTAATAAAGTAATAAAAAATAAGGATAAATATATATGGCAAAACTATTTATTTTTAAAAAAGTATATTTTTACTCTAAAATATGACATAATTTAAAATTTCAACTCTTTGTGATACTTATTATTGCGCTTCATTACATCTGACTGACCAGGGAGAGTAAAATACTTGTAGCTCAATTGTACCGAAAGTGACTAACGAGTCAATAAACTCAATAGATTTAACACGTTCATGGAGGACTTCATCCGGCTTGTATGAATAACGAAGGAAATTCAAACAATAAAGTATTAAAAAATTAAAAAAAATGTAGTTTACAAAATATGTTTTTGAAATGGTTAATTAAGAGCAAAGTAGATGTGGGTTAAATATTTATTTTCGTTTATTTTACAAATTTTTCCTAAAGTAATATACTGATGGAAGTAGTAACAGAGTATAAAAGAAGTTAAACTACACTACGTCTATTTGGACTGAATAGCTGTAGCCAAAGTCAAACCAAAAATGCGTACCCTTAAGGACTTAAAATAAATACTTCACGGCTTGTAATTTCACTACTTCTATAACCCATACGTGTTTACTTAAGACAAGGGTGAATAGACTTTAGTAATGCGATTTACTTTCTAGGGTTTCATCACCACTTACCAACCGACAGATTGTAGTCGTGCACTTGCTTATAATAATAAAAAAAAAAACAATACAAACAAACAAAATTTTCATACTGCTAAATATGGAAAATTTGTGATAATGATCCCCTTCTCCTATTTGCAAGCACTAACACTGTCAACACTATGATTAAAACCACTATCTTGATAACTAATCTGTAGAGGCAGAGTCTATCTCTTCCGGTAATGGATCGTTCAGTGGCAAAACTCGTG
Source organism: Parnassius smintheus behrii (assembly GCA_036936625.1). Taxonomy (NCBI): domain Eukaryota; kingdom Metazoa; phylum Arthropoda; class Insecta; order Lepidoptera; family Papilionidae; genus Parnassius; species Parnassius smintheus. The sequence goes on along the minus strand of JAUPFT010000005.1, from coordinate 46,392,424 downwards.
ACGTATTAAAGACGTCATTCTTTCCTGCACCTATAATGTGTAAAAGGCACGTGATTGTGAGGGCAGTAGCTGTTATTTATAGTCGAAACACACCGGTTTATATTTACGCGGATCTTAACTAATTCAATTTCATATCTTAAAAAACTTTCGACAATCAGCTCGTATGTTCCGCATGTAGAATGTCAAACTAGTGACGGTGGGTAATTACAGAAGTATGAGGCTTCGATTCTGACATCTGAACATTAGTGTTGAAGTGAATATCCACCAGTGATCTTCAACGGGTTGAGACAGAAGAATATGAGTATAATATGCATTGCATTTAATTTTCTCTCATTTAAAACAATTTTAATAAATCTTGCTAAGATATCATTTTCTTTGCTAAAAATTTCTCTTGGGAAATTCTAAAGCGAGAAAATTATTGCTATAATTTCATTGATTAATACGTACCTTTTTACCTATGTTGTATTTGATTATTATAGTATTGGGGATGAGGGTAAAAAATAAAAGGTAATACGAACAAATGAAGGTAGAACTATAATCTCCTACTGCTCTAACGGTGTAAAGTATCATGTAAGCGACTAACAGGGATTAGTCGGTTATTCTACGAGTCTCACTGTCGTTACCATGATCTTTGGGCTATTCTACTAGTGTTGACAAGGAAGAGACCTGTGTTGCATTAGTAGTGTTGCGTTGGTTTGTATACTTTGGTGTTATCATGTAATTATGTCCTTACGCTACACCAGTGTACGATTGTGGCAGGGACACATTACGGCTGGTCGAACTGTATTTGCTCTACACTGAATGTGATCCGCTCTCCCACATTGATTATTTTAACATCTTTATTATTGAAGCGTACTGCTTTAGAAACGTCTCATATATAGCGCACAGTATGAAAAATAGATTGGTAGTAAAATCAATCGTTAACAAAAAGTGAAGCCGTTTTGATTTTCCTCTGCGCAATATTCACGTTAACATTTACTTTCTTTTCCTATTGTATATATTTTAAGACAATAGTTTTTTCTAGAAGTAACCTCCAGTCACACGTCGGAGCTGACACGCACAATTGTTTTCTAAAATCATTGTCCATGTAATTGGACTGCTTTTTTGCCTTGAAATCTATCTGAGTAGATACCATCCTATCGTACTTCTGCCGTTGATCGGCAGTGTGTTCACTGCTGTGTTCCAGTCAAAGGGCTAGAGAGTCAGTGTAATTACAGGCTGTGATGCTATAAATCCTTGTTTTTTAGGTGATCACACTTCTGTAGACTTATTTGTCAGAAGTTGCAGGTGACAATGGACTGCAGAATTTATTTACGATCAGAGCGACTGTAAGTTTTTCTCTGTAATTTTATTAGAAAGTTCCCACTACGTGTGGATTCTGTTCGGCTTCACGAACCAAAGTAGAGGCCTCAATGTTGTTTCAAAACGTATAGCTTTCATGCAAGACCCATGAAATTAATCTTTATTATGTATAGAATAAAGGGTGACAAATGAGCACAATGTACACTTGAAGGTAACTCGATATTGTAGCACTACGTGCACCTAAATATGTATTTTTAATCTAAGAGGGCTCTTACATTTCAGCGTTACGCAAATTTAGGTGTTTTACGCTCCAAGCGGGCGACGACCTACGCGAGCGATACTTTATTTCATATCTCTATTCACTCGCTCGCACTATGATACTTTGAATATAGCTACAAAACGATCTTATTCTCCTATTATACAAGTTTTCTTAGGAAGGAGTTCAGAGTTGGAAAATTTTTGATGTGTCATTTTTGATTATGTTATCTAATTAATTTAATATGATCTATTTGATATATTTTTCATTTATGAACCTTAGTGTTTTGTAATTGTTTCGCAGTAATCGACTGTTATCCGATGTTGGTTAATAATCGATTTTATCCACTAACTGTAGCATAGTGGTATAAATAAATAAATAGTACGGTTGCAACCTGTTTTCATAAATAAAATAGCCAACTGTAACTAATATTTTTTAATCGGTAATTACAATTAATTATCATATTTTTTATTATAAAAATATTTGCCGCAACGGCTTTAACAGAGCTTATCTCGAGTTAATAATTTCAGGCAGTATATACTTTTTATAAAACGCTTGTAACTTGGGTAAAATATTTAAAATCCAAAATTTGTCATCTTTGGAGATTTTTAGTACTTTTACTGCATAATTTGGACCAGACCATATGGCAAGCATGCAGACATTTTTATTCTCCGTTAATATTTCTCCAGAGATAGGATATTTCTATTTTAACGTTTAGTGACACATTGATACAGTACACAGTATTTATTTTTCCACATTCCGACTGGTTGGAAAGCTTTCAGCTACAATCAAAATAACTATAAAAATAATCCAAATTTTTTGTATGCAACATTATTTAAGCTCATTTGCAATGAATTTAATAATACTTTTACTTCTAAAACATTCTCCTTGAATAATCGTAAAGCATTTAATAAATGGGCGACAGTAGGAGTCCATAAGAGTAGACAAAGGTTATATGAACTTTACAATGAAAGGTCATATAATCCTAGCGTTGAATTTAGGGAATATGTAAAAAATATTCCAAAATATTTAAAAGAGTGTGCTCTTTAGCCAAGTCATTGTATTTAAGCAACAAAATAAAGACTGCTTCTAATAAAATTAAAATGACATGGAGTATAATTAATAGTGAAACTGGTAAGGTCAACTCTCGCAATTCAAACTACCAGTTAAGTTTTAACAATAAATTAACTAAATCAGATCAGGACGTTGCAATGGTTTTTGAGAAATATTTTACTGATATTCCGATCTTAACTACTAAGTCACTGAATTCTTCTCCTAACGTCGCCGAATCGTTACTTAAACAAAATGTAAATGTGTGTACAAAGAATTTTACATTTCATAAAGTTTCATCAAAAGATATTGTAAAATATTTTAAGACTATTGATATTAAGAGAACCGCCGATCAGTGGGGGATTTCTGTTAAAGTTATTGCGTCTATAATAGATACAGTCGCACCTCAACTATCTATTATTTTTAATAGTAGTATCAAATCTGGTGTGTTTCCTGATTTAATGAAGCATAGTAAAGTAATACCTTTATTTAAATCTGGTAGTACATTGGACCCCGCTAATTTTAGACCTATTTCTGTACTGCCAACACTTAGTAAAATTTTTGAAAAAATTATTCTTGATCAATTGTTAATTTTTTTTAATGTAAATAAATTACTTCATAAAAATCAATTTGGTTTCACAAGGGGTCGCTCGACAACTGATGCTGGTGTTGAGCTGATTAAATATATATTTAATGCATGGGAGAATTCACAGGATGCTTTGGGTGTGTTCTGTAACCTATCCAAAGCATTCGATTGTGTTCACCATGAAACATTAATCAGGAAACTTCAACAATACGGTGTAAGAAATGATGCTTTTAAATTAATTATTTCATATTTAAGTGACAGAACACAAAAAGTTGTTATTAATAGTATGAGTTCTTCCGGGTCGATTGTACAAATGGGCGTGCCTCAGGGCTCAATTCTCGGCCCCTTTCTGTTTCTCGTTTATATTAATGACTTACCTTACATAGTAGGGGATAACCATGATATAGTATTATTTGCTGATGATACTTCATTAATTTTCAAATTAAAACGACAGTTATTAAATTACGACGAAGTAAATAATGCTAAAGCTAAGTTAGTCAATTGGTTTAATGTTAATAATTTGCATTTGAATAGAACTAAAACTAAATGTATGAAATTCGTAACTCCTAATGTTAAACATGTCAATACTAATGTAATTTTAAATGGGGAGGAACTGAGTCTTGTTGATACCACCATTTTTTTCTTGGAATCACACTGGACGCAAAGCTTCAATGGCTCCCCCATATATCAAAACTAGCTAGCAGATTTAGTTCTGCAGCATATGCTGTAAAAAAGATTAGAACTCTTACCAGTGTTGAAACGGCTAGAATAGTTTACTTTAGTTATTTCCATAGCATTATGTCGTATGGTATTTTGCTATGGGGACACGCGACTGACACTGAAATTATATTTATTTTACAGAAGAGGGCCATTAGAGCAATATATAATTTGAAACCAAAAGAGTCACTGAGACAAAAATTTAAGCATATTAATATATTAACTCTGGCCTCTCAATACATTTATGAAAATGTAATGTATGTACACAAAAACAAAAGTAGTTTTGCGAAAATAAGTGATATTCATTCTGTAAATACTAGGAGCAGACACAAGCTGGTAGTACCAGTTACTCGACTCCACCGAGTCAGTAATTCATTCTTGGGGCGATGTATACGCTTTTACAACAAAATCCCAGAAAATATACAAAATTTGTCATACACAAAGTTCAAAAATGTTATTAAACTAAGTTTGTATAAAAAGGGTTATTATAATATTAAGGAATTTATAGATGATAATAACCCCTGGGAAGGGTGATCGCTACCAAGCTATTTCTAATTTGTCTTGTGTTGTTGATTGTAAACATAATTGTAAGTTATTATTAAAAAAAATAGTCCCGCTGGGATTCTTGCTGGTTCTTCCCAGGACAGAGGTTTTTTTTGCGAACCAGAAGTGACTTTCAATAAGTATTTTTATAATCTACATTGAATAAAAAAAAGTTTCTATTTCTATAGTGAGTTAACTATCTGGTATAATAATAACGTGCTAATTTTATACTAATTGAAATATACTGAAAGTAAATACTTCCAACTATTAAAAACTGCGGGTGTAGTTGATAATGCTCAAACTTAGTGCGATGACAAAATAGCAGCGCCACGACAATCGACGCACACTACGATAATATCGAAACGAGACGAGCGCGCGAAATTAATTTTCACAGGTCCGACCTCGAGAGCTGCTGGCGCGGTAGTAAATTCAGATGGCTGACGCAGTGAAATATATGGTACTTTTTTTAATTTATTAAAAAAGTAACGATTTAAAAAGTAAAAACCATATTATAGTTTAAGCAAATGTTGATTATTTTGGTATAACTTATATGTTAAAATGATGTAGAACTTCGGAGATATTGGGGATTGTATCGAAGCTTTTTCGTTCGATAATTAAATTAATATGTCGATTTTTTTTCCTTACATGAAATGCATATAACGAAAATAAATTCTATTATTATTAAAGTATGGGATATTTGTGAGTTAAAATTAAAAAAATTAAAAGGAAAGATATTTTTTGATGGTCAATATTCAATAGAATCTACAAATTAGAGCTCCCAAATCATGTCTCTCAGAGTTTTGGTCTAAACATGCATCGGGAAAATGATTATTACTAAAATAAAAAATAAGTTATCTAAAGTTGCTCTAAGCGTGTTAAAGTGGAGAAAACGAACTATTTTTACCAAGTAATTGTTACTTCAAGCAACGAACAAAAAATATGTAATTTCAACTAGGAAACCCTGTAATTTCGTGTTTTTTGTAATACTCCTTTTAATTAAAATTACTCCTCTTAATAAAAAAAAGAAAAAGAAATTAAGAACCTAAGTACACTCTTATAGATTCTACTCTTATAGATATTATGTACACGTAAATTCCGTAAAAAATTTGTATAACCAGTTTCACAAAAAGTGTAGTACATTTAATTAATTTTACGGAGTTAATCACGATGAACTTTAATTTATCTCTCAATGGCAAAATTTGTTTATGTTTTCAACCGTGATTTCGTTTTTGACGTAAGTAGCTAATTTAGAAGAAAAAACAGGACAAACACATTTTAAATATGGTTTTTTTCCTTCTCCTTGTTCTTTGTTGGCTTGACATGGGCCTTCCCTGTCGTAAAAATAATGAAATAAATCTACAAGTTTCTCCATATTAGAATAGATAAACTTGTTTCATCTTATTAACCTCTTAATTTATTATGTACACTGTTTTATCCTCTATTAAGTGACATCAGATCACAAGTGCGACATCTCACCCGCAATAAAATTAATACAAATAAGATGACTAACCCAATATTGTTCGAATTAACTTCTACTGATCTTGTACAGTAAAAGTAATATGAAGTTTATTTCATGGGGAAAAAAGGAAACACTTATTAACGTTTACGTTTTTGGTTAGATAGTGATGTAACAATAACGAAAATTGTTTTAATTTTTTTGTCATAAATTGTCTTATTCAACAGAGAGAACGAACAGAACAAACAGTCCTACTCCCGTGGTATTGTGCACAATGCTTTGCAAAATCTATTTTGTCAATATAAGATTAGAGATATAGAGATTTTAGAAGATATGGGAGAACAGATGAACATAAACACATTCGTAGCCTTCTAAAATTGTAACCATTTTTTTGAGTGAACATATTCACTCACATCATCTGCGTCAAATCAGATGACACGAATATACTGCATTCGGTATCGATGATTGAAGTCGAGGCAGGTAATGCATGATGTAGCACCATTTGTCTCCCACACAAGCACATTACACGCACATTAGCGCATTTTGATTTTGTTCTCGCCTAATCACTCCATCGCCAATCTAACAAATACAGTATCTATATTCATATCAATCCGTCTCTTAAAAGTTTGTTCCAAGCTTTTAACACTGAATATTAATAAAATAATGTTCAATGTCAAATTTTATATAAACGGAAGTATCATGGAATCACCTCAGTGTTAATTTGCCGGTCTGTCTGTCATCCAGTATTTTCTGAGAGTATTTTCCTTCAGGATGTATTTGTCGGTCAGTAACATAGACTTTTCCCTAAAAGGGTTTCATTAAAATTTAGCGAGTTGAAAACGTTTTACGTACAAACGTTTTAATTCAGACATGAAGTAAAATTTGCAATTTTCATTTGGAGTGAAAAATATTATTAGGGATTATCTGCGCAGGTTAGAGAGTGCTACTACTACCAACGCGCGGTGGTATGGTCCACTACAAGATCTTTTGAGACATAGAACTATTATTTTTTCATTTATTACAGCCTATCGATAGTCCACTGCTAAACATAGGCCTCCACCATACCACAGAATAAATAATAGTATTACGTACAGAAGTTGCACTCCTTTGATGTCGACTGCTTGCCGACGCTTAATAGCCTACATAAATATTATTAATCAGATAAATCGCGCACGCAAGTTAAATAAAACTTTATCGCTGCGCGCGAGCGTCCGTATTACTTTGCATCTTTTCCGCTTCCTAAGTGACGGCTGACTTTCCGTGGTTGTTAAGAGATGTTAATATAAAGTAAAAAAATACATTGCGAAATGTTAATTAAGTTATGTACTTAGATGAAGTACCTATTCCGACTATGATCGACTGACCATATTTTCGCCCCTATGTGAGTTCTGCGATGGCTAACGCATGCAAATTGCAAGGTCATTCGTCGGGAATCGGGATGCTTGGTTTGAAAGAAATAGGTAGATAGTGTAAACAACAAATAAACCTGAAATACGATTCCTAATAGAAATGTGATCTATTCTACTTTGTTAAAAATCTTGTTAGTATACAAAGCTTTAAGTTTAGTATTTTGTGTCATTATAACTTAAAATATTTGCATTACAAAATACATGTATAGGTAACGTAAGTAGATACTTGGATAGTTATTAGTGAAGTAAATTTTAACTACATAACATAACATAAACACTCACGTCTGTCACCGCGAGGGGTAGGCAGAGACTACGGACTTCAATTTGGCACGATCCTGACATACCTCTTTCGCCTCCTTTACATCCATATATCTACGCATACATGCTCGTCGGTTAAGGGTACATCTAACGTGGCCCCTTTTCAAAATATCGCCAATTTGGTCGATAAACTTTTTTCTAGGGCGTCCCTTCCCGACTCGGCCGTTCACATCTGCCATATAAATTTGCTTTGTCACTCTTTCCTCATTCATTCTTTCTACATGACCAAACGACCGAAGCATTCCTTTCTTAATCCTGGTCACAACATCATCTTGCATACCACATTTATCTCTTATTACGCAATTTCTCACCCTGTCATTCAGATTCAATCCTAGCATACTGCTTAAAGACCACATTTCTACAGCATTTATTCTACTTTTGTGCTTCTTTTGCCACACTCAGCTTTCACTACCATACATTAAAGTAGGGACTAACACATCATTATGAATTACCATACGTGCCTTCTTTGACACATTCTGGTTCTTCATAATAGAGTGTAGTGCCCCATTCACTCTATTCCCTCCATTTACTCGTCGTTCTATATTCCTATCATATCTACCAATCCTGCTAAATACACATCCCAAATACACAAACTCATCCACTTGCTCAATTAACTCTCCTTCTATTCTTATTTCACATACCGTTTTGCTTTCTTCTCTTCCAAAAACCATCACTTTCGTGTTACTTGCGTTCACTTTCACGCCCCTTTCTTTTAATTCCCAGTCCATTAATGTAACCATCACTTGCAACTCAGCCGCCGATGACGCAAATATGACTTGATCATCGGCATACAAAAGGTATTTGACGGTTAACTCGCCCATTCTTAAGCCACATTCTTCATCTTTCAAAGTTTTCAAACACCTGTCCATAAATAGGTTGAACAGCCAAGGGGAAGCTACACAGCCCTGTCTGGCACCTTTTTGGATGCCAAACCAGTCCGAGTAGACCCCATTGATCCTGACACAAGCACTAGAGTCCCTATAAAGAGACCTTAATGCCTGTATAAAACCAGCGCTCAACCCATATGAGCTCAGTGTTTGCCATAACACATTCCTGTCCACTCTGTCATAAGCCTTTTTCAAGTCCATGAACGCACAAAAAACTTTCTGGTTTTTGGCCAAAAACTTCTCCGCAATCATGTGCATGGAAAATACTTGATCTGTACACCCCATTCCCTTTCAAAAACCCGCTTGCACATCCCAAACTTTTCCATCTGTTTCTTTCATAACTCTTTCAATTAAAACCTTAGCATACAGTTTACCCACAATAATAAGCAAGCTGATACCACGGTAGTTTTTGCAGTCCTGCTGTGACCCTTATCCTTTTTAACTAATTTTTGTAATAAGGTATTTAGGTATTTCTTCTGTAGATCAAATTATTACTTAATTCTTTTTTGCTGTAAGTGCCTATCTTAAAAAATAAATAAATTCACCTTCCATTACTTCCTTCTAAAATCCTTCGGCAACTTAAGGAATGATATGAAACCTTTTGTTGGTCATTTAGTATCCATCCACGCAACATAAACTCGTAGTAGAAACGGCGTTTTGCCATTATAATTTATCAAATAGGTAATATAAATAATATATAATTTTTAAATTACATTAAAACTTTTACAACTTTTTTATCCGACATTTAAATATACTAAACACTACACAAAAACTATTTCAACAAGTATTTACATAAAACTATTTACGTAAACAGCATTAAAGAAATTTAACATTCAATCGTCCACAACGCGCTAGTACCGCATGCGTATTGCCACGGTAATTTTTATAGATATTATTACCGTGGTATTACACCGTCGGTGACTCGCGATTTTAGGCACATAATTATTTCACGCCGGTAGCAAGAGTGACAGAGGCCTGACCATACATTGAAGAAACAGACATAAAAATACTATAGTAGGTATTCTTATTTTTGTATCTAATGCCTTAAATACTAATAATAATTAATAATTATTATTAATTTGGGACATTTTATTGTTAGTTTTAGTGCATAATTATAAAATGAATTAAAAAAAATTGCATTGATCTCTTTTTAACTCTGCGAGTTTATTATAAAGAGGTGTTTTATTAAAAAATGCAATAAATATAAATGTATAAATACCTATGTAAGAAAACTATCTCTTGAAATGTGTACAACGTGATCTTGCGTATTTTACTCAAAAGGTTATGTCGATAACTTATTCGTTTATACCATTATTTACACATAATTATGTTCTATTCCCCTTTATCATCATTTATTTATTCTATCAACAGTACATAATCAGTAATGCATTTCATTATTCATTTAATTGTCTTATTTCAGACAACGTCATCCCGTCGCTGTTGATATTAAATATTACCTACATTAAAAAGCATGAAGCTCATTATATTAAGACTATGATATTAGCTATTATTGCCCCTCTAACCCAAGGTCTACCTAGCGTGGTGGGCACGTGAGTTTAATCACTCAAGATGTATATGAAATAATATAACCTTTGTGGCAATCGTGTGGGTTACACGTTAAGTTCTAACATGTACCAATAAAATTAGAATAAATAAGGAATGATTAAATCCATGCCATTTGGCGCATTTAAAAAAATACATACAGCAGTAGATAAAAAAGCTGATAAGAAGGGGACAATATAATTGTAGATTCAAAGAAAATTAAAATACAGTTGGCTTACTTTGCCTTAGTATTATTTATTTTTAAAAATTGTATATTTTTTATCGTGAAACATCTACCAACAAACGTCTTAAACCGTATTTAATTGTGAACTGATTGCTACCACTGAACTAACTGGGTTCGTTTGTCGCTAATTTAATACACAACGACAGTTACAGTAATTTATTAATTAACGCTATACTTCTTTGAATGCAATTGTGCTAATTATATTCATCCATACTTCCATTGTTATTCTTCAAGTATTATTTACGAACTTTAAAGAATCTTAGTATAATTTCGTTTCATCTTAGTTTCGTTACGTTTAAAATAGTAAGTGATAATAAATGATGAAATTGAATTATTTAAAAAATTATATTAAATTAATTATTTGGACGTAACAACGTATCTGTAATTTTAAAATTAAACCTTTAATAAAAATGAAAACATACTTCATAGATCTAATATTTAGATAAAATAATTTCACATTCTGAAGTCGGTGCTAAGACATAATGTATGGAAGAAATAAAGCCCCGACTTCGTAATATGAAATTAATTATTGTAAGGTCTTCGAACTCGGATTGTATTTTTTGTTCAAAGTTGTAATTTATTTACCCTTTTGAATGGACAAAGGATGGATACTAATGGACTGTGTGATATCCACAAGCTCAAGGTGACAACCAGAGTTTTATCTGAATAGTTACATTAAAAACTGTATTCACTACTTTCCCGCCCTTTGGTTTGGTTTTTCTCCGAAATTATATGAGACTGCTTCTGAAGATTGATCTATTTAAATTAAAAAAATCATTAAAACGGTTCTTAATTGACGATATTGCGTTGACTTATACACAAAAAAAAAAACTAGTCGAAATTAGACGCTCTTCCTCTCTTTGAAGCATGCTAAGAATGCATTTTTTCATTGCGTTACTTAAGAAGTGGATATTTTGTGTACGTAAATATCATTAAATTGATGATGATTCATGAAATTGATCAACGGTCTTTCATTAAATTACGTTAAATTTGTCGATCTATATAAAAGATAAACTTTTTTAGAAATCAAATTTTAATAAGTCTAATGTAATAACAGTAAGCAGATCATATCAAAATCTTTAAGTCCGGGAGTTAATACAATTAAATGAAGGCGGGCTATTTGGTTTGTGTCATCTAACAAAACAAAATTCCGAGCCGAAAACAATAATTGGGCAGCTGTAGGAAGTAATTAAAAGTGATTGTTACTGTTGAACTTTGACATGATAGCGTTGTGTTAGTATTACAATTTCCTTGATTTAACAAAGCGTTTCATTCCGATGTAAGAAATAATCTTTTTCTTTTTCTTCAGCCTGTATAACACTACTGTTGAAAAAAATGTTTTAATAAGGGTGACAAACGAGCACACAGTCCATCTGATGGTAAGTCGATACTGTGGACCTTTTGACTACAGTTATTTATTCTCATTGTGACCCATAGAAATCTACAATTACTCTCGATTAAGAATCAAAATGCAAATGCGTTGTCACCCCTGAAAACTAAGGTGAAATGCCTCGTTTTCATTAAAAAGGGTCTTCGGTTTGACATTGATTCACGCCCACAGTAATTCTGCAGCATGTGTAAGTGAGACAGATTATATTTTTTTATGAAAAGGAATATTAAAATTGCTATAAACATTATTTATAACCCTTAACCACTCGTGGTAGGCTTAAATTGCTTGTGTAATGAGTGGTTCACGCCAGTAGTCGAATGGCGGATTCGAACCCACGACCTTTTTGAATTCGCGGTCCACGCCCTGCCATTAGGCCAATGTCGCCTCAAATATATGTTTATTTAAAACGTTTAGTAATTCCAAAGCTACGTCGTTGCGGTTGGGTAGTGGTTACACTTTTTTCGACGTGCGGAAATGTGGTTTTCTCTAGTTTTGTATAACTCAATTGTTTATGCCATAGAATACTATAATGCACAATGGAATGGCTGTCAATCTTATTTTGTAGGAGGGTTGGCGTTGCCGGGAGCACACATACGAGCAATTACGTCGTATTATTAGTTATCACTACTACAAACACGTTTTGGACTTTTGATTAATGTTTTTGACACATAAATATTTCTTTATTTTTGTTTTTAATATTCACAAAATATAGATAGTTTCGACTTACTGGTTGTAGAATATGTCTCCTTTATTGAAGTTCCATTTTCCGCTGTTCTTTCAACACGTAATTATTACACAATTTGCCACTTTTTTAAATAATTTGCATGCGGCAACGCTTGACACGAAAATTGGATACGATTGATTGTGTTGACATTTATACGTGTGAATTGACATGTTAGTGACTACACGGGCTTCGCCCTCTCCCCCGTTCTATTATGTATGTATTATAGTATTCTATGGTTTATGCTTACATCTGCCTATTGATTATTTGCGTAAGAACTTATACGTTTTTAAGTTAAAATTTGTTTTAAGGTTTTCATGGTATTTTTGACATCTGTCATATTTACGAGAGTTTGGATGGATTATACATTTTGCACAGAGTTTCATTTTTTTGCTGTTTTTGTTTATCACGAGAAAATAATGGATCTCTTGTCACAGTATGGAGATAATACCGACAGGCATTAAGTCCGCCCCTTGTTACTTGCGTTGTAGGGTGTTGCAATAAACATAAGATGTTTGTAAGCTCATTACCCAATTTTAATTGAAAAAATTGTGTTTGGTTGTGTTGCTTTTAAACTTTATTGTCGTTTCCTATAAGACTGTAGCCTACCATATCCTACAATTAGCATTGGGCTCGGGTAAGTCATTCAAGCAAAGTCCTGTGTTCGCAAGTACATTAATAAACCAAAAAAGGTAAATAAAAGTAAAGTATTCACATTTTACTGTTGGTTAGTTTATGGAATGCCTTGTAACATTTATACCTCAGATGCACGTTTTCTGATGATGATTTCCCTCGCCCTCAAGTACATCGTAATTCGGCTCTTAAGATTGTAATTAATAATTTCATTGAAACCAGCGCGGACTGAAACTGAATTTCTAGCGTACTGTGAAGTTACAGCAACCTTTCCTGCATATTAGATAGCCTTTCATTGTATTCGAATGTTGTCATCGTTGTTGAAATTGATTAGTAAGATATTATCATCCACTTCACGTAGCGTAAGTCTAACTTTGAGATACGTAACATAACTTCTAACAATAGAGTTCGAAAAGTAGAACGTATCTTGTTTGTCGTGACATATTAAACGTTGTTTGGTATCTATAATGCAGCAAATATGACGGCAATGCAACACAGACATAACATACGAATATGAGAAAACATTTTCTATCGCGGTCTGCGAAGTTCACAAGTGCTATTTCAAATACTAGTTAACGTCCACCGGAAATTGCGTTAGAAAATTGAAACCAGTGCACTCTCATGTAACCTATTGCATACTTATTTCATAGAATAAAATTTAAACTTTATTCAAACACATTTTGCTCATAAGACATGAAAAAATGATCTATTAGAATAATATTATTAATAATATATTACTTTTAAAAATATTTTAATTTATTTATTACCATAATTATGCCTTTTTATAAAGTGTAGATATTTAAAATATTATTCGTAATCACGTTACATGGAAAATGATTATTGCACATGTTTTGTGTTTTACAAATGGTATAGTGTATTTTAAAATGAACAAATTAGCATTGTGAAATAAAAGTTATTAACTTAGAATCTTAAAAAAATTGGAATATTTTGCCACAACTATTTCCCATCTGTAAAATACTCCCTGTTGAAACACGGTTAAAATATTTAATAGCAATTGAACATTACTATACTGACGACTATAAAGTATCTATTATTAACACCTACAATACGCGTAAGGTAAGGGAAAAAAACTTGAAGAGCCTAGTACAAATAACTATTACGGACAGTGCTTTAATAAATACATTGTACCCAGAATCTATAACAAAATAAAATGTTTAAAAAAGCCTCCAAATAAAAATAAAAATAAATTAAGCAAAAACTTATTAAAATCCTCTCTGAAAAGGACATTATTAACAGAGCTATAACACATAACATATTATCGCATACTCTTGTTAATCGCTTTTTATGTTTGATTTATTTGATTTGTTTGTTGCTGTTGTTGTTTATTTTTTAGTTTAAAAGTTAGTCAAGATTCGAAATTGACTCAGGACGTTTTTAAAAATACTTTATTAATAAACTTATAACTATTAAGGTGCGATAAATTACTTATATACTACTTAATCAATCCGCGATGGATTCTAGCCTAAGGCTACATGTCGGAGAAGTTTTTGGCCAAAAACCAGAAAGTTTTTTGTGCATTCATGGACTTGGAAAAGGCTTATGACAGAGTAGACAGGAATGTGTTATGGCAAACACTGAACTCATATGGGTTGAGCGATGGTTTGATACAGGCATTAAGGTCTCTTTATAGGGACTCTAGTGCTTGTGTCAGGATCAATGGGGTCTACTCGGACTGGTTTGGCATCCAAAAAGGTGTCAGACAGGGCTGTGTAGCTTCCCCTTGGCTGTTCAACCTATTTATGGACCGGTTTTGCAAACTTTGAAAGATGAAGAATGTGGGTTAAGAATGGGCGAGTTAACCGTCAAATGCCTTTTGTATGCCGATGATCAAGTCATATTTGCGTCATCGGCGGCAGAGTTGCAAATGATGGTTACATTAATGAACTGGGAATTAAAAGAAAGGGGAATGAAAGTGAACGCATGTAAGACGAAAGTGATGGTTTTTGAAAGAGAAGAAAGCGAAACGGTATGTGAAATAAGAATAGAAGAAGAGTTAATTGAGCAAGTGGATGAGTTTGTGTATTTGGGATGTGTATTTAGCAGGGATGGTAGATATGATAGGGATATAGAACGACGAGTAAATGCAGGGAATAGAGTGAATGTGGCACTACACTCTATTATGAAGAACCAGAATGTGTCAAAACAGGCACGTACGGTAATTCATAACGCTGTGTTAGTCCCTACTTTAATGTATGGTAGTGAGAGCTGGGTGTTTCAAAAGAAGCACGAAAGTAGAATAAATGCTGTAGAAATGCGGTCTTTAAGGAATATGCTAGGGTTGAATCTGAATGACAGGGTGAGAAATTGCGTGATAAGAGATAAATGTGGTATGTAAGATGATGTTGTGACCAGGATTAAGAAAGGAATGCTTCGGTGGTTTGGTCATGTGGAAAGAATGAATGAGGAAAAAGTGATAAAGCAAATTTATATGGCAGATGTGAACGGCCGAGTCGGGAAGGGACGCCCTAGGAAAAAGTTTATCGACCAAATTGGCGATATTTTGAAAATGGGCCACGTTAGAAGTACCCTTAACCGACGAGCGAGAGGTATGTCAGGATCGTGCCAAATGGAAGTCCGTAGTCTCTGCCTACCCCTCTGGGTGACAGGCGTGAGTGTTTATGTATGTATATGCTACATGTCCGATACATGTGCGAGCCAAACTAAGACAATTCTAATTCTTATTCTAGATCTTTAAGCTAACGAACAGTTATCAGTTCTCACACGAAAGACCACCCATCTTCCAGACGCAATTCAGCAATCTACGCCCACGCTTACGCTTGAATTGTGATGGCCTCCGGTGCAGTTCCGGGAATACCGGGATGCATAACTCTTCCCCCCTCAGATTCGAAGTTACCGGGCGAAGTTTCCCGAGTCCGATAATTTCGATACAAATATTTTTTACAAAGGATTACAATTATTATAACAAAAATTACATATAACATTAAAGTCCCGACACTTATGTCCTTCACATTTATGACACTTTCACTTTGTTCACTTTTTATACTATCACTGGTTAATATGTGGTTAAGCTGCTGCAGATTGGTCAGGTCCATGTCATCCAGGTTTACTGCAGCTGGATTTGAAGATGTCTTCATTAAAAACTGCGATGTTACCGGAAGATTTATTATTGGTAAGAGAGTTAACGGGTACTCCTCTATATTTTCGCGATGCCTTTTCAGACTGAATCCCTTAATTTTAGCTTCGCAGTTGTCGTCGGCTGAGATTATGTATGTCCCAATTAAATTATTATATGATATTTCATTTCCACATTTTTTGGTAAGTAATACTGTAGTTTTTGAATAGAACATCCATCGATCGGTTTCTATTTTCATTATCTTTACATCATGAAACTCTACTAATAGGGGCCGGCATTGGGTGGTGTTAGCTGCAAAACTCATTAGGCTGGTTACACAATTATCCTTAATTAACATGGATGAATAATTCTCCTCACACAGGAACAGTGAGTCATCAATTTCTTTACATGGGTGAAGAAGTGACAAGGCACCGCTTTCAACCCTTTCATCTGAAGGTAGGGGTATTTAGGTACAATGGTAATTTGAAAATACAAAAGGAAGAATTTTGTAATAAATGTATGATAATCGAATCAACTAGGTGTATATCTAGAATAAAGGTTATTTGATTTTCCTTTGCATATATTTTAAATCTATACTTTGCTCTAATTTTAAAATGTTTTCTACTTTTACAGGAAATATAAGATTATTTCTTTGTTCAATAATTTTTAACAATGACAAGAGTTAATCAATAATAGACTGATGCAATGTTCCTAGTTTACTAAAAGCTACCGCTGTTTCAATTTCATCCAATCTGATATATATAGTTTGAAAGTTATGTAGAAATAGGTTATATACGTTAGATATTTTAAGTTCCGTTTGAGAGTTGTTGGTTATATTAATTTGTTTTCTCATTTCCCAAAGAGTTTTATCCAGCTGTATGAAATTGAATTTTGTACTATTTGTAATATTAAAAAAGGTTTTCATTATTTCGGCGATCACTGTCATTTTTATATGTAGGTGACCTTGATTTTCTTTTACAACATTTATTAAAGCATCGTACCTTATGGCAATACATCATTGTCCAAATTACCTGTCACAATTTTAATAAGAGACCCGAGAGGATTCAGAATACCGCACTTAGCTCTTTTTAATGGTAATAGTTGCTTACATTTTTCGATTGTTATATTTTGAATATAATCTGTTAGAATTTTTAAATTATTTATTTCAGAGTTAATTAATTTTTACTTAATTTTTTTAACCAAAATAACGTGTCACATGTGTATTTAGGTTATCGAATCGATTCTTATTAAATTCTAGATCCTCACGTAGCTTAAGTCTAATATCTTAACTAAAGACCACCTATCGTTACTAATGAGAGCTTGTCCCTCCTTTATTGGATGCCGGAATTTCGGACAATCGGTTGAAGTAGAAGGGCCTGGGCCCTGAAGACTTGCAGTAGGAACAGAATAAACCTGTGGAGGACGTTTTATATCCTGTACTGTTTGGTGGTTCGGGGAATAAATAAAATGTCCAGTAGACTACTGGACATTTTAGATAGACTGTAGGTTTAATACTAATCTTCTCTTATTATATCCTACATATATATATATAAGCACACACTACACGCCCATCGGCAAAAAGAAATAATATCATTCACAAATTTTTTTTTATGTGACATAACTTGATGTATAAAAAAATAAAAAAGGTGTACACTTTTTTTAAATATTAAAATTCTTATACTATATCATAATACAAAAAAAATCGTAAACACAGTAATTTTTAAATAATTTTATTTGTATTTATAGTAATAATAACAATTTTATTGATTTATGTATATGGTCTAGTGCGATTTTTATGTATTGACTTATGTTTACCTTTGTAATCTATTGTTACATTTGGTTCACAATCTTCGATAACCTTAAATGGTCCTATATAAAGAGGATCAAATTTGTTTACACATTGTTCATTCTTAAGGAGTATCATATCACCGACATTATATTTAATTGGATTGGTATAGTAATCATATTTTGTTTTCCTACTTTGTTTGCTTAAAATTAAATTATTTCTTGCATCATATTGCGATTTTTGAAGTCTATATCTAAGTTGTTGTGGATAATCATATGGATTATATAAGGGGTCTATATCTAAAGTTAAATAAGTTGGCAAACGGCAAAGCTTCCCAAAAACAAGCTCATATGGAGTATACTTGGTTTCCGTGTGTACAGTGTTATTATAAACAAAAAACACAAATACGGTAATCAAGTGCTCCAGTTATGTGGTTCATTACCTGTTTGAATTCTGAGAAATGACATCAGATTTTTGTGACTGTTTTCTAAGGAACCTATGGATTGGTGATGATATGCTGTTGACGTTACCTGTTGAATATTGAGAATACGGCACAGATCTTTCATGACGGTTGAAACAAATTCAGTCCCTTGGGCAGATATTATTTGTCGAGGAATACCATATCTCAAAATAAAATTATTGATAAAAAACGATGCCACCGAAATAGTATCCTTATGTTTAAGCGGATAGGCTTCAACATACTTACTTAAATCACACTGTAGTGTGAGTATATAAACATTACTATCGCTATCTTTACATAAGGGCCCTACTAAATCTAAATAAATTCTATCTAAAGCAGAATATCCCGTATCGGTTATAACCATTGGTTCTTTTATATGCTTATTTAAGTACTTATATCGCAAACACTTGTCACATTGGTTTACATAATTAGTCACATCCTTCTCTAACCCGGGCCAAAAGAATCTTTTCTTTATATTGTTTATCATTCGCCTTATACCGGCGTGACCACTAGTTGGCAATAAATGATAGTCGTTTAATATTATGCGTTTTGTCTCACGATCGTCGACTTTATGGACACCATTTAAAATTAATATTCGCGGTCCGGACCTATTTGATGTCTCATTTATAATACGAGTTAACTCCTTAATTAATATATTGTTATTATTATTTTGTATAATATACAGACGATCTATCTTTCGCTTCTTACAAAAGCAATCCAACTCCCTCACAAAGGCATCTCGAGCACAATATGATCGGAAAGAAGGATTTACATAAATTGTTGACTTTGCTGAGACAAAACAAAATAGCTTAGAGTTAGAATAGAACTTTTCTTTCACTCTGTCTATCTTTTTCCATTCTTTTTAGTCTACAAATAATAATTCAGTGCAATACTTCGGTTGTTTAAGTGTTCCCACGACTTTTGGGTGATCAGTCCAATCGTTGGTGGTAACCTTATCCGCCGTAGGGTTGTCACTCTTATCTTGCGCATTTTTTTATTTATTCGCTTTCTTTGCGCTCTTGTTAGAACAGATATGACCTTTTCATTCATTTCTTTCAAATGTTCACTCGAAATTTGGATGCGTGACAAAGCATCTGCAGCTGCATTGTCAACTCCCCTTACATACTTGATAACAAACTTATACTCCTCGAGCACTAACCTAAACTTCGTAAGTCTACTTGAAGGATTTGTCATGTTGAATAACGAGAGGCTTATGATCCGTTTCAATAATGAATTCGCGTCCATATAAATAAGGTCGAAAGTATTTTACTGCCCATACTATCGATAATAATTCCTTTTCGATAGTAGGATAGTTTTTCTCGGCTTTGTTTAAAGTGCGGCTAGCATATGCAACCGGTCATAATTACATAAAACGGAGCCTATAGCAAAACTAGACGCGTCAGTTTTTAAAATAAAATTTTGGTCAAAATTTGGATACTGAAGTATGGGAGGAGTTGTTAAAGAATTTTTAAGCGTTGAAAAAGATAGTTTACAGTTTTTATTCTAATGAAATTTAACATTTTTGCGACATAAATTGTTCAGAGGTAAAACGATTTCAGAAAATTTTGGTATAAATCTTCGATAGTAATTCGCAAACGCTACTAGCCTTTTTACATCATTGGTATTTTGAGGAATTGGGTAATTTTGTAATGCTGATATCTTTTTTGGGTCAGTTAATACCTTCGGAAGAAACAACGTGGCCAAGATAAAGAGGTTCTTTTTTTAGAAAAACACATTTTTTCGGGTTTAACTTTAAGTTTACTTTTCTTAAGCGCGATAATATTTCCATTGAATTATTATTATGGTTATCTAAGTTTCTGCCAAAACAAATGAGGTCGTCTAAATAAGTGAGCGCTTTATCGTAATTTAAACCAGCCATGGATATTGTAATCGCACGAGAAAAGGAACTTGGGCTTGTCTTTAAGCCCATTGGCATTCTGGTCATCTGATATTGACCAGAGGGTGTAGTGAAAGCCGTATACCTTCTACTAGATGCATTAAGGCTTAATTGGTAAAAAGCTTGATTGAGATCAAGGTGGGTAAAATACATTGCTCCTGATAAAGAATCTAATATGTCTGTAATATTGGGTAACGGAAATTTGTCATCTACAATACAGTTGCTTAATTTTCGAAAATCGATAACCAAGCGCCAGCTCCTGTCCTCACCATTTTCTGGCTTTTTGGGTACAAGAAGTACAGGACTTGACCACTCACTACAAGTTGGTTCAATAATCGTCTTGTAACATATTTTTGACTTGTGTTTCTATTTCGTTCCTCTGAGAATAGGGTAATCGATACTGTTTTACATACACTGGGTCAATATTAGGTTTTAACTGAATATTATGTTCATATAAATTACAAGTTGTTAATTGATCTCCTGGCAATAAAAATACGTCGGAAAATTTTGCACAAATATGTATAATAGAAGATTTTTCCTCTTTATTTAAATGATCCAAATTTAGTAAATTAAACATTTTATGAACGCGTTCGGGATTAATGAGAGTTTTATCAAACTTTGACACACAACAACAACAAAAATTGAATAATTATGTAAACTATCGGTTTCCGGGCCCAAAATAACTAAGATTGACCTGATCCTCCCGTGTATTTAATATTTTTATTGGTATTTTCCCGTTATTCGCTTTGACAATTCCACCAGACAGAAAAACTCCCTCGCATAACTCTTTCGGAAAGACAACACAATCTTCTTTCATACTCGCATTGATATAAAATAAATTCTCGCATCTCGGAGGTATACTCAAATAATTATTATTTCCCAAAATACCCATATGCAATGGTAAAGTTACTAATTCATTCATATTATGCAGTGTAATATTATTCAATTCAAAATTTATACTACAATTAAACTTACGTAAAAAATCTATACCTAAAATTCCAGAAGTTTCACACGGCAACTGCTTTATAACATGAAACTTATTTTTAAATTTCAGTCCGTTAACAGACAATGTTAAATCAACAAATCCCACGGTTCGTAATTTGACTCCGATTCCGTTTATTGTAATCGGTTTCTTTTGTAATGAAATGTTTAGTTTACTAAGCGTGTCATATTTAGTCGCACATAGGGAAGCGCCGGTATCTACGAGCCATCTACATTTGATACCATCTATTGCTAACTCAACACAATTACTATATTCGCAACTAAATATACTATTGATCTCGAAAAAATTCTAAGTTATTTTCATTATTATCGTTATTAGGGTTAATTTCAATATTTTGAGAACTTTGCGATACGCGATATTCTGGTGTTATAAAATGAACTCGCTGGGCATTTTGACCACGAAAAAATCCGCGATTCTGGTATGAGTACTCACCATAATTACCTTTTTTTCCGCGGTGTTGTTGATTTCCACGCGAAAACTTTTGGGGTACCGGTTTCCTCCAGTTCACGTTATTTTTTGCTTGAGTATGCAAAGGGTATGTTTGCCGTGGTACATTATTGGATGTATACCTACCACGTAAATTTTTACGCGTTCCTAAACCACCTCGATTCCCGAAATAAATCGATGGTTCGGTGTACTTGCTAGGTCGAACACAAGACGCCTCCTCATCCTTTGCAGCTCTAATTGTTTCTTTTAACGTACTATAATTACGTGGTGACAAAATAATACTGAGCTGTCGATTTCGCAGGCCATTTGTGAAACTTTTAATAGCGATCTTTTCATTTATAGGACGTAAAATTTTATGCGCGTTTTGGTCACCATCGGCTTGGGAAATCGTCAAATCTACGAATAATTGTTCGATTTTATTGCCATAATTATCTAGGGAACTACTATTTTGCCTTATTTGCATTAGTTCGTTATGAACGGAAGTGCAAGATTTTTTTGTTAAAAGGTGGTTCCGCATATCACTTATAAGCGCCTCGCATGAGTCATAGGAATCTAATAGGCGTAACTCAGCGCCTTCATTCAAACGAGTCTTTACACTTAACATAGACTTACCTTCTTCTTTTAGCGAAGAGCTATATAACTCTATCGAGTCCATCAAGGTTTTGGTGACCGATTCCTCGCCCGTCATCACTGGCAGAAGTAACACAGCGGTTTTAAAGTTGAAACTTTCCATGGTGAATATTTCGCTTTGAATAGTGCCCTTGGAAGTTGATTAAGAGCTGTAATCCTCACTACAAAAGTTTTCTATTTGTACATATAAACCCTTAATTAAATCGCAATATGATTGTATTTCAATTAGTGCCTTACTTTTAATTTGTTTACTTTCTATCTCTTTATTTAAAATTATCAAACAATCATCAAATTCTTTACGTAATTGTACTGATTCCTTAAGTTTTTGTTGCAAAATGCTTTTAGTTCGCTTATCATAACTTAATTTAACTAAATTATTTTTAATATTTTTTAATTTTTCATATATTATTATTAATTCACTAGACATGGAAATACAGTTGAAAAAAATCGTTATGAAAATATTTTAAGGTAGATACATATAAGACTATTTTTATTTTTTTTAAACTTAAACTATAACATATTTTTCAATTTAAACCTCATATTTTCAACTGGACGCATTCGTTGTCTCAGGGCGGTCCTCGTGGCGGCATTCACAGCATACACGGGGTACACGAGGTCCTGGGTCCGGTGACCGCACAAAAGAACGACACACATTGTGCATTACCATCTCATTCCGCATCCAGCTTGTATGGCAACTTTTGTATATTTTGTATTCACCGTAGAGAAGAGCCAAGCCCAAAACTGTGCATATTATAATCAGCACGACGGATATCCCAGATAAGTGGCTTTTAATTTCTTCTACATGTGCAGAATTTGAGCCTCCTGAAGTGTCTTGCGTAATGAACACTCGGTATATGAGAAAGTATTTAATCAAGTATATAAGCAAGTACTTAAGTAAGTATATAACCAAGTATATAAGCAAATATAAAAGAATGTAGATAACCAATATATAAAAACAAGTATATAAGTAAGTATTTAAGTAAGTATTTAAGTTAGTATATAAGAAAGTATATAAGTAAGTATATAACGAAGTATATAAGATAGTATTTAAGCAAGTATATAAGCAAGTATATAAGTAAGTATATAAGCAAGTATATAAGCAAGTATTAAGGTAAGTATTTAAGTAAGTATATAAGAAAGTATATAAGTAAGTATATAAGCAAGTATATAAGCAAGTATATAAGTAAGTATATAAGAAAGTATATAAGCAAGTATATAAGGAAGTATTTAAGTAAGTATATAAGAAAGTATATAAGTAAGTATGTAAAAAAGTATATATGTAAGTAGATAAGTAAGTATATAAGCAAGTATATAAGTAAGTATATAAGTAAGTATATAAACAAGTATATAAGTAAGTATATAAGCAAGTATATAAGCAAGTATATAAGATAGTATATAAGCAAGTATATAAGATAGTATATAAGCAAGTATATAAGCAAGCATATAAGATAGTATATAAGCAAGTATATAAGTAAGTATATAAGTAAGTATATAAGTAAGTATATAAGCAAGTATATAAGCAAGTATTTAAGTTAGTATATAAGAAAGTATATAAGTAAGTATGTAAGGAAGTATATAAGATAGTATTTAAGCAAGTATATAAGCAAGTATATAAGTAAGTATATAAGTAAGTATATAAGCAAGTATATAAGCAAGTATATAAACAAGTATATAAGATAGTATATAAGCAAGTATATAAGTAAGTATATAAGTAAGTATATAAGCAAGTATATAAGCAAGTATTTAAGTTAGTATATAAGAAAGTATATAAGTAAGTATATAAGGAAGTATATAAGATAGTATTTAAGCAAGTATATAAGCAAGTATAAAATGTGTCCGGTTTCCGATGTCCGATACTTTAAGGGGTTAAAATACAATTAATTTTATCGACAAATCAGGGATCAATGATTTTTTTCGCCATCAATAAAAAAATGGCAGCACTTTAAAAAAATTGTTGGCGAAGCATAGATGCTTGTATTAATTTAACAATATCTACCCAAGTAGAAGACTTTCAAATACAAAATTGGTCTCACATGTTAGTTAATAGTGTAGACAATAAATCTAGATTCAAAATATTATTTTTTAATTTTTCAGTATTAGTAAAAAACATTTTTGAAAAAATAAATTAGACAATAAATTGATGTTGTTTTTCAGATTCTTAGCTTTAAAAAAAACCATAGTGTTAACCAATTTTTTTACTTGTTTTTATTATAATACAGGATATTTGCTATAAAAGCACATTTAAATCTTAACTCTGAGTTAGATAGTTTAGGGGCTATGATAATTTGAATGTAACTGTTCAAAGTGCCTCTACCCAGATATTAGATAACTAAACACCAATTCCAGTGAGTAAGAAAAAATTCTTCAATAATTCAAGGAATCGTAAGCTAGCACAATAGCATCCTTTGTGTGAGCAGGTAAAAAACGCTGTGCACAACAGTGCGAGCGAGACAGAATAACGGCTGTCTCCAGGTAAAAAGGGTGCAGTGTGCGCTTGTGCCGTCGAGCAGTCGTCCCTCGCTCTGCGTTGTGATAACATTCCTGGTTTTAAGTAAATCTACTTACTGTACATAATTATTGTTTGTTGTTAGACTTTGTTACGTTTTCGTTTTGTTGTTGAACTGTTACTTTTTGTTTATTACAATGAACGAGTACTCAAGCCAGCATATCGCTGTAACAGTTCAACAACAAAACAAAAACGTAACAAAGTCTATATAAGCAAGTATATAAGTTAGTACATAAGCAAGTATATAAGCAAGTATATTAGTAAGTATATAAGCAAGTATATAACACGTATATAAGAAAATATATAATCAAGTATGTAAGAAAGTACATAAGTAAGTATATTAGCAAGTATATCAGCAAGTATTTAAGTAAGTATATAAGCAAGTATATAAGATAGTATGTAACCAATTATATAAGCAAGTATATAACCAAGTAAATAAGCAAGTATATAAGCAAGTTTATAACAAAGTATATAATCAAGTATATAAGCAAGTACATATGTAAGTATATTAGCAAATATATAAAAAAGTAATGACGCAAGTATAAAGGCAAGAATTTAAGTAAGTATATAAGCAAGTATATAGGTAAGTATATAAGCAAGTACATAAGATAGTATTTAAGCAAATATATAAGCAAATATAAGTAAGTATAAAAGTAAGTATGTAAGCAAGTATATAAGAAAGTATATAATCAAGTATATAAGCAAGTACAGAAGTAAGTATATAAGCATGTATATAAGCAAGTATATAAGATAGTATATAAGCAAGTATGTTAGCAAGTACATAAGAAAGTATATTGGCAAGTATATAAGTACATAAGAAAGTATATAATCAAGTATGTAAGCAAGTACATAAGTAAGTATATTAGCAAGTATATAAACAAGTATATAATAAAAAAGTAAAAACACATATATAAGAAAGTAAATACGCAAGTATATAAGCGAGTATATAAGCAAGTATTTAAGTAAGTATATAAGCAAGTATATAAGACAGTATGTAACTAAGTATATAAACAAGTATATAACCAAGTAAATAAGCAAGTATATAAGCAAGTTTATAAGCGAGTATTTAAGTAAGTATATAAGCAAGTATTTAAGTAAATGTATATGCAATATATAATTAGGTATATAAGCAAGTATATAAGCATGTGTATTAGCAAGTATATAAACAAGTATATAAGTAAGTATATACGTAAGTATATAAGCAAGTATACAAGTAAGTATTTAAGTATATAAATAAGTATATAATCAAGTACATAAACAAGTATAAAAGCAAGCATGTAAGTATAATAGTATAATAGTATAAGTTAGTATAAAAGCAAATATATAAACAAGTATATAAGAAGGTATATACGCTAGTATATATGCAAGTATATAAGCAAGTATATAAGTAAGTATATAAGCAAGTATTAAAGATAGTATATAAGCAAGTATGTAAGCAAGTATATAACCAAGTATATAAGCAAATATAAAAGAATGTAGATAACCAATATATAAAAACAAGTATATAAGTAAGTATTTAAGTAAGTATTTAAGTTAGTATATAAGAAAGTATATAAGTAAGTATATGACGAAGTATATAAGATAGTATTTAAGCAAGTATATAAGCAAGTATATAAGTAAGTATATAAGCAAGTATATAAGCAAGTATTTAAGTATTTAAGTAAGTATATAAGAAAGTATATAAGTAAGTATATAAGCAAGTACATAAGCAAGTATATCAGATAGTAAACAAGCAAGTTTATAAGTAAGTATATAAGAAAGTATATAAGCAAGTATTTAAGTAAGTATATAAGAAAGTATATAAGTAAGTTTATAAAGAGATATATATGCAAGTATATAAGTAAGTATATAAGCAAGTATATAAGCAAGTATATAAGCGAGTATATAAGAAGGCAGATAATCAAGCATATAAGCAAGTATATAAGTAAGTATATTAGTAAGTATTTGAGTAAGTATATAAGCAAGTATATAAGCAAGAATTTAAGTAAGTATATAAGCAAGTATATAAGTAAGTATATAAGCAATTATATAAGTAAGTATATAAGCAAGTATATAAGTAAGTATATAGGATAGTATATAAGCAAGTATATAAGTACGTATAATAGTAAGTATATAAGCAAGTATTTAAGTAAGTATATAAGAAAGTATATAAGTAAGTATATAAGCAGGTATATAAGCAAGTATTTATGTAAGTATATAAGAAAGTATATAAGTAAGTATATAAAGAAGTATATATGCAAGTATATAAGTACGTATATAAGCAAGTATATAAGCAAGTATATAAGCAAGAATTTAGGTAAGTATATAAGCAAGTATATAAGCAAGTATATAAGCAATTATATAAGTAAGTATATAAGCAAGTATATAAGTAAGTATATAAGATAGTATATAAGCAAGTATATAAGTACGTATAGTAGTAAGTATATAAGCAAGTATATAAGCAAGTATTTAAGTAAGTATATAAAAAAGTATATAAGTAAGTATATAGGCAGGTATATAAGCAAGTATTTATGTAAGTATATAAGAAAGTATATAAGTAAGTATATAAAGAAGTATATATGCAAGTATAAGTACGTATATAAGCAAGTATATAAGCGAGTATATAAGCGAGTATATAAGTAAGTATTTGAGTAAGTATATAAGCAAGTATATAAGCAAGAATTTAAGTAAGTATATAAGCAAGTTTATAAGCAAGTATATAAACGAGTGTATAAGTAAGCATATAAGCAAGTATATAAGCAAGTATATAAGATAGTTTATAAGCAAGTATATAAGATAGTATATAAGCAAGTATATAAGCAAGTATATAAGATAGTATATAAGCAAGTATATAAGTAAGTATATAAGTAAGTATATAAGCAAGTATATAAGCAAGTATTTTTAGTTAGTATAAAAGAAAGTATATAAGTAAGTGTAGGTGTGCCGCGCACACACATGTAAACTTCGCAACGTTGTATTGTAACTATATTATGTAGTGAATAAGATTTTTCAGGCAGTCACTAGTTGCCCGCCAACTGTATGGCACGTTTCGCTATAATAAATATATATTAGTAAAAGAATTCACCTTTCATTATGGTCACCAATAGGCACCCCTACGGAGTCAGCTCCTAAACTGGTGACCCCGACGTGATTAAGATGACTGAAGTGGTCTATGTGATGTTAATGCAGTAGTGGGCAATATTCGCGTGGTTGTGATCAGTGGACAATAGATATAGTAACATGAGTGCGCCGTTTCCGCCTACGTCACAGAACGTGCCGCCTGTTAACGTGCCACCCGTTCAAGACATCCAGCCACCCGCGCAACCGCCCATCATGGCGCCAGGTGTAGATGCAGTGTCCCTACAGTCTCGCCTCGCAGACTTTTGGACGGACCAGCCACGCGTATGGTTCGTACGCACGGAAGCTATCCTCGCACCTCAGAGGTTGAGTGATGAGGCGAAGTTTGACCTGGTCGTGTCTAAGCTAAGTAAGGAGGTTATCGCGCAAGTGACGGACATATTACTCAACCCGCCTCCTACCTACAAGTACGACGCACTCAAAGCTCGGCTACTCCACATCTATGAGGAGTCAATGTCGAGGCAGATCGAGAAGCTTATGAGCGAGCTAGAGCTGGGCGACCAAAAACCATCTCAGCTGCTTCGGCGGATGCGTGAGCTCGCTACTGACAAGGTCCCTGATGAAACCCTTCGCGTCTTGTGGCAGGGTCGTCTTCCGACACAAGTCCGAGCCGTGCTAACTGTGTCCGACTCCAAGGACCTGGACAACCTAGCAGCAGTTGCAGATAACGTCATGGAAGCTGTGCGGCCTTCATATGCCGCCACCGCTACTTACACCGTGCCAGCGCCAGCATCTACTACCGCCTATGACTTGGCCCTGTTGAGAGCTGAGGTGGCTAAAATAAAGGCTACCGTGGACCGGATCGATCAGCAGAGGTCGCGGTCCCGCGCCCCGGATCGCAACCGGCGTCGTTCACAGTCCAGGCGCCGTAGCAGTTCCTGCCGTCCCCGGAAGGAGAACTACTTATGCTTTTACCATTACAAGTTCCGAGAAAAGGCCAACAGGTGTACGAAGCCTTGCGCGTGGAAAACAACACAGCCGGAAAACTGAGCAGCGAGGTACAGTCCGAGGGTCTTCAGGTCTGTACCGTTTTTCCATTCAATCGTTTGTGTGTGTCAGACAGTAACTCCGGACTTAGATTTTTAGTTGACACCGGTGCCAATGTGTCTGTTTTACCAGCCGCGAGAAAAGATCGTCTAAATCAGTGTAGTGCATATAAATTATACGCAGCTAACGGCAATGAAATCGCAACTTACGGTACCAAGACAATAGTGTTAAACTTAAACTTACGCCGACCTTATCGTTGGGAATTCGTTGTAGCAGATGTCAAACAACCAATTTTGGGCGCCGATTTTTTAGCGTACCACAAATTATTAGTTGATTTAAACGCGCGTAAATTAATAGATAAAACTACAGAATTGAATGTTTCGGCATCTGTTGTCAATGTATCTCAACCTAGTGTTAAAACTATTGATGTAAATCATCCATATCAGGATTTATTGTTAAAGTATCCGGACATCACTAAACCAGCGTCATTCCGAGAAACTGCGAAACACGATGTCGTCCACCATATCGAGACCTCTGGCCCGCCCATGCACGCGAAAGCGCGCCCGTTGCCACCTGACAGGTATAAAAAAGTTAAAGAAGAATTTCGCATCATGCAGGAACTGGGCATCTGTCGTCCTTCAAAGAGCGCGTGGGCTAGTCCGCTCCATGTAGTTCCTAAAAAAAATGGAGATATAAGACCTTGTGGGGACTATCGCCAGCTGAATGCGATAACAAAGCCCGACAGATACCCGATTCCTCGCTTGAACGATTTTACTTTTATTCTTCCGGATAAAAAGATATTTTCAAAATTAGACATCAATAGAAGTTATCATTTTATACCTGTCGCACCAGGTGACGTGGAGAAAACCGCTATCATAACACCATTCGGACTTTTCGAGTTTCCTCGAATGACCTTCGGTTTGCGCGGAGCAGCACAAACCTTCCAGCGCTTTATGAACTCCATTTTACAAGGTCTTGATTTTGTCTTTTGTTATTTAGACGACTTACTTATAGCTAGTGACAACGAAGTTCAACACAGGCAACATTTAGAAATTATTTTTAAAAGGCTTAATAAATATGGAATTTCGATTAATTTGGCAAAATGTCGTTTCGGACAAACTAAACTAGAATTTTTGGGACACGAGATTAGTACCGACGGCGTCAGGCCGTTGCAAGATAAGGTTCAGGCAATTGTGGAATTTCCGAAGCCGAAAACTGTTGCAGAGCTAAGACGTTTTCTCGGTATGGTCAATTTTTATCGAGCTCATCTTCCTAACGCAACTTTATATCTAACAGAATTAAATAAATATCTTAAAAGCTCAAAGAAAAATGATAAGACTCCCATCGTCTGGACGGAGAGTGCGAACGAAGCATTTACGCAATGTAAGGCAGGTCTCACACAGGCCGCTACATTGACGTACCCTAGAGTGGGTTCCGAACTCGCTTTAATGACTGATGCATCCAATATATGCGTGGGAGCAGTCTTGCAACAAAAGGAAGGAGATAGCTGGAAACCATTGGGCTATTTCTCAAAAAAATTGACCACCACCCAACAGCGATATAGCACATACGATCGCGAGTTGCTCGCTATATACTTAGCTATAAAACATTTTCGGAAATTATTTGAAGGGCAAGAAATAACCGTGTATACGGACCATAAACCTTTAACTTTTGCATTTCAAAAGGTAGGACGCGATGAAAGCGAAACGCCTCGGAGAACGAGACATTTAGCTTTCATAAGTGAGTTCACTACAAATATAAAACATATAACCGGTACGAATAACATCGTAGCTGACACCTTATCGCGCATCGAAGCCGTGACTATGCCAACTGCGTTGAATTTCGATGACATTGCAAATGAGCAGCGTAGCGACAGTTATATCATGAATGTTATGTCTGGTTTAAATACCGATAATATTTTGTTAAAGGAACTAGTTATACCTATGTTAAATAAGTCTATTTTTTGTGAGATGTCTACTGATACAGCTCGTCCGTACCTACCGGAAAAGTTTCGACGCCTAGCTTTTGATAGTTTACATAATTTGAGCCATCCTGGAATTCGTTCTACGCGAAAGATGTTAGCCAAAAAGTATTTCTGGCCTAGTATGAATCGTGATGTTTCTTTGTGGGCAAAAACGTGCATACAATGTCAACGTTCTAAAGTTAACAGACATACGGTATCGAATCTGACTAAGTTTCCGGAAGTAGAGCGTTTTGAGCATTTGCACGTCGATATCGTTGGCCCTCTTGAGATCTCTCCAGATGGTTATAGATACTTACTTACGATAATTGATAGGAGGACCAGGTGGCCTGAAGCTTTTCCGTTACGAGACATTACGGCAGAAACTGTTGCCAAACATTTATATGAAGGTTGGATTTGTCGTTACGGTTGCCCGATAAAGTTAACTAGCGACCAAGGTCGCCAGTTTGAGAGTAGTCTTTTTAACCAGCTGTTAAAAATGTTGGGGGTTAATAGAATTCGAACTACTCCTTATCATCCGCAAAGCAATGGCGCAGTTGAACGTTGGCATCGTTCTTTAAAAGCAGCACTTTCAGCTCGCCTGTCACATGGGTCCTGGGTGGAAGAGCTACCCACAGTATTACTGGGGCTTCGCGCGGCCGCCCGCAGCGACTCAGGGGTTAGCGCCGCCGAGTTAACGTTCGGACGAAACTTGCGTCTACCGGGAGACTTTTATGACAGCTTTTCGAACAACCGTAACGTCAATGATTATTGTTTAGTGGATAAGATTAGAGATACTATTAGTAGTTATAAGCCTACATCCGACGATTCACGTAACTGTCATAGTCTTTTTGTGCACAAGGACTTACGTAACTGTGAATATGTCTTTGTTAGGGACGATTCAATACGTAAACCTTTGAAACCACCCTACGACGGTCCGTACCGCGTGATAAAAAGGGGCTCAAAGGTTTACCTAATTCAATTACCCGATAGACAGGTACATATTTCTATCGACAGATTAAAGCCTGCATATGTATTAAAGGAATGTGATGGTAACGAAGCAACGCCACGCCAAAGTAACGCTGACAACGCAGCGGATGTTGCACCTGCGCATGTACGGTTCCCGTTACCACCGTCCACACCGCTGACGTCGTTGTTACCCGGCCCGAGCAACCCGATAACCGTGAAAACAACGCGAAGTGGTCGGATTGTTAAGTTACCTTCACGATTTATAAGCTAGTGTTAATATAAAATATATATTATACAATTACATGTCTAAATGATAATCAGGTTTAGTTACTATGGATGTGAAAGTATTATTTGCATTGTCTAGTGCATAATATTTTCATTCAGGATATTCAAGTTACATTATTTAAGTTGAATGTAATTGTAGAAGCATCGTGTTCAGTATTTTGCGTATACTGCACTTTCATATAGGTTCCAGGTAGCTAGTTTAGTTATAATGTATTTAATATAATTTCATTCGAAATACTTCCTTTGCGAAAGCATTAGCGCGATAAGTTTTACGATTTTTACTATGGGTAATTTGCAAGAAAAACCAGTTATTGTTTCTCAGGCTCAAAATACTGTAGAGAATAAAGTGGATAATTTTCAAACATGGTTATATGTGATAGCCAGTTTTATGGGGGCGATAATCCTGTACACTATTTGGGTAAAGTTTAATAAGAAGTTCAAAAGCTGGCTTCGTCATCAAGTGTTAATGGCAGGCATTCCGATATCGGGCCAGAATATGGGTCAGATGATAGGTGCTTCTAGCACCAGTCTGCAGCATGTGCCCGCGCCCGCCGCGGCCGCCACCCCTTTCGCGGGGGTCTCCGTACAGCCCTGCGCACAAGCGCATTAGCAAGTTTTTGTTGTTAGTTTTAAGTTTATATTCATTGTATAGTTTTAAGTTTTTTTTTGTATTCAATTGTTGTAAAGGGGGAAGTATTGTAGGTGTGCCGCGCACACACATGTAAACTTCGCAACGTTGTATTGTAACTATATTATGTAGTGAATAAGATTTTTCAGGCAGTCACTAGTTGCCCGCCAACTGTATGGCACGTTTCGCTATAATAAATATATATTAGTAAAAGAATTCACCTTTCATTATGGTCACCAATAGGCACCCCTACGGAGTCAGCTCCTAAATAAGTATATAAGGAAGTATATAAGATAGTATTTAAGCAAGTATATAAGCAAGTATATAAGTAAGTACATAAGTAAGTATATAAGCAAGTATATGAGCAAGTATTTAAGTAAATATTTAAGTAAGTATATAAGAAAGTATATATGTAAGTATATAAGCAAGTATATAAGATAGTATACAAGCAACCATATAAGTAAGTATATAAGAAAGTATATAAGCAAGTATATAAGCAAGTATTTAAGTAAGTATATGAGAAAGTATATAAGTAAGTATATAAGGAAGTATATAAAATAGTATATAAGCAAGTATGTAAGCAAGTATATAAAAAGTATATAAGCAAGTATATAAGCGAGTATATAAGAAGGTAGATAATCAAGTATATAAGAAAGTATTTAAGTAAATATATAAGCAAGTATATAAGCAAGTGTATTAGCAAGTATATAAACAAGTGTATAAGAAAGCATATACGCAATTATGTAATCAAGTATATAATCAAGTACATAAACAAGTATACAATTGGGTGGATAAGCAATTATAAGTAATTATATCAGCAAGTATATAAGTAAGTATATAAGTAAATAAAGAGCCAAGTAAACAGTCAAGTATATAAGCAAGTATATAAGTGAGTATATAAGCATATATATAATCGAATATAAAAGCAAGCATATAAGTTAGTATATAAGTAAGTGAATAAGCAAGTATATAAGTAGTACATTAGTAAGTATATTAGCAAATATATAAACAAGTATATAAGAAAGTATATAATCAAGTATATAAGCAAGTACATGAGTAAGTATATAAGAAAGTGAATAAGCAAGTATATAAGCAAGTATTTAAGTATATAAGAAATTGTATAAGTAAGTATATAAGCAAGTATATAAGATAGTATATACGCAAGAATGTAAGTAAGTATATAAGTAAGTATGTAAGTAAGTATATAAGAAAGTATGTAATCAAGTATATAAGCAAGTACATAAGTAAGTATATAAGCAAGTATATAAGAAAGTATTTAAGTAAGATTATGTAAGTATATAAGAGAATATATAAGTAGGTATGTAAGCAAGTACATAAGCAAGTATATAAGCAAGAATATAAGATAGTATACAAGCAAGTATACAAGTAAGTATATAAGTAAGTATATAAGCAAGTATATAAGCAAGTATTTAAGTTAGTATATAAGAAAGTATATAAGCAAGTATATAAGCGAGTATATAAGAAGGTAGATAATCAAGTATATAAGCAAGTATATAAGTAAGTATTTAAGTAAGTATTTCGGTAAGTATATAAGCAAGCATATAAGCAAGAATTTATGTAAGTATATAAGCAAGTATATAAGTAAGTATATAAACAAGTATATAAGTAAGTATATAAGCAAGTATATAAGATAGTATGTACGCAAGTATGTAAGCACGTATATAAGTTAGTATATAAGAAAGTATATAAGAAAGTATATAAGTAAGTATATAAGCAAGTAAATAAGCAAGTATATAAGCAAGTATATAAGATAGTATACAAGCAAGTATATAAGTAATAATACAAGAAATTATATAAGCAAGTATATAAGCATATATATATCTACATAACCAATATATAAAAACAAGTATATAAGTAAGTATTTAAGTAAGTATGTAAGTAAGTATATGAGAAAGTATATAATCAAGTATATAAGCAAGTACTTAATTAAGTATATAAGCAAGTATATAAGATAGTATTTAGGCAAGTATATAAGCAATTATATAAGTAAGTATATAATTAAGTATATAAGCAAGTATATAAGTAAGTATATAAGTAAGTATATAAGCGAGTTTATAAGAAGGTTGATAATCAAGTATATAAGCAAGTATATAAGTAAGTATATAAGTATTTGAGTATGTATATAAGCAAGTATAAAAGCAAGAATTTAAGTAAGTATATAAGCAAGTATATAAGTAAGTATATAAACAATTATATAAGTAAGTATATAAGCAAGTATATAAGATAGTATATACGCAAATATATAAGCAAGTATTTAAGATAGTATTTAAGAAAGTATATAAGTAAGTATATAAGGATGTATATAAGATAGTATTTTAGCAAGTATATAAGCAAGTATATAAGTAAGTATATAAGTAAGTATATAAACAAGAATATAATCAAAAATATAAGCAAGTACATAGAAGTATATAAGCAAGTGTAAATGCAAGTATTTAAGTAAGTATATAAGAAGGTATATAAGTAAGTATATAAGCAAGTATATAAGCAAATATATAGTAAGTATA
The DNA here is from genome assembly GCA_036936625.1 of Parnassius smintheus behrii. Classification (NCBI taxonomy): domain Eukaryota; kingdom Metazoa; phylum Arthropoda; class Insecta; order Lepidoptera; family Papilionidae; genus Parnassius; species Parnassius smintheus. The sequence goes on along the minus strand of JAUPFT010000005.1, from coordinate 46,357,076 downwards.
TAACCAAGTATATAAGCAAATATAAAAGAATGTAGATAACCAACATATAAAAACAAGTATATAAGTAAACCTATTATTAGATTTAAGATAGATCTTTTTGCTCCGTTAGATTTTGGAGCTAGAACTACATTAGAAACATAGTCGTCCATCGATCTGCGACAGCGTGAAATAGCACCAAGATCCAATAGATTTGATAGAATTTAACATATGCGGTCATTACTGAGTACAGAATTACGTGGAACTGAAATTTGTCTTACTTTGCTACAAGTAAGTATATAAGCAAGTATATAAGTAGTACATTAGTAAATATATTAGCAAATATATAAACAAGTATATAAGAAGGTATATACGCTAGTATATATGCAAGTATATAAGCAGGTATATAAGTAAGTATATAAGCAAGTATTTAAGATAGTATATAAGCAAGTATGTACGCAAGTATATAACCAAGTATATAAGCAAATATATAAGAATGTAGATAACAAATATATAAAAACAAGTATATAAGTGAGTATATAAGCAAGTATGTAAGTAAGTATAAAAGCAAGTATATAAGTAAGTATTTAAGCATATATATATATGCAGGTGTATTATTAAGTATATAAGAAAGTATATACGCAAGTATATAAGCAAGTATATTAAGCAAGTTTATAAGCAAGTGTATTAGCACGTTTATAAACAAGTATATAAGAAAATATATACGCAAGTATATAAGCAGGTATACATGTAAGTATATAAGTGTATAAGTAAGTATATATGCGATCATATAAGTAAGTATATAAGGAGGTATTTAAGTAAGTATATAAGCAAGTATGTAAGCAATTATATAACCAAGTATATCAGCAAGTATATAAGCAAGTATATAAGCAAGTGTATAAGATAGTATATAAGTAAGTATATAATCAAGTCTATTAGCAAGTATATAAGCGAGTATATAAGAAGTTAGATAATCAAGTACATAAGCAAGTAGAAGTTCTTATTAGAGAGAGAGTTTGTACGCGATGAGAAGTACACAAAGCAAAAAGTATTTTTCTTTGGTTTTGTTAGGCTTATATTGCTATTTTGATGCCATTGAGATACATAATCAAGCACAGTTTTCGGTTACCATATAGTTGTGTATTTGGGAGGGAAAGGTTTTTGTCTATAAATTCCCTTTAATAACCGTTTAATTCGTTCATCTGACCCTATATTTTTCCCGAGGAGTTGTGATAGGGCAGAGCGATGACTATTAATAGATCCATATGATGTTCCATTTTTGTACAGATCTACTAGAAATGATATTATGGACGAAAATGGAGATTCATAAGTATTTACTTGGTTATTTATACAAAATTGCCTCCACAGTATGTATGAATATTTTTTCATAGTATAATCTGAGATGGATGTTAGCATGAGATCTAATGCTATGTCCGGAGTGTTTAATCTCTTAAATGCTGCCCTGAGAGCGTCGCGGCCGCCAGGGAAAGGCTGGCATGAAGTCGGTGACGTAACCTGTAACGACAACGCTAAAGGTCTCAATTGGGTTTAAAGAAAATAATCTCCGAGATGAGCATTCTTTTGAGCAGTGGAAACCAAGCTAGTCCAAGCCAGTAAGGAAATGCTAATATATCAGTGGCTTTGTCACTAATAATTTTTCGTAAACATCTTAGTATTAAGGCGAATGGTGGAAATGCGTAGAAAAACGACGAGTTCCAGTTAACCGTAAAAGCGTCAATTGTCATTGCGTCGTGGTCAGATTTCCATGAGATATATTGAAGACATTTTGAATTGGTACAAAAAGCGAAAAGATCAATTTCAGGTTCTCCCAGACTTGGGGTGCGAAGTCAGAAGTCTTCCACGTGTGCCTGGTAGTTGCGGGTCCCTCTCGATACGTCTGGAGGGAAGAGCAGCTACTGGGCCGGTGCACCCTGGGCGCGGCGATAATCTTCCTCGAGAAATGAGAAGAAATTCTTATTCCTTGTGGAATGTTGCTGCCGCGGCTAATTATTCTGACATGGGTGGGGTCCGTCCCGGACCAACAGTGCGTTCCTCTGCGTGACCCTCTGATCAGCAGAGGGCATAGCAGAGGAGCGAGGGCGGGCTCGGTGTGCACTTACCCTGCCTCCGGGCAGACAGTGAAGGATTCATTTTTTCCTGTCACCGCTGGTCTTGTAATCCCAGTATCGAAGTGTCGTGGATCAAGTCTCGCGGCTTTGATAGGGACCGAGGGTCTTGGCTTAATCTCCTGGACCGCGAGGGAGAAAACCTCTATAAAAAGTTACTCCGAATCCCAAGCGGCGACGCACCGCGAGGGGATGGATGGCTGACGGGGTTCTATGAACAAATCAGCCGCTAGTGCGCTCCTCGCCCCCTGATACCCTTACCTGCAGACCCCCTGGCGAGTAATAAATCCTCTAAATCTGCTTACCTTGGTACAGGGGTCTCTGCCAAGGTGGACCTTTAATTCCCCCATACTCGTGGGTACAAAATGGAACAAAACACAAAAAACAAAAACCAAAACCGCCGGCAACGGCAACGTAGAGGAGAGGAGGAACGATGCGGGGACGGAGTCCGACGCCGCATCGAGCAGCGTGGGAGGCTCAGAGAGCTCCCGACGCGTGGGACCTGGGACCGCGGAGACCCATGGAACGAGTACCTAGGACTCGTCCTCGACGGCCGATGGAACTTCGTTGAGCACTTCCGACGTTTGGCTCCTAAACTGGAACGGACCGGGGCCGCCTTCAGGCGGCTCCTGCCGAACCTGGGGGGGCCAAACGCCTCCTGCTGGAGGCTCTACACGGGGATCATGCGGTCCATGGCCCTTTACGGGGCCCCGGTGTGGGAGCGTGGTTTGGCGCGGCTTGCCGTCCACCACCTGAACGCCAAAAGGTGGTTGCCGTGAAAATGGTTCGTGGCTACCGCACGATCTCCCGCGAGGCGGCGAGCCTCCTTGCCGGATTGCCGCCATGGGATCTGGAGGCGATAGTCCTCGCGCGCCTGCACGAATGGCGCGCGGAGGCTCTATACCGGGGGGAAACCCCGCTGCCGCGGCAAGTTGTCGCACAGCGGACAGACTTCCGGCACGATCTCAGGGCGACACGGAGATGTCCTCGTAGCGGCGATAGGCGGCGACGACCTCTCACGTCCGGCCCTGGTCGAAGCCATGGTCCGGAGCGAGACGGAATGAGATGCCGTCACCACCTTCTGCGAAGCAGTGATGCTAGCGAAGGAGGTGGCGGAGCGGGAGAAGGAGAGAGCAGCAGCTTTCCTCCCCGGCCGCCGCGGGAGACGCCCCGGGCGTCGGGGGCTACGTCGTGGCCCCCGGCCACCGTAGGCGCGGGCCTGTGGACGGCGAGCAATGGGTAGCTCGCCGTCCGTCCGTCTAACGACGACAGGCCGTGTCGACGGCGTGTTTTGTTCTACGCGCACCTCAAAGAGCTGTCAGCATCGTGAAAGGGCCCGCAAGGACCGACGCCTGCCGGGGCTGCGGGCTGTTCGAAAGAGATACCGCGGCTCCGGAACGTAAGGGCACTGAAGGAACACGGATGGTTTTTAGTCAGTAAAAGTCTGACACTCCTTTACGCTCCACGCAGAGCGAAAGGCGTTATTAGATGATTTTCCATCCGCAAAAAAAAAGGTTCTCCCAGACTTTGAACAATTGTTGCGAACGCCCGTTCCGATAATTCCCACTCCGTATCTACGTTTACTTTTCTTGATTCTTCATCAGCTTCGCGGTTGTCGTGTGTGTTAATGTAGGATGCAAATAAGAAGATATTTCGCTTCTCGCACCACTGCCAAATAGTTTTGGTCAAATTATTTAAATGTGGAAACCGTCTGCCACCCATACGATTTATGTAGCATGTGGCAGTTGTGCTGTCCACGCGGAGTATATATATATAGCAAAACATTTCAAGTCTAGGAAAACGGCTAGTAGTTCTAGGTAATTAATGTGAAAGGATAATTCATCGTCCTTCCATCCACCGTTTACTCTTTTATCATCAAAAACAACCCCCCAGCCTGTATTGGACGCGTCAGTATATATTTCTAAAGCAAAGTTTTTTTTTTGCCTCAGTGAATTGCTAGTGGGAAATATATTTTGTTTCCACCATTGCAGGTCGGGTAAAATAATAATTTAAGGCTTGATTTTTGCTTCAAAGCCGTTGTATTTTAGTAAGGCTAAATATTTTTGACGTTCGAGAATTTTGGTGTACAACCAACTATATCTAACTGCTGGACAGGCAGCAGTAAGTATTCCTATTAGTTGTGACAATTCCCTGATAGAGCATTTGGGGAGTAAGGCAAATTTTTTGACATACTGCATGATAACTTGTCGTTTGTCATTTGGCAAACTTAGTGACATATCAACTGAATAAACCCAAGAAATCGAAATATCTGTTTTGGTTTAAGGAAACTTTTTACGTAATTGATGACAAATCCTAAGCGTTTGAGCAAGGACAACGTTTTACTTACGTTAGTGGAGCACTCTTCGTAAGTGTCGCCTATGCATAGTATATCATCCAGATATATTACCGACGTATATCTTCGTTGTCGTAGATAGTTAATGGGTTCTTTCATTAACTTAGTGAAAACCCAAGGGGCAACGGACAGTCCATATGACAGAGCATTAAATTCAAAGCATTTTTTATTAAATTGAAAACGTAAGTACTTACGATGTTTGTTTGCTGTTGGAACTAAAGGTAAGTCACTTTTTTATCGATATTTGCCATGAAGTCGGATTTAGGTAACAGTCCAGCCACAGTCCTATGGTCTTCCATTTTGAAATGGGTGGTTGAAATAAACCTATTATAAGATTTAAGATAGATCTTTTTGCTCCGTTAGATTTTGGAGCTAGAACTACATTAGAAACATAGTCGTCCATCGATCTGCGACAGCGTGAAATAGCACCAAGATCCAATAGATTTGATAGAATTTAACATATGCGGTCATTACTGAGTACAGAATTACGTGGAACTGAAATTTGTCTTACTTTGCTACAAGTGAGTATATAAGCAAGTATATAAGTAGTACATTAGTAAATATATTAGCAAATATATAAACAAGTATATAAGAAGGTATATACGCTAGTATATATGCAAGTATATAAGCAGGTATATAAGTAAGTATATAAGCAAGTATTTAAGATAGTATATAAGCAAGTATGTACGCAAGTATATAACCAAGTATATAAGCAAATATATAAGAATGTAGATAACAAATATATAAAAACAAGTATATAAGTGAGTATATAAGCAAGTATGTAAGTAAGTATAAAAGCAAGTATATAAGTAAGTATTTAAGCATATATATATATGCAGGTGTATTATTAAGTATATAAGAAAGTATATACGCAAGTATATAAGCAAGTATATTAAGCAAGTTTATAAGCAAGTGTATTAGCACGTTTATAAACAAGTATATAAGAAAATATATACGCAAGTATATAAGCAAGTATACATGTAAGTATATAAGTGTATAAGTAAGTATATATGCGAGCATATAAGTAAGTATATAAGGAGGTTTTTAAGTAAGTATATAAGCAAGTATGTAAGCAATTATATAACCAAGTATATCAGCAAGTATATAAGCAAGTATATAAGCAAGTGTATAAGATAGTATATAAGTAAGTATATAATCAAGTCTATTAGCAAGTATATAAGCGAGTATATAAGAAGTTAGATAATCAAGTACATAAGCAAGTAGAAGTTCTTATTAGAGAGAGAGTTTGTACGCGATGAGAAGTACACAAAGCAAAAAGTATTTTTCTTTGGTTTTGTTAGGCTTATATTGCTATTTTGATGCCATTGAGATACATAATCAAGCACAGTTTTCGGTTACCATATAGTTGTGTATTTGGGAGGGAAAGGTTTTTGTCTATAAATTCCCTTTAATAACCGTTTAATTCGTTCATCTGACCCTATATTTTTCCCGAGGAGTTGTGATAGGGCAGAGCGATGACTATTAATAGATCCATATGATGTTCCATTTTTGTACAGATCTACTAGAAATGATATTATGGACGAAAATGGAGATTCATAAGTATTTACTTGGTTATTTATACAAAATTGCCTCCACAGTATGTATGAATATTTTTTCATAGTACAATCTGAGATGGATGTTAGCATGAGATCTAATGCTATGTCCGGAGTGTTTAATCTCTTAAATGCTGCCCTGAGAGCGTCGCGGCCGCCAGGGAAAGGCTGGCATGAAGTCGGTGACGTAACCTGTAACGACAACGCTAAAGGTCTCAATTGGGTTTAAAGAAAATAATCTCCGAGATGAGCATTCTTTTGAGCAGTGGAAACCAAGCTAGTCCAAGCCAGTAAGGAAATGCTAATATATCAGTGGCTTTGTCACTAATAATTTTTCGTAAACATCTTAGTATTAAGGCGAATGGTGGAAATGCGTAGAAAAACGACGAGTTCCAGTTAACCGTAAAAGCGTCAATTGTCATTGCGTCGTGGTCAGATTTCCATGAGATATATTGAAGGCATTTTGAATTGGTACAAAAAGCGAAAAGATCAATTTCAGGTTCTCCCAGACTTGGGGTGCGAAGTCAGAAGTCTTCCACGTGTGCCTGGTAGTTGCGGGTCCCTCTCGATACGTCTGGAGGGAAGAGCAGCTACTGGGCCGGTGCACCCTGGGCGCGGCGATAATCTTCCTCGAGAAATGAGAAGAAATTCTTATTCCTTGTGGAATGTTGCTGCCGCGGCTAATTATTCTGACATGGGTGGGGTCCGTCCCGGACCAACAGTGCGTTCCTCTGCGTGACCCTCTGATCAGCAGAGGGCATAGCAGAGGAGCGAGGGCGGGCTCGGTGTGCACTTACCCTGCCTCCGGGCAGACAGTGAAGGATTCATTTTTTCCTGTCACCGCTGGTCTCGTAATCCCAGTATCGAAGTGTCGTGGATCAAGTCTCGCGGCTTTGATAGGGACCGAGGGTCTTGGCTTAATCTCCTGGACCGCGAGGGAGAAAACCTCTATAAAAAGTTACTCCGAATCCCAAGCGGCGACGCACCGCGAGGGGATGGATGGCTGACGGGGTTCTATGAACAAATCAGCCGCTAGTGCGCTCCTCGCCCCCTGATACCCTTACCTGCAGACCCCCTGGCGAGTAATAAATCCTCTAAATCTGCTTACCTTTTTTTTTTTTTTTTATAATTATTATTTCTACTCTACAGACTCGTAGTCCGTACCCTTTATTACATTTTTTTTTATAATTATTATGACATTACATATTATGTAGTTTCTAAGCTTTAACATCTCTCCGCGTGTTTTTTTTTAATATACTTTTCCATTAACATAGATTACTATAATATCATGCCTTATATCTAACGGTTAGTGTAATTTTTTTTTTCCTCTTTTTTTTCTTTTTCTTATTTTTTTTTGGTTTGTTTATTTTGTTCTTTTTTTTCTCTTTTTTTTTTCTTCTTCTTTTTTTTTCTCTTTTTTTTTTTTCATGCATCTTAAACTATGGTTTTAAAACTTTTGTCTACATACTTATTACTAACTGATAACTAATTCATTTTTTTTTATTTTTTTTTTATTTTTTTTTTATTTTTTTTTTATTTTTTTGCCAGGGTTTTTTTTTTCATGCATCTTAAACTATGGATATTAAACATCTAATACTTAATGCTTAACTTATAACTAACAACTATAATTAACAAAAATTTTCCAATTTTAATTGTAAGTAAATTTGTTGCGGTTATGTCATTTAACATCCGTTTGATTGTCGTTTACGCCGCTTCGTCTCGGACCACGTTCATAATGTTTCTTGCAACCTTTAAGTCTCGATGATGTATTGCCATTTTCATGTTGTAATCCCTAATTCTGCTTGTGGTGGCAGCCCCGGCACGCAAAATGAAACAGGCAATTGCATCTTCCTCACACCAATCGGTGTAGTAGATGCAATGTCTCGTATGGCGCGAGATTGCCACCACTGCATGAGGAATACTGTTATATAGGCGTTGTTTCTCTCTATTAGATCGCACGATTACCACCGTCTCGCTCACGAGCCCCTGAGCTTCATGTATGGTTAGAGTTCGCGATCCCTTCCCTTTTCCGTAGCCCTGGCTGATGAGATTTTCCTTTTCAGCCTGGGTGTGTCCCAAGTATAAAGTATTATCAAGGGACTTTGGGATCTGTGAACCCATGTACCTCTTTAGCTCTAGAGATCGCAACCTAGTATTGGATGAGTATATACCATCATAGATTTCGTTTAGTGCATATGCTACATCCAGTGGGTTTCTGTGCGTGCAGAGCCATTCTTGGTTGATATTAGCCACAAGATTTGGTCGAGTGTAGTGCAGTCGGAAGAAATCATGCCTGTCGATATATGGCAGCTGGTTGTTGTCCCCTACAATGAGAATCTCGCTTGCACCCGTGATTTGTACTGCCGTTACTATAGCCCCAAAATGGTTCATGAGCGCTTCGTCAATTAAAAGACGAGAGTATTTCTCAGACGCCCTTATGCCATTTACCAAGATTGAGGCCATAGTCCGCACCTTCCTTGCTGCGTCGGCTCCTATACGTGATGCTAGCCTCTCCCTCAAGTCAGTTGCGGCTGCAGTTGTTGTAGTGATTATGATATCATTTTCCTCCGCGAAGTTATTAATAATCCAGGATGTTTTTCCACACCCGGGTACGCCATTGACCCATGTTATTTTTGGCAACTGCCAATGCCCAAGAGAGCCGCCCTTCTTCAAAGTCATGGACACAGCCTTGAGCCTGTCCAAGATCTCGTCCTCGAGCATTACTCTTGTACACTTTGCTGTTACCACTATGGGGTCCTGAGGAGGTGTTCGAAAGACAAGTTGGCCCGACCGTTCTGTCTCAGTCCCGTCCAAAGCCACAAAACCAACAGTTGCGTTGTATGCCGCCATGTACAATCCCGACACTTTCCCTTTAATTACTTCAGCTGTGTCGTTGTTGTACACAGCAGCCTCGAATTCCTCGAGTTTCATCTCAAGCTGATCTTCACAGCCTCGATGAAAGGATTCAAAGATGCTCTTACAGGTCATGATGTTAACCTCTCTGGTAGCTTTAACGATAGCTTTAAACTCGAGGAATGCATTTATCCAGTGGTCCAGGGGCTCCGACACCTCCCTGAGACTCGGCAGAGTGACTTGTCCCATGTCTGCTTTCGTCCATGTGCATGGGGATTTTTTTGTCTGACCTTTGGGAAAATACTTTGCGGCGCTCTTAACAGCAGCAACTATCTTCTCTGTTGACTGCAGATATTCTTTTTTCTTCGGGATTATTGCGGGGATTGCAGAAATGACTTGGCCGAAGGTGCTAGCGACTGCTGCTACTTTGTCTATTGTTCTGGCTGGGATTATTCGTGTTCGCTTTTCTTTTTTCCTTTTAGCGTCCATTTTTTGTTGCAAGCGTTCGGATCCACTTAATATTTCTTCTGGGCGTATTTCAGGGTGTTCTTTGCTATCAGTGGGATACGAGCGTGAAGGTTCGTTGGGTCTGAATGGTTTCATAAAACTGAGGTCTTCACCTCTGTCTTCGTATACCACCACCTCATGATATTCTGAGGCTTTTAATACTCCCATGTAGTCTTCTACCTTCCCTTTCTCGTATTCTACCACCATAGCATCTACGCTTATTATTTTTGGTGATACTTCTTTAGCCTCACTTGCCTCCGTAAGCACAGCTAGCATTGAGCATGCCTGAGCGAACTCGGTGACGTCGTCGCCTTTTTCGAATAGTGCAATGGTTTTGTTCCGCATACGCACTATTCGGCAGTGATTGTTTGCTACTGTTATCTTCTGTAGCGCCTCATACCTCTTACGTTTTATGCTCGTTTTGAAGGTGCTGCCTTTCAGGAGTAAGGCGAGGCCAGGTGAGATAATTATTCTATTTGGAGCCATCGCATTGCAGAAGCAAATACCCAGCCTTTCGGAGGAGTCATCCATAAACATGGCTACCGTTTTGAGTCTAATACCTGGGTTGCCTAGTTCAGCATATTCTAGTAGTTTATTTGCAGGCTGATTAATTGTTCTTCTGTATTCTATGTCTGTGGTTTGTGTTATTATATTACTTAAATTCATCGTTTGCTGAGTCAATTCAGAAGAAAGAGTACTGTTTCTTTTAGCAGCTAAACGGATTGTATGTTCTGCAAACTTTAAGAAGTGCGGTCTTTTGTCAGCGTCATCCAAAATATTGTGTAATACTTCTTTATTTATTTTTATATCTAGTTTAAACTCAAGATCCATTCTGGCCATCTGGAATCGTGGGCAGTCCAGGATGATGTGCCAAACAGACTCACTGATGTTGGGGTTGCACTCACAGCCGGGACTGTTTTTCAACTTGAACCGATGTAAGTACTCAGCAATTCCGCCGTGTCCTGTCATGATTTGCACTTGGTAGGGTGTCAGTTTTGCTTTCCTCACGATGCGATAAGCTTTTTCTACATCGGGGAAGAACGTCTTAGTGACTTGCCCTGTACTGGAGGAGTTGTACCTATCCTGCCATTTCCGTACAGACTCTTCTCTGATCTTTCTTTTGACATAAGACAACGGGACTTCTGCGTAGTCTGGGGTAGTAGTGGCTTGTTGGGCCGCCATCTTTGCTAGCTCATCGGCGCGTTCGTTTCCGGCAGTCCCCACATGCGCTCGTAGCCAGAAAAACCGCACTCGTCTCCCCTGTGACCGGATGTCTTCTATGCACTCTTTTATATGCTTTGTCAGAGGATGGATCAACATAGGGTTTCCCAACAGGTCGAGTGAGGACCTGGAATCACTCATATAATCAATCTGCTTACCTTGGTACAGGGGTCTCTGCCAAGGTGGACCTTTAATTCCCCCATACTCGTGGGTACAAAATGGAACAAAACACAAAAAACAAAAACCAAAACCGCCGGCAACGGCAACGTAGAGGAGAGGAGGAACGATGCGGGGACGGAGTCCGACGCCGCATCGAGCAGCGTGGGAGGCTCAGAGAGCTCCCGACGCGTGGGACCTGGGACCGCGGAGACCCATGGAACGAGTACCTAGGACTCGTCCTCGACGGCCGATGGAACTTCGTTGAGCACTTCCGACGTTTGGCTCCTAAACTGGAACGGACCGGGGCCGCCTTCAGGCGGCTCCTGCCGAACCTGGGGGGGCCAAACGCCTCCTGCTGGAGGCTCTACACGGGGATCATGCGGTCCATGGCCCTTTACGGGGCCCCGGTGTGGGAGCGTGGTTTGGCGCGGCTTGCCGTCCACCACCTGAACGCCAAAAGGTGGTTGCCGTGAAAATGGTTCGTGGCTACCGCACGATCTCCCGCGAGGCGGCGAGCCTCCTTGCCGGATTGCCGCCATGGGATCTGGAGGCGATAGTCCTCGCGCGCCTGCACGAATGGCGCGCGGAGGCTCTATACCGGGGGGAAACCCCGCTGCCGCGGCAAGTTGTCGCACAGCGGACAGACTTCCGGCACGATATCATGGCGACACGGAGATGTCCTCGTAGCGGCGATAGGCGGCGGCGACCTCTCACGTCCGGCCCTGGTCGAAGCCATGGTCCGGAGCGAGACGGAATGAGATGCCGTCACCACCTTCTGCGAAGCAGTGATGCTAGCGAAGGAGGTGGCGGAGCGGGAGAAGGAGAGAGCAGCAGCTTTCCTCCCCGGCCGCCGCGGGAGACGCCCCGGGCGTCGGGGGCTACGTCGTGGCCCCCGGCCACCGTAGGCGCGGGCCTGTGGACGGCGAGCAATGGGTAGCTCGCCGTCCGTCCGTCTAACGACGACAGGCCGTGTCGACGGCGTGTTTTGTTCTACGCGCACCTCAAAGAGCTGTCAGCAGCGTGAAAGGGCCCGCAAGGACCGACGCCTGCCGGGGCTGCGGGCTGTTCGAAAGAGATACCGTGGCTCCGGAACGTAAGGGCACTGAAGGAACACGGATGGTTTTTAGTCAGTAAAAGTCTGACACTCCCTTACGCTCCACCCAGAGCGAAAGGCGTTATTAGATGATTTTCCATCCGCAAAAAAAAGGTTCTACCAGACTTTGAACAATTGTTGCGAACGCCCGTTCCGATAATTCCCACTCCGTATCTACGTTTACTTTTCTTGATTCTTCATCAGCTTCGCGGTTGTCGTGTGTGTTAATGTAGGATGCAAATAAGAAGATATTTCGCTTCTCGCACCACTGCCAAATAGTTTTGGTCAAATTATTTAAATGTGGAAACCGTCTGCCACCCATACGATTTATGTAGCATGTGGCAGTTGTGCTGTCCACGCGGAGTATATATATATAGCAAAACATTTCAAGTCTAGGAAAACGGCTAGTAGTTCTAGGTAATTAATGTGAAAGGATAATTCATCGTCCTTCCATCCACCGTTTACTCTTTTATCATCAAAAACAACCCCCCAGCCTGTATTGGACGCGTCAGTATATATTTCTAAAGCAAAGTTTTTTTTTTGCCTCAGTGAATTGCTAGTGGGAAATATATTTTGTTTCCACCATTGCAGGTCGGGTAAAATAATAATTTAAGGCTTGATTTTTGCTTCAAAGCCGTTGTATTTTAGTAAGGCTAAATATTTTTGACGTTCGAGAATTTTGGTGTACAACCAACTATATCTAACTGCTGGACAGGCAGCAGTAAGTATTCCTATTAGTTGTGACAATTCCCTGATAGAGCATTTGGGGAGTAAGGCAAATTTTTTGACATACTGCATGATAACTTGTCGTTTGTCATTTGGCAAACTTAGTGACATATCAACTGAATAAACCCAAGAAATCGAAATATCTGTTTTGGTTTAAGGAAACTTTTTACGTAATTGGTGACAAATCCTAAGCGTTTGAGCAAGGACAACGTTTTACTTACGTTAGTGGAGCACTCTTCGTAAGTGTCGCCTATGCATAGTATATCATCCAGATATATTACCGACGTATATCTTCGTTGTCGTAGATAGTTAATGGGTTCTTTCATTAACTTAGTGAAAACCCAAGGGGCAACGGACAGTCCATATGACAGAGCATTAAATTCAAAGCATTTTTTATTAAATTGAAAACGTAAGTACTTACGATGTTTGTTTGCTGTTGGAACTAAAGGTAAGTCACTTTTTTATCGATATTTGCCATGAAGTCGGATTTAGGTAACAGTCCAGCCACAGTCCTATGGTCTTCCATTTTGAAATGGGTGGTTGAAATAAACCTATTATAAGATTTAAGATAGATCTTTTTGCTCCGTTAGATTTTGGAGCTAGAACTACATTAGAAACATAGTCGTCCATCGATCTGCGACAGCGTGAAATAGCACCAAGATCCAATAGATTTGATAGAATTTAACATATGCGGTCATTACTGAGCACAGAATTACGTGGAACTGAAATTTGTCTTACTTTGCTACAAAACGGTATGGAATATCCTTATGAGATCCACTTATGTATTTGAGAATTTTTAGTTATGTTAAACCAGCAGTTATAAAAATGCTGAATTCTTCCTGCGTGTACCTTTACTGTTGTTAGAGCTGTGGCTCGGTGCTTGCTCTGCGCCGACGGCTTCGGTTGGAAGCTGATGCCTGGTGGTGCTCTGCGACTTGGTAGTGTATTTTTCTTCGGTCCTCCCCTCCCCCTATGTTAAACGAGGAGCGAGAAGGGCCTCCCCAGTTTCCCTGGGGGCGTGAGCGGCTCGTTGATGGTTGATGTGACGAGTAAGAAGTTTTCAAAATTTGGACAGGTTTCTTGATTTGTAAACCATGTTTTTCGATCACTCATGTCGCTTTTATTTTTTCTAAAAGCTCACTTACAAAGAGCAAGTCATAGCAATCCACTTCCTGTATAATATTTATAAAGGATTTATCCAATCCTGGAGTCACGAATTTCTTCCTTGCTTCCGTTTCTACAAAGTGTAGGTCACATAGTATTCTACAGCTGTCACTGAGAAACTTAACGGCTTGAAGTCTGTCTTTGCCATCATCTAAGAGGAGTTCGAGACCTGTTGTTAAGAGCTGATATTCCCTGCCCTAATTGTTTCTGTACGGCCTCGACTCTTTTGTCTAGAGTCCTGGTGCCCTCAGAAACAGCAGCCGAAATCTCAGGGTTTAGTTTTGGCACTTGTAATAACGAGCAATTTTCCGGTATGAGATACTCTTTGAGTAGTTTCTCTTTCGCCTCTTTATGCATACCTTTTCGAAGTATAGGTAGTCATAGCTGAGCTAACTTGTCATGGAGTTTCGAGCCCAACTTCGATGTCTCATCCGTGGTCTCACCTAAGGCAGTAAGGATGTCTGTTTCTTACACTACCGGTTCTTGGTCAGAGTCATATTTTGTCTCCTCATTATTTACAACACTACTTTTGCCGCTTGGATTCTCTGAAATCAAGGGTTCTATATCAGCGTTATCAAGGTTTTCATTATCTAAAACAATAATTAATGTTATTGAGGGTAGATATAAGAACCAAAGGCAAATAAATTAATGCTCGAAAAGTAACATTTAATCTACTGGCCACGTGTAAACATAGGTCATTAATTTTAATACATTATTTTATATAATCTCAATATAATTTTATATACGATATTAAATTCGAATATTAATATACGAATATTATAACATAATTTTATAAAAATAGCTGTAAAATCGTTTCTCGAACGATTTCCAAGTACCTTCGTGTTAACACGCGGTTAACCTCCAGGTAAAATGTATACATTATTTTATAATATTCTACTTAATTTAGTATTTATAATGTTTAGAGATAAAACTTTACTAACCCGAATCTTTATCAGAGTTTTCAGAAGATGAATAAATGATTCGTTTGTATTTTCGCTGCTCCTGTTCCGTTTTTCTAATATTGCGTCGACAACGTTTAATTTTTTCTTTTTGGCATAGTAACCACAGAATATAAACTATTTTCACTTTTAAAGAAAGGCACGTGCGAACGTTGCCTCGCACAGTTAAGGAATGAAGTGGCTAACGGACCAGTGGGTAAACGGAGAGTGTGAGTTGCCAACTAAAAAATCGATTTAAAATAGATCGATTCTCTGAACGTGCGAATTCCTCGAGTAGGTTAAGGGACTACCTAAGTTAATTTTATCTGAAGAATGAAGTGACGAAATATAATCTATTTTCGTGTGAGAGAGTCAAAAAAGCTTTTTTTAGGTCAAGGGGACGGCTTTTGCTCAAGGGGAAATATAAGCTCAAATGGCTTAGCAAGATCCTTCGTTATGCCGAAAATATTGCAGCATTAATTTTGAAATAAATATATGGTAAAGTCGAGCATTAATGTTAAGGATTATGTTAGACGAAAACACGATTTCGTAAAATTTTCTCGATAGAAAAAAAAATCCAAAGTTACCTCCAAAATAAACAATAAACCGCTGTTATTCATAAAATACTTTAAATAAGATCATGAAACTAACAACCTATCTACTTACAGTATTAGTAATTACAAACATGTCGGTACATAGCATACGACGCGCGGGCAAGTGGCGACGAAATTAGAATTTGAGCTGACTTTCTATATCCCCTTAACGAGTTCCCGGAAGTTAATCCGCGCACGTGCATCGTAATTCTAAAACTTAATCAGTTCTAACGAAAGCAATATAACGTATAAAAATAAAAATATTCGTTCGCAATTTGCTTTGTACCCCTTATTCCAAGAGTTAATAAGAGATGAGAGAAAGAGTTAATGAGAAAGGGCAATAACTAAGCACATTTAAAAAAAAGTTTGAACAACAAAGGCTCTTTTATTTAATTTTTTATGATGTCATAAACACAATATTTCCTTCATTTTTTTGGTTTGTTAAACTTAAAATGCCTAGAATGTTTTCTGATGATGACGTTGCTTGAAAGTTATTTTGGTTGAGTACCACATATTACGTAAAAATAATAATTATATTTATGTATAAATTTATGTATAAAAAATAACAATTAAATATTAGTCACTTGCCATCAAGTGGGATGCAGGTTCATTGATCTTTTCAGTCTCGTAAAAACACAGAGAAGATTAAATATTTGAGGAATTGGAATACAGCTAGACCCTAATCATACTGCCTCTCCATACGCTACGATAACAGCGAGCAGTGAAGACTTAAAAAAGGGACTGTATCAAATTAATAAAATGTCTGAATATAATTGTATTTTTCAAAATTTTAAAAATATTGGTCTTGAACCAAATACCAATAAATGTGAAATGTTTATTCCTAATAATTTATCTAATTCTAACAGAGATACTGGTAACGCCAGTTAACAATCTACTTTATCAACATTACATTGCATATCGCATTGAGTTCGTCCTAAGTTATATCTACTTTATCAACATGACTAGTGCATATTTTTTGTTTCCTTCCTTCCTTCCCTTTCCTACCGCACGCGCTGCCGCCGAGGTAAAAAGAGGATCTCGGCGCGCTTCATTATACTAAGTGATATTACGCCATCCGCAACGCACGGCCACCCGTCGCGTCTTATGTACATTAACTGCAAACCGCGCAGGGCGAACATTCAGTTCTCCTGTTTATGTTTAATATTCACCGCATCAGACATTGTGTCTTTGTAACTCATAAAAGTGTGAGACGCCCCCGTAAGGGCAAAGGTCGAGAGTGTGGGACTTCACGAAACTGTTAACCGAGAGTGCGTGTGCGCCGAACCACGTGGCGAGCTTGCTGTATAGCAGACACTCCAGGAGGAAGGCGTGGCAGCCCTCATCAGGTCAGTGCGTGCTATCCCACCTATTTATTTTCCCCTTTGCCGTATGCACCAAAATTACAGTCCACTAAATCTTTATCGAAGATACCTTAAGTTGCTGGCGTCTCCATTTTTAATGGTCCTTCGAGCCGGATTGACCTTGACTTTCCGCCCTTATTAGATCGTTATCGTAATAAGCGTTTATATAATTAATTATTTATATTTTAATCCGACTTCGGATTAACCCCGCCCTTATTAGAACACTAGAATAGGTCCTAATAGGTGACATTCATAGTAATTTTAAAACTATATTCATAGAATGAATAAGCATATAATTATCTATATAAATTATTTGTTGTATGTTCACATCACGTCATCAACTTTTAACTACATCTATAGATTATACTGTTAAATTACATTTATTATTTGCACATATATTTAAGCATTATATTCGTTATAAATAACTTCATAATTATTATAAAAGTTAACAATTAAAGTTCATCGTTAACAAAACTAATATTTAATAATTCAACCACGTAGCGAGGTCGCTTACAGACTACCCGCTTATAATTATATTATTTTTGCCGCATAACTTAAGTTGTAATGCCGCCTAAAAAACAAATAGCATCGAATAATAGCGATTCCTCGGATAATGAGGGCACACCTGATGCTGAGTTGGTTTTATTGTTAGCTAAACGAGATGCTTTATTTGAAATAGTGCAAAAAATATATGATATGTCCTCGGACATCCACATAAACACTTCCACGATGGAGCGTTTTCTTGATGGAAGTTCTAATATTAATGCTTTACGTATTGAGTTTAAACAGATCTTAGATAATTATAATTCACATTTATTAAAAATAAACCCTATTGCTAAAGCTGATTATAACAGCCTCATTGCGTTTGAGTCTCTTTGCGGTAGAATAAATAGGCTTTATTTACAATATTCGCAATCTAATTCACAAAGTACTAGTACACCATCTAAAGCCAGATTCTCACTTCCGCCTATCGAACTTATGCCATTTTCGGGTGACATTCGCTCATGGCCTTTATTTTATGCTAGCTTTAAATCAACCGTCCATGACAACACATCGCTTACCGACGCTGAAAAGTTATACTATTTGCTAGGTAAACTAACGGGCAAAGCCCTATCTGTATGCTCAGGTATAACTCCTTGCGCTGAAAATTATAAAATTTTATTGCAAGCACTCGTTGACAAATATGAAGACCGGCGTATGCTAGCATCTACATATATTAATCAGATGTTCGAATTTAAGCCATTGCAATCGGCCACCGCAAATAATTTTGATTTATTTACTGATAACTTTATAAGTGCAGTGCGCGCTTTACAAAACTTAAAGTTAGATAATCTCGCGGACTTAATTGTTCTTCATATCGCGCTTAAGAAGCTGGACCCGGATACCATTCGCTCTTTCGAATATAGTCATAACTCGATGGTACCTACCTTTGATGATTTAGTAAATTTTATTAAGACCCGCTCCAAAGTTTTGCAACGCACCGATTCTAGTACAAATTCTAATAGCGCACCAAACAATCGACGAGGTAACGGTAATAATCGTCGCTGTAATAATACTTCGTCGCCGAAGTATCAGGCGTACGTAAGCACGACGACTACTTGCTCAAAGTGTCTGTGCGATAATATTGTGCATCAACACCTATTTAAGTGTGCAGACTTTAATAAAATGACGCCGCAGGAACGATTTAAATGCGTAAAGAGTAACAATGCATGTGTGAATTGTCTCAATTTAAGTCATCGAGTGTCTAGTTGCTCTTCAAATTATAGTTGTCGAGTTTGTAAATTTAAACATCACACATTGTTGCACTTCCACCGCAGAAGCGATAATGCTTCCCCTGCGCTGGCGCATTCTCCACCGCTTCAGCCAGTTACACTGAAGTCTACAACCCCCGCGCCCGCACACTCGCCACCCCTCACCGCAGGTGCGCGTTCAGACGTCGCGCTGTGTACTTCGTTCAAGAATGTTTCTCAACGTTCACCGCCTCCCGCGCGCGCAAGTCGTTCGCAGAGAACTGTTTTATTATCAACCGCTCAAGTATTTGCTTACGATGCTAAGGGAGAGAAACAAATTATTCGTATATTATTAGACTCCGCGGCTCAAAGCCATTTTATGACTAAAGAGTGCTGTCATCGTTTAGGCGTTCAACAACACGATACCGAATGTATTGTAGTAAAGGGATTCGGTGGAGTTGAAAAAATTGTAAAATCGAAATCGATTGATATTAAAATTTTCTCACGATTCGACTCGAATATTAACTTCAATATTTCAACGCTAGTTGTTGATCAAATCACCGACCTTTTGCCCACTGCTGTGGTAGATACATCTGTCTTATCACACTTCCATGGCATAAGACTCGCTGATGAATGTTATAGCATGCCTAATAAAATTGATGTTTTGATAGGCGCATCCCTTTTTCCGCACTTACTATGTCCAGACGTAATTTATTCGTCTAACGACTTGTCCGGGCCCTCAGCTTTGAGTACGGTATTTGGTTACGTTATTATGGGCTCAGTGCCGACACTTCAGGTAAATCATTCTTTAACGTGCTGCTCAGTTCTAGAGTCTCCTATCGTTGACAAATTAGTGCAACGATTTTGGGAGCTTGAACAGCCACCCTCCGCACCGCCCATTCAGTGTCCTTCAGACATTGAATGTGAAGAGTTTTATAAATCTACGACATCCCGCGATCCTTTTACTGGTAGATATATTGTTGGCCTGCCATTTAAAGATGACGTTTACTCTCTCGGAGATTCTTATGAAACCTCTCGACGACGATTCATGTGCTTGGAGAGGAAACTTCAAGCCTCGCCTACATTAAGGTTAGCATATGATGACGTCATAAAGGAATACTTAGCTAAAAATTATATATCCCTCGCACCGCCGTATGACTTTCATGAACCCGCTCCAATATATGTCATACCGCATCATGGAGTCTTACGCGAAGATAAGAAGTCAACGCGTCTGCGCATCGTCCTGGATGCTAGCAGTAAGACTAGCACTGGGCGATCATTAAATGATATTCTGCATTCAGGACCAAATTTGCAAGGCGACTTGTTCAATATAATTTTAACTTTCCGCTTACATCCAATCGCTATGACAGCCGACTGTCGCCAACAATTTCTGCAAATAGTTGTTCGCGATTCTGATCGTCGTTACCAATGCTTCCTATACCGCTTCCGTCCACAAGACCCACTTGTGTTATACCACTTCAATCGCGTGTGCTTCGGTTTAACTTCGAGTCCATACCATGCATTGCGCACGGTAAGACAGCTCATTGATGACGACGGCGCAAAGTATCCACTTGCGAGTCCTATCGCATTTACTTCGCTATATATGGACGACATCGCGTTCTCTATGCCCAGTGAATCCGAGGCCAGTGAGACCTCTCGGCAGCTGATAGACTTATTCAAGGGTGCCCAATGGGACCTGATAAAATGGCATAGCAACCGTCGATCTGTTTTAGATGACCTCCCTACTTCCCATAAAATTACAGGAGAAGTAGAGTTCGATAAATCAATGCCACATAAAATACTAGGCTTGCATTGGTCTACCGATAGTGACGCCTTTTATTTTAAGATATCTGTTCCCGCTGATGTGACGTGCACTAAGCGCGCCATCTTATCTACTGTCGCTCGCCTGTGGGACATAATGGGTTTCGTTGCTCCCACAGTCGCGTACGCCAAATTGTTAATAAAGCAGCTTTCGCAACTTAATTTAGATTGGGACGACATACCACCACCGCCAATTATTAAGATGTGGAGGCAATTCTGTGCTGAATTACCAGCTCTTAATGATTTACGTATCCCGCGACATGTTGGTGTATCCAAAAACTGTACTGCGTCACTCCTGGGGTTTTCCGACGCCAGCGAGCACGCATACGGTGCCGTAGTCTACATACATGTAAAGAGCGTCAATGGTAACACCGTCCAGTTGATTTGTGCAAAGACTAAAGTCGCACCGACGAAACCACTATCTATTGCACGCCTTGAGCTTTGTGGAGCGGTTTTACTCTCAAAATTGCTTCGCAGAGTACTCGACAATTATTCTCTTGACCTTGCAATATCAGTCTATGCCTTTGTAGATTTAAAAGTAGCTCTGTACTGGATAAAGAGTTCGCCACACAAGTGGCAGACCTTTGTTGCAAACCGCGTTGTTCAGATTACCGACAATATATAATGAGGTTATTGCAAATATGCCTGAGAAGAAGATTTTGTCGCACACTGTGTGCACATCCGTCTGTAATTCTGCGATTTATGAGCTCGCATTCCGCATCTCTTCTTGGAGTAAACTTCTACGTATAATTGCGTACGTGTGTAAGTTTGCTAAATTATTGCCCCGCCGCAGCACTACTGTAGTGACTGCTGATGATCTCAGTTTCTCTGAGGTTATAATCCTCCGCGCCCTGCAAAAACAGCATTTTGCAGTGGAATATTTAAATATTGAAGGTAACAAACCTTGCTCGCCCGCTTTCAATCGTTTAAGGCCTTTTATTGAGAATGGTTTAATCCGCATTGGTGGTCGTCTTTCGAACTCCGCATTAGATTACACACAAAAACATCCAATTATACTCCCGCGCAGTGATCATGTAGTGAACATGATCATTGACTATTATCATATTAAAAATTTACACGCTGGGCCTGAATTGTTATTGTCATTGCTCCGTCAAAAATTTTGGATACTTTCCGCACGCCGCACTGTGAGAAGCAGAGTCTACAAATGTAATATATGTTTCCGGCTTAGACCCCGTCCAACTTACCCTTTGATGGCTGATCTTCCCCATAGTCGTGTAAGACAAGCTATTAAGGCATTTACACACACGGGCTGCGATTATGCCGGTCCTATCGCATACACACCTGTACGTCGTCGTGGTGTACGCAGCGAGAAGGCGTACTTATGTATATGTACATGCCTCACGACTCGAGCTGTACATATAGAAATCGCTACAGATCTTAGTAGTTCTAGTTTCCTCGCTGCGCTTAAACGTTTCCTCTCTAGACGAGGGCCGATTCAGTTTTTATATTCGGATAATGGAACGAATTTTAAAGGTGCCGCTTCGTATCTTCGCGATCTCTATAAATTTCTAAACGTTGAATACCGCCCAAAGCTTGAGCAAGAGTGTGCTGAGAATCGTATAACATGGAAGTTCATCTGTCCCAACTCTCCTCATTTTGGAGGCGCCTGGGAGAGTATGATCAAAGTCGTAAAAACGCATCTGTTCCGAGTTATCGGACATCAGTTACTTTCATACGAAGAGCTTAATACTGTTCTTGCGCAAATTGAGTGCTTGCTAAACTCGCGGCCCTTGACAGTATTAAGTTCTGATCCTGCAGAGCCTTCAGCTCTTACTCCGAGTCATTTTTTGAATACCGCACCTTTATTGTCATTACCCGCACCCAAAGTCAAATCTGACTCTACCAGTCTGTTACACAGGCATTCTTTACTGGATAAATTAGTTCAGTCGTTTTGGGACCGGTGGAGGACGGAATACCTTCACGGATTACAAGTTCGTCAGAAGTGGAACACCCCGTCTACGGCTATTGTACCAGGCATGGTTGTAATTGTGATAAATGATAATGAACCGCCCCTTGCTTGGCCATTAGCGATTGTCGAGTCTGTTCATCCTTCGAAGGATGGCGTAGTTCGAGTAGTGACCGTGAGAACTACTAAGGGAACATATCTCCGTCCTGTTGCTCGTATTTGCCCTCTCCCAAGACAATAAATCACGATTATTTTGATTATAA
Source organism: Parnassius smintheus behrii (assembly GCA_036936625.1). Classification (NCBI taxonomy): domain Eukaryota; kingdom Metazoa; phylum Arthropoda; class Insecta; order Lepidoptera; family Papilionidae; genus Parnassius; species Parnassius smintheus. The sequence continues at coordinate 46,334,712 of JAUPFT010000005.1, read as the reverse complement.
TTATTTATCTAAATTAGGAATTAAGTTTATATTTATATATATATATATATATATATATATATATATATATATATATATATATATATATATATATATATATATATATATATATATATTAAAAAAGTATTAAACCACAATATTATATTTATGTATACATTTTCTCGCTTACATAGTAAGGTTAGTAGATGAGACATGCGCATTGAGCGCATCCTCTCACTTTATATACCGCTTATTTATTTGTTTTCCTTTTACTTTTTATATTACGGTTGTCTTTTAAAGGTGACCCTTTAAGGGCGGGAGGAAATGGTAACGATCTACTTTATCAACATTACATTGCATATCGCATTGAGTTCGTCCTAAGTTATATCTACTTTATCAACATGACTAGTGCATATTTTTTGTTTCCTTCCTTCCTTCCCTTTCCTACCGCACGCGCTGCCGCCGAGGTGAAAAAAAAGGATCTCGGCGCGCGTCATTATACTAAGTGATATTACGCCATCCGCAACGCACGGCCACCCGTCGCGTCTTATGTACATTAACTGCAAACCGCGCAGGGCGAACATTGAGTTCTCCTGTTTATGTTTAATATTCACCGCATCAGACATTGTGTCTTTGTAACTCATAAAAGTGTGAGACGCCCCCGTAAGGGCAAAGGTCGAGAGTGTGGGACTTCACGAAACTGTTAACCGAGAGTGCGTGTGCGCCGAACCACGTGGCGAGCTTGCTGTATAGCAGACACTCCAGGAGGAAGGCGCGGCAGCCCTCATCAGGTCAGTGCGTGCTATCCCACCTATTTATTTTCCCCTTTGCCGTATGCACCAAAATTACAGTCCACTAAATCTTTATCGAAGATACCTTAAGTTGCTGGCGTCTCCAGATACCTTAATTCAAAATTTCAATCAGATTTCTCCAGGAATAAAAACAGTCAATTCGGAATCGCTTTACCTGCTCGGTGCTCCATCGTTTTTCGATAGTATTAAACCTGTTTTAAAAACAAAATTTGATCAATTTTTAAATCACGTTGTTAAATTATATATTTTAAACCCCCATATTGCCCTTACCGTTTTAAAATATTGTCTCCTTGTACCTAAATTTACATGCTTGTTACGCTCAAGTCCAGTCTGGAAATGTTCGGATATTTTAAAAGATATTGATAGTAATCTTAAAATTGCTTTCGAAAAAATTCTAAAATTGAGATTAAATAAAATAAATAGCCTGGCATCAAGCCACTTTACGGTGGTATTGGTGTAAGAAATATTTCTAGCGTCGCATTGCCTTTTTGTCCTCGCTTCCGTGCATAGTGTCAATGATCTATGTAACACAATTTTAAATAATAAAGTAGACCTGTGCTTTGCTGCGGAGGCAAGGCAAACATGGCTAACGCTCTGTCCCGGCGAAAATGTCCCACTGGAAGTTAACCAACAAAAACAGTGGGATATTCCGTTGGTACGGAGTGTCCAGAAAAATTTATTTCAAAATTCAACAAGATCAGGCTCGCCTTCTAGCTGTTTCGACTAAGGAATCTAGCCACTGGTTACATGCTCTACCATCAAGTAATTTCGGCACATCACGGGGAAAGCTTGCGCATCGCCGTAGGAATCCGGCTAGGGGGGCAATTTGTCAACCTTACCAGTGCCCCTGTAGTAGCAGCGTCGATGAGTTTGGGCTCCACGGACTTTCATGCAAGAAAAGTGCAGGTAGGTTTTCCCGTCACGGTTCTTTGAACAAAATTATCCGAAGGGCTCTTGTCTCCATAAATGTCCCCTCGGTTTTAGAGCCTTGCGGGATATTTAGAGACGATGGCAGGAGACCCGACGGTATGACTTTGGTCCCTTGGGAGAGAGGTAAAGCCCTAGTGTGGGATGCTACTTGCTTGCTTGCTCTCATCTCAAGGGTACCTCTTTTAGAGCCGGGGCGGCACCAGAGGCAGCCGAATTTAATAAATGGCGCAAATATGAGTCTTTGAGAAATGACTACATATTTGTGCCATTTGCTGTAGAGACTATCGGTCCGTGGGGACGGCGTGCAGTGAAATTTCTAAAGGCAATGTACCCACGACTGGTCGTCGCTGCTGGTGATAAGAGGGCTGGTTCTTTCCTCGATCAAAGGCTAAGTATAGCTATTCAGTGAGGAAATGCAGGTCTTTTTGACTATTAAAATTTATAGTTTTAGATTTTCCATATTATAGTTTCTTCTTTTATATTGTATATAATTAGTTTTAATCCTAAATATTATAATTTTAATTATTATTTTAGTTAAGTTCATTATTATAATTTTTGTAATATATTTTGAATTATAATATTTAATTAGAATGTCATCTAACAATTATGTTACTTTTTAAGTCAGTTTGTACATTTTATTAAAAAAAATAAACTTAAATATTAATGTATAAAACATTGTATTCTCATTTATTCATATTTTACATATTTATAGTCATTAATTTATAAGTAATTTAAATAAGGTTTGAGAAGTACAATCCCCTTGATGATAGTTCATTACGTGGATAATCCTAATTTAAGCCTTGTTTAGGGTGAATTACGTAATGTTAAAATAACATGGAAGTAATCATGTCAATAATCTCTGATTAGAACCCCTTAAAACAATTCTTAAAAAAGGTAAACAAATAATTAATTTTATTTCAGACAAGACAATTCGACGAATTCATGAAAGATTAAAACAATGAAGACGATAACAAAATACCTTTAGCCTTAATCGAATTTAGTTGGGTTAAAAATTGAATTAATTAAAAATTAAACAAACAATTTCAGGTTTCCATGACCACTAGATCGAATGCGAAGTCATTTGTAACTCCTTAGTTGCATTAAACAATATAATACTGAGGTCTTGATGAGTACTTCTAATATCACGGCTTCACTTTTTATATGTTTACTTATTATGATTTGCTTTTCTCTATTTCTCCCGGAGTTTACTGGTACTGGAACACAACAAAGCATTAATTCCACCCATTGTATTCCATTCGTAGTTTAACGACTCTTACAATCAATATTAAATGTATCTTACGCGCAGCACTCCACGTTGGTACGTGGAGTGCTGCGCATAAATAGCGCATGGTTACGCTAATTCTATTAATTGGTCTGAGTATTTTTGACGAGTTGAAAGGATGAAATTGAGCAACACTTTTGTGAACATTCATATAGTCGCAAGGAGGGGGCGGACTGTGCTTTGAAATGCGACACATAAGCTTAAAAACATTTAGTTGCCGCTGTTGGGTCCTGGGTTCGAATCCCGAATAGAACATATGTTTTTATGACTATATATAAATCATTGTTCTGCGTAAAGATGTTTGTCCTTGCGCAATTCATGTATGTAAACTACCTTCACGACGAAGTAGAAAATCCTTGTGTGAGGTAAAATTTCTTAAAGACGAAAAAAAAGAAAATTTATCCATGTAGTGGGAGGTGCTGCCTTGCGTTTGCCACTAGATGGAGTGACGATCTAAAGAAAAATCAAGCTCGGAATGGCAATCTGTGGGATACGTATGTTCAGCAGTGAACTAGTGGTAGGCTATAGTAATGATGATAAGAGATGATTATTGTAATCAATATATTAAAAAGTAAAAAGTAAAATTTTAGTAAGTAGTATAATTTTTGATCATTTGAAACCATATTCATAATAGCCTAACAATTATAACGAAGCAAATAAAGATATTTCCTTTTTTCTCATTAAATAACTTTATACGTGAAAAAAGTAAGGTTCATTGCATCATGATATAAAGACAAACAACTCGGCTGTAGCGATTTAAAATTAACTTCACATCAAGTGAGCACTGGTTTTTAATAGTAAAAGAAAGGAAAACTAATAATTTGCTTTAAGGCCGTGGTACAACTTTCTTGAGATCGCTTTATTACTATTAGAAATTTAGGCTTCAAACACCACTATAGATGCGTTGTCACCACTGAGGACTAAGGGGGAATAATGCTTCTCTGCCTGTAATTATACTGGCTCTCTGCAGCCTTCAGACCGCAATACCTATAGTCTACAGCTTCAAAGATAAATACGCATCTAACAACATTGTCACAAATCCGTTAATTTCGGACGTCTCGAATAAACAGGCTAGCATTAAGTATACATACAAACATTAAGTATACATAACTAGATTAAGAACCGAAAATAACGTTTAATGATTACATTTACTTTGCGTAATTTAATAGCCGAATATTACTAATCTAAGCATCAATATGAATCAGGATATCAAGGTTTTATGATTGGAAGTTTCCTTCCTGTTATGAACGTTTTCAGAAGGTTTATTGGTCTATTTTTATATAAATTATCAATAATACTTATAAAATTTTTAGGGAATTTCTTGTTTTATTAACTAACAAAATATTTACTAAATAACTTGGAGGGCCTGTAAAAAGTTAGTATTAGGTTTCCGTTTGGTAAGTTTGTTACATTAAATGCTTTTAAAATAGTGTGAGTTGCCTTTAAAACCGAAGGTCGTTAAAACGTTATACCCACATTAGTATTTTATCCCATATTGTAGAGACGGTTTACTGTAGGTCCAAAATGTGCTCGGGTTTAATAAAAAAAACGGTGGAATAATTATTAATAACAAGAACAAAGTCCAAGTAAAGTGGAGCGTAAATCCCCACATCTGTCATCATTTACAATCAATACACCTCGTTACCAGTGAAAAGCGTATCCGTTTCTCTACATTCACCGTCAAAAAAAAACACAGCAGCATTAAGCTGCTATTTTACGCTGGTATTCTGTGAGAGTGTGGCCTTCTTCCTTCTTCCCTGGTCGATTCGAAATAATAGAGTGACTCTACCACGTCTATATAACTGCAGATCGTTCTACCATGTGTATATTATATCTGCAGCATATCACGTATATGTAAATTGGACCAGTTGATTATTATCAATTTATAAAGTTACATGTACAAATAGTCTTGTGTTGAAAAACTTCTTCAATCACATAACTATTGGGTGAAGTGCCGATTCAGTAGATTTACATTTATTGTAGCATGATGTTATTATGTTATTATTGACGAATATTTAACACATTTACGTAGATTCTGTTAGATCCGGTCACTCTGACGTCTATATACTTCTATATATACACAAACAGATATTTAATTTTTTAAATCTAGTTTCTTTATGCAATTTCAAAATTGCATGTATTAACTCTGGCATTTTTCGTAGTCGCCTCTTACAAGTTCCACGAGACAAAAATGGGGTGATGGTTTGCCTATACTGAAGTCTACTCTACACAATACTACGATGCAAAAGAATAGCTAATCCAAAAGTAGTTATATAGCTAGTCCTATAGTAAATATAAATAATATTAACCGTGTAGAGCCGGTGTAAGAATTTGCAGCAGTGGCTTCCTAATTAAAACTAATAAAAACAATAATAATAATAACAATAAAAACAATAAAAACCACGGTTGTCAACCCACCTGCCAAGCTTGACAACGGTTGCAAATATCCACCGTATGAGGCAATCTATGGGGAGGCCTATACTCAGCAGTGGACTTTGATGGGCTATGGTGAATGAATGGATAAAACATGTAGTTTAATCGTAAATACCTAAATAAACTAAATATCGTCGTTTGTATTATACGGTGATTTAATATCCGCAACCATTAACGTTATAGAAACAAAAATGAACAAAAACTGTTGAGATATAAGGAAATGAGACTTGATTGATATTCAGGGAAAATGTAATACGCAAATTTTTGTGTGTGTTTCATTTCCCATTTAATGCAGATATTTCATTTTTGTTCTTTCCATTACATTTAACAAAGGTGAGCAACAATAGGATTAAAATTATGGGTTTTTAGGTTAGACGTCAATCGAACAAATTTATACAAACGATTTTTTGTTAAAGGTTATTTTTGTAAGTTGATGTAATAAACAAGAAGACAAGAGATTTATTACATTTTAAATTAATAAGATTATCTCTAATAGAAGTAAACAAAAACTATACTAACTAATGTATCTTGTACACATGTCGCTTCCATTTTAATGGAGATTTTCCTAGTCATACCAGTTATATCGCAGACACTGCCGTCCGTCGCCGGTCTGTAAACGTCTGGCGTAAAGGAGGTGATTATACCGTAATCGTCACTAATGTCGCTTTTTATGACATCCACTCACGAGACACGACTCACGACGAGACGAGCAGTCCGTAAACACCTGGAGTGAAACTCAAACAAAGAAGGCTACCAATGCGTTATCACCTCCTACGACTAAGATGGAATGTCTCACAGACTGTAACCATATTATAGGCCGTTTATACCCATCAGATTACAACGCAACAGTGCAAGCACTTTTTTGGTGGTAGAATCAGGTATGGTACATATCCATATAGACTCGGGGGCAGAAAGTAGTCAACCTACACCATGATCATTGCTTTTTATAATTTTGATCTTTAGGCATCACGTTATGTAGATAATGCTCTTTTCTTTAAAGTTACAGCCTATAACGGGTTAAATACTTCGATTTCTCTTAAAAAACACGTTGTTCACTTATGCAGATATCAAGTATAGATATGAAATAATATTAACACTATTAACAAGGTAGCATATATTATATAACTTTCGTTGTTTTATTTTTATACATCCTTAATTAATTTGTTTCACTTTTATTTTACTTAATTTAATCACATGTAAGTATTTATAAAATGATAATCTTTATAAAATATGAATATTCTATTAATACAATATTCTTATGTTTAAAATTGAAGATATGCAGTTATGAAATTTTTTCTGTAACATATGATTTTAACTTATTCTTTCAATTCTTAATATTATTACAAATTTTTGCACAATCCCGTAGATTATTATATAAAAGTACAATTCATACATTATATTTTTATTGCCATAAGATCTCGTCCGAGACTACCTTTATTTCTAAGGTTATGTATAATATACTTTGATGTGAATGTTATTGTTGAATGTATGTTATTCGATATAATATTTTTAATAATAAGGCATGTGTTGTAGCTCCTTAGATGGCATTAAGTAGTTGTAATGAAATAGTGTTTTATTAGTTTATTTTGTGCTCGTTGTAACTTACTTATGTGAGTCTGTGCGGCTGAACCCTATATCTCTATAAAGTAATCCAGATGTGACTTGGCTAGGGCGTTTTAAATAGTCGTTTTGATTTTGTATGTTACTCACATAAGTAAGTTACACACACAGTTATTCTTAAATGTTATATTTATACATATAACATTTAAGAATGGTATCTATGATAGTATATTAATCTACTCCATTCGTGCCAAATAATATTTCTACTGAATGAAATGATGTTATTAAAGAAAAATAAATAAATAAAACACAACGAAAAGGGAATACCAAACTTTACAAGTGAATCATGTTTGTTTATAATTTATAAGTCGGCCATGGTATCGACATATAAATCGAAATACAACTTTCAAAAGCTTCCTTAAATTTTCCCCTTCTTAGCACAACACAGAGCAACCTATATCTTCTTTGCAGTTCTCTACTTCTCTGACGTCTTCTTCTGATTCTCATACGTCCCTACCACTAGTTTGTTTACACCTTCCCTCTCTTTCCTACAATTTACGTTCTGTTCCCACATTCGATCGTTCTGATTCTATATCTGTCCTTAGACACTTATCCCACGTGCATTGTTTCCCCTTCTAGCAAATATCGTCACATTTTCACACATGTAGAGATATTAGCTCCTGACAAACAACTAAATGACCACTCAAATATAATATTATATACCTTGTACAACTTACAACAAACTTACAAGAAGAAAAATTTAATATAAGTCGGTTAGGCGGGTCGTTGACAGCACTAGCGATACCTTAGTGCTAAAATGCTTCTCCCCATTGCCAGTCCAAATGACTTTAGTTCGGCATTTTTAGTGAACAATGCTAACTCTCGTTGTTGTTACACCACTATTTAACCAAAAGCATAAGCATAATACGTGTTTCCTTTTTTTCTTAAATTAATCTTCATATTATTTTTACTGTACAGGATCGGTACACAAAGTTAATTGAAACAATAAACAACTGGGTTAGTCACCTTATTTGTAATAATCATATTGTGGGTGGGATGTCGCACGTGTCTCTGATGTCACTCCATAGAGGATCAGACAGCGTATGTATTAAATTAAATAGGATAATAACATGAAACAAGATTATCTTTTCTATTATGGAGAAGATTTTAAAGCCAACGACGAACAATGCGAAGGAAATTAAAAGACATTGTTTAAAATGTGTTAGTCATGTCTTTTTTTTTCATCAAAATTACCTACTTATGTTAAAAAACAAACGCTCTGTTGATAAAACAAACAAATATTTCCGTTGAAAGATAAATTAAAATTAAACGTGATTAATACTGTAAAATTAGTTTAATGAAAAAAAAAACTAATTTTACGATTATTTTAACGGAATTCACGTTTATATAACATCTGACTTCCATCAGAGGAAATGTAGGTCTATAAAGTGAGCTGTGTCACCCTTTATTCTTTATACAACATGCAAAAAACCCAAGTTACAAGCTAAAGCATTACAAGCTAATTTAAATAGAGCAGCGAAAAAGTTACAAGCTAATTTTAATAGAGGTAATATTTTTATATACACTGTACTTTGTTTTGATTATTGCCAACTTGTGATTGACTGTAATAATGATAGTTATTATTTGATTGTGATGACTATTGGCAACCATTTTAACATTTCTAATAAAATTTATTTCTAAAGAATAAAATTCCCGGTACGCGAGCAACCCAGCCTAGATTCTCGCCAACACCAATGAAATTATTAATTTCAATTTTGATGATTTACCACGTGCTCGGCTGTGAAGGAAACCTGCATGTCTGAGGAAAAAGGAATAAAATATTTTGAAGACATGTAAAGTTCGCCAACACACATTGGGGCAGATTTTTTTGCTCTCTCAGAAATGAAAGGTTGCCAGTTCCCAACAGTGGGACATATATTTTATCTTGCTAATTGCCAACAGATTGTACACATATTTAAGTATAAATGTGATCCAAATTATCTGTGACATTCCACAATTCTCTCTATATTAAGACCTTTGTTATTTCTTACACACATAACATAGTCAACTTAAGCATATCGGGTCATTTATCACTTTACTCAGATGACACTTCGTCTTTTTTACTTTTCACATTCAATTCATGATGTTATATCACAAGCACAAAGGGATTTGGACATATTAAAGGAGTGGTTTTTATACAATCCTCTCACAATTAATGCGACTAAAATGTCATTTATGATTTTCTGTGCTAAAAACATATAAATCCGTACCTACACACCACTTAAGCTCAATTTTTTTATAGAATAGTGTGACAAACGAGCACACAGTCCACCTGATGGTAAGTGGTTGCTGCGGCCCATAGACATCTACATCTATCTTCCATTACAAATCGAAATGCAGATGCGTTGTCACCCGTGAGGACTGAGATGGAATGCCTCATTTCCAGTAAAAAGGGTCTCCGGTTCTCTACACTCACCATACGAAATACAGCAGCATTAAGCTACTATTTCACGATCAATAATATTACTCTTAACAGATCTTAAAAAGAAAAGTACCTAGGCTTAATATTAGATGACAAATTGATAAGGGACTCCCACATTGACAAAATAACATCAAAAATAACATCACTTACGGGAGCATTACGAAAGGTATCAAACTGCACTCCATACAAAATCAAAACGAATATTTAAAACGCCCTAGCCAAGTCACATCTGGATTACTTTAAAGAGATATATGGTTCAGCCGCACAGACTCACATAAGTAAGTTACACACAGTTATTCTTAAATGTTATATTTATACATATAACATTTAAGAATGGTAACGATCTACATTCTTTCGAACTTTTGATACTGAATATTAGTAATATAATGTTCAGTGTCAAATTCCAGAAAGACGGAAGTATCAGGGAATCACCTCGGTGTCAAACTGTCAGTATGTCTCTCTGCCCATTTTTTTTGAGAGTATTTTGCTCATGCATTTCCTTCGGTGTGTATCTGTCAGTTAAAAAAGCTTTTTCTCCAACGTATCATTAAAATTTGGCGAGTTAAAAACTTTTTACACACAAACATTTAAATTCTGACGTGAAGTAAAATTTTCAATTTCCAACTTTCGGGGTAAAAGAATATTATTATGGATTATTGTATGGAATATCAATTAAATCCTTGTATTTCCTATATCCTTTGAAACACCGTCTCATGTAGATAAAAATTTAATTAATCAGAATTAAATTATTTTTATGCATCTTTTGTTTTCAAACTACATGACATAGTCTGGAGAAGAATCACACTCTCACAGAATACCCGTGTAAAATAGCTGCATTATATAACTGTGTCTCGTGTGAAGAGTGTAGAGACATAGAGACCCTTTTCACAGGTAACGAGGCATTTCATCTTAGTCCTCAGGGGCGTTTGTACATTTTGATTCTTAATGAAGGAAAGATTTAGGTTTCTATGTGTCACAGCATCCACTTACCATCAGGTGGAATGTGGGATCGTTTGTCATTTCTATAAAAATTATGCTGGTTAATACCGTACTGTAAGCAGAAGATAAAAGAAATTTACGGCAAACGCGTAATATTTCCGATCAAATGTTTTATTACAGAAACAGAAGTTTCTCGCGAAATTGGCTGGATTAAAATTTACATTGGCATAATAAAATATTAAAGATGAACTGTGCGGCTAGTCAATTTCAACCACAAATTTGAAACAGGTTGACCATTTATTTCATGCGTCTAATAGTGTCATGTGTAAGGCTATTGCAGTAAAGTATGCCACAATAAGAAACCTATAGTGAAATCAGCAAATACATGCTTTTTCTCTCCCAAGCCGATCTCAAGGTAAGATTATAGTTTATTTGCGGGTATCTTGTGCAACACACGTATATTACTTTGCTCCATTATCATTGAATATTTTCGGTTTAAATCTCTAATGGCTAATTTTTTTTATTTTTACCGTTTAAAAGCTGAAAAAAATTACCTTAAAATAGTCATATATATAAGTAAGCATATATATTTTTAGTTAATTACTGCATGCTTCTGCTCCTGATCTGCGACAACTTGTGCAATTGTCGCTTGCTTTCTATTAAGCGTCTTTATCGCTTGAGCTTACTGAACGGTTCAGGATTTATTTTTAATTATTTTCAGGTATTTAAGGTGCGTTCTACTGGGAAATGTGCTGATTGTTAGAATAATATAACTAATCGACCATTTATGTGTTGTAGTTCATGTAAACTAAAATATGATTTGGACTGTGCCATGATTAGTGAAAAAAAATTCATTTCATTGGACAAGGAACGGTAAGCTGTATGGATATATCATGCATGTAAAAAATGTATTCCGAGCCAATAATGAAACAAATGCTCACCAAATCTTTCAACACTTTCCATAATCGAGAAATCAAGAAATGTGTTGAAAGTATTTATAAAAGAAAGAGCATGTTTCAATGTAAATGTTCTCAAACTATTTTGAGAATTGAACAACATATCCCAATCAGTACTAAATGTATGTTCCACACATATATGAGCATTTATAGGAAAGTAATATTTGTGTTAGGCATAGGCAAGTAAAAGTTGTTGCTCTTAGATGGTCAGAAATTCTATGCAAATCTGTGTTCTGGCAACCAGAAAAAACACAATGCGCCGCAGTGTTTGCCGCTCTTATACTGCAGCTAGCTAATCACCCTAGGTACTACGTCATCTTGTTGGTCAGTATTTGGAGGGTTTTAACGTTCTTGGGGTAGAGGCTCTGGTTCCTGCTCCAACTGTGGCTCTGTCTGCTGCTTATTATGTGTTGCAACTCTCTTGAGTCTCAGCCAACAGGGATGACAAATATGATCTGTTGAAGTTGCCTGAAACAACCATACAGCCTTGTCTTAATATAAATGTTTTGGCTCATTATTATTAAAACCGATCAAACAGAAACATTTTTACAAAACAATATAAAATTGCAGTGATAAATTCACTATAACTTTGATACCAAGACAAAACAAAAAAAGTATAAAGTAAAAAGGTAATTTTTACCTGCCGTGGGGCAATCAACATGTATTGCTTGTTGCAACTGAGATGGATTCTCTCTGACAATAAGGTCATGTTTACGATTCCTCGGAGAACTTCCACAAAGTATGCAAACATGCTTGTGGCCACGGAAAGATGAAGCACCAGGTTCGTAAGGTAACCCGGAGTTGACACGCTGTATTGCCAATTGTTGACAGGCATCACATACGTAATCTTCTTCAGTGATCTAAATTAAGAATTAGTTGTATTATGATATATGATTGATTATAGTGTTGTGATGTATGATTGATATACGTTAGAGTAATAAAGTAAATAGGTATGTAAATACGTACTATTATTGAAGAATTCCACTCGCAGTTCTTAGAAATTACTCTCATATCAAGCGCAAAAACGACATGGTGGCGAAGTTTATCAATGCATATGTTACAATTAACACATAGCAATAGCAGTGTAGTTTGCACGATGTCTCTCACAATTATCCAAGATGTGAAAAAATCAGTTTGTAAAACAATACCGAAGTCCAAACAACAGAAGTAGACATGTGTCAATCATGCATGATTCGTTCGTTTGAGCTGGTACACTTAAAAGTATTGATGGTTCATTCATTTGTTGTTGAATGTACCAGTACAACCAATTACAAACAATTGGCGGTACCTTTTTAACCCGTGATTTGTTTGAATTGAGAATGAGCCGCAAGCCGACCGAATCCCGAAAGATCTGAATGAATTGTTTTTAATGTAAGGTATACCAGTGCAGCATAATCAGTGCATACATTCGGAAATGTTGCCAAGTTAGGCGATTTTTAGCTATTTAGGCTAGTTTTAAAGTAATCGGAGCGACCAAAATTGTGATTTTCTACTAGTCTCCGAGTAGGCAATCTCAGAAAGAAGGCGATTGTAAAGGACATTATTTATTCTATAACCCTTTTATTAGAAAATAATAAAATGTAGATATTGCAACTGACTTCTTAAGTATTTTTTAATACCTTTGTAGTCTACTTCTACGCTTACAATCCTTATTACTTCTGATGAATAATATAACACTAAAGGTACCTAACATAAGTTTAAATTAAAGCATTTTCTTAAAATATTTCTTATAAAGTTGGGTGACTTTTTAAGACTTCCAACTTTTACTCTGCGTCAACTTTTTGGTAACACTACACTATTCGTACAGAGCAGGGAAACGGAACATAGGTGCTATTATTAAATACTATAATATAATCTCTGGCGAGACGCGAGAGGTATAAAGATGAAATGAACAATGAAATACGATACGTCAAACAAATTAAATCGGAATCAAAGTTAGATCTCTCGAATCTGGATTCTGGATTCCCCGGTCTGGTCTCTGTGGCGATCTGACGATGAAGTGTACTCGTAGATGGAGGATAGGATTAATTTAACTTTCTTTTTTAATTGTGCAAGATTGAAGTAGCTCAGTTCAGAGAAGCTGCAAAGTGCAAACGTGGAAAGTTCTTTATGTGTCATAAGGAAGCACTTTATTTTTATCAAGTACCTACACCCGCACTGGTAATAAAACATATTGTAGAGTATTTATTATATAAGGGTTTTTTTATTATTATATAAGTAAAATAAAAAATATATTTATTTATTACATTTGATTGTTGCATCTACGATTTAAAAATATCATTTCGTGGCAAAGGCGTATAAAAAAGGACTTTAAAACACCTAAGTTTCTTGGGGTTTACCAAATATAACACTTCAAAAGATTTCAAGGCAAATTATTTATTTAATATGATGATTTTCTTATAAGATAAAGGTTTATCTTATAAGAAAATCATCATATTAAGTACTTTGTAGCAAATAAACATTACAATCCTTATTTTTAGACATGTGAAGCCTAAATTTTATAATATTAGATGAAAACAATATCTTCTTTTTAATAAAATTGCTTTCAATGCTTTGCTTTGTAATAAATAGCGCCATCTTATTCGATCTATAGTTAAAGTCATTTCTCATTTTATCGAAATCAAACCAAAATGGATGAGACTCAAGGTGGTACGCTCAATAGATGCTATATGGCCTAAATGCAAAGTAAATTTATAAGAATCGATAAAATTAAGTATAGTTATGAATGAAATTTAAAAATAAAGAAATTTATTAAATTAATAAAATATATAATAATAATCTTGAATAAAGTTATCAATTAAATCAAATCAATTGAAGTTTTTGTGTTTATGCCATCTAGCATCTTTTGGACTTACCACCTTGAAAATCCATAAATTTTTGTTCGATAAAATGCTTTATTACCTATAACATGCAGTAGATGGCGCTGATAGCATTACAAAGTCATAAATATTTTTTTCCCATTTGTTCCCAATGGATCTTACAGACACAGAGTACTGGAGCCAGAAAGGATCCATCTGAATGATCGATCCGAATGAACCGGTACGCGTGACGAAATGTACTAGAATGATTCGGTCACTAGGAATGAGTGATCTACACATGTCTAAACAGAAGGAAATAACAATAATGGCGCGGATTGATGACCACAGATTAAGCGATGACAAATGACGTTCCGTTGTACTTATGTAATTGAAAAAAACGTTTAGGTTACTATGACCTACATAATTATTTTTATGACAAGAATCCAGTACATAATAAACCAGCATAGTAGTTGATTTGATGTCTACATACTAATTGAATTAAATTAAAATTACTACTATTCATAAAAACGTGAATAATTATAGTCTTTGGATACCAAGTCCTTTCACACACGAAACGAATCGTCATTAGGTCGTCATGCGTTCTGAAACTATTATTTGAAATAATTTTGAATAGTTACAAAAATAGAAATAAATGGATAACTTTTTTTTGTAGCCACTTAGAGAGGTATTTCTTGAGTGTTTTAAGGCCTTAAACAATAAGGGTATTTTACATAAATATTTCATATTTGGACGCTATCATTTCCTTGTCGGGTACGGTTTGGCCATCCTCCTTCACGTTGAAAAATTTACGTTAAAATAATATTTTTTTTTATTCATGATTTATGTAGGTAACTTAAAGAATTTAAAAATAAAAATTTACTTAAAAATTAATATATTCAAAAAATGGTTCTCTTATTTGAATATTTTTACTGATTCTTTAAATATTTTGTGCCGATTATTCGCATAACAATGAATTTTAGTAATTCAAACACTACGGTACCTTACATGTACCTAACATAGCGACATATCATTGAAACGACGTCAAGTAATCATAGGTCATAAACGTATTTGGTTAAACACGTAAAAATTTTACTTCACTCTCCGGCACTCATCGGAACATATTAAGTGTTATCTTCCGTTTGTCATAATTTAAAATTATAGTAGAAGTCGCTAGATTTTGAAGATGTCTTGCATTATGAATATAATGTTGTTATATTTTTCTCAATCGAAAAAATCCAGACCGCTGACAAAGATCAGTGTCAGAGTAAGAGACAAGTAGTTCTGGCAACTTATTACGATCACGAGTAATTCTTTTTGTAACGCGATAGGCCGATCCTGTTATGCCATTCTGGGCAGGTGGTATGAATAAGAGGACTAAAATTTGCTTGTAATTTCATGATTTAAAAATACAAATATAGAATTTTTTATGACACATATCCGTCTAATTCTGCTCTTGAGAGCGTAGTATTAGCATGATGCTGCTATATTAGGGTTGTTGCACGAATGGGTACCGCCTTATCCGGGGAGGACCTGGCTGTCACAGAATACCTGAAAATTAAAAAGACAATAACTTTCCTATTTTTTCTCACTTATTCTTCTTGTCCGTATCCCAAGTTATTTGGGGTCGGCATAGCGTATCTTTCTCTTCCATTCTCTTCTATTAGTCATCATCTCTTCGCCCACTCTTTCTTTACACAGGCAACCCTTCTTTTCTTAAGTCTCCCTCTACTCTTATATCCATCCACTTTCACATAAACAACATTTTTCTTATTTAACTATTGCATTACACAGTATAGTTTGAAGTGTAATTCGGTCGTATTTTTTTATTTAAGTTAAAAAAGTTAACTTTCAGTTGTACTTTAAATAAGAAGAATTTTTTTTTCATATTATAGACAGACGATTTAGGATTGACGATTAGGGATTGCCCTTCCAAACAAACTTTATTTATCTTCTCAAGGGCCCACAGAATTTTTTATAAGCCTGATCATTAGTTTCTTTAAATTTATTCAATACGGAGTTTTGGACGTTGTTTTCTTTTGCCTCTGTGGAAACGGAAAAAATGTTATCACCTAAAGGTGGTGTAGGAATATCCACTACCGCATATCACCCCGTGGGTGTCGTAAGAGGCGTCAGAGGGTAAAAAATTAGGAGATGGGCCACAGAGTCTTTCTAATAACGACAAAAAAAACTGCAGTTGATAACCCAGTTATCAACTCACCTAGATAGTACCCAGATGCAGGGGTATATTTGCCATAGATGCATGGCAAATATACCCCTACGAGGAAATCGATGGGGAAAGCCAATGTTCAGCAGTGGACACTAATAGGCTGTAACAGTATATTTCACTATATCCACATATATGCAATAAATGAAACCACAAGTAATACCAGTCCATAGATTGTATTTGTCATATTTCCATTGATTTCTAAAGTATAATATATATATATATATATATATATATATATATATATATATATATATATATATATATATATATATATATATATATAACAAGCTTTACGATTGTTAGCATAATCGACAGGTAATGATTTGACACCTTTAAAACATCTTGGTTTTTGTGACTTTCCAATAATGAGCAATTTCTTCTTCTCTGTGCCACTCATATTCGCTGTTACCATGACAGTTATTCTATCTTTCGATAACTTACCTCCACTACAATTTTCACCTTTAAATTTTAAAGTTTTATCCGGCATTAATTTGTAAGAAAGTCCAGTCTCATCAGCATTGAATATCTCATCATCAGAAAATTGTCTTCGTAAATTCGGCCACACAGATATCAACCAGTT
This sequence comes from Parnassius smintheus behrii, assembly GCA_036936625.1. Lineage (NCBI taxonomy): Eukaryota > Metazoa > Arthropoda > Insecta > Lepidoptera > Papilionidae > Parnassius > Parnassius smintheus. The sequence goes on along the minus strand of JAUPFT010000005.1, from coordinate 46,317,734 downwards.
TGTTGTTGAATTTTGATCTACAGACGAAGATGCACCGACAATTTTTCCAGCCACAATGTTATGTCGAACTTTAAAACGACTGATCCAGCTTGCAGAACAATTGAAGTCGAGAATACCAAAACGCGCGGCAAAACCATTTGCCTTTTCCTGTAGCATAGGACCGCTGATAGGTATTCCTTTGTTTCTCATGTTTTTAAACCACTGAATTAATGCTTGATCAACATTTTCTTGTCGTGATTTTCGAAGCCTCTTCGGTTTCAAAACATTTGAATTGAACGATTCCTTAATGCGGTTCTTATTTTTAAAAATCATTGAGATTGTCGAATGACCCACGCCAAATTCCTTTGCGAGACATGAGTTAGATTCTCCATTTTCTAATCTGCATATTATTGCACCTTTCTCCTCAATTGTAAATGCTTTACGTCGTTGAAATGACATTTTTTTCACAGTAGCAATATACTTATATATATATATATATATATATATTATATATAAGTATAATATATATATATATATATATATATATATATATATATATATATATATATATATATATATATATAAGTATAATATATATATATATATATATATATATATATATATATATATATATATATATATATATATATATATATATATATATATTATACTTTAGAAATCAATGGAAATATGACAAATACAATCTATGGACTGGTATTACTTGTGGTTTCATTTATTGCATATATGTGGATATAGTGAAATATACTGTTACAGCCTATTAGTGTCCACTGCTGAACATTGGCTTTCCCCATCGATTTCCTCGTAGGGGTATATTTGCCATGCATCTATGGCAAATATACCCCTGCATCTGGGTACTATCTAGGTGAGTTGATAACTGGGTTATCAACTGCAGTTTTTTTTTGTCGTTATTAGAGAGACTCTGTGGCCCATCTCCTAATTTTTTACCCTCTGACGCCTCTTACGACACCCACGGGGTGATATGCGGTAGTGGATATTCCTACACCACCTTTAGGTGACAACATTTTTTCCGTTTCCACAGAGGCAAAAGAAAACAACGTCCAAAACTCCGTATTGAATAAATTTAAAGAAACTAATGATCAGGCTTATAAAAAATTCTGTGGGCCCTTGAGAAGATAAATAAAGTTTGTTTGGAAGGGCAATCCCTAATCGTCAATCTTAAATCGTCTGTCTATAATATGAAAAAAAAATTGTTCTTATTTAAAGTACAATTGAAAGTTAACATTTTTAAATTAAATAAAAAAATACGACCGAACTACACTTCAAACTATACTGTGTAATATAATAGTTAAGAAAAATGTTGTTTATGTGAAAGTGGATGGATATAAGAGTAGAGGGAGACTTAAGAAAAGAAGGGTTGCCTGTGTAAAGAAAAAGTGAGCGAAGTGATGATGACTAATAGAGGAGAATGGAAGAGAAAGATACGTTATGCCGACCCGAAATAACTTGGGATAAGGACAAGAAGAATTAGTGAGAAAAAATAGGAAAGTTATTGTCTTTTTAATTTTCACTGCCAGACACACCCCTTCGATTGCTGAAAAATTTATGGGGCATTTAGAGCATCGCACTGCTTCAGTATGCCGACTTCACATGTCCTCAAAATTGTTTATATCTTTGTCATGCAAATTTCCTCACGATGTTTTTCCTTCTACGCTGTTACACGGTAAATCAGCATTTACATTATTATCTAACAATTTTTTTGGTACCAGCTTTTGGTTCTTACTTGGCTTTTGGTATTTTACTCAGGTATTTTGTGACAGCCAGGTCCTCCCCGGATAAGGCGGTACCCATTCGTGCAACAACCCTAATATAGCAGCATCATGCTAATACTACGCTTTCAAGAGCAGTATTAGACGGATATGTGTCATAAAAAATTCTATATTTGTATTTTTAAATCATGAAATTACAAGCAAATTTTAGTCCTCTTATTCATACCACCTGCCCAGAATGGCATAATAGGATTGGCCTATCGCGTTGCAAAAAGAATTACTCGTGATCGTAATAAGTTGCCAGAACTACTTGTCTCTTACTCTGACACTGATCTTTGTCAGCGGTCTGGATTTTTTCGATTGAGAAAAATATAACAACATTATATTCATAATGCAAAATATCTTCAAAATCTAGCGACTTCTACTATAATTTTAAGTTATGACAAACGGAAGATAACACTTAATATGTTCCAATAAGTGCCGGAGAGTGAAGTAAAATTTTCACGTGTTTAACCAAATACGTTTATGACCTATGATCAACAAAATACACTTTAAGTTACTTCGTTACCAAAACGTAGGCCGTCCTCTTACATAAATCGTCATAAAACTAAGATGATGTCCACACTGAACATCACCTCCTACGCCTAAATAATACATACATAAATTATAGGGCAAATAATATATTTAATTAAATACAAATAACGTATAAGATTTTACCTTCATCATGAAAGATTCACTGGTAAATGTTATAGTAGTGGCAAATGTACATTATTTTAAAATATTAAAATTCTTATACCTACTATATCATATTTATAACATAATAAAATAAAAATAAAATGTCGTAAACACTGTAATTTGAAAAGAATAACTTTCTATCTCTTTATTTAAATTTATTAAACTATCATCAAATTTAAGCCTAATCTAAGTTTTTGTTTTAAATTGCTTTTAGTTCGCCTATCATAACTGCATTACATTTAAAATTTTTATAAATAACTATAAATTCACTAGACTGAAAACACAGTTTTTTTAAAAAAAATAAAGTAATCAAAAATATTATAATGCGTATATAAGGTTGTTTACAATATTATTATTTTCTTAAGCCTAAGCTATATTTTTAAATTTAAACATTAATAAACTTTAAAGGTAAAAAAGCCAATTCCATTAAAATGGTAAGTATCCTTATTTTTAAGTAAATCGATGGGGAAAGCCAATGTTCAGCAGTGGAAACTAATAGGCTATAACAGTATATTTCACTATATCCACATATATGCAAGTGGGAGGGGAAAGAAGATGATTCTAGAATGTCACGTAATCATCGGAACCGAGGATATATAAGGCACGCGCGACCGACGCGGGCCTCCTCTTCCCGCCGCGCCAGTCATTGGAACCACACCTACTCTTCCCGTCGCAGTCGTCGTTGAAACCACACAGCATCTTCCCGCCGCGCCAGTCATTGGAACCACACCGCCTCTTCCCGCCGCGCTCGTCGTTGAAACTACAACGCTTCTCTCCCGACGTACCCCTGGGGCCCCAGAGTGTCTGTCCAGAAGAAGTTCCGGAAGTCGCAGCTATAGTGCTCAACAAGTAGAAGAAACCCCGGTGAGTCAATATTCCTTTAATTACTGCCTGCCTGATATAATTGTTTTAACCCGCTCCAATTTTGTTTTTCTCCTAATCAGGCAGGATTCCCTTTCATTGATTTGGCACAATAATAGTTTTAATTTTAGGGAAGAGCGAGTGCATTGTACCGCATGCTATAGTAGTCGCTTTTACGTAAGCGTAGAAGCAATCGCATATACAGTCCACTTAGATTAATATCTCGCGTAATAGGTTTAAGGTTCGACCGGGGAATTAGACTTCGGCAGCCTTAGACACGTGGCTCCACCATTTTATGGTCACTTCGGCAGGATTTGAACTGGGTTTAGTGGTCGTCCAACTATTTCTGGTCGAATTATTAAATTAATTATTTAGATAATGCACTCTAATTTATGGAATAGACTTAAATAGTGTTCGTTTAAATTTAAATTTTGATTAGGTACTCGCAAACAGAATTATTCGTTTTATAGCGCTAGTATTTGGTTAAATTTAAAGCTTATTAAATAATTGAAACAGTGTAATAGGAACCGTTTGATACGCTTACCCCACAATTTTGATAAAAATATTGAGTTTAGCGAACAACGCGTCACTTCGACTCGCTGTGCAGGTGTTCGATTTAATTACGTAATACGGCATACCGAGTGTCCATCCTTCATTGTTTGTGCGTTGTAAGATTAATTGTGATTAATATAACTTTATTATAATAATTTAAAATGGCAGTTAGTGGAAGTGAAATCAAAATTAAAACGCTTTATGCCAAGAGGGACATACTCTTTTCGCGTATGCAGAATATAAGTGATCATATAAAGAACATTAATATAGAAGCAGTTCGGGAAACCTTTTTAAATGAAATTGAAACGGTGGATTCTTTGCGAACGGATTACGAAAAAATATTAGACCAAATTAATCATTTGGAATTACAAATCGACCCAAAATACATAGTGAACTACCAACCGCTGCTGGCATTCGAAGATATGTTGTGTCGCGTGAAAAGAACTGCGAAATCCCTACAATCTCAAAACGAAGCAAAGCCGGAAATGCAGGTACGTCCAAGTGACTCAATTAGGTTGCCGCCAATAGATATTCCGGTATTCAATGGTGATATTAAGACGTGGCCCTTCTTCTTCAGTAGTTTTCAAAACAATATACACAATAACCCATCGTTATCGGACGCTGAAAAATTATATTACTTAATTAGTAAACTTAGTGATAGGGCACAGTCGATCTGCTCTGGTTTTACACCTACAGCAAACAATTACTTATTAATATTCGAAACGCTTAAAACAAAATATGAAGATAGGAGAATGTTAGCTTCCGAATATTTGAACCAGATATTCGATCTTAAACCTATATCATCCGCGAACATCAACGGCTTAGAGCAGTTTCTAGATAAATTTGTGGCATCGGTGGCTGCACTTAAGAATTTGAAATTTAATGACCTTATGGACGTGGTGTTTCTCCATATTGCACTAAAGAAATTAGACCCCGACACCGTGCGTGCGTTTGAAATGGAGCATCGTAGCTCGGAGATGCCTTCCTTTCATTCATTAGCATCGTTCGTGCGAGATCAAATAAAGGTGATGCAGCGCTCTCCGAACGTTAAACAGGAGATTAAAAGGTGCGTCGACCGTAGACAGACTCAACCATCTAAAATAGCAGGGTCGTTAACTTACGTAACCGCTACGCCAACATCACTCCAGCATACTTGTATCGTATGTGAAGATAAACACGGTAATTTATATAATTGTGCGACTTTTCGTAAATATTCACCAAGCGAACGTTATAAATTAGTAAAGACAAACAACCTATGTTTGAACTGCTTAAGTGATAAGCATTTAGTTGCAAAATGCAATTCGAGTTCCGTATGTAGCAAGTGCGCCAGGAAACATCACACGCTATTACATTTTGAAAATAGCAACATAGCGGCGTCAAGTAAAGCGGACAAGGAATTCACCCCTATTAAGGTCAACGATTCTAGCGGTCGACCTGGTGATGTCGCTCTGTGCTCATTGGCAAATATGGGAGCACAACCTCCTTGAACCGTGTTACTGGGTACGGCACGTATTTTGGTTAGGGATTCGCGTGGAAACGAACAAAGCGTCCGTGCACTGCTGGACAGCGGAGCCCAAAATAGCTTTATAACGCGACAATGTTGTCAGCGCTTAGGCTTAGTAATAAATAGGTCACTTTCATGTCCTGTAATTAAAGGCATCGGAGGCACTAGTAAATCGACACAGGGATATATAAATTTAAAAATTTATTCTCGGATAGATCGTAATGTTAACTATGATATAAATGCACTAGTAGTAGATAGGGTCACTGAACGGTTGCCAACCGTTTCGGTTGACACGTCCGCATTGATTGAATTCAAAAATTTGACTCTAGCGGACGACACTTACGCCGTTCCTGGAAACATAGACATGCTCATTGGAGCATCGCTTTTCCCTCATCTTTTGTTAAACAATGAGGTCAGGGGCAACTCCTCGCATACCGCGCCTTACGCACTGGAAACCGTATTGGGCTATGTTATCCTTGGCTCCGCCCCCATCATAGATAGCATTTCGGCAACATCCTGTTGTTGCACCGTCGCTGTCGAACCTCCCGAATTATTGACTCGCAATTTTCGGGAAATAGGGGAGGGGAACATCCCGCTTTTACTTAGCTCGGGTTATAAATTATGCGAAGGGTCGAGGAGCAAGACGTTAGAATCTGTTGTTAGTAAACCTGTTGTATTTTCGTCGCAGCCGAAGGGAACGCCGAGTAGGGATAGCCCTGGAGCTAGGTTTACCGACACCGCGAACAAGGCCCATATTAGCAAGATTAGATCGCCCCACAACCCGTCAGGTGACATATTCAGTGCACGCGTTTCGCAACGCGGGACTCGAATCGATCTAGTTAGCGGAAGCGCGCGCGGCGCGGATCGAGGTCACGGTCGCGGCACATGGAGACACCGAGCCGCTGCGACAGAAAGCGTGCCTCACTGGAGGCTACGGAATAGACCTGCTGAGGCCAATCTTGCTTGGCGGAAGGAAGTGAGACTTCGCGAGCAACAAGCCGTATGCAGTGTTGTTCCGAAGCGTTCATCGCATAGTTTTACCGCTTATTAATAATTATAGCTTAGTCGCTTAGAAATTGCATACTTGTGATTGGATAGTTTTATTATTTAAATATTAGTTTGTCGTTGATAGAATTATATATTGGTATTTCCTTAGTGTTTGTTTACCTTATTGGTGTTCCGTAAAATTAAAAATAAAATAGTATAGTTTAGCCGCGCCACAGCAATACGCTGTGTTATATTTAAATCATTTTTGTCGTTACAGTGTAGCCTTTGTAGTTTAAAAGTCGATAAGTAGTGTTTGTTCGTATATCGTTACGTACGATTACAACTATGCCGAGTCGCTAGTAGTGCGTGAACTTCAACGTGCGCACTTCTCTGAAGAAATTAGAAGATTACAATCGAATAGAGCTTGTAGTCGCGCCTTTCAACGCCTTAAGCCATTTTTACAGGATGAGATTGTAAGGGTAGGTGGACGCTTGTCCAACTCGCAATTGAGTTTCGACCAACGGCACCCTATTGTTTTACCGCGTAAAGACCATATCATGAACTTATTAGTCGATTACCATCATAAATTGAACTCGCACGCTGGCCCCGACTTGTTGATGTCGATTTGCGTCAGAATTATTGGATTCTTTCTGCACGTAGTTTAATACGCAATCGGGTGCACAGATGTATAGCTTGCTTTCGGGCACGCCCCAAGCCGTCATTTCCGGAAATGGCGGAACTTAGGTCTTGTAGAGTAATACAATCAGTAAAGCCCTTCATTCACACCGGGTCTGATTTCGCTAGTCCGTTTAAGGTCACGCTCACTCGCGGGCGTGGTATAAGATCAACAAAGGCTTACGTCTGCATTTTCGTATGTCTAACTACTCGAGCGGTGCATATAGAACTCGTTGGTGATCTAAGCACAGCAGGCTTTATGGGTGCATTCAAAAGATTTCTTTCCCGCCGTGGCCCTGTGAGTAAATTATATTCGGATAACGGTACGAACTACGTCGGTGCAAAACGTATTCTATCAGAACTACATGAACTCTTAGCTAGCAAGTATTATAATTCGGAGTTCGCTCACATTCTAGCCGAGAACCGCATTGAGTGGTCTCTGAACGTCCCAGCCGCGAGTCATTTTGGAGGCAATTGGGAGACTAATATTAAGAGTCTAAAGAGTCACTTATACCGAGTAATAGGAGATCAAATTTTGTCCTTCGAAGAGCCAAGTACGGTGCTCGCTCAAACTGAATGCGTAATGAATAGTCGCCCACTTTGTCGTACGTTGTCTAGTGACCCCTCGGAACCGCTGGCTTTAACTCCAGCACATTTTTTGAATTTAACGCCTTTAAAGTATTTGCAAGCCGCAGATATGGATGAGAACAGACTTAGCATTTCCGCACGCCACAAATTATTAGATCGGTTAGTGCAATCGTTTTGGAAACGATGGAGGATGGAATACTTGCATACTTTGCAGTCTCGGCAAAAATGGAACGCAGCAACTGAGCCTTTAGCGGTAGGAACTGTAGTTGTGCTCACTAAAGAGAATACGCCGCCTCTCCACTGGCCGTTAGGAATTGTCGATGAGGTCTTTCCTGGTTCCGACGGAGTAATTAGGATAGCTCGCGTTAAGACTACGGTTGGGTCTTACCTGCGTCCGGTTGTCCGTTTGTGCCCCCTGCCTCTTCCATAATTTGAATTAGCTTTCTAGATTAAAATTGTAGTTGAATTTAGGTAATCTTAGCGTTAGTTAGTTATTTTGTTAGTTGATCTTAGCTCTAGTTGTTTTAGTTAATTTTGAAGGAAATCCTTCAAGGGCGGGGGAGATGGTTGCGCGGAAAAAACCATTCGTATTATTTATATTAGGACGGTAGATGCCAAGTCGTTTATTCCTTTCCAAAACGATATCGTTCATACACTCCTATCGACACATCGGGGTGGTGGGGTGGGAGGGGAAAGAAGATGATTCTAGAATGTCACGTAATCATCGGAACCGAGGATATATAAGGCATGCGCGACCGACGCGGGCCTCCTCTTCCCGCCGCGCCAGTCATTGGAACCACACCTCCTCTTCCCGTCGCAGTCGTCGTTGAAACCACACAGCCTCTTCCCGCCGCGCCAGTCATTGGAACCATACCGCCTCTTCCCGCCGCGCTCGTCGTTGAAACTACAACGCTTCTCTCCCGACGTACCCTTGGGGCCCCGGAGTGTCTGTCCAGAAGAAGTTCCGGAAGTCGCAGCTATAGTGCTCAACAAGTAGAAGAAACCCCGGTGAGTAATATTTCTTTAATTACTGCCTGCCTGATATAATTGTTTTAACCTGCTCCAATTTTGTTTTTCTCCTAATCAGGCAGGATTCCCTTTCATCGATTTGGCACAATAATAGTTTTAGTTTTAGGGAAGAGCGAGTGCATTGTACCGCATGCTATAGTAGTCGCTTTTACGTAAGCGTAGAAGCAATCGCATATACAGTCCACTTATATTAATATCTCGTGTAATAGGTTTAAGGTTCGACCGGGGAATTAGACTTTGGCAGTCTTAGACACGTGGCTCCACCAATATATATATATATATATATATATATATATATATATATATATATATATATATATATATATATATATATATATATATATATATATATATATATATATATATAAGTGGCCATTTCATCGTCGTCGCTGTCGTCACTCGAGCTTCCATCCTCATCTGAGTCGGAATCATGATCCCCTATGTGGATAGCAAATGTTTCTGTCATCATGTCCACCACATGATCGCTTTTACAGTAATCAGCCTCTATTTCTTTTACCTTCGTGCATAGCTTCCCCCATTCTGTTGCTCCCATTAAATTTACTTTTTCATGAATCAACTCAGTTATACGTGTCAGGTTCCAAGTTACATTTTTACAGGCAACATAACTTTTTATTTGGGACCAGGCCATTTCAATAGGATTCAGGTCCAGGTGATATGGGGGCAAATGAAGTACAGAATGTCCTGATTCGTTCAAAATAGCATTGATATTAAATTTCTTAAATTTATCTTTGCATTTTTTTATTAAGTTGTACAACTCCGGCTTTAGCATGGTCTCTTCAAATTCAATACCTTTTTGACGAAGCCAGGTTTGCATGTCTGCTTTCTTTGAATTGGATGTTGGTGCAGCATCGACTTGTTTATTGTGGTACGATGCATTATCTATCGACTACCACGACTGAATTATGCGGTAAATTTGGTATCAGTTGAGTACGGAGCCACCGCTCGTAATTTTCAGAATTCATATTGTCATGGTAGTCGCCGCTTTTTGTACCGGCTTTAAACGTCAGTAAAGCATTCGGCACAAAACCTGCATCGCCACCCGCATGCACTATGACTAAGCGGCTACCTTTAGATACAGGTTTTTTAATGCCCTTGGTCGAACCGTCTGTCCAAGCATGGTGAGACGCATGGTAACTATCGACCTATGATTCGTCAGTGTAAACGATAGGTCTTACTTCCTCTCTATATTTTTTAATCTTTCTCAGATATTCAATTCTTTGAAATCGAATTTGTGACTGCTCAATTAAGATTTTTCTATTGGTTTCCGTTTTATTCCATTTAAAACCCAAGTTTTTCAATACTCGCCTGAGACTTGCTGCAGATCCTTGGAAATGTATGTCATCCTGTAACTTCCTTTGCAACTTGCCTATGGTAGGCAATTCTTTTTCAGTAACGTGAAAATTATGGATCATTCTTTTTATAACACCTTGGTCAAACCTGTCAATGTCTGTTATTGGTTTTGTTTTTTTTCTTTTATTTTTGTCGGGAGTTCGGAAAACAGTAAGAAATTCCGAATCTTTTGAACCCTTTACTATTCGTCTCACTGTCGACTCGGAACATTTTGTTGCCTCTGCGGTCCGTTTCATACATTGTTTTAAATTATTAACTACATTATTATCAGCTTCCCTCTTCATAAAACAGTATACGTCATAAATCATTTTTCTCACTTCTCTATGTAAAACCATTTCGTAATTTAAAACTTTTGTGCGCGATGGTATTTTAGCCTAGTTAAAAAATAAATTAATAGGCACATAACTTTCGTGCGAGACTGTACCCGTGCGCAAACACATTCCCACCACTTTCTTCCAGCGTTCTTTTTACGTGACGCGTGCTATAACATCTTGCAAACCACAATTTTGCCACATAATTTCTCACCCTATCATTCAGAATCGACCTTTACCTATATTTCAATGACCGCATTTCTACAGCATTAATTTCACTCTTATGGTTCTTGTGCCAATCTTAGTCAGAGTCCTAATATACATTAATATAGGAACAGTGTGTACAGTGCGGCAGCAGGTAAATTTTTTCATTCCATCAAAACTGTGCCGCGTTTTGCTGTATTGCTAGTGTGGTGATGGTTAAACATTTTTCAGATGAAACATCTGAAACAAACAAAGCACGTCTGTTTTATGACAGCGCTTCCAAAATTCGAAGGCATAATAACATTCGTATTAATATTGGATAGGATTAATAACATTCAATTTGATCTCTAGAATATGGAACTTTTCAAAGCAATAATAGGTAGCCATTTCTTGGGCTAATAAAAGTATCTTTCAGAACCTATCCACTTAACATCAGGTTGTATGGTGGTAAAACTTTGGCCCATATAAGATTAAAGAATAACACCACTTTCTATGTTTGTAAATATACAATAGAAACAAAATTCTTGCCATGTAATATATGGTTTCATTCAATAATTTAACAAAAGTTTTCAGAGTTGTCAAGTCACGCACTTACTTTCGTAACTGATTCGAGTTAAGCCCTGCCTTATTCAGTAAATTGATAATTGTACACGGCTTGAATACCGAAATTTATTATACGCAGCTAATGTTTAGATCATCCAGTGTAAGTACCTTCATAATTTGTTGTATGTAATATACTGCGGGTGTTGTAAAATAACGCCAAAGATATCTGATGGTTTCGTAGAGAATAGCAGTTCATCTACGTAGCATATCTTCTTCTTCGTCTTGAGTTTATTAAGGCCACTGCTGGGCATTGACTTCACTTGTTGTAAGGAAAACAATTGGTAGGCGGATTGAAGACTGCAGTAAAAAAGACACCTCGCTCATAAGTATTTCACGTCTCACGAGTGCCACCCAGCGGAAGCCATTCGATTTTTCTGGCATGTCTTACGTCACGTCTTATGTCGCTGATGAGACGAAATAGGCGTAATGAATTATCATAATCATCGATAATTCGATCATAATCATAATTCGACTTACGCATGCAGGCTTTCTTACGATGTCTTTCTTCGGCGCCGAGTATGTGGCCAAAATGATAGTGATCAATTCATTTTGTTTTTGAAGGAATGTGAAAACATGGATGATTTATGCGTACCTAAAGTGAAAATAAATAGTAAAAGTATAAAAAACTTAGGTATATTCTTATATTACGAAAATAACAGCTCTTATAAAATTATGAGGAAACTGGCGATGTTACACTCCCATGCCTCGGAAAGCAGAGGAGACTCGCAGCCGTGACCAGAACTTGGTCTGTAGGACATGATTATTTTATGTATAGGCGACAAAGACCTAGGAATTATTTAGGCATAAGTATTTTCCTTCAGACACAGGCAGTTAGAAACAAATATAATACCTCTTTTTTAAAATAAGATGAGGTGTAAACAAAAAACCTCGTTGTTAAATTTTCATTGAAAATTGTTTGACATTCCCTGGTTTAGATCAATCATCCACCACACCAATTTGTGATTAATGGATCGTCACATTTTTTTATAATAACATGTTGACATATATGTTATGGAAATATAAAAACTATTATTAAACTGAAATCAAGGCTCAATAATATATTTTAAATTTTTATTGACTAATGATTTTGATATTTTATATTAAATTTTGTCTCTTATTTTGAAAACTAATGTTTATAATTTTTACTAGCGATCCACCACAGCTTCACACGGTTGATTTCAGATATTCGATAACAGCGCCACAGCACCACTGGATTCAATTTTGAATCTAAGCCATCCAAGGACCTACTGAAACACTTTTTTTTTGCGCCCGAAGCAATTGGAAAGGGCTACCCTTTATGTAGGGATTCGGAAAATGCATTACGCATACCACGACAGCCGGTCTATCGTGGTTATGAGAGACTCACTGCCTACCGGGGAAACCTAAGTGATACCCTCTAAAAGCCGCGTTTGGGGACTGGCAACCAGCAACGGAAGCGACCCTCTTTTGGGAAGAGAGGGCGCAGGACTGAAACACACAATTTTTTTTTACATAAAAAACACTGAAACACTGAAACACACAAAAATTTTAGTTATAATCGGTCCAGCAGTTTTTGAGTTTTATCGAGACTAACGGTCAGCAATTGGTTTTTATATATAGAAATTAGGGGCGATTTTTTAATCCACAGATAATTTGTGGTTAACTTTTAACTGATGATTGAGGAAGTAATCACGACTTTAAGAAGACTGAAAGACCTTGATGAATCGGATGATAGGAGCCTTAAAGATTGCAGGGCAATGAATTAATTAAAAAAAATACCGGGCCCACTCGCGCGTATATATTCAATTTCAGGAAAAAACAATATTTTAGCGAGTTTAACGCAGCATAAAAATAAAACTTTCAATTTAGAATAAAAATATTTTTAAAGCCATAAAAACTGTATTAAATCGATATCTGCGAAGATATCATATGAAATTCCTTAAACAATTGTCCAATATAAAAATATGCTTTTTGTAATTTACTTTTTCTTAGATTAGATGCAGGCTAAATACAATCACTTTGTACGTGTTCTCTGTATTGATGAAATTTTATAAGAACCCTTAGAAGCGTTGTAGACGTAGACGAAATTTAATAAGAATCGGTAGAACCACTTACCATCAGGTGGGTTGTATGTTCGTTTGTCAATTAAGTTTAAAAATACGATTACAGTACTGTAGCAGTTTTTTTTAACACCGCGATTTAAAAATCAGCATTAAAAAGCAGTTCTTTGTAGCACAAACACAAAAAAATGATGGAAATCCTTATATTGAATATTTTAATTGCAACTGTAAAGCACGCATATGGGCGTCTCACTTCCTTTACATAATATATTGATGAAAACGTATTGAGTTTTGAACTTTATTTATAAGAAATAGATTAATACGTTCAATAAATCAAGTTTCATATGTTAAGTTATACGTTAGTTAATTTCGTCTATAATTAAAGTTCTATTATAATTTGAGTTATGTCTCTACTACCTGATGTATTGATTTCTGATTAATAATCTTGTACCAGTGTAGTGAAGAGTAACCCCTTTCCCCAACCCCAAACATTTCATAGAGTGAGTGACTATGCTGACGAGGCACGCAAGGAGTTGCTCAGGATGGCTCAGGATTGTGTTTAATGAATCCTATGTTTGGCTGTCGATGTGATATGGACTATAATGATAACGTTTGTTCTTAGAAAACATTTATAAATAAAAGTATAAAATATTAAGGAACATACTATTATACGAAAAGAATTCACCAAAGTGGTCGTTCATAATTCACAGACTATAAAAAAGTTAACGATATGCAATGAAACATTTAAATTTTTTTAAAGTTGTAATAAATTTTGTTTTCTTTAAATTATCGAAATGGCTTACGTAAATATAATCAAATTACTTCGCTATTATTACACTTTTTTTATATTAATAATATATATTTTTATTTATTAATAATTTATTTCAATCAACAAGGATCATAGGGTAAAATAACATTCATTAACATCTATTCTAATACTAAAATTATAAATTATTACTAATATTGATTATATCAAATGCGTAAGTATTTATAATACTATCGAAAATAAAATAATAATTTAATAATAATAATAATAATAAAATAACATAAATCGATTTCACCGTTTGTTGTAAAAATGATGGAAATCCTTATATTGAATATTTTAATTGCAACTGTAAAGCACGCATATAGGCGTCTCACTTCCTTTAAATAATATATTGATGAACACGTATTGATTCTTCAACTTTATTTATTAGAAATAATTAGGTAGAGATGCTCCCCCCTTGAAATAGTTAACTATTTCTACTAATAAGTTTAATTAGGTTACAATAAATTAAATCTAAAATTAATTTGTTTCAAATAAGCTATGCACCTGTCCACCTACTCTGATGATTTTTCAATGAAACTCACACAACATAAACATTTATTGTAGTTTCACAAATAAATATTGGGATGTACTTAATGCAATACAGTTGAGTATTACATAATTATAACGTATGAATTTAAGACACATTTGTTTAAAATAAGTATTACATATTATGAAATATGAATCTAAGTTACAGGCAACAATAATGTAATATAATAGCGTGACACTAAAGATACCTTAGGTTTTTTAAATTGATACGTAAGACACATCAAACACAAGGAAGGTTAATACTAAATGTACTAAGTTAAATAAGTAAGTTAATGATTATCTTGTATTGGTAGAGGACAAATTTTCGGGAACGAAAGCTTGATGCTGGAGCCCTGGGATGTCTTCAGTGTGGCCACGCGAGTCACTCCGTCGACCCCGGGGTGTGTCTCGATGATCTTTGTCAGTCTCCACTGGCATGGTGGAGTGTGCTTGTCCTTGATGAGAACTACGGAGCCCGCTGTCAGAGTGGGTCCCTTGGAGCTCTGCCACTTGCCTCGTTGTTGGAGTAGCCCCACGTAGTCTCTTGAGAAGCCCTTCCAGAAGGATTGATAGATCTGTTGGAGTTGTTGAAAGTATTTAAGTCTGTTGGTAGGGACTTCGTCGTATCGATAATCCGGTAATGCCACTGATGTTCTTCCTATCAGGAAGTGAGCTGGTGTAAGGACTTGGAATACTTCTGAATCAGAAAAGGGAATAGGACATAAAGGTCTGCTGTTAAGGATTCCCTCTATCTGAATTAATACTGTTGAAAAACCTTCATAGGTAAGTAAACTTTGTTTCAGGACACGCTTTAGATGATATTTGCAACTTTTAACAGCGCCCTCTGCCAAACCATCCATGTGAGGTGAGTAACTAGGTACAAACTTCCATACAATACCTTGCTCGGTACACGAGGTTGTCAATTCGTTAGAGCTCGTATTAAGAAAATTGTATAACTCCCTTAACTCTCTATTGGCACCCCGGAAGGTGGTGCCGTTGTCGCTCACCACCACTCGTGGCTTCCCGCGTCTGGCTATGAACCTTCTAAACGCCGACATAAAGCTGTGAGTTTCTAGACCTGTAACAAGCTCAATATGTACGGCCTTCGTTGAAGAACATATAAAAATGGCTATATAAGACTTCTAAGTTTTGTAACCACGCCCCTGCCTGTCTTTAAGTAGAAATGGACCCGCATAATCTAGTGCCACAGTGTAAAATGGTGGTGCTGGTTGTACTCTGTGACCTGGTAGGTCACCCATCATAGGCGTTGTTGCCTGTGACTTGGCTCTGAAGCAAGGTACGCATTCTCTATAAATTTTATTTGCTAAAAGCTTACCCTTTATAGGTCAGTACTGCTCCTTCATGCTAGACAGCAGCAGCTGGGGTCCTGCATGCATGAGGCGGACGTGCTCGTTCCTCATAATTAGCTTAGTTAATGTGTGATTGCTGTGTAGTATGATGTGGTGTTTTTGTCAAATTCGTAGTGTGATTGACTAAGACGACCTCCCACCCTTATAAGATCATTGTCCATAAATGGTTTAAGACCCAAAAGTTTTGAGGTTTTAGGCAATTGTGTATTATTTTTAAGTAGTTTGTATTCATTAGGAAATGATTCTATTTGTGTAAATATTATTAATTTATTAGCAGCTTGCCTTTGTTCGTGACATGAAATTGCACCTGTAATTTTGTTATTTTTGTTTTTTATATTGTGCAAATATCTTAGTATGTATGCAAATATACGAAATAGCTTAGTGTCACTGGACCACCTTGAAATTAAATCATTTATGAACGTGCTGTCGTTAGCCCCATTTTGTGTTGTGTTGCATAATGTTTTGTGTGGGGATTGCTTTGCCTTAAGCTCAATTAATTCTTGGGTTTGTTGTTTATTTAGAGGCCACTCACCTTGTGGTTTACTCAGAAATGTTGGACCTTCAAACCAAAATTAGAGGTAGATGTGCAGTTAACCAATTTGTCTGGTAAAACCCCCCTTGAAAGCAAATCTGCAGGGTTTTCATTACTAGGAACCCAACGCCATTTAGACTGGTCCGTTAGAGCTTGAATCTTGGTAACTCTGTTGGCTACAAATGTATTGAGCTTATGAGGTTCTGTGTTTATCCACGCTAAAGTGATGGTAGAGTCGGACCAGTACTGAATGTCGTCTATAGGTACTTTGAGTGCTGACTGCACATCTTTCATATTGACTGCCAACAATAACGCCGCACTCAATTCGAGGTGGGGTATAGTTTGAGTTGTTAAAGGTGCTACTCTGGTTTTTGCAAATAATAATCGAACTAGAGTTTGTCCTTGTGCATTGGTTGTAAGCACATATATGGCTGCCCCATATGCTTGTGTGGAGCTGTCTGCAAATCCATGTAATTTGAAAGTTATATAATTGCTTATTGTAACTACTCTGAGGATCTGTAACAATCTTAGGTATTGAAGTGAATTGTAAAATGTTAACCAATCCTTTAAAAGAGTTTGTGAAATAGGTTGGTCCCAGTCCGATCCGTCCACCCATAGTCGTTGGATGAAGCATTTGGCAAGAATTAAGCTTGGGCCTAATAGACCTAAAGGATCCTTTGATCCTTTAGGCCTAGAGAGTTTTGAGTTTTTAATTATATTATATATATACTTGAAACTCGAGATAAAATAACTCGTTTTGTTACATTATTTGGTATAGGTTGTAAGTTAATTGAATAATTCAAATAGTCATTTTCGGTTGATCAAGTCCTAATATTTTGTGTGAGCTATCCCCTGTTTGTCCAAGTTGGACGCCTTGTGGCGTTGTTGTACTTTCTGTTTGTGTAGGTAGTACTTGTTGAATGTGTGTTGAATTGGTTTTCCACTTACGTAGATGAAAGTTAGCTGTGCGCAGGACTCTGTCTACCTCCAGGACGACCTGCGCGATCCTGTGCTCATCGTCACCTGAGAGAAGTAAGTCATCAGCGTAGAACTGCTCTTCGATCGCTGCGGCCGCTGCGGCTGCCACCTACAACTCGGCTGACGACCATGCTGCATCTGGAAGTTGTTGCAAAGCAGTGCGAGTTTCTTGCGTCAAGTGCAGTAAGCAGCGTGTTGCAATGTACGGCGCAGGTTTCAGTCCAAAGCTGAGTGTTGTTAGTTTGAAAGTTTGAAACTCATGGTGAGGCTCCTCCCTCCACAGAATGCATTGTAGAGGTTGCTGATCAGCATTTATGTGTATGCAACAAAACATTTTTGTATGTCGGCGTTAATTACATATTTGTGCAATCGAAATCGTAATAAAATGTGGTTAAGTGTATCCTGTTTGATTGTGCCCTTGTGCAAAATATCATTTAGAGAATATCCGGACGAGGTTGGACAAGAGGCATCGAAAACTACCCTCAGGGGTGTTGTAAACTTCTCTAGGTTGACAACAGCATGGTGTGGTAAGAAATTAAGAGACCCGTCAGAGGCAGTACATTTCTCCATGCGCCCTGCTTGTTCAAATTCTCGCATAAATTGAGTATACATTTGTTTAAACTCTTTGTTTTAGAAAATTTTCTCTCCAATGACAGAAAACGTTGTTTAGAAATGTGTAGTTTGAATGGTAAATTTACAACAAAGTTGCCCTCAGAGTTGCGGGTGTGCGTCATAAACACTTCCTCGCATTGTTTGTCATCATGGGACAACATTTGGTCGTCCGTGGAGGTGAATGGATTATCACCACATTCCTCCATTTCCCAGAAGTGTTTCAATTGAGTTTTTAATGATAAATTGCATCGTACCTGTGTGGGACTTGCTAAAGACCCTGATACTATCCATCCCAGCTTTGTCTTTTGTAATATAGGATAACTCTCTCCCAGACTATGCCTTTCAATGCACACACAATAAGTTGTAACATAGCTCAGCCCCAATGAGTAAGTCAACCTCACCCGCTGAGGAGAAGTTTTCGTCTGCTAATTTGATGTGAGCTGGAATGTGCAAGAATTTAGTTTTAATTATTGATGAATTATAATTTGGTAGGTTACAAATTTGTGGCACAATTAAACAAGTCAGTTTTGTTTGAAATTGGCTATCATTTGACTCAATATTGATGTTACAATAATCTTTGATTTTAGTTGAATTATCATTAAAACCTATCACTTCCATGTTGATATTTTGTTTGGATAGTTTCAATAATTGAAAGGCCTTTTCTGAAATAAAATTGGATTGTGAGCCACTAAGACTCTCAAGTGGTGGGTTTGATGTCGCGAGTCGTATGCTCGGACCACCGCTGTAGACAAAAATACCATTTTTTCTTTTTTGGTTGGGGCGGTTACCGCCTTATTATGTGTATGAATATTGATTGAACCTGCATTTGCTGCTGGCTGTACAAGTTCCTTACTTGCACTTGATTACTTGATTGATTGGTTTGGTGAGAGTCAGCGAGGTACTTGAAGTTGGTTGCGCAACATGCATCGTAGAAGGAGTCACCTTATCAAAGTGTAAAAGTGTGTAATGCTTACCTTTGCAGTACTTGCAGTGCGAAGAGCGACAATTGGTCACATTGTGATTATTACCTAAGCAGTTTGTATACAACCTAAATGATTTTACAGCCCTATAGCGATCCCTTGCATTCAGAGCCAAGAAATTGTTGCATTGGTTAAGATAGTGCCTACCTTTACACTGTGGCCACGAAGGATTTATAGTTGACTTTGAGGATGTGGTTACCAAACTTTTCCGTGCATCCGAGCCTCCAGGTTTAGTAACATTCATGTTGTCGAGAATGTCAGCTCGCCTCCGTACAAAGTTTTTAAAGTCCTGTAATGAAGGTAGTACATTTGAGTTTTGATTTTCTTCCCATGACCGTTGCATCAAGGGAGGTAATTTGTTTGACATAAAATAAATGATAATTAAGTCCCACTCATTGACAGGTATATTAAGAGTGTGAAGTGATCGCAAATACTTGTTTATATTGTCAATTAATGCTCTAAGTGACTTGGCGTTTTCAGTGGAAATGGATAGAATGTCGAAGAGAGATCGCAGGTGGTTTGAAACTAGTAAGCGTGGATTGTTGTAACGCTCACATAACAGCCTCCATGCCATTTGGTAGCCATCAGACGTGTATTCCACTGAATTGACAACCTCGAGAGCTCCGTCCTTCAGGAAACTGCGAAGATATTTTAACTTCTGTATTGATTTTAATGAACTTTGGTTTATTAAGGCGTCAAAGGTCTCCCTAAATTCAAGCTACTCCCTAAAGTCACCACTAAAACTGGGTAATGCAATTTCGGGAAATTTTATTGAGGCAAAGCATTCACTATGAAATGGTTTGGCTTCAGGTGTAATATGATCGTTACTAAAGGCCTTAACCAGCCCTTTGGCTCTGGCTAGGCTCTCGAAGTAAGGTTCCTCGAATTTGGCACGTTCGAGGATTTGACTATCGGTCTCCTCGGACAGGCTTTCTAATTCGGTTTGAATTGAATCAAACTTATCATAAGTTGCTATTATATTTTTGATACGTAATTCAAGGTTTATAACACCATCTGCATTGAGTGGTGTTGACAAGTTGTCGATAAAATTGGTAAATTGGGTAAGTTTACCCTTGTGGGCTGCTCTACTGCGTGAAAGTTGTTGAATATCGTCCATGATTGGATGAAAAAATTGGTTAAAATTGTATTGAACGAAAGATAGAGAGATTGGAATGGAAAATAATAAAGAAAGAACCAGCTCACTCTCCTTTAGAAGCACGTTGAGGTGTGGTTGTGGTTGCACGTGGTCCTCGTTGAGGTTATGTATGTCTCCAAGTAGTTTTTTGCGGCGTGGCACTCGGTTCCCGCGCCGCTCCTTCTTGTTAATTTGCTGTAGTCCGCGCAATTGGGATCAGTCAGCGTCTTGTTGTCGTGTTCTTCGTTGTGGTTGACGTGCACGTGGTTCGAAGTCCAGTCCGGCCCGGTTTTCGGTTTTCCGGCGGCGTCGCCTTTCGTCACACGCAGATTCCACGTTTCACAGGGGTCACCAGCACATACACCATAACACATACACCATAACATAAAGACCGTTACACATACACCTTAGCCGATTTAATTATATATTAACAAAACCACCAACAAAACTTACCATAATGATATAATACAATACTTTTGTTAAAAATACAAAGAAAAAGTCTTAAATATATGTACGTAAAATTAGGTAATAAATTAGTTCACATACCTGGGATGCCTGTCCGAGGCAATGGGTACATGTACATGAACTCAGTGACTCAAAAAAGTACACTCGGGTTTCTCACTAATTACGTTAAGAATGCTGTTGGCGCTCCCCCGAACCCTGTGCATCAGTGACGCAGTTTTTTTGCGAATAAGTGTTGAAAAATTGTCTACGTGGGCGTCTACAAACATACCTGACTAACGTGGGGCACTACAGTAACGTGGGAGCCCCAGCAACAATCTAAAAGCGTTATTATACTGTGTACTTAGGGTGTTGTATGCCCGCCGCGTATATCTGATCCATAAGGCACAGGTATAGAGGAATTGGCAATAGGCCTTAAATAAAATAACTCTTACCTCGGCTGTACAGCGTGAGAACCGACGGGCTAGCATATTGCAGCGGACAGCCAGCGCTCAGCTTTCTCTTTCAATGTCTTTATCATCTTTTAAATCTTTGGTAGCAACATCGCCTGGGTACTTAAATTCAGTTACTCGTTTAAGTGCAACACCCCCTAAAGTTACAGGTGGTACGAAATTTGGTTTCTTCGTACCCACCTTAAACACCATGAGCTCACTCTTCGCAACATTATATTTTAGACCGTGGGCTTCTGCATAAACCTCTCATATGAACAAAAGCCGTCTTAGTGCATTGACTGACGGGCTCAGAAGCACCATGTCGTCTGCGTAACTGATGTTGTTCATCCAGAGTCCATCAATAGAGCAGCCGACACGTTCACTCCCGAGTCTATCAATCAGTTCATTTATATATAAATTAAAAAGCGTAGGTGAGGTTAATCCCCCTTGTCTCACACCGCATTCCAATCTGTACTCGTCCGACAGTGCACTAGACCACCTTACCAGATTAATTTCATGATCGTACCAATAGCTAAAAATACTAATGTACGAGACGGGTAGACCAGGCTTTCGCAATTTATCCCACAAAATGTCATAGGTACCTGACAAGGTCGAAAGCCTTTGAAAGATCCAGGAAGGCTGCATACACTGGCGTATTCCTTACAGTGTAACACCCCAAAGTGTGCTTCAGCGACGGTATTGCACACTCAGTTGATAGATTTGGTCTAAAACCAAATTGTGCATCGTTTAAATTTTAACTGTACTATTAACTGTCTCTCAAGCATACTGTAAAGTATCTTAGCCGCAGTTGTCGCTAATGAAATGGGCCGATAGTTGCACATATCTGAAATATCTCCAGTTTAGTTTTTCAAAATCGGAACTACGACCGTTCTCATCAGCTCTTCTGGCAAATACGAGTGCCCCATACATAGGGTGAAAAAGAGCGCCAGTAGTCTAGGTAAGTGCTGACATGCGAAGATGCTTAGGCAATCGTGACCAGGTGACTTTCCTCCAGTCATGCCATTTATCAAAACAGCGATGTCCCTGGCGGTGATGCGATCGGGCACATGAGTTGATGCACCAGTGTGGTGATGAACCTCAGCATCGACTTTAACATGTGACTGTAAAGAAGACTGAACCCGGAACTGACTCTTAAAAGATTGGCTATCTTCGCCGGTTCATTTACACCCCCATTTTAATTTAAAATTTTAGGTTACGTACAATTCATTATCACAATGAAAAATACACAACGCAGTTTCGAACCGATTCTCATCAGAAAACTATTTCCATCAAAGTTACTAAATTGTACTGCTGGTTTCTAGGGAACTTAATCCTTTCGCTGTCCCTTGTACTACATATATGTCATTACAGCACAGTAAAAGTATTAATTCACCTGATGGTAAGTAGATGTGTAGGGCCTTAGACACCTACATCAATTTATTCTTGATTAAGCAGCTACGTACATTTAATTTATTGTCCCTGAGGACTAGGATTCAATTCTGTTATCAATTTCCTGTAAATTACCTTCAGAAGGAAATGATATTCGAATATGACAAGATTGAACTTTTATTAATTACTATGTACTTGTTGCTGCCTCTTACGTGAGCTACTGGCCCCAAGCCCCTAGCACTGGCTACTTTAAGGTTTGATGACGGCCGAAAATCCCGTCATGCAGTGGTAAGCTACACGTCACGTGACTTTCTATCAACCTTCCGTTGGAGTCAAGCGTGAATTAGCTTACAGTGCCTTTGGGGGACAGAAGGGCCATCAGTTGCACTGTTTAAGACTGGTCTGAACTTCTGAGCAAAGCTATACCGGGTAACTCATTTTGGGGGGTAACGGGATCCGAGGTATGGCAGGTAGTTGGAGGCCCAAGTAGTACGCCAGCCACGTGCCCCACCAACTCGCGAAAAATCCTGAAATGTTCCACCGTGTCAGTTGGTGACAGGATAGGCCTCGGTGGCTATTTCAGGGGGCTGGGGGTGTCCTCGCAGTCTCCAAATGAGTCCTCCTCTGTTGGCTAATCTCTTGAGTCTGCAGTTAGTATATTAAGCGGCGTCTCGATTTCTTACCTGTTTTCCCACCCAAACACCCAACCAACATGAAAAAGTTAATAAGAATATGGTAAAACGAAGGAGGTACTTTCTTCCGCGTAAAGTGCACTTCACGATTATTAGCGGGAACTCTGTGGAATTTATGTGTACAAAATGCACGAAAATTTGAAAATTGTATTACTACAGATTCATGTATTGAACAATAAACACACAGGCCTCCCCTCATTTATGAGAGTGTTTTAGGGCATAGAAGTGTCCGCCGCGTTGCCCCAATGCGTGTTGGCGAACTTCACATGTTTTCGAATTTTTTTTTCCTATTCCTCAGATATGCGGGTTACCTTACGATGTTTTCCTTCACCACCGAGCACGTGTAAATCAGCACTTAAATTGCAATTAACAATTTCATTGGTGCCGGCGGGGATCGAACCCGAGTTACTCGCGCTGTTATATTTACAGCGAGCGTTAACTATCTGAGCTACCACGGCTCTTACTTATTGTACATACTTTAACTCTAATACATAAACTGATATGATTTTAACAATTCAATTTATTTGAAGTTCTGTCGCTTTAATTGTTGTGAAAGAAGTTGATCGCGACTACCTGCGGAATCTCACTTTGTTTCTTGCTGATTTAATTGCAAGTTTTAAACGGAGCAAGATATGAAATTGTAATAATCAAAATGAATAGAACTACTACTACTACTACTGCTACTACATACTACTAGTTATAATAAACACGTACATATACAATAGATAAACCGTGTGGGAGCAGTGTAAGAATATTCACTACCCCGTATATTCCCGTGGGTGTCATAATAGGTGACAGAGTACAACGAACCAGAAGATAGACAGAAAAAAACTGCGATTGCTAATCCGGCTGCCTTGGGGTCCACTATGGCAAGTATCTCTCTTATAAAACATTGGGTGCGTTTGGCAGAAAAAAGCGCTAGCAAGCGCTTGTAAGCAAAATGGCGAAACTTAACAGTTTTCGGCCAGGACACGTTTGCTAACTTCAGTAGCACTGGCACAATCCGCCATTTTGCTTATTTAATTTGTTTGTTTTGGAGTAGAGTTTATAAGTTGCTTTGTGCATTATTAGTTTTAAGTAATATAATGACATGAATAGACTTATATTTCGTCGCTTCATTCTTCAGATACAATTAACTTAGGTAGTCCCTTAACCTACTCGAGGGATTCGCACGTTTAGAGAATCGATCTATTTTAAATCGATTTTTTTATTCTGTTGGCAGCTCCCACTCTCCGTTTACCCACCGGTCCGACAGCTACTTCATTCCTTAACTGTGCGAGGCAACTTTCGCACGTGCCTTTCTTTAAAAGTGAAAATAATTTATATTCTGTGGTTACTATGCCAAAAAGAAAAAATTAAGAAAAAATTAAACCTTATCGACGCAAAATTAGAAAAATGGAACAGGAGCAGCGAAAATACAAACGAATCATTTATTCATCTTCTGAAAACTCTGATAAAGATTCGAGTTAGTAAAGTTTTATCTATAAACATTATAAATACTAAATCAAATACAATATTATAAAATAATGTATTTACATTTTACCTGGAGGTTGACCGCGTGTTAACACGAAGATACTTGGAAATCGTTCGAGAAACGATTTTACAGCTATTTTTATAAAATAATGTTATAATATTGGTATATTAGTATTCGACTATAATATCGTACATAAATTATGTAGAGATAATATAAAAGTACCGGGTTGACCGAGCTTTGCTCGGTATTTTTCGCTCGATTTTTTTTAATTCGTGTGTTTTGGAAATTATATTTAGATACAAATTACATACTGATGAAATATAAATAATATTTTTTGATCTTAGCGACATAACAGAAAAAACGGAACTGGTTATTTGAATAAAAAAACATGAGTGCAATTATTTTAATTAAAATTTTCGTGTTTTTAAAAAATACTAAAAAAAGAGCTCGAAAAAATAGATTTACTCAAAAAAGAAAGGAACTTGAAAAAAAAATTAAAAAGTCGGTCGGTCGATCTGGGCTCGAACCGGGGTTTTACGATTCTGTGACCGACCATTATACAAATTAAGCTATTTATAATCATTAACAATCTGTCAAAATTTACCTTCTTATTCTAACGATATTGTAGCAGTTTTTCATTGCCTAAAACACGGACAAAAAAACATTTTCTAAAAATAAATCCTAGCTAGATCGATTTATTATCCCCGAAACTCCCTGGACACTAAATTTTAATCGTTGGAGCCGTTTCCGAGATCCCGAACGTATCTATATATATATATATATATATATATATATATATATATATATATATATATATATATATATATATATATATATATATATATATATATATATATATATATACAAGAATTGCTTGTTTAATAGTATAGTATAATATATTAAAATTAATGACCTGTGTTTACACATGGCCAGTAGATTAAATGTAAACTATTTGAGCAGTAATTTATTTGCCTTTGGTTCGAATATGGTAGATATTCGAACCAAAGGCTCAATGACAATTATTGTTTTAGATAATGAAAACCTTGATAAAGCCGATATAGAACCCTTGAATTCAGAGTATCCAAGCGGCAAAAATAATGCTTTAAATAATGAGGAGACAAAATATGACTCTGACCATGAACCGGTAGTGTCAGAATTAGAGCCTGACATCCTTACTGCCTTAGGTGAGACCACGGAAGAGACACCGAAGTTGGGCCCGAAACTCCATGACAAGTTAGCTCAGTTATGGCTACCTATACTTCGAAAGGGAAAGGGAAAGGGAAATCTTAAATCTTAGAACTCTAAATAGGTTTATTTCAAACACCCAATTCAAGACCATAGGACTGCGGCTAGATTTTTACCTAAATCCGGCTTCATGGCAAATATCGATATAAAAAAGGCTTACCTTTTAGTTCCAATAGCAAAAAAACATTGTAAGTACTTATGTTTTCAATTTAATAAAAAAAAGCTTTGAATTTAACGCTCTGCCATATGGACTGTCTGTTGCCCCTTGGCTTTTTACTAAGTTAATGAAAGAACCTATTAACTATCTACGACAACGAGGATATAGGTCGGTAATATATCTGGATGATATCCTACGCATAGGCGATACTTACGAAGAGTGCTCTACTAACGTAAGTAAAACGTTGTGATTGCTCAAATGTTTAGGATTTGCCTTACTCCCCAAATTCTCTATCAGGGAATTGTCACAACTAATAGGAATACTTACAGCTGTCTGTCCAGCCGTTAGAGGTTGTTTGTACACCAAAATTCTCGAACGTCAACAATATTTAGCCTTACTAAAATAATAAATTAGGTTAGGTTCCCTGGTTAAAAGTAACTTCGTGTCCTAGAGGAAAATAGCTACTTACGATTTGACAGCTCTTACCGCTTACGATCGCCATTTTGCTTACAAGCGTTTGCTAGCGCTTCTTTCTGCCAAACGCATCCATTCTATGGGGTTGGGGCCTTATTTTCAGCAGTGACTGAACTGACTTCGAAAGGTTTTAATCAATTGACTAATATAAGAAGAAAACATAATTCTGTCATAGTTACGTACTTCTTAATAAAATGATGCCCCAAGATTTAATATGAGAAAGCTTATATAAAAATTATGTTATTAAAAAAATAAGATTTTCTCGTAAAAATATATTACTTTATTTTCTAAAGTAATTTGGAAAATCTTTTTATTTACTTTAGGTACTAGCGGACGTTAATAATTTTTTTTAAATAAAGCAAAAAACTTATAAATCTCCTCCTTACTCTCTCGAATTTTCTTTTATTATTCGGGATTCCTTTTTTTTAATTACTTCGTCTTATTGAACTTTTGATTTTTTATAAAATTAAGTTTGCTTTTTAAAGCTTCACTTGCTATTAGATCATCTCATCATTATTGGGTATGGTTCCCAATCAAGGCCATTATTTACAAAATGAATACTGTGTTAACAGGTCATTAGAGATAGAAGATTATTCACGGCAGGTGCAGAGCGCGCACCGCCGATCAGAATGGCCGTGTCGCCGCAAGGAAATCTTCTGTTGACGAAGCATAAACTTTGCATTGTCTTTTAATTGTTATAAATTATAATAATGAACAGTGTATAATTATTAATATTACAATTTAATAACAGCAATTTATCAGAAACCTAACATGTAACTAGCTAGTTCTATAAAACTCTTTTGGTTTACAAATTTCTTTATAGACAACTAATTCCTATTAAAACAACTATTTATTCGATTATCAACTTTTAACTCAAATATTTTTTTAAATCTTAGAATAAATGATAGTCGATGTGATTATTAATCCTGGTAATTGAAATTACTTAAATAACCTCATGAATTCAATAAAAAGTTATTGTTTAGTGAAGTATTGACCAATCAAATCGTCGACCCATCAGAGCACACCTAAGTCGTTATTACGTTTTCCTTATTGTATGAACGCGGGAATAGACTCACTTCGGTTCCTGCGCTCGTCGGTGTAGTTCTATTTTCCTGGTTAAACTTTGTGAGTATTATTTGTGAGTTTTCATAATAAGAAGTGTAGAATAAAGTAACTGTAGTGCAAAATTAAAGGGTGTGGTCTTAGATCTCTTTCATTACAATGGAAGGGTTGGATTTAGAATCGTTTGGCAGGAATTTGGGGGAGTAAGGTGTTTTATTTGGTAGAGGTTTGTTCCCCGATTATAATTATTCCACTCACATTAAAAGGTAATGCACCGTTATCGAAAAAATAAATAAAAACTATTTTAACCTAAAATGCGTAAAGTATGAAAAATGATACATTTTTTATTATTAAACAGACTTTACGGCTCTGGGTTCTAGCCTTTCTGAGATAAAATTATACGATATTACTGTAAAAGATGGATAGCGGTTACAAAAAAAAATTTAAAAAAATTAACGCATCCCGCCATTTCCGCCCTTGTTCGCTTTTCTTGCGCGAATGTGTGTTCTCCAGTGTATTATTGTAGCGTTTATCGACGACTGTTTTCTCTTTTTCTGATACCGATTGCTTGCTACACGACTTACTTGCTTTTCTACACCGGACGCTACGCGTGTAACATTGAAAATGTCTGATTCGGAGGAAGCTCAACCATCTACGAGTCGCGGTTTTGACAGTGACGAACCGCCAGTGAAACGCCATTTATATGTCGAGGAGATGAAATCAATCTGGAATTTAGTTACTATATACTGAAAACTTGCACACGGGAACAAGCTATTGCTTTTGCTGAGGAAAAAGGCATGATCCCAGCAACAAAAATATGTAGCTACCATAAAAAGAGTATGTGTGTAGAATACACACATACTCTTTTTATGGTAGCTACATATTTTTGTTGCTCTCCACTCTCACCACTCTCACTCTCACTCTCACTCCACCAATAGAACGGTGGGCTCATTTGTCTGCAACCGAGGCCCATGCAGATCTAAATCAAAAGTTAGCCGTGGCAAAGGCACTTGGTTCGAGAATGTTAAATTAACAATTTACTTACTTACTTACTTATCTTCACGCACAATCCCTAACGGGGTAGCCAGAGAGAACAGATCGCCAAGTGTCACGATCCTTACATACCTCTTTCGCTTCTTTCAGGTTCATTAACTTCTTCATACATGCACGTCTAAGTATCCGAGTAATCTTGACCCTCCCCTCTTCGAGCAATTTGCTCACATGGTCTTTGAAAGTTAGTCTCGGTCTACCTCGACACCTTTTAATATTTACTTTCGCTCTATATATTTTCTTCACCATTCGGTCTTCACTCGTTCGCTCAACGTGCCCAAACCATTGGAGAACGCCCCTATCAATTTTAGTGATAAGGTCATCTTTCAATCGTGCCATTTTGCGAATCTCCTCGTTGCGCTTTCGGTCGGCTATGGTAACACCACACATTTTACGAGGAGATCGCATCTCCACTGCATTCAACTTGCTTTTATGCTTCTTCTGGCATACCCAGGTTTCGCTGCCATATAATAAAGTCGGTACCAACACTGCGTTATGTATTGCAAGGCGTGCACTCTTCACCACGCCTTGCATTTTTACTAATGCATTCAGGGCACCATTGACTTTGTTTCCGGCAGCGACACGCCTATCCACATCTAAATCACATCTTCCATCCCGGCTGAAAGCACTCCCCAAGTATATAATTTCATTTACCTGTTCTAGACATTCCTGATTTACCCATATTTCACATTTCGTTCTCTCTTCGTCCTTTTCAAATACCAGAACCTTAGTTTTATTAGCATTCAAACGGAGACCTTTAATTTCACATTCCTCTTTCATACACATGACTAATGCCTGCAGTTCTGCTTCTGATGGTGCAATAAGCACTGCATCATCAGCATACAGCAGACAATTAACTTTTATGTCACCCAATTTTACACCCAAACAGCTATTTTTCAGCTTCTGTAAACAGCTGTCGAGATACAGTATGAACAGCCAGGAAGACATGACACAACCCTGTTTTACGCCCGCTTGGACGCTAAACATGGGTGACAGGTCATGCCCTACCCGCACACAGGCTTTACAGTCATAGTAAAGTGACTGCACAGCCCTTAACAATCGACCATCCACACCATATCCCGGCAACAGTTCCCACATTTTCTTCCTTATAACCTTATCAAATGCTTTCTCCAGATCCACAAAAGCACAGAAAATCCTCTGGTTAACACTCAGAAGCTTCTCCGTGATCATGCGGAGAGAAAACATTTGATCCGTGCATCCTCTTCCAGGTCTATATCCGCATTGTGCTTCCCATAAAATCTTTCCGATTTCTCTTGCATCCTACGTGTCAAAACCTTCGAGTAAACTTTACTTGCTAAACTGGTCAAGCTGATCGCCCGACAGCACCCGCAGTCAAAATGTGAACCTTTACCTTTATATAAAGGCACAATGACCGCGGATCGCCAATCATCCGGGACATCTCCCGTCCGCCAGCACAAATTGCACAGCAGATGAAAGCTGTCCCAGACGCGAGGCCCACCGTACTTGACCATTTCAGCGGTAACTCTGTCTAGTCCCGCAGCCTTACCACATTTCAAACTTCGAATCGCACGTTCAATCTCTTTCATGCTGATGACCTCAGTGTCATCGAGGTCCGTGTCTGGCGTGCCAGTCACGGCGTCACCCCCGGATCCTTCACTAAGATCATGACACGCATACATTTCTCTATAAAATTCACTCCATCTCTGCATGACGTCCGGTTTTTCTGAGAGGACGTCATTGGTTCTCGAAAGCACTTTGTTCATTCTTAAGGCTGTCGCACCACTCCGGGACCTTCCAACCTCTTTCCAGAAGAGTTTGGAGTTTTCCTTAAAGTTGTGCGACAACCTCTCGTCCGCTTCTATTCTACACCTGTCACGTACTTCCTCAATCAATGTTTTCGCATGAACTTTCTGCAGCTTATATCTTTCTTTTATATTCTTCTCTCTCATATGCTTATCGTTACTAGGGGCCAAGTAGTCCATGCTTTTTTCTTCTTTTTTACAGCTTCTCTCACTTAATCATTCCACCATGCATCTCTTCTTTTACTACTACCTCTTTTTGTCGTTCCACATACTTCTTCCGCTGCACTTACCATTCCATCCCTAAGGTTCTGCCATGTTCTCTCCACAAATTCCTCCTGCCATCGATGGTGTCAAGCTTTTCGGCTTCCCTCGTGTGATATTTGTCCCTAGTATCCGCTTCCTGAAGCTTCCAGCTTCGGATGCGACAGACCGACTGTGGTTCTGTTACTGGCGCCCGGTAGCGCCAACCCGCGAACAAACCCCTAAATCTAGTAATTACTAGATAATGATCCGTTCCCAGGTCAGCACCCCTGAACACTCGTGTATCCATCACCTGTTTTCGCAGTCGGTCATCCACCAGGAACAAATCAATCATACTTCTCTCATTCTTTCTTTCTCTAGTGTACATATGGATTTTGCTAAGATTAAACATAGTGTTTGTCACAAGAAGACCTTTTCCTTGCATACAGCCAGTATAAGCTTGCCAGCATCATTAACCCTTTTATCGCCAAACTTTCCAAGCACCGACTCGTATCCTGGTCGAGCGATACCTACCCATCCATTCAAATCACCACATACAATAGTTCTTTCGTTTCCCTTAACCAAATCTAGAACTTCTCTCTTTCTCCCAAAACTCCTCCTGCTCAGCCCTGGACGTAGAAGCTACTGGCGCATAAACAGCCGAAAGGAATAACTTCGTCAGTCCCAGTTTAAAGCGAACCCAGAGAAGTCTTGAGTTCACAACCTTGTATTCAGTCATAAGATCGATCAACCGGGACGACAACAGCACCCCCACTCCCTGGCAGGCGTTCTCGCTTTCCGGGACTCCGGACCATATAACTAACGTCCCGCCAGGGAGCTCTTCAGTACCACTGCCTTTCCGTTTGGTCTCCGACATACACACGACATCTAATTCTCTATCTTTCATCATTTCTATCAACTCATTCGTCTTATCTCTCATGCCCTCTCTAACATTCCACGTGCCAACTCTGCACTCCGTCCTCCACCTTCTGCCGTGTCGGGCTGCGCGTGACGAGTGGCGGTCCCCATCGCTGCTTTGCGCGCTGCAATCCACACCAACGGGGACGAGCTGGTGTGCGTCGCCTTGGGGGGACGCCCTAACTCTCGTTTGCATGGGTGCGCAGCTGTGTAGAATTTCAGACCTGAAAAGGGCTGGCAGGGGTCGCGACGAGCACGCTTCTACAATGACCCCTTTTAACACCCTTTTAACAACCCCTTTCAAAAGAAATTAACAATGTCTCAAGTATTTTACTTAATGTATGCATATGTAAATAAGTGAACGTATGACATGACTAAAAGAAGATTATTTTGAAATGGAAAATTGTTTATCTAGAGCAACTGTTAATGATTCGTTCAACTACTGTCGGGAGGCTGTAGTCATCTATGAAATAGAGAAACAAAGTCTCCTGGGAAAAATTGGCGGTCCAGGAAAAATTGTCCAAATAGATGAGAGTAAATTTGGAAAAAGGAAATATAATAAAGGTGAGTTATGGCTAAACGCATGCATATGGTTAAACGACCTGGAGATGAAATAGGCTAATTTTTATCAATAAAATTTGATATTAATACTTAATCTTGTTTTAGGTCGGCACATTGAAGGTCATTGGGTGCTGGGGATGATTGAAAATGATAGTGAAGATTTAAAATTAGAAGTATGCCCACAAAATGTGCGATCTTCTGAAGTTTTGATGCCCTTGATTAAAAAACATGTGGCTGAAGGCACCACCATCCATACTGATTTTTGGTGGGCTTATGATGGATTAGAAAATTAAGGGTACATACACAAGAAATTATATCATACATCATAGTGACCCTGAAAACCCTTTTGTGGCAGCAGACGGCACACACACTCAATGAATTGGCGTATCGTCAAAAATATTTTGGCAAAGATAACTATAATAATAGAGAAAATTTTACCGACTTAATATATGAATATTTATGGAGAAGAGAAATTGTAAAAAATAAAAGAGATCCTTTTGAGGAATTAATAAAAATAATAAATTATGTTTATAAACAGTAAAGAAATGATTATAATATACTGTGATTTATTTCTAAATTGTTTAAAACAGTCTGGGCAGTTAATTAATTTAATACTTTAACATCCAGTAATACTTTCAGTTGTAATAGGTTAGGTAGTTGTGGCGGGAGCAAAGGCAACCTAACTTTATAGATATCTGATCTGTACTAAAATTAAATCAGCACGCTCCGAATCTACGTAGTCTTGTCTGCCCTACCCCTGGTGTTTTTGTAAAGCCGTGGCATGGAAGGAGAGCAGCCCCGCCCGTCGTAGCAAATCGCAGACACATGTGCGAGCCGTAGTGTGCTTATATATTATGTTTATAATTAAAAGTAATTATAAAAGCTAACATTTTGTTGTTTTGTTGAGTGCAAGAGCGAGCAAAGCGAGCTGGGACTTGGGGCACCCCGACTCGGACAGGTTAGGTTAGAAGGGGATGACGGGGTCTTACGAGCGAGCGAAGCGAGTGAATAGACCTCACCATCCATAAGAGATTGTTATATATATATATGAGAATTTTGCAATATTTGCAGGCACACCAGTTTAAATCAGTTTACATATACATTAGTAATTGAAATTAAAACCAAATCCAATTTTATATTTTTCATAGACATCACTATATTATCTATTTAAATTTATACTTTTAACTTACTTTAATCTCTGTCTCAATTACTTTTAAGAATTTTGAACACGAATACCCTACGTAATGTCTTTTGAAATTTCACATGTTAGATATAAAATTTCCTTGTGTCCTTAAACCAATCTACTATAAGAAATTATCAGTTTATTTTGCTTATCATATATGCTTGTGAACCTCAAACACAATTTTAAGTGGTATATTCTTTCATACGTAGAATGAAATACCTAATTTTTATAATATCCTAGAATATAAGTAAGATAATATATAAGTAAGAGTGGCAACCAGTAATTGAAGCGTAGGGCGGCACCCCGGTACATTGAGTGATGACCTGGTAGAAGATGCAGGAAGTCGATAGATGCAGCTGGCTCAGGACCGTGATTTGTGGAATTCCTTGGGGGAAGCTTATGTTCTGCAGTGTACCTAGTATTAAATTTACCTAATTTTAAGTGAATCCTGTTGCTCATAGAAATTTCTCCTATAATAGAATCTAAAATCAGGTGTTCTGTCACCACATATTTATATACAGAGATAGAATAAAATGCCTCCTTACTAATAAAAGGGGTCAAAGGGTATCAGGATCGTGTCTTACGAAATTCAATAGTCTCAGCTTACCCTTATGATAGTTGTGAGAATTGATTTATTTATTTAAATATTCGTTAGATATAAAAGGTTTTTTCATTTTGTTAAATTTATGATAAAATTTGCAAGGTCATCTAATGTGTAAGTTGTTTTGAAATGAGAACATTAAAGGGCAATACCTTGTAAATTGTAAGATCTAAAATAAAATATAAGTTTGTTTGTAATCACCTTACGTCCTTAAACAAGCATTTGAACGAGACTATGTAAATAGGAGTTTTGAACGAAGTTTCTGGGACAAAACAAAGATTCTTCAACTTCTATACTAAGTTAGTATTTATCTTTGTGCAAACTGTTTACTAATAACATAAAGGGGTAACAGAAATTAACGTTCAGTGATAAATATCATATTTGTTATTTTATGTCAATGGATTTTGGACAATTTATTAGATTATAAATTCTGAATATTACGTAGAGAAAATATAATATTTTCCTGAATTTTTAACTTGTAAAACATGTAATTTTATAACTGAGATTAAATAGTTGAAAACATAAAATATCAAAAATGATTACAAGAGCAGACCGTTACGTGTTTTACGTTTTTTTTTATCAGTCCCCTAATAGTACACGGCTGGACATAGCTTCTTCCGTTATGGAGATAATCAGCCTAAATTAGCTATCTTGGTGGATTTACTTTTCAATGGGCACACGGTCGGATCCAACCAAGGCGATGTTCCGTCAATATTCAAGCGGCCGGATCCGACCGCACCCACCCACAGCTCTTTAACCCATAAATACTTATATTTAGAGACTACTTTTCTATAAAGAACATAACATAAACATAAACACTCACGCCTGTCACCCAGAGGGGTAGGCAGAGACTACAGACTTCCATTTGGCACGATCCTGACACACCTCTCTCGCCTCCTTCACATCTATACACCTACGCATACATGCTCGTCGGTTAAGGGTACTCCTAATTTGGCTCTTTTTTAATAAATCGCCAATTTGGTCGATAAATTTTCGCCTAGGACGTCCCTTTCCAACTCTGCCATTCACTTCTGCAACATAAATTTTTTTTGTCAGTCTTTCCTCATTCTTTCTTTCCACATGACCAAACCACCGAAGCATTCTTTTCTTAATTCTGGTCACAACATCATCTTGCAAACCACACTCTTCTCTTATTACACAATTTCTTACCCTGTCATTCAGATTCAGCCCTAACATACTCCTTAACGACCGCATTTCTACTGCGTTCATTCTACTCTCGTGCTTCTTCTGCCACACCCAACTTTCATTACCATACGTTAAAATGGGGACCAACACAGCATTGTGAATTGCCATACGTGCCTTTTTCGACACATTTTGACTCTTCAAAATAGAGTGTAGGGCCCCATTTACTCTATTTCCCGCATTCACTCGTCGTTCTATATCCTTATCATATCTCCCATCCCTGCTAAATACGCAGCCCAAATATACAAACTCGACTACTTGCTCGATCAACTCCCCTTCTATTTCAGAGCAAGCTCCTGGTGTAGAATTCTGACTACTAGGTTGCGCCTGTGCAAGTACTCAGAGTTAGAAAGCGCCGAACAACCGAAGATGGCATGCCTAAGTGACTCACCGGGATGGCGACAAACTCGACAGATGTCGACGGTGCCATCCTTTAGGATGTATCTCCGATAGTTGTTGGTCTTAATAAACTGATCCTGTATCGCACAGACAAAACCCTCGGTTTCCCCGAAGAGGTCACCGAAACGTAGCCAGTTGAGGGAGGCGACTGTGTCTACGAAAGGTTCATGTAGAGCCTTGTAGAACCTCCCGTGGAGCTCCTTCTCCTTTCTGTATGAAATGGTCTCCTGGTCGGAAATGCTCTGTACTGCCGGTTCATGCCATTGATCGTTGGCCAAGGATGGAGGGGTAAGCCCTTTATCACAACAAATGACGTCCCTATAGAATGGATCATCCGATCTCGTCAGAAAGTAATTACGGAGGCTGCACACTTCGCTATTATGCATGGTAAGCGCGCTTAATAAGCCACGCCCACCATATTTCCGCAACAAGTACAGCCTCATAATTGAAGATCTCGGGTGATGCATCCTATGGCACGTCATAGTAGTTTTTATGACGGACGGACTTTTCTATCCAGGGCGTTAAGTTCCATCTGAGTCCACCTAAGTATGCCAAAGGTATACATGAGTACAGGCATGACCCAACCGTTATATTCTTGTGTCTTATTCACACCGGACAAAAGGCTGTTAAGCACTTTAGTCAAGCACGCATAAAACACGTCGCAAACAGACTGTTTCATACCAGCCCCTTCGATACCGATGTTTTGTGACATACCCAGGTATCGGTATGTTTCAGCCTCGGAAAGGGTCCTCAAGTTGATGGGCATAGGTAAGTCTATGCCCTCAGAGTTAGCAACCCTTCCCCTTTCGACATGGAGGACCGCACACTTATCCGTTCCCATCTCTATTTCAATAGAACTGCTAAATTCACAAGTGATATTTAGCAATTCCACAAGATGGGAGCGACTGGAGGCGAACAACTTGAGGTCATTCATAAAGAAAATGTGGGTCACTTTTGTACCTCCTTTCCGAATCTGAAATGCCCTCAGAGAGGGTTCAAAGAGAGGCAAAACCAGATTGGACTCAGACAATCGCCCTGGAAAATACCCCTTCTTATCCTTATGCGGCTTTCCGCAGCCGTCATCCAGATGACAAAGGATCGTACTCCACTGCCCCATACATTGCTCGAGGAAGTCTCTAACTGTACAGTCAATCTTGTACAGCTCGGGGACCCCCTTTAGCCATGTATGGGGAACCGAGTCGAATGCCTTTCTGTAGTCTATCCAGGCGGCGGAGAAGTTCTGACGGTTGCGTTTCACCACTTTGCCAATGACCTCGTCAATGAGGAGTGGTTTCTTGGTTCTACAACCACTGCCCCGACATCGATTTTGAGCACGCGACATCACCTGATTTGAGTCCAGGTGACGAGTAATTCTCGCGCTCAAAATGGATGTTATTGTCTTGTATATGGTCGGTAGACACGTGATGGGGCGGTGTTTTCTCGGGTCTGCGGTAATCTGGTCTTTAGGAACCAAATGAGTGATCCCAATAGTGAAGAGG
This sequence comes from Parnassius smintheus behrii, assembly GCA_036936625.1. Taxonomy (NCBI): domain Eukaryota; kingdom Metazoa; phylum Arthropoda; class Insecta; order Lepidoptera; family Papilionidae; genus Parnassius; species Parnassius smintheus. Next base: position 46,280,784 of record JAUPFT010000005.1, on the reverse strand, counting down.
CTAGGGAGCGACTTTTGGTTGAGAGCCTCTTGAAACTGACGGGCGAGCACAGCGTGATACACCATGAAAATCTCACTCACTCTGGAAGAGACGATTCTGGTTGAACCGTGTCGACCTCTCGGTATATCACCGAATCCGCTTTCCCCAAGCAGCGATTCTCTGCTTCTGGTCGTCTACAAGTCTCGTATGTGCTCCGTCAGATTTTTCATTGTATCCGCCTGGGACAAACTAACATTTGTCCCAGCAAATGCCATCCCGACGGTACGCACAATCCTTGGCCTCTATTTGCCTGACCAGAAGCATATCAGTCTGCCGATGAGGGCCCTAGCCTTTGCGATACGTTTCAGAGCCCTCACGACAGCTCGATTCCGCTTGCTTAGGGATATGCGGGGAAGCCGCGGTCGGTTTTCGAGAGGCGTACTGCGCGTTACCACAATCGCCTCTTCCAATGTACTCCTCATATGCTCTAATTCCAGTTCCTGGGCGACGGTTCCATCATCGTTGGAATCAACCTCAACTGCGGTATTCACGGCGGCATCCACGTCTCTGCATACCGAACTCGGTCTGCTAGGTTTTGCTCTGTGATGGTTAAAGATGGCTCCAGCTCAGCAAAAAGACTTTTACCTTTCGCCCTAAAATACGCCCGCAATGCGTTAGTATCCATTTCGATTGTCCATTGCATGCGGCGTACTCCACCAGTGGCGGGTGCCGATTGCTGCTGCCTGACTGACCCTGCCGACACCAAGCCAGCTGGTGGAGATGATGGATGCGAGGGGCTGATGGGTGGTCGTGCAGCACCTCTCGTTCGGCTGGCGGTTCACATGCGTCCAGCGCCAGCTCACTGACACACTATATTTACACTATTTACAATTGCAGTAGTTAACACTAATAGGGATTCTTGTTGGTTCTTCTGTTCGGGTTGCTTGCTGTTGCTTGAGTTGCCGCCGCTCGAATTGCCGCCGATCGAATGCAGGATCGGCCTTTTTTTTGCGCCCGAAGCAAATATGGGCAACCCTCCGGAAAGCGGGAGAGGGAGGTTGGGAATGCTCATAGCATACCACGCAGCCGGCTGCGTGGTTATGTGGCGACTTTTACCCACTAAACTCAACCTTTTAGAAATTGGCTTAACGATCTGACTAGAGATCTCTAAGCCGTATACGAATGCGACCCTCCTTGGCAGAAAGGAGCAAGCGGCGAAAAGCCGCTTAGAAGAGTGCCTAACTAAGGCAGATTAAGGGATGTGTTATGTGGGCTCGGCCTGAGCCCCCAGGAGGCAATTTAGGTCAGCCGAAAGCTTGTTGGGGGGGTCCGAGAGAGAGTGTGGATAGGGGCTGCATAGGCAGCTGTCTCACGAATGAGATGATTTGGGTGGGACTCTGAGACTTTGAAAAATCTCTCAGAGAGTGATTTAAGGAACTGCTGGATTGTTGGGAGCTCTAAGTGTCGATGTAGGTCGGCATTACGGACATAATAGGGCGAGTTAGTGGCCCTACGACAGAATAGATTTTGGACTATTTGAAGTTCATTTATAGCTTTGGGCTTAGCATGTGCGAAAATGGGGGCCGCGTAGGTCATGACAGATCGTATGCAGACCTTATATAGGGTTCGCTTGTTGCGGAGGGACATTTTACTGTGTCTGCCCAACATGCTGTTGAGCCTACCCATGTAAAACTTGCGGTGCGAGTAACCTTCTTGATATGGGGCTCGAAAGTGAGCCTTGCATCAAGGGTGATGCCTAAGTATTTGGCTTTAGTTTGCCATGGGACAGGGGTTCCTAACATCCTGATTGGCGGAGTGGTGGTGAGACGACGTCGTTTATATTCGAAGCAAACGGCGGAGCTTTTCTCCGGGTTTACGTCGATACGCCATTTTTGGAACCAAGCTCCTAAGTCGCTTACTGACTTTTGGATCTTGTTCCGAATCTGTGGTAGTGAGTTGCCTTTAGAGTAAAGGGCTGTGTCATCTGCAAAGAGGGCTAGTTTAACACCATTCGACGGGATAGGGATGTGGTTGGTAAATAGTATGTTTAGGAGGGGAGCAAGCACAGAGCCTTGAGGGACAGCGGCTTTTATTTGACGAGTAGAGGATAGCGTGCCTTCGTGTCTAAAGCGAAAGGTACGATCCTTCAGATAGGAGGCTACAAGGCGAACGAGACGGTCCGGGAGGCCTAAGTCGTACAGTTTGTAGATAAGGCCCTCGTGCCAGACTCTGTCGAATGCATTGGCAATGTCAAAGAAGACCGCGATGGTTTTTTGACGGCGAGGATAAAAACCGCGCGTATAGTGGAATCTATGCGGTGAACTTGCTGGGGGCACGAGTGTTTGGCTCGAAACCCGAATTGTTGTGGGATGACAAGAGGGTCGCCGTCTGTGGGAAACAAATGGCGCCTCAAGCGCACGAGAATAACTCGTTCGAAAAGTTCGCCTATGGCCTTGAGGAGGCTGATGGCACGGTGATTGGAGGGGAGGTGGTGAGGTTTGCCTGGCTTGGGAATGCCAATGACAGTTGCCTCGACGCTGACGCAGACGCTGGGAAAGTAACTGAATTGGAAGCAGGCGTTAAAGATAATGGCCAGTAAGGCGATTACCTGCTCCGGGAAGTGTTTGAGGGCTTGGTTGGAGATACCATCCGCACTCGGTGCTTTTTTGGGCTTAAGTCCTTTGATGTTAGATGAAATCTCATATTTGGACACAGTGATAGGGTCAGAGGCGGTAGGGGGCGAGTTCCTGCGTCGGACCTCGTCCTCCACTAGTTGGATGTGTAAGGGGTCAGTGGGTTGTGAGCTAGGAGAGCATTGAGCGGCGACGCTGTCAGCGAAGCATTCAGCCTTTTCTTCGTCCTCGAAGGCAATGGAGCCGTCGGGACGAGACAGAGGGGGAGTATGCGTTATAGCGTCTATCCGGAGGGCTCTCGCCATCCGGTAGTTCGCTGTGTGGGGGGGAGAGATTTTCTCCATGAGATTGCCCTTTTCGTGGTCTCTGTAATCTTGGAGGCGGTAACGCAGTTTGCGTTGAAGGCGGTGGGCCGCGAGTCTATATTCGGGAGTGGGATAGCGTGCAGCTCTACGGAGGGCAGCTTTTTTGGCTTTTAACAGGTTGCTAATATCTAGGGGAAGACAAGTTTTAGCTACCGGGACAACTTTTTCATTCTCTTTAAGAGAGGATGTTATAAGTGAGGTGAGATTTTCGACCGCGGTGTCTATTTTCCCCGTACTGTCGAGGGCGTCAGAAGATAGGGTTATGGGAGGGTCCGGAGAGTCTATAGCAGAGGCTAGAGACTTCTTGAAGCCCTTCCAGTTGGTGTAGGTTTTGGAAGTGGAAGTTGGAGATGGCTGATGGCCAAGAAGGAGGGATACAGGACGGTGGTCGGATCCTAGATCATCGAGAGACTCGATTGCTCTAAGGTTAAGGGAGACTCCTTTAACTAGAGCAAAATCTAGCACATCAGGAGCGTAGATGTCGGGATAGTGGGTGGCAGTGAGGGGGCTGTAGACAGTCAGGTCGAGAGACTGAGTGATATTGAGCAACACCCTGCCACTACTGGTAATAGTGCGGCAGGTCCATTCAGTATGCTTGGAGTTAAAGTCTCCAAACATAATGACTGAGTTGCCTAATGCAAGGATGGCTTCGAAATCACTCTTAACGGGGAGGGTTCCGCTAGGGATATAGCAAGAGGCTATAATGATTGACTGGTGTCCAGTCATAGCTAATCTAGTGATAGTGGCTTCCATACTGGTAAGCGACGGAGTAGATATGTGGGAGCAATGAAGGGACTTTTTGTAATAGATGGCAGTACCGCCGCCTTTGCGGTCGGGTCTATCGTTACGTAGAAGTGAATATTTTTTAATAGAAAGGCCTTTAGAGACCTTGGGGCTGAGATGGGTCTCCTGTAGGAGGAGGAGATCGGCTTCGCGATCTCGAAGAAATAGCCTAAGCTCTGAGAGTTTATTTCGCAAACCGCGGATATTGAATGAAACAAGCGAGAAAACCTTTGGTTTGATACGACCGTGAGATATTGCGGGAGCAGAGGGCTCCGGCATAGTTTAATTACAAAGACCTTAGTAGGTTGATGTGCTCAGTAAGAGCAAGGAGACGGTCCTGAGGGGACTGAGCGGTGCGCAGTTTACGCGCAGGGATAAGGATTTCATCTAAATTGATCCTATTGAGAGTGTTATACACTAGGTTTAGAAATTCTATTACAGAGTCTGCCTGTTTTTGTAGGTCGGCGGAGGGCTGAGGGATATTTGATTCCTTTTGGAACCAGGGGTTTATTGGAAGCGGCGCAGGCTAGGAGAGCGGAAGGCTCATAAAGGGCCGAGGAGGGCCTGAGGTGGCCGATAGGGGCCCTATGGGGGCCGGTAGATGCCCTGTGTGGGCTGAGGTGATCCCTGAGGGGGCTGAGGTAGGGGCTGGCCCTGGCTGGGCTTGCGGCTTACAAGAGCCGGGAAGGTTCGGTCATTGACCTGGAGTGGAGCTTTTTGGCTCGGAGGTGGGCGAGGAGCGCGAGAGCAACCTCTAAAATTGGCCGGATGGCCTGTTTGTCCGCAAAGGACACATGAGGGTGGGGATTCGGCGTTTTTGGGCCGGGGGCACTCTTTCGAGTGATGGGGTTCTAGGCACTTAACGCACCTGGGTGGAGCTGAGCAGTCGGCTGCCGCGTGCCCATAGAGTTGGCAGCGGTGGCACTGCGCTGGGTAACCGCGCCGGTGTGGCGCTTCGACCGACGCGCGACAGGCCGCACACAGTGCATACCTCGCGGAAGATGGTCTTCGCCTCCGGCATATTGGTGAGAACAAGGAGGGCAAGTTTAAACCTTACGCCCCTGCTGCTGTGCATTTTGTGCACAGCCTCTATGGGGAAGCCCCGAGACTTAAGGTCTTCCAGAATGTCCTCGTTTGCGAGTTCATAGGGAACTCCGCGGAGGACTGCCTTGACTTTCCTTTTTTCGGCGAGGGCGTATGTGTGATAGGACACACGCTCGGCCGTGAATAGGCGGGTTATATTCCGGAAGTCTTCTATAGACGCCGGCACAATTTTGATGGCCCCGCCGACATTGGTGGCTTGGTCATATTTGAAACCCTTATAGTAGAGGGTTTTGGACAACTGAGTGAATCGGCCCCAGAAGCGCTTCTTTTATTCCGTAGTTCGGTGTGCCGTAAGCTCCGAGTTAGTGGGAGTGCCGTCCGCGCGGGGCCCTTGTTCCGATGCGCGGCGCGCGGGACATGTCGAAGTGGGTGCGGTGCGGGGCGATGGACGATTTCACTCGCCGTTATCAACAATTATATTCTTAGAAAATTAGTTTTATATTGTTACGCGCTCCAGTCGACGACACAACTAGCGCCATCTAGTGTCAGGAACGAGCGCGAGGGGAGCGTTGCAGTAAATGACATCACAAATCTTTCGACCGACAGCGCCACCCGAAGAACTAAGTTTCTAGAAAATCTATACTCGAACTCTCGGTACCTTGCGCGTGTTTACTTGAACATTCTGGATATTTGCTAATTTAAATAAGTAGGCGCTGCAAGATGCGATCGAGGCAGAGTTGAACTCAGCGACACAAGCGAAGCTTCGGAGCGGAATTAAGTGAATTAGTGTGTTTAATTATTAGTGTTTTAACTTTAATTTGTGTAAAGTAAATTAAAGTGTTAATTTAGGTAATTTTATCGGCAATTTTTATTGTCACGAACCTCAAGCACGTAACAATTGGTGTCAGAAGTGGGATAAAATCATGCCGATTTTACCTAAGGAGGAAACGGAGGGTGTCCGTACCCGAAGTCAACGCCAGGAGGAGACGGACCAGAGGAGGTTTGGTGGTGCAACGCCGCAGACGTCGGAGGGTCAACTACTAGCCACGGAGGCTGCGGGCCCGTCAGTAGCTCCTACATCTGCAGCATCAGACTTAGGTGCTCTGATGGCCATGCTACAGGAGCAGCTGCAGCGCGGACGAGAGGAACAGGCCCGTCTGTTGAAAGAGCAGCAGGAGGAACAAGCTCGCCGACAGGAGGAACAGGCTCGCCGACAGGAGGAACGGGCTCACCGACAGGAGGAACAGGTCCGTCGGTTGGAAGAGCAGCTGCGGGGTGGACAGGATGAACAGGCCCGCCGACAAGAGGAACAGGCCCGTCGGTTGGAAGAGCAGATGCTTCTCATGAAGGACCTTCACGCTACCTTCGGGAAAGAGATAAGGGAGGTGAAGGATAAGGTTGCTCAACATGATAACCGCCTGTCGGAAGCTGAGACCCAAATCAACCAAGTTAAGAAAATGCTGGATGAACCCAAACTTGGGGATGGAACTACAGCTCCCGTAGTAGCTTCAGCACCTTCGCTACGTGGGTTCAAGGTGCCACCGTTCGACGGGACTTCTTCCTGGTCAGCCTACAAAATCCAGTTCGAGGCTGTTATGAAAGCGAACGGCTGGAATAAAAGTCAGGCCATGACTGCTCTCACACTAGGCCTGCGCGACCAGGCCTTAACAGTTCTGGAAGCTCTCGGGGAGGAAGTGACTTATGAGCAACTCCTTGAGGCAATGGAGGCGAGATATGGCGACGCTCACCTGGAACATGTCTTTCGTGCGCAGCTTAAAGATCGCGTGCAGCGCATCAACGAAAACCTGCAGCAGTGGGCTCTAGAGGTGGAGAAGCTGGTGCGGAAAGCATACCGGTCTGTACCTGCGCTCATTGAAGGGAACCTGGTGCAGACATTCATCGACGGCATCCGCGACCTGGAAGTCAGAGCTGCTGTGAGGCTCGGGCACCACGAGACGCTTAAGGACGCCTTGGCCCATGCACTGGAGGTAGAAGCCGTGCGGCAGGATCATCGTTCCCATCGCGTCAGGGAGGTGGCAGCAGCTACAGTTCGCGACCGCAACAAAGGATACAGCCCGAGGTGCTATGGCTGTGGGGAAAAGGGCCATCTTCGATCCAGCTGCCCAAAGCGAACCCTAGAAAGGGAAAGTGAACGATATCAGGAGGGGAGTGCAGCTAACGGCACTGCCTGGCGGCGACAGGATCATCGTTCACCTCACGCTAGGGAGGTTGCAGCAGTTTCGGTCCGAGACCACAATAAAGGATACAGCCCTAGGTGCTATGGCTGTGGGGAAAGGGGCCATCTTCGGTCCAGCTGCCCTAAGCACACCCTAGGAAGGGAAGATGAACGGTCTCAGAAAGGAAGTGCGGCTAACAGCACCGCCCAGCAGCAGCAGGAATACGACTTTACTATCAGGCACTGCAGCGGGAAATCTCACGGCAACACAGATGCATTGTCAAGAAGACCTTGTCCTGAAGATGTTAACCATTGTAGTAGGCAAGGTAAGGAAGTGGTATCCGTGAGGATGCTCAGGACAGACCACCTCAGCAACGGGTGGAAGGACAGCCTACGACATGCACAGCAGGAAGATCCGGAAATCAAGCCGATTCTGGGATGGATGAAGGCCCGTGCTACCAAGCCTAAGTGGAGGGACGTCTCAGCGATGAGTTCAACCACGAAAAGCTATTGGGCCCAATGGGACAGCTTGCTGATTCAGGATGGAGTCCTGTGCCGTAAATGGGACAATGGTCGAGGAGACAGCTGTCGTTTGCAAATGGTCGTCCCTAAAGCTAAAGTCCCGAATGTTCTTCAGCTGTGCCATACTGGTCGTTCAAGAGTCCATCTGGGAGTTAAACGAACTCTACTGAAGGTCAGAGAACAGTTTTACTGGGTCCATTATAGTGACGATGTCGAGGATTGGTGTCGTACATGTACAAGTTGTGCGGCCGTGCGGGGACCTCAGACACGTAGTAGAGGAGCACCGAAATTGTACAATGTTGGTGCACCACGGGATAGGACAACCCTTGACATTGCGGAGCCGTTACAGAAAGGCGCAAGAGGGACTCCTAAGATCGTCCATGTGGATCGCTTGGCGCGTTATTATGGGGCCGATAATGCTCGGGACGAGCATGTCTTAGGAGGGGGCAGTGTTACGCGCTCCAGTCGACGACACAACTAGCGCCATCTAGTGTCAGGAACGAGCGCGAGGGGAGCGTTGCAGTAAATGACATCACAAATCTTTCGACCGACAGCACCACCCGAAGAACTAAGTTTCTAGAAAATCTATACTCGAACTCTCGGTACCTTGCGCGTGTTTACTTGAACATTCTGGATATTTGCTAATTTAAATAAGTAGGCGCTGCAAGATGCGATCGAGGCAGAGTTGAACTCAGCGACACAAGCGAAGCTTCGGAGCGGAATTAAGTGAATTAGTGTGTTTAATTATTAGTGTTTTAACTTTAATTTGTGTAAAGTAAATTAAAGTGTTAATTTAGGTAATTTTGTCGGCAATTTTTATTGTCACGAACCTCAAGCTCGTAACAATATTATATCTATTACGTACCCATAGTATCTCAAACTAGACAATGCTAATTGAGATGATTCTAATATGTATAAAGATGTAACTGTTAATAATCTTGTATTATATGAAATATTTGCTTTTACAATTTTGGATTTCTGTGCTGTTTCCCCACAACGGTATAAGGTTAATGCTTGCCATGCAAAGGGCATGCAACCTGGGACACTCGTGAGGCGGGTTCTACTAACAACAAGGATGCCTTTTCCTCTACAACTTATTCACATAACAGTTATACCATATAGCTATTTGGAAAAGGTTTTCTGTAAGGTGGAGGCAACCAATTATTGTGACTCAAGAACCATTCTCCAGCTTGGGTTGCTCAAATTCAATCAGGAATCCCGCTGTATCCTACCCATTATCTTGTTTGTGTTTCTTATGCTTGAAAATGTTGGGCACAACTTATGTCTATCGATCTTAGTGTATAATTTGTATTTCATCAATACTAATTTTATATCTATGGCCATCTCATGAAATAAATTATTTACAGATGTCATCCATGAATGAAGTTTGTGAAGTTTGCTGGGACAAAGCTCGAGATTTGAGCTTACATGTACCAGAAGGACCAAAGAAAGATCCCATATTATGCATATTGTGTTGCCCAATATAATAATTTTTGCTTTCATGCGATATATACACTAGAAGTATCCCGAGAGAGAATAGATGGTTTAGAGAGAATAAACCCAATTTTGCTTCATGCTAAAATTAAGTCCCGCCATTTTTCCACTAAAACTTTGTATTTATAAGTATTTATATTTGTATATATTAAGAATTGATTAATTATAAGTACAATAAAATAAACGAATTTAAAAAAAATATGTCTTATTTACCTACACTCAAAACCCCATCAGAACTTTATCATTATCAAATGTTGCAGTCCGCTGCTGAATATAGGTATCTCCTAATTCACAACGATGAGTAGATACCGATCCTCATCTCAATCTACCTACTTAATGGTAGAACCACGATGTAGCTATAATATAGTTGTAGCACGAATGACTGCTAAACCGGAGAAGAACCAAGCTCACAGAATACCAATGTAAAATAGCAGTTTAATACTGCTGTGTTTCGTATGGTGAGTCTAGAGAGAGATCTGGAGACCCTTCTTTAGTGGAAACGACGACGAAACTCTAGTCTTCAGAGGTGACAACACATCTAATTTTGATTCTAAATCGAGGATAAATGTAGATGTCTATGGGCCACAGCATCCACTATAGTTCATAAAAGATAGCTTGATCTCTGCGACAGCTGTCAGTAAAAATCACGCCTATGAAGTCCTGAATTTCTTAGTAGTACAGACAGTACCTATCAATGTCATACTTTATGGGCATGCACTCATTAGTTCGGCATACCCATAAAGTATGACATTGACAGGTACTGTCTGTACTACTAAGAAATTCTGGACTTCAAAGGCGTGATTTTTACTGACAGCTGTCGCAGAGATCAAGCTATCTTTTATGAACTATAACCATCAGGTGGACTGTCTGTTCGATTGTCACCCTTGTTCTATAAAAAAAACTGTTACTAAAGCACTACAGAGTAGCGAAAAGCATTAAAGAATATTTACTTTATCACAAAAACAATGTTTATTTGCCTATATATAACATAGGTACACTAGGAGAGGTTTTGGCCGTCGACGGATTGTTGAACAATTTGTCGCTCCTGTTTTATTGCTTGAATAATGGTTTGAAGTAGATTTTGATTCGTAAAAGTGATGCGATTTTGTGAATTATCTGCGCGTGTGAACTATTAGAGAAAACGACGAAACAAGTGGTTTGATGTCGATATAATCTCCCAAAAACTGTGACGCAAAAAGTGACGCATGAACATATTGTGATGAAAAAAATATATAAAAACGAAGATTACGAAAGAAATGATAGGCTCAGAAGGTCTAGAACCCAAAGCCGTGAAGCCAGTTAAATAAAGAAAAATTGTAACACTTGTTCATAATATTATATATTAGTCTATGGTCTATGTAGATAATCTTAAAAATTAAAACTGTTTATAACTTTTATCTCCCAAGTTCTAAAAATCTAAGAATTTAAAAGGGGTTTGTCTATCCTACTATCTACCAATTAACACCAAAAATATCCTAAAACACGAAATTTTACTAGCGGTATGAAACTCCCATACAAGCCTGCCATTTCCCTTTATATTAAATATCTTTGAGAGTAAAAATGTACGCCGGACATAAAGTAGTAAGACTTGTTATAGAGCAGCGCGAAATGTGGGAGACGTCTGGTACTGCGATCATTAATTCGCAGAATTAGTGTGACAACTAGAGCAAATTTCATCACTTTTCTTAGAATAAGGGTGACTTGTCATCCGACCTATTCGTGCTACAAATATACTACTGCATACTATGCAATAAAGCACGGTTGTGAGCCACCTACATCTATCACTTTCCTATATTTCTCATCATATGACATATTTATTGCTAAAAATCTTCTACAAAAGTTCGTAAATGAGTCAGAGACCCGAAATGAGAAAGTAACCACTGCTGGCTATGGTTCTTGCTAAAGTTACCCGGGAAGGACCACGCTCTCACAGAATACCAGCGTAAAATAGTAGCTTAATGATGTGTTTCGTTCGTATGGTGAGTGTAGAGAACCGGAGACCCTTTTTACTGGAAACGGGGCATTCCACCATAGTCCTCACGGGTGACAAAGCATCTGCATTTTGATTTGTAATCGAGGATAAATGTAGATGTCTATGAGCCGCAGCAACCAGTTACCATCACGTGGACTGTGTGCTCGTTTGTCACACTATCCTATAAAAAATCTTTAGGGGCTGATGAAGGGCTCTTATGATATGATGTAATAAATTAGAGTAAAACTTAAGTATTTTTATGCGTCGCACAACTAAACACAGGACTCTCCCAATTTCTGTGACTGTTATGGCGCATGAAGTAGATATGTAGGTTTCACGATATTATCCTTTACTACCGAGAAAGTGGTGAATCAGCACTTAAAATTGCAATCAACAATTTCATTGGGTCACCGAGAAAATCGAACCCGGGTAGCTCATATTTAAAGTAGTAAAGAAACTGACCAGACGCAAAGCTTCATGCAACTTGTTCAGTCGTTAGACCGATACGCATATTGCATGAGGAAGAGCTACCTGTGTTGCTAAACATCCGAAACAGAGGAGGCAGATCTCTTTTTGCAGCATAAAATGAACAATTTCGGCATTTTAATATGACGTCGATTCAGTAGCGCAACTAAATTTATTTTAGTGAAAAGTGCGGCTGCAACTAATTCTGTTGTACGCGTTGTAAACAACTGAGTGACAGAGATTTGCTTTAAGAAAAAAATATTGTTCATAGACATGACAGCTCCTACGAATATGCTCATTAATACGTGATAGCTCCTCCTTACAGCTATATATGTATGTCATTGTCATGTCATGTCAAGTTGACCTATTCATGTAGCATGAATAGGTCAACTTGACCGCGAAAGACCACGCTTTCACTGAAGACCAGCCTAAAATAGCAGCTACATGCTGCTGAGTTACGGGTGGTGAGGGTGAGTGTAGGGAACCGGAACTTTTTTTATTCAAAACGTTTCATTCCATCTTAGCTCCTAGGTGTGACAACAAATTCTCTTGCATTTTATTCCCTTATCTAGGATTGATGTACTTAGATGTCTAGGGGCTACAGCATCCACTTACCATCAGATTGACTGTGTACTCGTTCATCACTCTTTTTCTATGTAAATAAAATCTTAGAGTCATTTCCGAGAAAGCATTTACTTTTTGTTATTGAATAGGGTGACAAACGAGCACACAGTCCACCTGAAGGTAAGTGGTTGCTGCGGCCCATAGACATCTACATCTATCCTCGATTACAAATCAAAATGCAGATGCGTTGTCACCTGTGAGGACTAAGATGGAATGCCTCATTTTTAGTAAAAAGGGTCTCCGGTTCTCTACACACACCATACGAAACACAGCTGCATTAAGCTACTATTTCACGCTAGTTTTCTGTGAGAGCGTGGTCATTCCCCGGTCGAGCCGACCCATTCGTGCTACAACTATACTATTAATATAACTGCAGCATGGCTCTACCACGTATGAATTATAACATAAATATATTTGTGAATAGCTAATTTTAAGTAGCAGCATGGCTCTACCACGTATGAATTATAACATAAATATATTTGAGAATAGCTAATTTCAAGTATGTCACTAAAAGTACCAGCAATATATTAAGAGCAGTCTGTTATATTATTAACAGTACCGTGGCGACCACGCTTCACTCGCCGTTAAAGCAAAACGTATTTTAATAGAAATCTAGATAGACTTGGAAAGTAAAACATTAGCTAGGTACAATATTTCTTCCAAATCATTAGAGCCGTTTCGGAGAAACCAATTGTTTGCCTGAATATACTCAAATATAAAGTAATTGCTTGGCTAATGTATCGTGTACTAAAAGTAAATATCCTAACCTAAAGTAAGTGAGATATCTACTAATTCAATAACATTAAGTAAGACATAAACTCTTTAGTAGGAATTTTCTTAGGGTTTACTTTTCAATATGTTTCCATTATTACATGGATTTACGAATAAGCACCAGGCAGCTAATTACGGATCATTCGTAGCTACTGTACCGATCACGAATAAAACGAAAAAATAAATATATTAGCATTCACTGGTGTTTGTTATTTTTTTGTTTTGTTATATTTCCATTTGAGTTCTTGTATGGTTATACAATTGTTCCATTTGTAATGTTAAAAATATATTTAAAAAACCAAAGAAAAATTAATATAAATTCTATATATAAAAATAAGCTTTTAGGTCAATCACCAGATCCGATACATTATGTTATCATATTATTATTACTTGGTTTAAAAGTTACATAAGTGTGTCAAATTTCAGCGCAATCGGATGTCAGCAAGTTTTTCAAACATAACCCTCGAATACACTGGCTGTACCCTTCGAAGTGGAACACGGCATTCTTATTACTAATTATTAAACAATAAGGGTCTTATTTCTAAAGAATGAATTAGTGAATTAATTTAAAAAAAGTATTACTAATGAGGGATCCGTTTGATATAAGATCTGTTCAGAAGGATGGTCACAAGCGAGAATAACTTTAAATCTTTGTCCATATACATGCATATATGTTTTTTTAATTTATTTTTTAAAGAATATTAACAATGCCAATAAACATTACTAATATTCCGCTTAACCACTCGTGGTAAGCTTAAATTGCTTGTGTTACGCGTGGTTCATGCCAGTAATCGAATGGCAGATTCGAACCCACGTCCTTTTTGAGTTTGCGGTCCGCGCCCTGCCACTAGGCTACTGTCGCTTAATATATTGTGTATGGTTCACCGCTCAATTAGAACAACCAAAGTTTTATATTTTTGTAGAGCTGTGTTAACTAAGCGTTCACTGAATTTTTTATACAACCGAAGTGACAAGCTAACTTACATTCTACCTTATGATAAGTGGCTATTGCAGTCCATGGATACCTGCACCTAACTTCAAACAAGGAAGGCTTCAGATGTGATGTCACCACTGAGGACTTAGAATACCTTACAGCTTGTAATTATACTGGTTCTCTTACCCTTTAGACCGCAACATACCGTACAACAACCGTACTCAGGCAAACTCCTAGGTAGTAAAGGAGTCCTATCATCTTCATAGTGTTCGTGCAACCCCAGCGTGATCACTGGCCGCACCTATGAAATTGTTAATCATTATAATTTTAAGTTCTTATTTACCACGGCCTTTGCCGCTGATTGAAAACATCGTAAGAAACCATCGTGACTAAGAAATAAAATATTTCCAGTATACATGTTTATTAATATATTTATTTATTCAAACCTTTTTGCACTAAAAAAAAAACAAAGGCGGACTTAAGGTATTAACACATTTTTTACCAGTCAACCCGAACAAAATGAGCAGTGAACATTACTTTGGAGGAGTATTAAGATTTATGTAAATAGGCTGTAAATTCATTTTAATTGTTTTAAATCAATAAATAAATTATTGTAAGTCAATATCAGGAATATTTTCTCGAACCTGAATAAAGCGAAATTATTCGAGCGATTACAAATTAGCTGATAAAGGTTCACCACCGTAATATAGACCTTTTTTAAATATAACGTTTGTGTAGATTATCCAACACTTAATTAGTATTTAAAACATAGCACAAATGTTAAAAACGGACAATAAGTTATTATTGACAAGCTATGGAAAAATTCTTCAAATCCACCATTTGCATAAATACTTGTCGACGCATCTGTGGAATGCCAGCTGGATCGAGAGTGGGCGAGACGTTTGCGACACTGGCGAAGCGTTGTATTGATGGTGGCGGGGCGGAATTGAGGGTGTATCGAGAAAACTCCCACTCGTTTGTGCCATATAAAGTTCACTGTAGGCACCGTGCGTGAGAGATTCTATGAATGATAAGATGGTGTCGCAGTTCTGACTAATGTGTTAGTTCTTCTGACGCAGGATGGTGTTGCTAAGAGGCTGTCCTGTTGAGATGGGTGGTGTTGGTGTTGGTTTGCATACATTGGTATTATCATGTGATTATGTCATTCACGTTACACTGGTATGTAATTGTGATAGGGACATATGACGGTATGGTCGAACTGTAATTACTGTATACTGAATGATAAGGGTGACAAACCAGTATACAGTTCACCTGATCCTTCTCCGGTCGATCAGACCCATTCAAGCTACAACCATAATATAGCTACAGGGTGGCTCTACCATATATAACCGATTGCACGTTGATTTATGTCTCTGTTTTTATAAATTTAGTGGCAATTTAAGCTGGTAGAGTTATGTTATAATTTGATATTTAATACGAGGTGTGATTTACATGGGCTATATTTTAAAGTTTGAAATATGTAGCGATGTACTGTAAAAAAGGGTTAAAACGTGCTACGAATAAAAAAATAAGTAGCCTTTTTTGTGTTCTAACGTGTTGATGGGTCTGTGGTGGCGCTGTCGTCGCGCCGCAAGCGAAACATACCGAAGCCTAAATCACGCTATTAAAATGCCGAATCTTAAACAATATATATAGAACATCTCTGAACTATCACACGGAGTGTTGGCCGCTCCTCGTGCAGAACACCTTGCCTGGCGGGAGATCTCCCCTTTTTCTTCCACGGCCACAGGTCTTACAGTTTTCTCTGAATATTGTGTGGTCGACAAAATTGCTTGTTTGAATTAGATTACTGTGAGGGTTAAATATTTGTGTGAAGCTGGTAAAAGGGACAATGTTGTCCCATTCATGCGTAGTTGAAAGGACACATCAGTCTGGTCCAGGCTTATGAATGTTTGATGTTGAGAGTTGACTTTAAGTCCGGACCATGCGTGGTCGAAAGGACACATCTGTCTAGTCCATCCTCACACTTTTATTATTTTTAACAATTAACGTTATCCTTATATATTTCAGAGATAAGAATTGAAACCTCCTGTTGTATTTTCGACATCTCAATTTCACCACGCCATCATCGATACAACGCATACTCCAATCGCAACCTCCCCATCTCTACTATCCCAGCCCACCCTCGATCCAACTGGTATTCCACAGACGCGCTAACATGATTCAACCTCCACTCACTCACCCACTCACTCTCGATCCAACCGGAATTACATAGACGCGCTGACATACTTATTTCTTATTATACAAAACTACACTAACTATAACAAAGAGTTCATCGCGGGCACATATGCAATAGAAACAAATGGAAATTTAAAGAGTTAGTAAATTAAACCAGCATTTTGAAGTAAACGTTTACTATTCACACCTAGAATGTCGTCTAAATAGTCACCAAAAATCTTTCATCCTGTATTACCATCTTTAGGACTGGAATTTTTATCCAAATTATTTGGAACTACTTCCTTAAGCTCATTTAAAAAAATCCTATAAAACTGGTTCACGATAGATATTGTGTAACAATAATTTTATAATTTTGTAATAAATTAAAGACTCTCCTCCAATATTGAAGTCACACGAAACTAATCCTACAAATGATTTCATATAAGATTCCTGTTCAGGACAAAAAATATTTTGTTTACTGAAATTAAATTCCGGCTTATTTACTTATAATGTACAAAAAATAACCAGGTATAAAATATAAAATGTTAAACTATATTGAAGAAAGACATTGTACTGTCTTTTATAAAAACAAATTGACTTTATTTTGAAAGTAATTCGGGATTTGACCCTGAGCGTCTTGGTAAAAAAGAAGTTTTAGCCTCTTGAAAGAATTACACCTTAAAGACAATTATTGGTCTTAAAGTCCGCTTAAATATGAGTAAAATACAAACATATTTATTCATTTAAAAAAGTATACTGGACATAAGTCGTAATGATGATGGTGAAATATACGTTAAAATAAGTTATATGTCGGATTTCACATCCTCTTCATTTTCTTGTGCATTAGGTCGTAAAAGTGTCCTGCTGGAGATTTGTCTCTTCTATTCTAGAAAGGCTTCGCTTTAATAACCACAATAAAAAATAGCAGGCGGATTGCAATCGCAGTACCAGACTTTTCGCACTTTTGACTGTCCTCCATGTCGCTTTTCAATTTATTTCTTATAACTGAAGGTTATGCCGCCATCTGTTGGAAGCTATAGTGTTTCTTGGATTTCTTATATGCGCCTCTTATAATGCCCATGGTACGAAATGGGTTGATGGGTTCTCTTTAGTAAAAGTCTCCACATAACCACGCAACCGGCTGCGAGGTATGCTATGAGCATTCACCACTTCTGTCCCCCATTTTCCGGAGGGTTAGTTTTTTTGCTTAAAATTCTGCCGGAGAGCATTATACACTGAATGACTTTTTTAGGAATATTCCATAAAGCCTAAGAACTAGGAATCACTCACTGTTGTGTTTCGATTGGTATGAAAGATACTACAGGATATGAGACAGTTCATATTAGTCATTGAGCGTAACAATTTATCTCTAGCCTTCGATTTTTGAAGGTGAAGGTGTTCATCAGCTGCAGAAGCCAACTAACCATCCGACATGTAAGCTTGCTTATTATATATTCAATAAAAATGTAATATAAACAGGTCTAAAGTTAATAAAGATAATGAAACAGAAACAGTGAATAAAAATAAGCGTATTTTACATGCGCAAGTATCTCAAAATAATTCCGTTATTTAACCTTCATAACAAGAAATGGCTTTAATAACCCTCTCTTTTATTCTTGAACACTTATTAACTTTTTATTTCCTAGAGGATTTAGAAAACAAAAAACATTTGAAATACGGAGACTCAAATTTTTGAGTATTAGTTTCAAAAATTTAAAACCTTAGATACTTTTTTGGTAAATAATTTTTATGTCTAGAGTCTTAATTTGCTTCTATTTCATAATATAATTATATGTGCAGTCATCATATCATTTGTTTATATATACATAAACATATTATATGTGCCTCAAAGGCTTGGGTACTTGTTTTAAACATTACAGTACTTATGCACCTCAAGTTCGAATCCCGCCGCTAACACTGAAACCATTAGTTACTACCACACTAACTGATACCACACTTTTTAATGGATCATAAAAACTTGTAAGGAAGGCTATCTGTCTATTAAATTAAAATAAATATTTCTTGAATATGCAATTCAGCAATTGGCATTGGATAAGCTAAGTGAGTTTTTCTTGTTTGGACATGAGAGGAAGCCTTTGCCTAGGAGTGAGACGTATAGTCTACAGTATTTTCTATTATGTATTTTGATTTGTATTAATGTTCATGCAATTTTTCAGAAATGGCCTTGTGGGCTAATGTAATATATATATATATATATATATATATATATATATATATATATATATATATATATATATATATATATTCTCCTTTTATGTTTTGGATAAAAAGGTTAGACGACATTAAGCTCTCATAAATTAATTAAATCCTCTGTCCGGCTAACGTTAGTCGAATTCTGTTTGTCTGACGCTAGCCAACTGGCGTAAGTAAACTTGGCTTGCGGACTACGTTGAGCTTATGGACACATGGCGCTACTTTTATTATATTGTCTACACTCACAATCAAATTTACTATATAAGACCAAAAGGCACGATGGTTATATATCGTGAAACAAGGGTCTGCAAAAAAATAGTCCACCTAATTTCATGGCACGGCGCTACTTTTATTATATAGTCTACACTTACAATCAAATTTACTATATAAGGCCAAAACAAGCTGCCTCCCGTGACGTTCGATCACGTAGACGTGACCAGATTGTTGAAAGACATCACCACGTTGAAAGCCGAAGTCACCTACCTCCGTTTCAAATGTGAAGAATCGGAACGAGCCGCAACAGAGCTGAAGAACGAAGTCACTATGTTGCGCAACATAATTGCAACATCTGCGAATTCACCGCCATCGCAGAATGTAAATACGACACGCTGTAATCGTAATAGTAGTCATATTTCACCGATGATTGCGACTCCGTCACGCGATATCGTCTGTCAGCGGGTTGATGACCGTGAAACTAGGGCGACCTCGGTCGTCATTGCATCACCACCGCAGCCCTTGACTGAACCCTTGAGTACTCCTCCGCCGAAGCCAACCTGTCAACAAGGAAAGACGTTTGCGGATGTTACTCGAAAATCTTCGCAACCCTCATGTGGTCAAAAACAAAAGAATGCGGATGCAAAATCAGTTCCTGTGGTGACCCAAACCAAGAAAGAGAATGACGGGTTTACTCTTGTTGAGAAGAGACGTCGGCCGAGACCCGTCTGTAACCAGCGTGGGACCGCCAAAATAAACGCAAGTACAACTCTGCGTATTGTGGAGCCCACTATACAGCTCTACATCTCCCGTTTGGACAAAAGTACGTCGGGAGAAGACGTCCTGCGTTTCGTGTAAGAACCAAGCCGATGCCGCATAGGGGCATCCGATCTCTTTACATTTGCAGCGTCTGGAGTCTAAGAGGTCCACGAACTTCAAATCCTACGTACTCCAGGTTCCTGCAAAATACAAAGAGACATTCCTTGCTCCCGATTTCTGGCCCTCTGGGGTAGTGTTTCGCCGATACAGGGACGCGCCAAAGAAGAAAGTTCCCTAAATAGTGTTATGTTTATATTTTATATATATTTTTAGGTTAAGTTATATATTACTATGGGCCAATGTTCTTAATTTTTAAGTCCTTGATGCCTGAAATAAAGAAATAAAAAAAAATAAAATAAAAAAAGGCACGATGGTTAAATATCGTGAAACAAGGGTTTTCAAAAAATATTCTACCTAATAAAGAGAAAAAAAAATATTTCCTGTTACGGAATGCGGAACAAAATCCTTTATAGCACAACATCCTGTTTGTAGGTTGAAATCATTAGTCATTAAGTAATTAGGTGTTACGTTGAATTTTACATCAGGAAATCACTCGTGTGAAATAGGTAAAAAGTATTACCTAAATTCGGACAAAAAATAACTTTTTAAAGTAAACGTTAAGATTTAGGCCATTTACGTCTATGTCTAACTGTTAGGCCTCCTTTCATTGCCGAAATGGTAATGGAGCTATTATGTATACCGTGCATGTGGTTTTTCTTATTTCCGATCATTTCAGTGTGCCCTCGTATGTACAAGCAACAAAACCATCGTTTCCCGATTCTGACGCCAGTAAATATGTCTAATAATCTGTAATAGAAAATATATAAAACTACAGAATAAATAATAGTATAAAAATAGAAGGATCGCACTCTGATAGAAAACTTGCGAGTTTAAACCTAGTTACAACGTCGCTAATGTTCATAATACTTTGCACGCCTCGGAAGTGACCTTGGTGAAATTAGGCTACCGATTTAATCGTCGAAAAAAAATTTTTGCGGCGCACGTATTAAATCAAAATGCACCAACATCCGCGTGCGAGTGTCTGTATCACTTAGCCCGTTACGGGCCTTTGTTAAAGCCGCTCCTACTATAGAGTTAGGTGTTGTGAGAAAACAAACTGAATCATTTGATATTAGTTGATAGCAGAATACATCGAGGTGTTTTGTAATGCTTTGATGTCGATATAGTGACAGCATCATGTGGATAGAATAACCCAGTATTTTCTGATCTTGCATTAGTAGGTAGTCACTAGCAATGTGAGGTCTGCACACCGAATATTTTTTTAAAGTCGTTGATATTATACGCGAAAAAATCGAAAACCGATAAGCTGTGGTCGGATCGTCAATCTATACATATGATAAAAATGTAAATTGCAGATGTATGTACATTTTATATTTTTGTAACTAAAATTGATGGAGAGGGACTAAAAATAACTAATTGAATACATTCATCATTTTTTAGGATTGTCCATCTGTCCGTTTGTTTGTTAACGTATCATGTATAAAGTACTGATTTATATCAAAATAATATTTATGAAAATTGTGAAACTTATCTTTGTCTTTAATTAAGTCTTTGTTTTATTAAAACCGGTTCATCCTATCAAAAGTTATGATTAATATTCTGAAGTATGGGCACGAAATGTAGGTACGAATTTGTTCAATGGGGCGTTGAGTGATCAAAGGCATTTTTGTAATTAAATAATGTAAAATAGTGTTCCATAATGAAATAATTGTGTCTAAAGGCAGTGAACAAAAATAACGAATAACGTAATTAATATTATTTATAAAAATACATAAACCCTAATATCTTAGTGAAAAAAGTACAATAGTTAACCGATGTCATCGATAGATGGAGTTGTGCAAATTGTTTTTATTAATTAAATTTTAAATAAGTAGGTTTGCTTATAATTTTTTTCTTAACCGCCGAGTACCAACGACATGGTAAATCAAATTTTAAAAGAGATATTAACAATTTCTTTGGTTTCGGCGTGGATCATAGGAGCTTGGCACCAGTATATTATACTTATTATTTTTACATAAAAAATTTTTTTGCACTTTCATTGAGGTCGTAGTAAGTTATGAACGATGATAATAATGGTTTAAAAACTGAACGGTATCAATCGCCTGTATTAGTTCCACCTACAGCGTGTGAGCAATAGTGGAAAAAGTAAGACCAATGTTAATTGTAAACTAACAAAACATTCGCCGAAGTGAGAAAAGTTCCTCGTTGTTAGTTCATCTTTACTATTATTAGCTTAGCTTTCAGTGAAATTAGAGACTACCTAGGTTTCCATATGTTTTGATCTTTCCATATGACTTTTCTAAAGGTTTAGTTGTAGGTCGTTTATAGTATTAATGTTGCGATCGTCTTACTTGGGACCCATATTTCCGTTGTGATTGTTTAGTAAATTACTTCTTTTAGGTGCCCTTTGGAAGAATAAGTAATCACCAGAGAATGTTATATATTATTTTAAAGCAAGTGAAACTGACCCAACGATTTCATTCACACTATGTAGTATAGTTGTAGCATGAATGGGTCGGCTCGACCCGGAGGGAGGGGGGGGGGAGGACCACGCTCTCACAGAATACCAGCGTAAAGTGGTAGCTTAGTGCTGCTGTATTTTGTGTGGTGAGTGTAGAGAACCGGAGACCCTTTTTACTGGAAACGAGGCATTCCATCTTAGTCCTCACGGGTGGCAACGCATCTGCATTTGTTTCGTAATTATACTCGTATGTGGGTCCAGCAGTGAAATTTTATGGTAAAAAAATAAAAATATAAATTTCTTTGCAACTTTCCGCTAAACATATAAAATGATGTGTCTCACCTGGATTGAAGCGCACCTCCCGCCCTCCCTCAATTGCATACACTAACTCCGTCACCACTAGACCAAGCACCACTACTCTCAACACCACTATTCCAGGCAAGACACACCATCGACGATAATACGACACGTGTTTCGCCTCTACACGAGGCATCCTCAGGTAATATAGACTCTACGGCGGCTGACCGCTAAGTAAATTTTATGGGCTGATAAATAAAGTAAGTGGAAAGATGTGTGTGCGAGTGCGTGTCTAGAAGTTGAACATGATTTCTGCATCACTTGAAATGTACCCAGCGCTCCACCTTCCTTTCATTGTTAATCTAAAAGTAATAATGATGATTATTTTCTAATACGTTTCTACTCAAGAAAAGGAAATATCCTATATTCAGCAGTGATCCTTTATATTTATCAATATTTAAAAATATGCAGACAATTGTTTTATTTAAGCCAAAAAAATGTCGTAAACGTCAGCAAAAGCTTGCATAGATCAAGACATAGACAGCTTTTGTACCACGGTACAATTTAGTAAATATCCCTGTATCTGCAATCTGCAGGCAAGGAAAATCGTTGAAAGGAAAATCGGTGCTGAAAGGCTACTTTGTGTTACAGTGAGATGGGTAGTATTGTTAATGCTTTGCATAATTTGGTGTAATTATGTAATTACGTCCCTCATGTTACATTACTGTGTAATTATGATGGAAATATATTAAGGTATGGTGTCGTGAAGCGACAATAAAAAAACTAAGAACCTAACTTAACTAGAACGAAAACAACCAAAATAAAATAAATTATTTAAAAATTTGAAGTTTTACAGTATCTTTTATAAAAAAAAGGTATGAAGGTGATGATGGGTTGTAATGAAGATGGTGATTTACAATATTATTAAAAAAAAAAAAAATAACAAAAGATACTGCAACGAAGTATGCACAGGCTATGCCTATGATAGGTGCACAGCTCCTGCTCTAGGAACACGTAGAATCTGGAGAAAACACACGCAGCGTCTGGAGAAGGTACACGCAGCGCTTGGAGTAGACCCACACAGCGTCTTGAGCCGGTACGCAGCGTCGGGAGTAGGTCCACGAAACGTCTGGAGTAGGCACGCAGCGTTTAAAGTAGGTACACGCGGCGCTTGGAGTAGGCAAACACAACTTCCGGAGTAGACCCACACAGCGTCCGGAATAAACACGCAGCGTCTGAAGTAGGTCCACGCAACGTCAGGAGAAGGCACGCAGCGTTTGAAGTAAGTAAACACAGCGCACTAGTAGGCGGAGGCGTAGGCGTGGCTAGGCGACGACTTAAGGAGCGGGCAGAGGCTTGCAGGATCCCGAGGCAGTGCAGAAAAGGCCTTTAGGAGATGCTTCAAGTATCAAAGCTCAAGTCAGACTCCCCATTCGCCGATTGAGTTCGGCTTATTTTTCCTTTTTGACGGATCTCACATAAGAACGTAATATTATTCTCATTAAATTTGAAATTATTTAAATTAAAAGCAAATTCTTGTAAATGGCCAAGAAGAAAGGAGTATTTTGAAGTAAAAACATCAGGCCGGTAACGATATTTGAATAAAAATTGCCATGACAACCTGATAAACAACGATGTCAAAACATGTCAAATTTTGGTTTTAGGCTCGTAATACAGAAACGGCAAGATTTAAGTTAAAAATGAGATATTATTTATATAGGAAAAAAAAGTAGCGCAACAGCGCGCACGAAACCCGAAATTGCAGAGTTACGGAGAACTAAATAAAAGACCGAAAAAGGTAGACTCCATTGACACCGATTTAAAAAGTGCTGATAGCATGAAAAATACGAAGTGAAAATGATTTGTTATTGTGTTCTTATGAATTAAAATATTACAGGATCCTATGGAAATAAAGGTGAAGCAAAATATCAAGTTTTGAGGCGAATGCAGAACATCAAAAACAGAATGGAAAAATAAATTTAAAATAGTGTAAAATGATATGTAAGTATGTATAAGCATAACACTACATTTTCCCCCCGACCCTGGAAAATTTTTGACTCAGCAAAAATTTTGATATGTACATTCTAAAAGAAACCATGAAAACACAGCTTTGCAGACACAGACATCACCAGGCAAAATCAGATATACTATCTCTTGCATTCATCATCTGCATTCAGGTAAGGGTGGAGTTCACATTCAATGACTACCACTCTAAAAGTGTGTTTTCGAAAGGACATTCAGGCTTATTTAAGGAGTTGTCATCCGCTCCTGCGTGGAAAAAAAAACATTTTGAAAGGACATCCAGGCTTATTTAAGGAGTTGTCATCCGCTCCTGAGTGAAGATAAAGATAAAGAAATTAATCTTAAGCAAGCTTTATTCGCTATGACTTAAGTAAAGATTAGGAACGGCCAGAGCGGTAGGGCTCAAAGCCAGAGATCAGCAACATCACTAACGAGATGTGTCTGAAATTGATATTTATACATATATACAAACATATATATACATATATACAAACATATATATACATATATACAAATGTAGTGTCATGCAAAACAGTATTAGCTGGTTCCTCACATCTAATCTTCACTTCGTATTCGAGTTCGGCCTTGTTAAGGAATTCGTACTTAATAACCCTTTTCAATGCAAAGTTAAGTTTAAGAAATAAAAATTTAATAAAAAATTGTACCTCTTTAAGTTATCTAGAATAAGAATATTAAAGTGATGAATGTAAGTGAAGTGTTATATGTAGGTCTAAATATAATCCAGATAAGTTGAAAAACTAGATGAAGTTTTGTTTTAGAATTTGGAAGATTGTACCTCTTTAAGTTATCTAGAATAAAAATATTAAAGTGATGAATGTAAGTGAAGTGTTATATGTAGGTCTAAATAAAATCCAAATAAGTTGAAAAACTAGATGAAGTTTTGTTTTAGAATTTGGAAGATTGTACCTCTTTAAGTTATCGAGAATAAACATATTAAAGTGATGAATGTAGGTGAAGTGTTATATGTAGGCCTAAATATAATCCAGATAAGTTGAAAAACTAGAAGAAGTTTTGTTTTAGAATTTGGAAGATATGATAAGGATGAGTAAATAAAGAGTTAAGAACGAAAGAGAAAGCAATTCAATCAAAAGGAAATGGATAAGGCGTAGCTAAGGTGAAGAAAAGAAGAACTTTTACGTCGGGCGCCAAATGTCGTGAAGCGACAATAAAAAAACTAAGAACCTAACTTAACTAGAACGAAAACAACCAAAATAAAATAAATTATTTAAAAATTTGAAGTTTTACAGTATCTTTTATAAAAAAAAGGTATGAAGGTGATGATGGGTTGTAATGAAGATGGTGATTTACAATATTATTAAAAAAAAAAAAAATAACAAAAGATACTGCAACGAAGTATGCACAGGCTATGCCTATGATAGGTGCACAGCTCCTGCTCTAGGAACACGTAGAATCTGGAGAAAACACACGCAGCGTCTGGAGAAGGTACACGCAGCGCTTGGAGTAGACCCACACAGCGTCTTGAGCCGGTACGCAGCGTCGGGAGTAGGTCCACGAAACGTCTGGAGTAGGCACGCAGCGTTTAAAGTAGGTACACGCGGCGCTTGGAGTAGGCAAACACAACTTCCGGAGTAGACCCACACAGCGTCCGGAATAAACACGCAGCGTCTGAAGTAGGTCCAAAATATTACAGGATCCTATGGAAATAAAGGTGAAGCAAAATATCAAGTTTTGAGGCGAATGCAGAACATCAAAAACAAAATGGAAAAATAAATTTAAAATAGTGTAAAATGATATGTAAGTATGTATAAGCATAACACTACAATGGTCGAACTGTAATTCCTTCAAACCGAATTTAAAGTGCAGTACGCTGTTTTATTTCCGAAGTGATTAATTTCTTATGCAAGTTGCAATATGTATAGAGCAAGTTGAACATCCCCATTCACACTGTTGTTATTTTTGACAATTAACCTTATGATGTATTTCCAACAAATATGTTTTTAATCACAAAATTTATTATATTTCAACTGTGATCGTTCTCATTTCAAGTCTAATTGTTACTTATCTTTTGAGTTTACCCGGTTGTTATGACATACGATTGTTTGTTATGAGTCACCTATTACGACACGCACAGGACGTAACGAAATGATGGATTCTCTAAGCCTGCCACTACAATTTACTACGATTGTCGTTGAATTGGCAATCATTGCCATTGGATAGAGGAGAAACTCATGGCTAGCTGTGGATTCCTGCGGGATTATGATGAAAAAAGTATAAGTGTAATATTAGAAGTGATTTGGAGCGCACTTAGTGTAATAAAATAAAACCAACTCGTTAATTCTAAATGCATAACATTTAACTTTGCATCAACACTACATTACGCCGCTCAGAGAGAGCTTTTACGCTGAACGAAATTGGATTTTGCCCAAACAATGCATTTGCAAAGCTTTCAAATCAAAGACTACTTTATAAAAACAAATCGTCGAGTTTTGTTATTGAAATAAAATACATTTAATCGAGCAAATGTTTTACATACGGATGTAATGTAATAGTTACTAATTGGATTAAATAGAAATTAATTAGTAATACGATCTTTAAAAGGGAGGATATTAATGTGATGATGGCATATTTTTACAAGGAATAGTTATCTATTAACATTACTTACATCCAGTTATACACTTTTTTGTGGAGGCGCTGTCATCGCGTCATAAGCGAAACACACCGAAGCTTAAATAGCGCTATCAAAGTTCCGAACCATAAACAGTATATATAGAACAGCTCCTAACTATCACACGGAGCGTTGGCCGCTCCCCGGGCAGAACACCTTGCCCGGTGGGAGATCTACACTTTTCCTTCCAAGGCCACACTTTATAAACTAAATTTTGATACTAATTTTTTTTTTGTTTTTATAGAAGAGGGGGCAAACGAGCATGCGGCTCACCTGATGTTAAGTGACTACCGCCGCCCATGATCAACCGCAACACCAGGAGAATTGCGGGTGCGTTGCCGGCCCTTTACAAAGGAGTAAGCTCTTTTCTTGAAGGTCCCCAGGTCGTATCGGTCCGGAAAAATCGCCGGTGATAAACTATTCCACAGAGAGGTTGTACGTGGAAGAAAGCTCCTTGTGAAACGTACAGTGGTGGACCGCCAAGCATCCAGATGGTGTGGATGGTATCGGGACGTTTGCCGTGTCGTGCGTTCACGAAATTTGGCGGCTGGGATTAATCCGAACAATTCCTCAGAGCACTCCCCGTGATAGATGCAATAAAATACGCAAAGAGATGCAACATCTCTTCGCAACGCCAGTGAATCGAGCCGATCGGAAAGCACTCGGTCGTCGACGATTCGAGCCGCTCTGCGCTGGATGCGGTCAAGTGGAAGGAGCTGGTACTGGGGAGCCCCAGCCCAGAGATGGGAACAGTATTCCATGTGCGGTCGAACCTGCGCCTTGTAAAGTTGCAGGCGGTGTGCCGGCATGAAATACTGCCCCACTCTGCTGAGCACGCCAAGCTTTTTAGAGGCCAATTTGGCCTTCCCTTCCAAGTGACCACGAAACTGCACGTCACTCGATATGTCGACGCCGAGGATTCCGATACTGGCTGAGGCAACAAGGGGAGTACCTTGAAACTGAGGGGATACGACAAAGGGGTTCTTTTTAGCGGTTAACGCGCAAACTTGTGTCTTCTGGGGGTTAAACTGGACTAGATTTAGTCGTCCCCAATCCGAGACTCTGTTCAGCAAAGACTCGACTTCAGACACAAGTTTGTCCCGGCACTCGGAGACGTTTTCCCGAGAAATATTGGCTCGGCCGGTGTAAAGAGCATCACCAGTGCTGTCATCCGCATAGCAATGAATGTTACGGGTATGCAACATATCATTGATATGCAGAAGAAACAGCGTTGGCGATAGCACGCAGCCCTGTGGAACACCAGCATTAATAGGCTTGCAATCGGAGCTTGCACCATCTACAACGACCTTGATGCTCCGATCTGCAAGAAAGCTGGTGATCCAATCGCACAATTTCTCGGGAAGCCCATAGGAAGGGAGTTTCGAAAGAAGCGCTTTGTGCCAAACCCGATCGAAGGCCTTCGCAATGTCCAAACTAACGGCCAATTCCTCCCCCTTGAACTCTACTGCCTCCGCCCATCTGTGAGTGAGGTAGACCAGAAGATCACCAGCTGACCGACCACGGCGAAAACCGTATTGGCGGTCACTAATCAGCTGGTGATCCTCAAGGTACCTCATGAGCTGGCAGTTTACAATGGACTCCATTGTTTTGGAGAACAAGGAGGTGATGGCGATTGGCCGGTAGTTGGACGGGTCTAAGCGGTCGCCTTTTTTAGGGATCGGGTGGACGAAAGCAGTCTTCCATGATTTTGGGACTACGCCTAGGGAGTAGGAGTACCGGAAAAGACGCGTTAAAACCGGTGCCAACTCTGGAGCACACGTCCTCAGCACAATTGGGGGGATTCCGTCAGGCCCACTCGACTTGTGGATGTCCAGGGAGGGGAGTGCTTTGCGAACCGAGCGCTGTGTGAACTGCACTTCCGGCATGGAGCACTCACACCGCGGGATGGTCGGCGGCGTACTCCCCCCGTCATCGAGAGTCGAGTTAGACGCAAAGAAGGAGCCTAGAAGATCGGCTTTCTCCTTTGCAGTATGGGCCAGTGAGTCGTCCTCCCTGTGCAGAGATGGAAGAGATGGCTGACAGAAATTCCCCTGGACAGCCTTGGCGAGAGACCAGAATGCACGGGTTCCAGAAGGAAGGCGAACTAGTTTCTCGCCAATTCTGCCTATGTGCTCTGACTTTGCCTTGGCAATGACTCTTTTGAAGGACCTAGAGGCGGAGTTATGCTTCTTTTTTAGAGCGCTGGTGTTTACATCCCGGGACGCTGATGCATCAACCCAGGCTTGGTAGCACTCCTGCTTATAGCATGATGCTATTTTACAGGAGCGACCAAACCATGGCTGAGATTTGCCTCCAATGGGCACCACAGAGGAAGGAATAAAAAGTTCCATACCCTGAAGTACCACATCAGTAACAGAATCCGCAACAACGTTGGGATCATCCGGCGAGAAGCAAACCCGCCCCCAAGGGTAGGATGCAAAGAAAGACCGCATCCCATCCCAATCGGCTGACCTATATTGCCAAACACGGCGGCAGCCTGCAGAATGCAACCGCGATTTCAGCGTGAGTGGCACAACACTCCGGACCAGACAATGGTCCGAGGAGCCTAAAGGGGCGTCGACGGAAATCTGATATCCGTCCGGGTGAGAGGTCAGCAGAAGGTCCAACAGGGAAGGTGCATGATCCTCCACATCTGGAATCCGCGTAGGCGAAGTAACCAGTTGTGTCAGACCATATGCCAAGGCAAAATCATGAACAGATCTCCCCGCATGATCGGTTAAACGTGAACCGAGCCATTCGGCGTGATGGGCGTTAAAGTCGCCGAGGATCACGATCTCTGCGGAGGGGATCTGCTGTAGCAACGAATCTGCAGCCATTTGGACGTGGTCGAAGAGTCGGTCTGTTTCAGCATTACCGCTGTGGGACCTATAGAGGCACCCGTAGACGCGCGGATGGTCGTCGCTGTCTACGCGTAGCCAAAGGATGGACAGGTCCGAACCTTCAAGTCTGCCGAGGCGTCGAGAACAGATGTCCTCTCTGACGTAAACGCAAACTCCAGCCCGAGGCACAAAGGAGTGTTCCAGTTTGTACCCCGGGTAGGAGAGATACGAAACATCAGCCGGAGAGGACACCTGCGTCTCGGTCAGAAAGAGCAGAGCCGGCCTCGCCGTCTCGAGATGGTAGTGGACGGCGTTTAGGTTAGAGTGAAGTCCCCTGATATTGCAGAAATTCACGGACAGCGTGGCAGGGGTCGCCTTGGTCTTGTTGCTCCGTTTGCCCCGAGCAGTTGTAGTCTTGAGCGGAATTTCGCCCCCCCCCCCCAGAATACGCGGGGCA
This sequence comes from Parnassius smintheus behrii, assembly GCA_036936625.1. Classification (NCBI taxonomy): domain Eukaryota; kingdom Metazoa; phylum Arthropoda; class Insecta; order Lepidoptera; family Papilionidae; genus Parnassius; species Parnassius smintheus. The sequence goes on along the minus strand of JAUPFT010000005.1, from coordinate 46,250,853 downwards.
GCCTGAGCACCCACGCTCAGAAGTGGAGAAACATGGTCGTGGATGCTCAGCGAGGGATTCTCCAGGGGTGCTGGTACCCTCCTGGGGTAGTCTATCTTTATTTAATTCCGCTACCATGTTGATGGGGGGGGGGGGATTTGGGCCTCCGGCCACCTGCACTCACCAGACGAAACGCGGAAGCAGAACTTCCACTTCACGCCGGTATTCTGTGAGGTCGTGGTACCACCCCGGTTTGAGCCGGCCCATACGTGCAACAGCAAAGCTGCCGCATGGCTCTACCACTGTTAAATATAATAGTTAAAACATGTTACTAAGTAACCTCATAAGTACCGTAGTAATCGTCGACAGATGAAACTTAAATGGCAGATGGACAACAGAATTTTCTTGATAACAACTAATCAATGATAATAATTATGAAATGTGGTTGCCAACCCGACTGGCAAGCATATCAAATATTGCAAATATCCTATCTATGAGACAATCTATGGGGGGTGGGGGCTGTGTTATGCTGTGTGAATAGTGTTCGTGACGAACGAATGAAAGAAAATTAATTCAAAAAACAGTACCACCACTTAGGGGGAAAAACTTTTTTCTTTTTCTTTTTCTTATTGGCCCTTAAAAGTCCACTGTTGGGCCTCATTCGTTGTAAGGAGTAAATTTACCTAATCGTCACGCTTCGCAGGCAAACGGTCGCGGTTTCAGACGTCTCGCACCTCTGATCCTGCTGCCGTCGCCGGCTCAGGGCTTTTTTTATAGGAAAAGGGTGACAAGCGAGCACACAGTCCACCTGATGGTAAGTGGTTGCTGTGGCCCATAGACATCTACATCTATCCTGGTTTGCGAATCAAAATGAAGATGCGTTTTCAGCCTTGAGGACTAAGATGGAATGCCTCTATTCCAGTGAAAAGAGTCTCCGGTTCTCTAGACTCACCACACGAAACACAGCAGCATAAAGCTGCTATTTGACGCTAGTATTCTGTGAGAGCGTGGTCCTTCCCCGGTCGAGCCGACCCATTCGTGCTACAACTATACAATTATAGTCCGTTCGCGTTAAGAAAATAATGAGTCATCGTTTTCCGCCGGCCTGGCCACGCCCACCAGCCAATTAAAATGCAAGAAATTAGAAAGTCGAGTTCACAGTTACCAGTTGAAGTCAGGCCTTCGAACAAAATGGTTGTGTATTTTGCGTGTTACTCGTTCAACATTAAATTTTGAAAATGAATACCTCACCTATTCGAAAGAATAAAAGTGGATCAATAATCCATACCGGTGAGAGACGCGTAATTTACAATGTTTATAAGTACTTTAAACTGTGTTATTTAAATGCGACTGTGGAGAGCACAGTAATAAAAACAGCAAGTGCATGTGGTGTGTCTGAAAATACTGTTTATAAAATTTTTAAAGAACGAAAGGATACTAACACATTTAATCACCCGTGAAAAAAAGAGAAACTAGACAAATTTGCAATAAGGAGAAAAGTTCACTCAATATGTTTAAATAACGACTACCCGACATTGGACAAAATTATGACACTTTGCGAAGCTGACGAAGATATTCCTGTTTTCAAACGTACCACACTTCGTAAAATAATGCACGAGCTTGGTTTCCATTTCAATAAACAGAATAGCAGAACAGTGTTAGTCGAAACAGAAGATATTGTTTTATGGAGGCGTAAATATCTGAGGCAAATAAAAGAATACAGAGCCGCTAATAAAACCATTTACTATCTTGACGAAACGTGGGTAAACGCCGGACACGTAAAGACAAAAGCATGGTTGGATACAACGGTAAAAAATAAAAGAAAAGCCTTTCTAGATGGCTTATCAGCCGATCCAAAAGCTCCGACAGGAAAAGGTAAAATGTTAATTGTATTGCACATTGGCAGCGACAAAGGATTCGTGGAAGATGGTCTACTAGTATTTGAATTTAGGTCTACAAAAGACTATTATGAATAGATGGATGGTGAAAGATTCCTCAATTCGTTCATTAATATAATGCCTAAGCTAGAACCAGGAAGTGTGGTTGTCATGGATAACGCTCCCTAGTAGGGAAGAGTTGAAAAAATACCAGCAACCAGCTGGAACAAGCAGCAAATAATAGATTGGCTGCAAAACAAAGGCAAATCTATGGACATGACTTATTTAAAAAAATAATTATTAGTGAAAGTTGCCGAAATTGCCCCACAATATAATATATATTTAATAGATGAGACTGCAAATAGTAATGGCATTACAATTCTTCGCTTACCGCCTTACCATTGCAAACTTAATCCAATTGAATTGGTTTGGGCCCAAATAAAAAATTATGTTGGTGCCAATAATTCCACGTTCAAAATGAGTGACATAAAAAAAATTATTAGATGACGCAATAGCATTAATAGACGCTAATCGTTGGAAGAAGTGCTGCGACCACGTAATACGCGCAGAAAATACCATGTGGAATTTGGATGACATCATGGAATTTGCAGAACAAAATTCTTTCATAATTAATGTATGTGGAGAATCTAGCGATACTGATTAATAATTTAAGTAATTTTAAGAAAATTTGTTTCCATTAAACTTAATTAAATGTTTGAAAAAAAATGAGTTTTTACTCCACTGTTAATACACCTTTACCCTGTAGTTGCACTGATGACTCACTATTTTCTTAACGCGAACGGACTATAATATAGTTGCAGCATGGTTCTACCACTTAAAAAATAAGAATAGCTATATGATTTTCCTAATTTTTCGAACGGGACAAAATGTGTTGTAAAATAATCCATTTTGTGAAGGCCACCTACATCTAAGCTATGAAAACATTGCATTATATTTATTTCATTTATTAATGTATCTTTTCTAAGCGTTACCCTTACTTAAGGATTTTCTCTTGTATAGTGGATATATTTCATACTTCCACACACAGAATTACTTTTTTAGACCATTTGACAAATACTTGATCCATGCTGAATTTAAACCCGTAATTAGTTTGCAGCTTGGCTCAATTTAAAAAAAAAACATGTTCAGTTTATAACCGAAAATTGAAAGAACGCTACTTAGCGGTTTTTAAGAGGGGATTAATCCTGTTAAACACTCCAACGAAGCTGAAAATACTTATTCTAGCTAGCGGTCATACATCAATTGTCACAATTTTTAATAATCTCGTCAGTACCATTTATTATTAGGTTACTACCGTTCAGTAAATACTGTTTACTGTACAGTTTTTTTAAATCATAAAGCGTACTTAAATAATTAGCTTACCTTAATAATTATTATTACTACCTGCTTCCTAATATAATAAAATTAAAATGATGTATTTTTCAAAGTTGGTGTATTACTGTTATAGTGTGCGTGTGCACTATCTCAGGCGTTAGTGAGGCGTTAGATTTAGATTATAGTTAGATTGTATACACACATCTTCCATACACACTTGTATCTTAGCCATTTTTATATTATTTGTTGATCAACTAAATAAAAATACATACAACACGAACGGTATTTAAAAAAAAACATAAAAATAACCACAGCCCGCATTATCTCATTAGAATATCTCGTTATCTATCTTTTGCTTTTTTTAAAGAAACCATAAATTACAATTGCAGGGAGAGATTTACAATAATCTCTTTGACTTTATGAGTTAATTCTTGTTTCTTACGTTTCAATCACTTTTCAAAGTATAGGTATTATTTTGTGCACTGTGTTTATCAATGAAAGAAGTACTGGCGATATCGGCTGTATATCCATTGAAAAGCTCGAAAGCAAATGCCATTGACTTGTGATGCCTTAAAATTCGAGTTCCTTTAATGTCAGCACGAATGAAATTAGTGTCGCAATTTTAAGCGCTTATTTATCACGTGCACACCGGTGATCTAGAACATCGTAAGAAAACCTGAGCGTATGAGGAGTAAAGTATTTCAAGTACAAGTGAAGGCCGTTGACACGCATGCTCGATTGCGTAGCGACATCGCGTACCTATTTTTCTTTCCATCTGCGGAAATGAACAAATACTATGATAAAGGTTTCATGATGGCTATAACTTGAAATGGTAGATGAGAAATAGGCGAGAAATTTATTAGATAGTTTACTATATAGTGATAGTATAGTAAAATTTAATTAGAATAGAAATTAATTTGGTATTTAGTGAAATATTCACATAAAACATTCATAGAATTTCTATCTGATTTTGAAACTTTCATCGTATTGAGACTGAAAAGAACCATTTTGAAATGGTAAAGTGATTTAAAATTCATAGTAAGCAAACACTCAAGCAAAAATCAAAACCTTTAAAAGCAATTTTTGCTATAAAACTGAATTTCCCACAACTTGTAATAAAGCTCTTAATAAACTTACCAAAGGTATTGTGCATATTGAGGTATGAACATGATATGAATAAAACAAAAGCTTGAAGTATTCCTTATTAAAGCCCATTGTGCCGTAAATATTAATATTCAAATAAGATAGAATTTTGAAGTGTCTTCAAATATGAAACAGGAGGGTGGACAGTTTTATATCTTTTTATTTTAAAGGTACAATATTTTTTTATTGACAAAGATAACTGAAAGTTGCCCCGTATATAAACTGTCTCTAAAACTTTTTATTAAGTTTTTGTACACCATACAGTTTGTGCCTGAAGAGTAGGTTTGGATAGACCATAGAAATATAAAAGGATATACGGCGTGAAAACCTGGTGAAAACGTAATAATTTCTAATTACTGACTTGTATACGTCACTTAACATCGTTAATTGCCCCTTTTCGCCTGATTCCGTTCGGTTTCACGCATCAAACTAGAGACCTAAATGTTGTTTCAACGCGTATTGCTGAAATTGACACACGGGGGGGGGGGGGGAGTGGACTGAGAGTTCAACGTCCAGATGTCATAGTTAACCGCGGTGACCATAGATTAAAATTATTAATTTTTGTTATCGTAAATATTTAGTAATATAAGTTCAAACTATTTAGATCGGAACAAAAAAAAAACAATTTTTGAACAAAAATTAACCCTTCGCAACCTTAACGCACACACAACAATAAGGCATAACATGGCAACTAAGGCATATGATCCCCTAACAAATCAATCTATGAAGGGGCCTATGTTAAACAGTG